>JAIFKI010000002.1:26943244-28143244 GCA_025389145.1 Misgurnus mizolepis | reverse complement strand
ATTCGCAAGTCGTGAGCATATTACAACAAGTTGCGATTAACTAAATAATTAGTAAACTTTCTAATTGTAAATAGTCTCTAATAAGACAGTGATGAAGTAAATGCAGTTTAAAAAATGCGACCTCCGAAGGATGCAGTCTTTTATTTGAGAAACGGCCAGCACCTGCACAAGAAACACATTTAATCTTGCGAGATCTCGTTGCATGAGATCTCGTCACACCCCTAGTATTTGGTATAATACAATGTGTAAGAGTGGTTTATGGTAAAAAAAACATTATTTTTCACATACCATACATTTTTGTAGCTCCAAATTTCACTCTCTTCCTGAACGCATGGATGTTGTACAAAACTCATCGATTTAAAAAACTCTGTGTCCCTGATTGGCCAGTTAATCTGTAAATTGTCAATGGCCTGAATACCTCTGACGTCAGCCGGAAATGTGTTGCTCCTTACCATGTTTGAAAAATTTGGTCACAATGCAATGCTGACAGGAGTTAACTTACAAGCTGTGAGTCCGAAGCTCCAGATATTATGATAATGTCGGTCTTGTCTACATCACCGATCCCAGGAAGTAAACTGTTGCCTACAATCCGTGTGTTTGTTGTAGTCAAAAGAAAAGAGATTTACGTTGGAGACGATAACTCATGTCATCATTTACTTTGTGGTTTGTACCTTTTTTGCATATCGTTAACAAGTACTAATACACATTTACACACCAAAGGAATTGTAAAAAGTTGATCCATAGGTGCCCTTTAATTTGCGCTTTTTAATAAATAACACACAGATATTACCACTCCTATCGGCGCTTTTTGAAATTGTGCTTTCATGCTAATTTGCCCCATTTAGTAAATCTCGCCCTTAATCTGAAGAAATATTGCAAAATGAGCATTTATACTTTCATTCAAAGTGACAAACACCTCAACAACATTAAAACAGACATTTGTTTTTTTGCAGTTTTTTCCAAACAAACTGCAAACAAATAAAGTATTCCACACATGAATGACCTTGTATGGAAAAACACAAAATTGATCTTGCATAAAAAATAAATGAATAACTTTCTTCATTGTTCCAAAACCGAGGTACATGGCAAACCGTGAATTTTTGCACACTTGCAGCCTTAATCCCAACCATTGCAATCCAACAGAGTTTCCACACGGAAGTCCCGCACCATTTCCTCTGCATCCTTTTGATTTCCTGTTAGCATGTGTTTGGGTTCAATGTTGCAGACAGACTGAGCAGCAGTGGAATGTATACATCCTACAATAACTGTGAACTCCTTCAGGCTACATCTGCTTTCTGTTTCAAGTCCAAACCTACCAGAAAACTATTGTGAAGTCACCCTCAATTACACTAGCATTTCTGCATTCTCCTGTGGCACCTTCACATACATTTATTCATTTAGCAGACGCGTTTATCCAAAGGAACAAAGAAACGAGAGTGCATTTAACATTTTGGAGAGGAATCATACAGCACGATGTACAAGAAAGTGATAGCAGACTTGGGTTATTCATATGCATTGTAAATGCAACGCATTAAAATCCACACAACACATTCAAAATTTGACATTCTCTACTATTTAACACCCATCTGTCAACAAACAAAACAAGTCGGTGTATAAGTTGGAGCCCAGGTTTGTCAGTGGCAGTGATGAAAACTTTCAAACATGATAAGTGTGAGCTCTATCCCAGCATGCATCTGTCTTGCACCTCTCCTCTAGAGCTGGAAAATTCATCTCTGAGGTTTTCTCCTGGATACCTCCAGCACACCACACAGGAATGTGCATGCGGAGACTGTCCGGTGCCGATACGCCCTCCCCGCGGACACTTCCTCTGCCTTTTCGGTCACGATATGCTTGCCAGAGTCTCACTATCATAATAATAACAGACCCATAATATCAGCGAATTTGTCAGAGCAGAGTCTGCATTTAAACACAGTTGGCACACCACACACAGTTAGAGGAATGAATAATTCATGACTTTGTAAAATAACATGATGGCAGATACGAGGTAATCTACAGACCTATTCTCATATGCACATGTGATTATAGATATAGAGGATAAAAAACTGCCTAGCGGTGTCACATAACACAACCAAGACCAAGACGAAGAGAAAGTGCAAGGAGATGAGAAGAGAAGAGCTTTGCCCTTTCAGAGGCTCAGTCGAGGGACCTGCTGTGATTAATCTTTAATGAAGGGGCTGACACCACTCCCAATTCAGTTTATGTCTACCTGAGACAGATACCCAGAGCTCCAAGTAATTGAAGTCACAATGAGTGTCCTTTAACCCATCCAGAAAGAAGAAGAAACTGGGGTAAGAGAGTCGTTCATCAGAGGAGTAACAAAACACATAAATGCACAAAGGAACGAGCATTGATTGCCATCGCAAGCTGATCACAAGATTCAAAAAAGATGATGGCAATGTGGAGGTGCAAGACCAACGACTTCACAGGTTTCTGACGTTTTATTCTGACCTTCGTGAACTCATCCAACACTTATTTCCTTTATTCGCACTCTCGCAGTTCAGAACTTCCTTAAAGTGAGAGTTTCGCCTAAAAATGAAGTAGGCGATTTCTGATGCAGCATGTGTGTTTGTGTCTGAGTGTGTGCACCATGTAGGTAGTGAATCTTCAGTTCCTGCCGTGTCTAAAGGTTAACAGCTGTACAGATGAATAACTAGCCCCATGACAGCTAACTTTATGATTATAGATCTCAGCCGATGCAGGTATTGACAGTGCGGGCCTTCAGTAGAGGTCGTGTGTGCAGTGAACAAAAGCCCGGTTTCAGATTCAGTTCAGGTCTGTATTGATTCAGTCTAGAAGAGTTCTGACCCAAAACAAGGCCAGAATAATGATGACAGAAACTATTAAATTGGATTGCGCTTTGATTCGTGGTACTTCTGGGATTATTTCAACTGTTTGTTCTCTTCAAATAAGAATAAACTACCAGCTCAACCCACATCCTTGGCCCTGCCGAAATCATTTTATCAATTCCATTCTCTTGGAGTTCACTTTAGTAGAAACTTTCACCGTTAAAAGTTGTATTGACATTCCTACATCAAAGCGAAAACTAGTTTCCTGACACACTTCCACTTAAACAAACAATAGGTACAAATTAACTAATTACGTTCTGAACCTACCATTATCAAGCTGTTTCGAGTTGGTGAGTGGAAAGAAGAGCCAACGCTATCTCAAGGCAATTGTTAGTTTGTATGAATTCGTACATAGTAAATCATGCAAAACCGTTCAACCCATGGTAAGATCGTCCTGTTGTCAACTATAATCAAAATCATTTCTTATGAACAAATTTTATGTATGTAACACCATTTACTGACTTACTTCATTCCTGATTCTGCTCTAGGATCTGTATTCCTCAGTTTACTCTGGATTCATACCAAACGCAGTAAAGGCGTCAAAAATGCACTTTTCGCGCGTAGTTGGACAATTGAACATTTAGAGATTACTCGCTTCATTCGCACGTGAAAGTCATTCGAGGCATTCTCGTGGAAATTCACGTCATGGGAGGAGCTTCTACAACTTTGCTCGCTTCCTGTAATCACATCACTACTAGAGCAAGCTCCTGATTGGTTAACGCGGCACGATTTTCAGCCAAAGTTCAGATTTTTCAACTTGCGCGTTTCCCGTGGAAATGCTAAATTTGCATACGTCGCGCGAACTACACGCGCAAATGAGGCTGATTCGCATCTACTGCCCCACGCTAAATGCCTCATTCATGCCGCGAGCCGTCCAGATGTGAGTAAATGTGTCTTTACATTGAATTAAAATTTAAATCAGTTGCGGCAGACGCAAAACATTGCCCATGTGCTGGGTGTGTCTGGGTCCAAAGTTGCCCTGACGCATCAAACGGATGGCGGCTTAGTAGCACATCCGTTCTGCACCTGTGTGAGATTAAATAAATTTCGGTACCAGCAGAGGGCAGTAGTTGGTATTTATTACTTAAAACCAGAATAGCTAGTGACTGCTGTGATACAAAACCTAAAGAAAGCGGAGAAAATCTCGCTCAAAACAGACGGATTCGTGACATATCCATAATTTCTTAGCAGCCATATTTTGAAAATATTTGTGTTTTGGAATGACAGATGGAAAATAATGAGATAAGCTTTCTGTGCGTTTCCTCTTATTTCGTTGTTTACTTGTTTCATCACTTTTGTTTTTCATCTTGTGCACTGGTTGGCTATGCTGAACAGCCAATCAAAATGATCCAATTCCCAGACTAGCGCCACCAACGATTCGGCCAAAAAGTTGACGTTGAAAAAAGGAACACACCCAAAAAAAATTCAGACGATGCTCAAAACCTTCCCGACGGCCGACCGTTGGCTTGGTGTGTACGAACATTTATGCATGTATGGTATACAGTTTACCAGTATATGTGAACCCATGAGCTTTTCCGCTGGTAATGCCTCTACCAATTGAACTGCAGAAACAATAAATCTGTCTACTAGATGACTAAATGCAACTTAGTAAAACTGTAATTCCAAAGCATATTTAACCAGGTTTCGGATCTGTTAGACAATCTCACAAGCCAATAACGGGACAATGTTCCTGCCAGAGGAGCTCATAGACACTGAGATGCAGTGTTGTCTGCAGTCATGTTACTGACCCCACCGAGCTGTCAGCAAGCCCTCATATCTTCCCTCTCATCCCTTTATCCCCGTCCTTTCATATTTTTCAGTGTAAAAGTTCAAAGTGGATCTCTCTCCATGTGGCCTCAGACACATTTGGAAAGATAAGACGGCAGGTAAAGAGGGCCGGAGCGTGGCATGTTGCTCCAGGCTCACCTTCTCCTGGGAGCTGTGTCCATATAGTAATGGACAACTCTTGATAGCTAATGTGGCATGAAGATGTTTCTCCACAACAAAGACAAAGTGCAAGGTGAGTTGTCCCACATGAAACCTGGACACCTGTTGCTGTCTACAGCTACACACATGCAACCAAACAAACAACTAATATATGAAGAGTTTGGTTCCAAAGCGCGATAAAACTTATCGTTAAAGCCAAAATCAATATTGTATCAATATTGTAACCAATCACAGTGCACCATTCCACGCATTGTAAACGACAATGGCGGCAGTGCGGCACATTGAATACACACAGAATCCTAGTTTTCCTCATCTACTTTGAACTTCGTGATCAACAAACAAACAAAAACAAAATGACACTTTAATGGCACTGATAAACCTGTGGTGGTTTTCTGTGATGGGAAAGAAACATAAGCCATCAAAATCTTACTCGGGAAACGGAAAAATGCTGGTTGCTTGTTCTCCCGACAGCATCAAGCTTCTCTCATGCTAACACATTGACCCCAGGGGATCTTATGAAAAACTTTCCATTATTTTACGCAAAGTCAACAAAATCGAGCAGGACCAAAACATTTTACAGCTGATTGCTGTCAAAAGACTTCAGCGACGACGTCCCAAGGATGACTGCAGCAATGACAGTGTTCTTAATATGACAAAGTAAGTGTTTTGATTAATGCCATTAATGTTTACTCAGTGTATACCACTAGTCAACTAAATGAATGTAACATGGCAAAGATGAATGCACATTTATATATTGATTCAATAGATTTATAGCATTTTGAAACAAAAACTTGTCATGGATTTATTGCATTTTGCGAAAAGGAATAATCAGTTTTTTTTTAATAATAAATCTTTGAAAATCAAATTATGGATTAGAATTTTTAAGGTTATTATAACCTAAAGATGCTATGTGAAAGTTTGTAACAGAAAATAGTGGTTTTCATCTCGTCACTTTCTTGGTATAGAAAACACATTTTTACAGAAATTAGTCAAAATGGATTTATTGCGTTTTGTAACTAAACTCTTCATATGCATACTGTATGCACACCAGGAAAGTCAAATGCACTGGCACTTGGATACCAAATAAAAAATTAAAATAAATTACCATACCAGTGTTTGTGTTTTGTGAAATACCAAGTATCTTGAAATATTCTCTTCTTGTTTTAATGACAAATGGTCCCTTGAATAATAACTAGGAAGAACGTGTTTACTTTGAAAATAAGTTGAAAGCTAAATTCCACTATTTTTTCATTTCACTTGTTATTTATTCTTCATTGCAATTAGTATTTAATTAGCATTCATAGATTTCACTATAGTAAAAAAAATGGTCTTAACCATCATGAAATTTCACTTGAATTGGTATTCACAAATGGAAATGTCATACTGTGGCAACCATAATCCACAAACCACACATTTCCATAGTAATTGCGATCGTAAAAAGTAATCGCAGGTTAAAATGCAAACAGAAACAGAAAAGCGAAAGCAAAAGCTAATTGTAGAGGTAATATCCATGGAGAATAAGTGTCTTGCTTAAGGGTTTTATTTGTCTTTCCTATTTCTCCAGACAAACTTATTTTCCCATTAGTCTACCAACTTCCCGTATAGCTCAGTGGTAGAGCATTGTGTTAGCAGTGCGGGTCCAAAGCCAGGAAACATACATATTGATCAAAAATATACTTTGTAATGCACGGCAAGTCACTTTTGATAAAAGCATCTGCCAAATGCAAGTAAATGTAAAGTCACAAATACATATAAGCATGAATATAAGCTGTAACTGATGCCAGTGTGGTTAAATAAAAGCTTTAGGTAAACAAGCATATCACGTTCTTCATGCTGTTCTGCATTTAGTTAAAGGATGAAACCTACAGTACTCAAACCCAAGAGTTGTCCTACTTAAACATTTCTACCAGAAGAAAGGCACTTTATATGACCCGTGTTTGTCGGGCTCACATCCACCTTGGGATTAAGTCTCTCATAAAATCTCAAAGATGTTTGGTCTGATGTGCTTTAAGGTCCCTTAATATGGAGAAACTGGAACTTTTCATGACCCGTCCCATCAACGGTGCATTTGCTCTGTACATATGACCGGTCACCATGGACTGTTTGCTCTGTGGAATAAAATTGGGTTATCCAAATTAGCAGGTTTCGTTCCATCAACGTTCATGACTATTTCATATACTGCTGAATATTTCAGGCAGGGTGGAGGCCGCCAGGACATTAACTATTAACGCACTGCCGATGCTCAAAGGCGAGACGCATTTATTCAAAGCTAAGCTGCATCCTCAAGCACGCGGTCTGGTCTTCTCGAGATGGGCGCCCGGGGAGCTGTCAAAACCTTCAAGAGTGAGCCTAACCTGAATGGATGGGGAGAGAGGGGCTTTAGCAGAGCTAATGATGCCGCCTCAGGGACCATCCTCGTTGTCGTGCATTGTTTAAGCACTCGCAGGCGCGTCTGTCAACCTAATGCAACAAGCCGGTAATGAGCTGTGTGTCCATAAATTAAAGATTTTTCTGTGTATGGGACAAGCTGGTTTATGTCAGAGGTTAAAGGTGAGCGAGCGTAAAGTAGGGCTAAATAGGGTTAAAACACACCTGTGATGCACTGAAATTCTGAACAGGTAGGTTTTGTGAGACACAAAGACTGCCTACAGGTACAAACTTTTTCAATACAGACAATTAGCATGGCCTAACAAAACCAATGATGTTCTTCACACATATGGGTTGGTTTCCCAGACAGGGCTTAAAGGAATAGTTCACCCAAAAATTAAAATTCTGTCTTATTTCCTCACTCTCATGTTGTTACAAACGTGTATAAATTTCTTTGTTCTGATGAACTCAAATTAAGATATTTACAGGAATGTTTGTAACCAAACCGATCATGAGCCCAATTCACTTGTGTGAATGGGGCTCATGAACGGTTTGATTTGGAACAAAGACATTTATACAGGTTTGTAACAACATGTGAGTGAGTAAATGATGACAAAAATATGTTTAAATGGATAGTTTGTTAAAATTTTTCCATGATTTACTCAACCGTAAAGCCAACCGAGATACATATGTCCATCATTTTTCAGAATAACACATTTTCAGTTTATTTAAGAAAATTTCCTAGCTCTTCCAAGCTTTATAACGGTTAAAAATAGGGTCCAGATCCTTCAAGCAAAAAAATGTGCATCCATCCTTCACAAAAGTAATCCACATGGCTCCAGATGGATAAATAAAGGCTGAGGGTAATCAATGCAATTTTGTAAGAGAAATATTAAGGATGGGCAGGATTGCTCGAGTACTCAAACGTGGCATCGATCACGAAAACGATGATCATGTGTGTTTATTTGTGTATTTATTAATTTTTTGGTGGTTATGGCAGCATTTGGTTGTCTGGTTAGCATTACAAGAGCCTTTGGTTGTAAAGACTGGGTGCGTGTTTGACGCACTGCTCTGCTCTTTAACAAACAGATAAAGTCTTCGCACCTGGCCGCACAACCCGCCAATCCACGCAATGCTGTGAAGCCAAACACACCGCACATTACTGAGGCACTGGTTTAAAAGGATGCAGTAATTTTCGGATTCACTTCGGTCAGTCAGATGCAAAATGTACAGCGCCGTCACAAGTCCCTCATATCATCTCATATTTAAACATCAAGGGCCCTATTTTAACAATCTGAAACGCAAGTACGAAGCGCAAAGCGCAAGTGAGTTTGTGGGCGGATCTTGGGCGCTGTTGCTATTTTCCCAGCGTGAGAAATAACTCTTGCGCCGGGCGCAAATCAATAAGGGGTTGGTCTGAAGTAGGTTCATTATTCATAGGTGTGGTTTGGGCGTAACGTCAAATAAACCAATCAGAACGCTATCCAACATTCCCTTTAAACGCAAGGGCGCAAGTTTCACGGCGGGTTGCTATTATTATGACGGATTTACCAGGTGTACGCCAGGAGCGATTCACAGCCGAGGAGACCCACGTTCTTGTAAGAGCAGTCAAAGACAGAGAAGTTGTTTTGTATGGGGATAGGAAAACCCCGCACAAATCAGCGTAGGTTAAACAGGCCACAATTGTCTCATCAGCTGGCATCCCCATCGTTGCGCCAAGCGCTACAATGATGTCAGGAGACGGGGGAATCCCAAGCTTGCCAGCATAAATCGGGCACGCCGTGTAACGGGAGGTGGATCTGCCTCAGGACCTGACGCCAGCAGAGGACATCGCTGCGTCACCTCACCGCTGAAAGGATTTGGGGGCTTTGAAATCGGACCCAAGAAACGCAAGCAAGGTCCAACCCCAAAGTACTCTTACAAATCAAGTTCATATACATTAAGGTTTCTTATGAAACCATTTTAATTATTATTTACATAAAATAAACGTAATACAGCCACACAACAAACTTATGAAAATATTTTAATCATTATTTGCATGAGAATTTTTTAACGCAGCCACACAATAAATAAAAACTATCACCACAATGCTCACCACAATGATTTCCCTTATCTCATGTGTTAATATTTTTTATTGTAACAATTTATGATTTGCAAAAATAACTGTTGCATCTGTGTAGATTAGAAAAGCATAGTGTGTGTGTGTTGTGCACGCTATACATTATGGTCAAGGATGCGCCCTTAAAATAGCATAATGAATAACGCGCAGTGCGCCACTGACTTTAGACTAGTTTTTTTTGGTCAGTGGCGCAATTGTTTTTTGAAACTGGAAAATAGCAACAGGGATGGTTTGCGCCGGAACACGCCTCCTTTTTTTGCGCTGAACCGCCCAGGGAGCGCAAGTTCATTCCCTAGTTTGCTGACGTGCGTCTGTGGAGGGAAAAACCCACTGTGCGCCGGTGCAAAATACGAATGATACATGCGTCACTGACAAAGTCAATTGCGCTGGGTGCAAGATAGGGCCCAAAATGTCAAGAGACACCAGAGAGCGATACGAGCATAACATCTTGACTGAGAACAGGTGAGAGGATGACACGACACGGCTAAGATAGCAAAAGCTGCTTAATGTTATGAAGCTTGTGCTTTAGCTGGTGTTTCAAAGCACCCTGTTATTGTGCACAACCACAACTGGAGTTAAACTTTCTCTACAGTACATAACTTAGTTAAAGTCTTGCATTTTGTGCAGATATTTGCATGTTGTATAATACATTTATGTTGCATATAAGGCTTAATCTTATGTAGAGTGCCTCATTTAGAAAGCGCATCAGTTTGTGTTTATTAACCCTTTAGTTTCACTGAATCACGCAGCTATTCCTGTTAGAGGTTTCTGTTAAAAACATTTAATTAATTAATAATCTAGTATGTGTTCATTTTTCTGTCATATTTTCTTCAAAATTAAGTTTTATTTGAGTGTTTTTTTTATATTTTTTTAGTCACCATGATGTATACGCCCCGCCCCTTTGATTCTCCCCGCCCCCAGTTAATCGAGTACTTGTTTTTCAGACCTATGGATTAATCGTAAAATGACATAAATGCACATCCCTAAGAAATATCCATATTTAGAAATTTAAAAATTAAAATAACTAAATTCAATGAAATAATTAACTATTGCATTACTAAACTCCTTCCTCTTGCAATAAATTGTGGGTTTACGAATGGATCTGCACATTGAACTTTTACCAAGAAGACCATACTATGTGGGTGTAAGGACATTAATTTAAACATACTATGATTTGGGAACTACTCATTTTTAACTGTACACTTTTTAGGACCAGAGGTGTATACTAACGTATTTTAGTTACATTTTCCAAGTTTCTGTGCTTTATTAGAGTAAGAAAATGTTCACTAAATTCTAAAGCATAGAATGATACTGTGTATTCTTTAATTTGGCATATTAAAATTTATTTAATACATAATTACATAAAAATTGTGTACTTTTACTTTCTGGAGTAAAAGTAAAAAAATGTACTAGATGTTTAATGTACTTAAATATTAAATATAAACCAAAAACTTGAGATTATGAAATGCAGTGGAGTAAAAATTATGATAATATGCCTTCGTATGTATGTTTTCCAAAGAAAAACACTAATAAAAGAATACTTGAAAATTTACTTTTGTGTAGAAAGTAAAAATGCTTAAGTAGTATACACCTCTGTTTAGGACATATATTATGCGAACTGGGACGCACGGACAGTGTATGTAGCTCAGCAGATCATTATTTCTATGTAAACACACACGCAACTCCACAGCTGTTCAACTCTTGGCTGGCTTTGTATCTTTTTGGGTGAGATGGATGTCGGTGATCTCTCCTTACCTTTCCAATGGATCGCATTTAATCATTCATCTGTTTACACGGCAGCTGTTGCTGTTACATCTCAGTGCTTTTCGCAGGCTGCTAAGTACACATGAACGCTATTGGACACCGTGTGGCTTTCTATCTTACACACACACACACGTTTAAGAAATGAGGTATAAACACCCAAAGTATGTTTCTTTCCCAACAGAGACTTTACCTTGAGTAATCAACAAGGAGAACATCAAACGCTTGAAATAATTTTCCCACCACGAAAGCTGCTCATCAAACTAATCCGAATCCATGTTTTCATCAAAGTACACAAGCTGTGCAAATACTAAACAGTTTCCCAAAGGATCTCAGAGAGGAGACATGTAGGTAATCATTCACTAAACCTCATGCAAAATTTCTACTCACACAGTTAACATTTCCTATAAACACAAAACAGGGACCCTCTTTGTTTCGACATTTTAAACGCCTGTAAGCCCAGACACGTGCAGCCGTTCACATTAAACATTCTTTTGAGGGAGTCTGCATACATTTATGATGAAATGATATTGTCACCATAGTAAGAGAAGATCTTTCCCTGAGGTGAGACAGAGAAGAAATGATAAGTATGAAGATGGTACACATTGGCTTTACTTGAGGGCCACTTTTAATCAGAAATGTGGAGACTTTTAAGGTGGTAAAGAGGCTCAAAACTCAGTAAATTAATGTTCTGAATAATATAGTGAAACAAATGTATGTGTGTTAATATGGACGTGGGCAGGGTTTAAAATTAACACTCGCCAGATGACAGTAAAAATAACATTCGGTGACCAGTATATAACACATTGCTATTTGCAGTGGACAGTAACTTTAAGGAACAGCAACATAATACTTGGTAAATAAAATTAAGATTGACAGCCCTCGCTGGCATACAATACTGTTCAAACATCATGCACAATTAAATGCTTTACCAAATTAGTTTAATGTCAATGTCTTGACACACAATTTTGTATGTTATTTTTTTGTAGGAAGACAGGCAAAACAAACTGAAAGTGCTTCATTTGTTTCTTTAAAGACCTACTAAAGTGTGCAACGCCGTTGAGGTAAATTCTACTGAAACAGGAAGTTAGGGTGGGACATATTAAGTGGCTCCTCCCTCTGCAGGGTGCCCAAAAATAGTCCCCTGCTCTTGAAAGTTACTACGGGACTATTTTCGGCTGCTGCGTACTGTAATATCATTGCACCTCCTGCAGCCATGGTACGGCAGCAAAGTCCTTGATCATTACGCCAGAATGAGAGTATAGTCTGCCTAGAAAATCGCAACTTTTAATTTTCCGTCTGTCTTAGTACAAGATGTAACTACAGAAGAGTCAAGTTTTAAATAGGAAAAATATCGAAACTTTTTGGTCATTTTTGAGCGGGATGCTAATGGTCTAATCAGATTCAATGAATTATGCTAAGCTATGCTAAAAGTGGTACCGCCAGACCCGGAGATCAGCTGAATGAATTGCAAAATGGTAAAAATCAAATATTTAACTGTAGGGGAGTGGAAAAATTGTGGGAGTGTCCCTTTAAGGTATTCGGCCAATCAACAAAGCTTTCTCAGAATGAGCTTTGTAGAAATTGACACGTTTTAAAAAGGTGTGGCATATAGGAGCAACAATAATGCACGGTATGTGGAAAATAATGTTTCTTGAATCATAAACAACGTGAACACATTGCATTACACCAAAAACACATAATAATGTTCTTTTAAGCAACATAATATGGGCAAACATATACTAAAAACTGCAAAACTTCCATGATGGTTTCATAGGGATTTCAAAGAGTAAAATAGGGCGAGCAATATTGATTCAACCCGAAGCTAACTATCTGTACCGCCACAACAATACAGTCGTCTTGCACAAGTCTACAGCATCTGGGAATATACAGACCACAGCAATTATCTGTGTGCTGAGTGAGGAATCACTCGGGAGAATGGGACGCATCTCTAACATGTTCCCAGCATGCTCAGCACTGATGGGGAGAGAACGGGACACATGTTGAGGGGTGGAGTTGGATGACTGTTAAGCCAGCATCAGTGGGGAATCCCTTGTTTGACTAGTTCACCCCTGCTGAGCACCGAGTGCCACCCAAGGGAGGGATTACACTCAAGACATCATTTACTGAATAAACACACACTCACACAATATCACCCTGTGCAGTCAATTAATGACGCAGTTAAAGATCCACTGCCGTTGGGGCTTTGTAAGAGGTGGTTTATACAGATTATAACAAAAAGCAATAATAATTAAGTCTCTTGATATTCCACTTGCATTTACATTTACTGTATGTGTTTGTTCTATACATCTGATTAACTCGTGTGTTTCCTGTGAATCAAAACCATGACCTAGAAATCAATCCCTGGTGTGTTCGGCTACTGGCAGATTCAGAGAGGCAGCAGAAGTGAGATTGGTGAAAGGTATGGTGGCATAGGAAGCTAATAAAAGCGGTCAGGTGGAATTTAGAGTGGGAGGAAGCTTGTAAACAGCGGCAGATGTTTCCTGTTTAAGCCGAAAATTGGATAAAGCTTTACATCAAACAGCTGTGATGAGGAGGACATATTTATTTATTCAAGTAAAGCAATGTTTACCCTAAATCATATCACTTTTCGAAGCCCCATGACTTGTTAGACTGTGGGGGCGTGACATGGATTGCACATCTGTGAGCTTTCTGTCTCAATAAAGAGTTAGAAAACTGCTGAAATAAAATCTTTCCTCTATGGTTTCAACAAGTCAGCTACCCCAACACGAAAGTTCCTATAACCAACCAATACCTGATAAACTCTCCTTTCCTATATTTGCTCCTTAATTCTCATCTCATACATCGTACTTCTCATATTTACTTATGAGATAAGATACTGCTGAGAGTTATTTTAAGATCCCTTTTCTCTCTCTCAATACAAAAACCTAATGAAAAATTTCTATAGCACAGAGAAAGTCCATAACATTACTGTACAAACACCTGACAAACATTTCTTTAATGACTTTGCTTACTACTTCAAAAACACAATGACAAAGACTAAACCAGACTAAAACAATGCATTTCTCATTGAGTCTCAACTCTTTCCCCGCCAGTTTTATTTTTTTTTTTTATTAAGTTTCCAGCCAGCGCCAGCATTTTTTATGATTTACACACAGGCTTAAAGCCTTCCAGAAAATGTTCTTCTTTAAATATATAAACATACAATATATCAAATGAAAGAACAGACCCTGTGCTTTCAAAAAAAAAAAGAATCATACCTTCATTTTAACACCTGTCAAATGAGACATTTGACAGAGATCAGATTCAGAGTGATCCTCAAAACATCCACAAACTGTTTGCGCTAAGGCAATAATTCCGTGTTTTATAAGTTGTGTAAGTGCAACACCTGGTGGATAATAGAGGAAATACAGATTGCTGGAAAAACTTGTCATTGGCAGGGAAGCGGTTTCTCTTAATTTACGGGTTAAATTGTTAATGGCTGGGAAAGAGTTAAACAGTCTGCAATATTTGATACATATAGATACAAAAATATGATACATATAGACAATTTCAGCAGCAACAACATAAACAAACGGCTTTTATGGACTACATGCAACTTCCGGTATACTTCAACATAGAATCAATAACAGGGGCTTTTTACAGTTGTTTATGTCTGATAACAAATACATGCAAGTAAATTACCTTTCGTATAGACTGTATATTATATCCTACGCATATCAACACAATGAGCTAATGTTACTGTGTAAAATTAATGTATACAATGTTAGCTACAGGTCCTTGAATTCTTGCCAGGCTGCCAAACCTTTCCACACAGTTGTAATCCATGCTCGCCCTCCCCCCCCCCATCTTTAGCAAACCATAACATTTTATTTTCGACAAGGTATTTGTTTAAGAGATCAGTTTAGCCTAGCCAGGCCGATAAATACATACAGACCGAAAGTTCACGGTTCGGTTCGGGCGCGTTACCGCAAAACGATGAAAAAATGTAAAAAACAATACATAGATTTTCACCACACTCATGGCTTTCCCAGCATATCTCTGCATATATGGCCAATCAAATACAACATACAGGTAGTGTCTAAATGAAATAGTGTTAAAAGTCGATATATAATTTAACAACCTATATCAATTAGCCTTACAACTGAGGACACCTATGAGGCTTGTGAAGGAAAAATGAATCAGAATGACTCACAGTTCCACAATTATACTTGCATAACATGAAAAAATCTTTTATTTCTTATTCTTTAGTTAAAAAAAAAAAATTCTCCGAAAGCATTAAGAGTTCAGATTTCACACCCGTGAGCTATTTGGGTTCAATGTAATCTCCGACAAACACAAAGAACTTCATGCAGCTACAGTACCACATATCATTACTTTATTTCCAATACGGTAAAAATACCTTTCTCTGGCCCAAAATATGTTTTTTAAATATATGCTAAATACATTTTGAAGAAAGCAAAGCTTAATTACACATATTTTTATTTTAAAAATATATTTAGTTTTAACCTTGATATATTAGCATATATTTAAAAATGTATTTCAAGGGGGAAAAAAATTCTAATTTTACAACCCATTAGGCAAAAAATATATGGCCAAAATATAAAACTTTGTATAAAGTATAAAATGTACACTGAAAAAAATGATTCATTGAATTTAAACAATTGTGTAAGTGGTTGCAATCAATTTATTTAAGCTACATTTAAACAAAAGTTTTATATTTTATTTTACTTTACTATTTTAATTATTTTTTGTTTAAATGTAGCTTAAATTAATTTATTGCAACCACTTACCTTATAAAATTGATAAAATTCAGTGAATCCTTTTTTTCAGTGACATATGTATAAAATATAAAATTATAAGTATATTTTTGCAGTTAAAAAGTTTTCTTCCATGTAACGTGAAAATAAATGCTTTAAAATATATGTATTTTTAAAATATATTTCAGCACATATTTTGTGGCCTTTTTTTATATTTGTTTTTAAAATATTTAAAATTATACACTGAAAAAAATGATTCATTGAATTTAATAAAACATTTTAAGGTAAGTGGTTGCAATCAATTTATTTAAGCTACATTTAAACAAAAAAGATTAGTAACGTAAAATAAAATATAAAACTTTTGTTTAAATGTAGCTTAAATAAATTGATTGCAACCACTTATCTTAAAAAAATGTATTAAATTAAATTAATAATTTTTTCAGTGTATTTGAGAATATATATTTTTTGCCTTATGGGTTCCCAAAAATATGTCCTTGAAAAACTACCAAAGCTCAGACTAGACAAGTCCAAACCCGCAGTTCTGCCTGTCTGACCCCATCCGCAGAGCTTAGCCTTAACAAGCATTAAAAGTTTTTCATCACTTTCAGAAACTGCAGAAAGAATCAGCCTTTTTATGTGGGTGGATCAATAAAATTCAGACTTTATAGATGCACTGAAATCATAAAGTTTTACCTGTGTGTCAGACGAGGATCATGACCAGAGGTGGGCAGGACGGGAACCATAAAGGAGAGAAAGAGAAAGAAGACCAAGTTAAAAAACTGTGCCATGTTATACAAAAAAATGCATTTACTGCTTTGAAAAGCTTATAAAGAAATCAATTATCAGATGAAAAGTAAAGTTCTGCTGGAAATGAGGGGGAAAGAGAGATCGAGATATCTGCACGACCATCCTTGTGCATTGCAAACATTATACGTGGCCTAGATGCAAAAGCTTTGACAGCTTAAATGTACACTTTTTGCAATGCCAATTAAGTGCACTTGTAATGAATCTGAGTAAAACTAAGAGAGAAAGAGGGTCTGCTGAATGCCTAAATGTAAATGAAAGTACAAGAGAAAGAAAACGAGAGTAAGACAGAAGGAGTGAGTGATGGTGTGATATGGTGGTTTGTAAGAGGAGGTCTGTGTGAGATATGTCCCGCAGTATGCTGTCTTTCAGCTGTCATCTGTCTCTATCGGCGCGTGAATCTTCATACACGCCGTGGCTCTGAGCTCAGCAGAGCACAGCTGTCTGCTCTCTCTCTCTCATGACAGACAGCAGGACAGCAAGATGCCCCATCATCATTCCAACAACCGCATAAACACACAGACGAGAGCCGCACCTGATGCTATGAGCAGGCATATGTGCCATCGGTGCACTTGTTTCAATATTTTCTGAGCTAATTGTGGGGATAATCCTGTAAAATGTTCTTATTATGGTAAATGTGTTTTTTTATAAACAGAAAATGCAGAATACATTTAAATATGTTTGAACTGTAATCATATGAGATGTTGTTGAAGGCTGATAAATGCACACCTGTGATATTCATCATTACTCTACATTAGCAATGTTTTATTATGGAATAATGCATTGATTGACAACAACAGTTTACACTTAAAAATAAACTCAATGTAATAAACTAATGTAACTGTACTATTATCAGTGTTTGACATTAGCACCTTTATTATATTGCTGTTGTTTAATTACGTTTGTGTTTGGCAGATGCTTTTATCCAATCTAGTGCATTATATAATTCATATTTTCAGTATGTGTTCCCTGGGAATCGAACCTATGACGTTTTGCACACAACACTTCTATAAAAAACAAGATGTTGAAATATTTTTTTTTTTTTTGTATAATGTAAAGCACATTCTGTGAGAATATAACCTTGACATCTTTAATACTGATTGAAATCAAAGTGGAATCAAAATTTTATTGTCAAAAATCTCATAATTAGACTATGAGACTTTAAACTGGATTTTACAGTCAGGGTTACAAATTGTGACCAAGGACCACAAAACCAGTAATATGGGTCCATTTGTTTTACTTGTGATTTATACATAATTTGAAAGCTGAATAAATAAGCTTACCCTTGATGTGGTTTGTCCGGATATGAATGTGTTAGCATTTAGCCTAGCCCCATTCATTCCTTAGGATCCAAACAGGGATGAATTTAGAAGCCACCAAAAACTTCCATGTTTTCCCTGTTTAATGAGTAGTTACATGAGTAAGTATGGTGGCACCAAATAAAACTTTTGTTTGGAGCCATAGGAATGAATGGGGCTAGGCTAAATGCTAACACACTCAAAAAGCGCTGTACAAAGATTAAAAGTGCACGCACTGAAAAAAGATAGGTTTGTAGAAATTCATCTATGTTGAGGTAAGAAGAGTAAAGTAAAATAGAAGTCTTTAGAAATCAGCGCAGTACGAGTCAAACTATGGTATGTTGGCAATGTTGTGGCTCAACAATGATTTTATGGATTTATAATAAAATACATTTGCATTGGATACAGGACTATTTATGCAGTTGACTTTATTTGGTATCAGAACTAATGAATCAAAGACAGCGCCGGTGTTGTTTGAAGTTTGTTCCCCATCGAAGTCGGTTCCCTCTATTTTTATAGCGTTTTCATCACGTTACATTTTTTATTTATTTAGAAAGATTAAAGATTTGAAATGGTTACACTAAAAAGCAATAATATCATGTATTCTATAATACAATTTATTAAATATTTCATACATTTGACAGTTTTGTATATGTCTTCGAACATATTATTACATTATACTGTTTGTTTTAAAAAGTTATGTTTGCATACATAATAAATATATATATTTTACATATAATAGGATTCATACTTTAAAAATAATTGACTTACCATTAAGAACAATAAAGATACATTACATAAATGCACACATACTGTACTACATTTCGGTAGCCATTAAGACTTTCAATGTATATAAAGAATAAACGTATGTGACAAAACGCTATAAAAAAGACTACACTACAGGGAAACATATTGGGAACTGACTTCGACACAACACCGGCCGCGTAACCGTTTAGTCCATGTAATTTTTTTTTATTCGTCAACACTTAAACCCTTTTGACATTTTGCCTGAAGTGGCTAAATAAATAAAAAATTGCCTTCCGCTGCAGACAACTCATTATGGAGCTGCTGGATCTTCTCAGACCATATTCTCTATCTTACTCTCTCTGTTCATTGTAGATAGGTTGCTTTTTATTGAAAACATTAACCAATGGCAAGCAATACCGCATTAAACAAAAGTAACTACAGCTGCTTGCCAATCAATTCTGATTGTAAAGTACCTTGCCATTAGTATAAAAGTGTATTACATCATTTTTTAAAGTCGTTAAACTCATGTCAAGACGCGGCACAAGTGGCACAACGGGATAAGGAGGGTGGATGATTAGCGAGGGATACCCGGTTTGTCTACCCATATTACTGACAATTTGATAATTTAATTAATAGTCTATATTTTAGGGATAACTTAAACTGTTAAAATAAATGTTACTGGAATAATTTGAGTAATGTTCCATTTGTATAGAACGTGTTGTCTGTCTTAAAGCCGTAATGCACCTTCGCGTGAAGTGGAAAATCGATCCCTGAGCAATCGATCCCAAATAATTCAGCACCTTCACTTGGGACAGCGCCTTTGTTATGTCGAACTTAGAGGCAGCGTGTTAAGAAACTTCATAAGGGACACTTCGGGGAACACACATAAACAACTTTGGTAAGATATATCTTTTTGACTCTTCTTAGCGCGCTAAGAGTGAGCGTTATCAGGGAACCGGGCCCAGATTGCTCGGCCGTGTAAAAAAATGTTAAGTAGGCATGTTAGAATTAACCCTGCGATAGTTTGTGCCCCACTCACCCCTACAATATTTGGCTGAGATGCAACTATTTGTAAAAATGGAATCTGGGGATGCAAAAAATCCAAATATAGAACATCGCTCTTGAAATTGTCAAAATTAAGTCCTTAGTAACGCATTTACTAATGATAAATAATTTTTTATATATTGAATGTAGGAAATGTACAAAATATCTTCATGGAACAAGATCTTCACTTAATATCCGAATGATTTTTGGCATAAAAATTATTGGTACATGTGCTACAAATATACCCATGCTAATTATGACTGGTTTTGTGGTCCAGGGTCACAATTAGCCAATAAATTTAATACAGTGTGCAAAAATCACCTATGAGCTCACTCCCCAAGAATAAATCCTCACCATCAGCGCTGTAAAAACCGCAGACTCTGTCATTCTGTGGTGCCAATCTCAGTTCATGAACTGGAAATCGAGTTTATTCCTTTCATATGTGGGCTACAAACCCTGGGGCCGGGACTGTGCTATTTCTTTGTTGTTGTTTGTGTGCCTACAAAGACGGATTGTAGAGTTTCTTTTCCAAACCGGGTCAATGCCTAATTTTCCAGCTCCACCCCATAAATCTCAAAAAACAGTTGCAGGTCATCTGCACACACAAATACAAAACAGCCATTATAAAACCCCAAACAGCTCCATCTTAACGTGGGTGGCACAAAAAGAGTCCTGAACCCTAAAACGACTCTCACAGCTGTAATAGTTTTAAAACAAAGCCTAAAGAGGAGAAAATCGCTCTCTCTCTTTCTAAGTGTTTGGCTCAGAGCCCTACACGCATGCTTTAGCCAGACTTTACAGCATAATTACAGTCCAAAACACAGGGGCTGATATATTAACAACAGCTACTACTGGGCCGCAACCTTTTAAAGTGTATTGTGAGTGAGAAAGAGAGAGAAAAAAACAAAAAAGTAAATGAGAGCGAGAGAGAGAGGGAGAAATTAAAATGATTTTGGGAAAGGTCACACAGTTCCCAGAGCAGCTGGCCACATATCTGGCTGTCATCTATGCGGCATGTTAATTCTCATAGCCTGAAGGAAATTTGTAATCGTATAATACATGTGTACATGTATGATTCTTTGACTACAGGCACTTTTAACTAAATTTTTATACCCATACCCTGATTTTACATAACTTGTGCATGCCATTTTATCTATTTATCATGCTTTCTTTTACTTCAACTTGCTTTATACATCCGTGCCATGTAAGAGCTGTAATACTTTATTGGCATGACTATAAAAGATTCCAACAACCAAAGATTTATTGACTCTGTGCTTGTGTGTAAATGAGTGAGAGACAGACAAAAAAAAGTGCGTATGGCACGGCGAGTAAGCAACACTCCATAATGAAACATTGGTTTTTGTGGCCAACATTCTGAAACCAATTAGGTATTTCATTTACAGGAAAACTAGTATGCAGCTGGTAAGTCTAAAACCTCATCTGACCCTGTTTTTCCGAGAGAGAGAGAGAGAGAGAGAGTCCATCATCATTTTATTATCACTGAAACTTGTGTGTGTGCAAGTACGGAAAATGTACGATAATCTAATAATACATTGCAGCTGAGCGCATTATCGCAATCTGTTCGCAGCAAAGCCGTCAAAATGTTTCGCACCTGTTGTGAAATTTCTGTGAAGATCCTGAAGTGATGTCACTTAGCGAATTCGTTCTGCGTGCGTCTGTCTAACCCGATGATATCTGCGCGAGCAAACTAACTAGGTAATAATTTTAGATCTCTTGCACGAGACCTGTCCCATAACCTGTCATTACCGCAACAGTGCGGCTTGGTTACAACCGTGCCGATTTTCTTCATTCAATCGCGTGTGGTTTCAGTGACCAGGCGGGCCCCTGGCTGCTCCCCACTGCTGTAATTTGAAGCTGTTTGCATGTAAATGGTCGGGCGGCCCCTCCTGCCAAATGCAATTACATGGGCTCACGGTTCAACCGAAGCCGTAGCTCCTCGCTAAACGCCGGCCTGGACTAATTGTACAGAAGCCAATATGATGGAGGATCCTCTGAGCTAAAAGCAGTCAGTTAGAAATGCAATTACAGCGGTGGAGGGGACAGCCAAGCAGACAGTAGAGGTTACAATGACTGAAGCACTTGTGTGTGATAGCCCATTACCGGCCCTCATGATAGTTTCAATCAGCACGTAAGGACGAGCTTCTGTCAATTCCGAGAGGAAAAGGTGTTTAATGTTCTGTGCTCAGTAAGTGGATCCCCGAGTCTGTGATACATGCACTGTCTGCAATGGAGAAGCACTCGGGGGGAAATGACTTAGAATGAATACAGTCCGTTGATGGCGGCATTTGTTTGGGAAAGAGCGATATATAATGAACTTAATTTACATAGAAAGAAGGCGCTACTCTGTTGAAAAGAACAACAACGGCTTCATTTTATTTCTGTGCGGCAATGGCTCAGTGCATTTGTTAGACTGAAATGCGGGCTGTTAGTAAATAAGAGTGATGGTTTTGTCGGGACTTGAAAACTTTGTGGGGGAGGCTATCCGTGTGATGGAACTGATATTATATAGAAACCAAACAATGTTGTCGCTTGGTTTACAATGGTAGTGATTGGTCAGTACAAAAAAACTTGGATTAAGCTTTTTCTTGTTGCTAGATTTTGTCACTTTGGATTAAAGCGTCTGCTAAATGCATAAATGTACATATAAACTACTACAAATATATTCCAATATGCTTGACAAAATCCAATAATGTTCTACATTTTTTAATTTTACTCAGAATATAGTGGATCAAAAAACTAAAATGCTCTAAAAAGCTGTTGGTTACATGGACAATATATCAGCACCATAGATAAAGCACCAGTACTATCTGCAAGGTAAAGGTGCACTGTGTGCGGCACCTAGTGGTGAGGTTATAAATTGCAACCAATGGCTCAAGGGCTCGCTATAGTTGTGCGTAGGTCCTTTGGCGTAGTCACGGCAGCGTAGGTTCCGCGTCTCATTTATACTTTTGCGTCGTCGTCCAAACACATGCGCAGACCACTGGAAGGCAGTATCCATGCGTGTAACCACAGTAGCAGCGCGACCGTCAAGTAAACCCACAAATGAAAAAGAAACAGCAACTTGTTGTGTATGATTTGAGAACAGAAATTGCGATTTTCGTGTAAGGGGACCCATGCTGTATGTAGATAAAAATGGTTCATTATCTTTAAGGGCCGGGTATACTTTTTTCCGCATTTGTCTCTCGCGCTCCCACGTCCGTTCAACATTCAAAGTAAACTCAACCACGGTTACACGTGGACGGCCATGTTCGACACATACGCAATACAAATATACGCTGCACGTACAATGTATATAAAGTATATTATATTCAATAGATCCTCCTAAAATGTACACATTACACCTTTAATTCTTCAGATTCACAACTTTTGTACCAATACTTCAAATAACTGAATGACTGAGCGGTTTGTGGTGTGTTCGTAACATGGAAAAATAACGACTTGTCAAATGGACAATGCTATTTCACAGCGCTGGTGCAACTGCCATCATATCTCCTTGGTTTCTCTACCAATGTAATAAAGGTCTAAATTTAATTTTACATATATTCATATATCATTTACACCTACTGTTTACATATACAGTATATTTTAACTAAAATGTGGGCATGCGATATTGGACCAGCATTATGCAACAATCATAATACTAAGGCAATATAATATATGTTTTACATAAGGATAAGGATAAACTTTATTTGTACACAAAAGGAAATTTGTGCTACAATGCTATTCAAAACAAGAATACATAAAATGATGGAGGATAAAACAAATCATAAAACAATTAAGAACATACATAAAAATATAATAACGTACAGAATCCGATAAGGTGCTAATGTGCTTTAGGTGCGTTGTTCTTATTTGAATTCAGCAGTTTTATCAATGCAGGGATAAATGAGAGCTTCAGACTATTCGTTTTACACATAGGCATCTTTCCCGATATAACATTGTTATATTTTACTGTACACGAGCTAGCAAAAATTAAACAGCAGTTTGTCAACAACAAAATGGTGCTCCACTAAACAATGTCAAACGCATCTACTGTACTCACATAGGCCAAAGCCTTTAACTGTCATGAGCAGAAAAGCACAGGCTAGCTCTTCACACTGAGCTTCACAGGAACGGAGGCATTATGAACTACAGGGAACCCGTGGAGTTAAGATAACAAACAGCACTGTGCAAGTCAAAGCACGCCTTGGCATGTGTGCTCCAAACAACACAGCACAAAGAGGTGTAAATGACCCCAGAGACCCATCAGAAGCAGCGGGGCTTTGCAACGCCTACTTCCTTCGCTCCCTCCGCTCTCATTCTCAGGTTATTGCACTTTAAAGAGACGAGATACTTCCAAAAAGCACAAAGCTTAAAGAACAAACATTTTGACATCAGAAAGTCAATGGTGTTGCGAGGAGCCCTTCCTATTTTCTCTCGACACTGCAGTCAAGATCTGAGCGCTAGACTCTTGCCCGGCCTTTGACTGTATGCCTCAATGCACAAGGATGTTAGGACTGCTGGTTTGCTTTAACCAAGGTAATGAGGGGAAGTTGTGAAAAGGAAAGACATATAATGGGTTTGGATAACTCTTTTTGAGTGTTTTGCCTATTTAAGGTGCATTGTG
The DNA here is from genome assembly GCA_025389145.1 of Misgurnus mizolepis. NCBI lineage: Eukaryota > Metazoa > Chordata > Actinopteri > Cypriniformes > Cobitidae > Misgurnus > Misgurnus mizolepis. The sequence goes on along the minus strand of JAIFKI010000002.1, from coordinate 28,118,921 downwards.
TAACTTTTAGAAGATTTTTAATTTCTATTCTTAAAATAAAAAAGGAGATGTATTCAATTAAATGAATAAAGGTCAATATAATGTAAATTTAAAAGATGACAGTCATTTAATCGCAGAACAACTGTTGTTTTCATGTTTGTGTAAAATCTGTGACCTGTGCTTTAGATGTTCCTCGTGGCCTCACAGTTCATGCAATGCTAATGAGATTAAGGACAGATTATTAGGGTTCAGAAGCTAACTGGGAGTGCTTTAGTCTAAAACTCGACCCCAAATAACCTCAGATTACAGCTCCCCGCCCGCCCCAGCCTCTTCATTGCCCATCACAACACCCAATTACACACTCCACTCACACTGAAGGAGGAAAAACACAACAAGATAACCCAATAAAACACTGCTGAATGTGGAACTATACGGAGGCATGTCTATATGAGCGTCAGCAAAAATGCGGCCGTTGTTTGTGATTTGTAAGGATTTTTTTAGGTGCTGGTAATTTGTCTTGACAAAATGATGCTTGCAAAATCAAACTGCTTCAAATCAGAGACAAACGCACACTCATGGCAGGCACAAAGAGAATGCAAAATATGAGTCTAGATTAGATAATCTAGGCAGTTTTTGTCTAATACCCAAACAGGTTGAAAAGGTATTGTGGGGACATTTCTCATGTGATGTGCTCGCTAATGCTCCTTATCAGGATGAACAAGAGGTTAAAATTTCTATTCACACAAATAGTACAAAAATTATAAAGACAGCTTGACTAGCGTCCACACCAACAGATAATAAAGCTATGGTTATATGTGTGAGCACCTTACGTTTAAGATGATTTTGATTTGCTATTAATGTTTTATCATAATTTTATAAGATGGAAAAAAAGTATTACAACCAGGGCATTATCACCCGCCAACCCCGCCAAATGCGGGTAGATTTCGGCTGTGGCGAGTAAGACAGCCAATCCCACTAGCCACTTTGGCTGGTTGAATATTTATTTTATTGTAGTTTTCTTAAAAGTTATGCGAAATTATAAACAATGCACAATGACACTGGGAAACTACAACTCCCATGAGCACTCCCTGCACCCAGCGCAACGTACTGAGACCGTTTGTTGAGACGCGCGTGATCCAATATAATCGATTTGCTTCGCATTATCGCAATGTACCGCAACAACGTGTATCCTATTGCAAGATTCTTGCCAATACACAGCACTATTCATTATACAATAGTGGTGTAAAGTCAGCTATTTTCATAAACTGCCTTTTCATTGTACACGACAAATGATGGCCGATAAACTGGAAGTCAATCATTTTCTATGGAGAGTTGCAAAGATGGTGCGTGAGGTGTCGACCATCTGTGTATACATCATTTTCGGATATGTTTTGACCAGTGTTGTTTTTGGCAGCCCTTTTAGTTTTAGTCTTAGTCTTTTGGACGAAAATGCTTTTTAGTTTTAGTCACGTTTTAGTCACTTATAAACTTGATAGGTTTAGTCTAGTTTTAGTCGACAAAACACAAAAAAGTTTTAGTCAAGTTTTAGTCGATTTAGTCAAGTTTAAGTAAATTTTTGTAAAAAAAAAGTAGTCTTCAACAAATTAATTTAGGTTAAAAAGTGTGGTGTATTTTAATACTATTAAAATGTGCATTAAGGTTGTCACTGAGGGCTTGACGTTGTGCCTTCTGTGCATGTCATTACAAAAAAGTTGAGCCTGATATACCCTCATGTTGAGTTTGTGTGTTATGCTGAGACCTCGCTTATAAAGTTGAGAAACGCGTGCCTTGCCTTGTTATTTAAATACACCACAAAAAGTATTGGAAATGGGCTTAGGTTTGACAAGTAGATACATGTAAAACCTTAAGCTTACCATGAAATGTGTCACAAGCCAAATGTCAAGTAAAATTGAATGTATATGATATGTTAACAGCGTGACTTGTTAGTTACCTTTAAAAAAAATTAGCGTGATGAGCCTTCAGGTGCCGCTTGAGGTTGGTGGTATTCTTTCCATCTAGTTTGTGGCCACATTTACCAACGTTTCCCAATATTCATTTAGTTTTTCTTTCTGATGGATTATACTGAAGGTATGTCCCTAAATCATCTTGTCCTTTCGGTTTATTGGCGTCACCGACACGGTCCTTCAAACTCGCCACAGCCGCAGGTGTGTTGTTGTTGTGTGAAAAAAATCTGGTGCGCGTGCGCGGCATGGTGGCAGCCGGGTGATGGGCGTAAGCGACAGCATTGCTGATACTTTTTAGCCAAAAACAGACAGATTTTACGCAAAATAGGCAGAATTAACATGTGTTGCGAACGTCAGACTTATAATCATTTTCGTTCCGTCTCGTCTTGTCAACGAAAACTCGAAAGCGTCTCGTCATGTTTTTGTCACCTTAGAGCCATTTTTAGCTAGTCATCGTCGCGTTATCGTCATAAAAAAGGTGCGTCAACGAAATAATTTTGTTAACGTCATCGTTTAACATTGGATATGTTAAAAAAATGTTAACTTATGTGACTACACCGCATGCGATACGCTGATCGGAAGTGATGCTTTTCAGTGCATTCCAATCAAAACAATGTGCAAAGTGAAAATTATTTAATCCTTTTTGTTTAACTTTACCAGTAACACTTGAACCCTTTAAAAACAAAAAAATCCAAATCTATTGATTACTGATAAGTATAATACTTACACTATTAGTATACATTATTATTTAAATCTTATCTCCATATCTTCCCCCCGAAAAAATATTGGCAGTCTTTGTCATATATGCATAGCTGTTTATTGTTTCATTCATTTGCATTCATTTATTTATTCCACTATGGTAAATATTAAAATGAAGACTTTTGGAATGAGCTTCTCTCCCATGTTACGATTAAACTGAAACCTCATTACGACTGCCACTAGGGGGCGAACTCCAACAATCGTTTCCGAATGTCGTGTGCAGTGAAAAGGCGACTTTATTCATAGTTCGTGCAAAAATTTAAATTCTGTCATCATGTTGCTCATGTTGATGGTAAACATACAGTTGACGGTCCCCACTTATATTCCATAGTATTTGTTTTTCCTACTATAGAAGTCAATGGGTACCATCAACTGCACACTTACCATCATCTATCAAAATATCTTCTTTGTGTTTAGCAGAACAAAAAAACTCATACAGGTTTAAAACAGCATGAGGGTGAGTAAATGATGACAGAATATTCATTTTTGGGTGTATTATTCCATTACATTTGGGGGAAAATGTTGATAGGTAGGTATAGTTATTATCCTGGACACACTTTTTTTTCATAAATTGAAGTGGAGTACACTATGGGAGAAATCTCTAAATAATGATCTCAGACCGTCAGATAAATTGTGCCATTGTGACTGCAAATGAAGTCCTTATGAGATCTGATGTGTTTAATTATAGGAAAAAACTTTTATTAAAAAGTCAACCAGACTTTTGTTGGCAACAAATCAACCGGATGTCTAACACAAGAAGAAAAAATATGTTAAGATTCAAAGTTAGCTGTAATTAGTGCACTTGAAGGTAATTCTGAAATTCATTTTAAAACCAATTCCTGTAATTTGATCAACATGGATGGTGCCTTTTCAAATTAAACAAAACAGTTTATATTCCCACTGATAATCTTTACTAATGCTTGTGCTGCCATTTTCCCACAAATATTATGTCATCAACTTAATTGACTATCAAACGATTAATACGATAGTAAGCAAAATTAATAACAAATGTGAATCCCTATAAAATCATTACTAATCTTACATTTCATTTGGACTAAAGAAACATCTGGAATGTTGTACAGATTTGCCAGTTTTATGTTCGAAGCACAAAGCACAAAGGGAAAAACAGTAGCAACAACCCCTCGGCACAGCTCTGGACCACCATGGCAAATTTCACAAACATAAAGGTAAACCAGATAACAAATCCATTTTTGCCAAAAACCAAAACAGAAACTGTATTTCTAAATGCAATAATTACTTGCATGTATTGTATTTATACAATGTAGGTCCACAAACACACTCCTCACTTCAAAAACATCCATATGAATAATAAAATAATACGACAAAAAATGAGTCATTCTAATTATGGACAACATTCTAATCCAACCAATTAAAATTAATCCATTTAACAAAGCTAAAACTATAATTACTTTCATACAGCGGCAACACATTGGGGAATGTTTTATTTTTATTTTTTATCTAAAACCCATATGCCATCATAAAATATGAAACAAACACGACATAGACATCAGCTCATGCCCACACCAACACACAACTTGACTTATGGACCTGTAAGGTACAGCAGGCAGTCAGACTGGGAAATATTAAGGGGCTCATTAAAATAAGGAAAAGACCAAACTTATTTTTAAATCCTTTTGTTGCTTTCCAGGAATCCTCCCTCCTGGCGGAGAACCTTCTGAAGCCTCGCCAGCTCTCAGACGGGCCGCAAGACGGCAGATGGAGGGAAGGAGAGAGCGAAGAAAAGATTAAGAGAGAAATAAAAAGATGAGAGACCGAGAATTGAACAAAAGCACACAGATGGAGCGAAATATGGGAATTATTGAAGGAAAGGATGCATAAAAAGTGAGTTCGGAGGTGATGGCCAAAAAGTCCTTAATCACAGATTAGCTTTCATTTGTTTTGCCCTTTAGTTAATAATTAATATTTACTTATCATCTCTAATCACCTTTTTTCTTGTGTATGCATGTGAATGAAGGCTTTGGCAATAATGTATAGTATTCATGGCAATTACAGCAATTAAAAAAAACTAAATTGAAGAGAGAGGGAGAGAGAGAGAGAGAGAGAGAGAAAGAGAAAAGAATGGCTTTGCTAAGCGGATATCATAATTACAATCTTGGCTTGAAGCATCAGCAGTGACAGAGCGATCCCTTTTCCAATAGTGCATGAGAGATGGAGAGATAACCAGAGGGCATCTTCAGATTGCCGACACCAGCTGGCATATTGCAGCTGGGCAAAATCAGCAGTATGTCCAGTACTTTCCTCACAAAAAGACCATAATAAACACAGTGCCAGCGCACATATATCCTCGTCTAAACACCCGGTCCAGGGACATGCCAGTTCTGTTAGGGAAAATTACAGTTTACTATTCAGTAAATAATGCTCATAAACGAGTGGCCAATCATCTTCTGACTTTTATACAGCATCAAACGCCCCTCCATTTCCCCGGCCCATCCAGGTGCTCTCTACAGTGCATGACCCACCCAGAGGGGGTATTTAAGCTGGGATAGGGCTGAAGGAGACCTCAGGTTCTCTGAATGCCTTCCAGCAACGCTGCTGATCTGTTGAGATGCTGCCAAGGCATTTAAGGAGCCAAAGACCCAGGTAATGGCTCAAAATCTTACTATTGATGTTAATCACACAAGAGGCATGGTTTGCTGCTTGTTAACCGGCTCTAAATTAACTTGCAAAAGTACTAGTAAAGTTTTTATGTTTGCATTGTGTTCAGAATCTTAGGGTTTCACCTATATGTAGGCAATTTTGCATATCGTACATAATGTTTTCAAAGACAAGGGTTTTATAAATACTTTGACACTTGTAAGTTGTTCATATAGTAAGCAACACAAACATTTATTTTCAATAATCAGGACGGAAAGGACAAATGAGACAGCGTTTTCTATTCAATTTCATTTCCATTGCTGTTACGGAAGCAAACATTTAAAGTCAATCAAACAAACAAACAAACTAGACAAGAAATTGGAATTTAAAAGCGTAGATTTGAGTGAAAATGATGATTAGTAAGAAACCGTGAAGTGAGAAAAGCTTTCTATGCTATTTCTGAAAACACACAAAAGCACTTGCAATCTCGTAGCTGAGAATGCAGATGGTGAGGTCACTTATTCGTGGCCATTTTTTCTTTTAATGTAGTTCTTATTATGCACATACAGACATGATGAAAATATGATGATATCCAACGATATACATTATTAATTAAATGTAGAAAGGTAAGCTAAATATAACAAACAAATATGGCATATTTACAGATGGGTAAATTATACAAATCCAGTAGATGACACAGAATGATCACTTTGTAATATGCAGACTACTGCGGTAAAAAATATAAGTATTAGACTTTCCAAACTCAGATGTTAATTTCCAGAAAATAACACAAATTAAGTGGCTTAATAAAAGTATTCCTACATTTCTCCATCTTGGGGGTGAGAGACATCAAATACTACACCAGTGTTCACAATGTTTTGGTGCTAAATAATTAATCAACACCATAAATATTGCAGGGATTTTGATAGGATTTTTATTTGCCAATTACGTTCTCTTAGACCATGTTATGACAGATTTAAACTTCAGGAGCAGAAATATTTTGGGTCAGATTGAATCAATTCATATTGGCCATTTCAATTCATTGACATTAAGGGTCACATTCTTTCTGATCCCATTTTTTAAACCCTAGTTAGTGTGTAATGTTGCTATAATAGCATAAATAATATACCTGTAAAAATATAAAGCTCAAAGTTCACTGGTAGGCGATATATATACAACTTTTGAAAAGTTTTTTTTTTTTTGAACATGGGTACCCATTACATCTAATTGACCCCACATTCCTTATATGGGCACTTCCCAGAAGAACGCTGGCAGGCCAATCAGAGTGAGAGCGGGAACGCGCATTAGCATTGCTTCGTCGAGTAGAAGTCACGGGTATAAATGCACAGCTGTTTTTATCAAGGTGGTTTGACAAAAGTGTGTTTTTGGATGTAAGGAGAAGAAAACCTTGTTTAGCTTTCCAAGTAACCCTGTCTTAAGACAACAGTGGATGCAGTTTGTTTTTCCCGGAGAGCAACGTAACTGTGAATGGATTTATGTTTGTTCCTTGCAGTCCCCCGGCCTGTTACACTCTCAGAAATAAAGGTACAAATGTTGTCACTGGGGTGGTCATATATGTACCTTTAAGGTACCAATATGCACCTTTTAGGTACAAAAGTGGCCCACCTTCATGTACCTTTTTCAAGAGTGTTGGGTGCATCCCTTTATGTCCCCCCACCCAAATAAAATTAATGACATAAAACTTATATTTAGATATACTTATATTTTATATCTTAGATTTAGATTTTGAATTAAACAAAACATATTAATTGCTGTTGGTAAGTAGCCATATTTTTCTGAGGTTTATTTACAGTTTAAAAACTGGGGTCCCCCTGGCACCATGTCACCCCCCAACCCAACCCCTAAACCTAACCCTTAAAGAAAACTTTTTTGCTAGGGCTGAACGATAGATCGAATTTTCATTGTCATCGTGATATGAACTCACACAATGAACACATCGCAACAGACAGCCTTGATGCGATGAATGAAGGGAAAACAGTAAGCGCATGTAATAAACGTTTGACCTATCAGGTTTAGTCCCGAAGACATTCCCTGCGTCCCAAACGCATACTTCCATACTATATAGTAGACGAAAAGCACTACTTCTCATACTCTTTGCATACTATATAGTATGGAAGTAGGCAGTTTGTGACGCACGGATGGTTTGCGTGTTCATGCTATTAGGCCAATCAGGGGAACCCCCAAGTCAGCTACGTTCAGATTGACTTGTGAGGTGTCAGTTGCGATGCTGTGCCTGTTAGCAAAAATGATGCCGGAGAAAGGAGAGAAGAGTGAGGAAAATGTGTTGTCAGATGAAGACCTTGTGGTGAAAAGGAACAGCACTTCAGCTATATCATGGAATTATTTTGGATTTAGGAGAGATGACGCCGCAAACACAGGTACTGTGGAAGCGGTGATTCACATATTGCGTCTATTGCACGCTCAAGTTCATTATTTCAAATGTAGGCGCGCAGTATGTGCGCTCTGGAAGCGCCGCGGTCGCAACTCGCACGGCGGTGCGCCGCGCTCGTTTTTCCAGGCTTTTCAAACACATTTTAACTTTTCAGAATGACACAAGCGCAGCGTGCAGATCATGTGACAATAACCTACGTGTCTAGAGTTTTTAACGCGTTGTAGGCGCGACATGTGAATGGCCCCTAAAACAGGAAAAAAATATAAAATATTTATCGCAATCACATCGTCAATGCAACATTAAACAATGTCACCGCACATCGCAACTTTTCCTCACATCGTGCAAACCTTTCATTTCTGCTATTTATAAAAAAAATACCAAGACTGTTTTCTCATGGGTAGTAAAAAATGTCCCCACAAGGTCAATACATTACTTTAAAAAAATTTTGGTGCCAACTCTGTAGAGATTACCAGGTACACACACACACACACACACACACACACACACACACACACACACACACACACACACACACACACACACACACACTTCTATTAAGCTACAATGCATTTCACTGTATTCCTCCATCATTTTATTTCGTACAAGAAAGATGTGGAGTCTGTCTGCAAGGCAGAATTTGGACATGACACCATAAACTCCAGAATGACGTCTACAAAGCGTGAAGTCACAAAAAGGTCCATCTCCCCTTTCACAGGAAGACAACGACAGAGGACAAAGCTCAACCAAGGAAGGAGACAGAAAATCTGACCCTCAACCTCCCCACCCCTCTCCCCACCCCCCCCTCTCAGTAAACCCCACCTCCCTCTTCTCACTCAGAGAGTCAAATAGAGTTCTTGAGTGCTCGACAAGCCGTTCTCCAATCAATTAGACAAAGTGAAGAGCAGTGAAGAGCTTTCAAAGGGCAGCGTGTCAATGAACTCTTCACCTCTGACTGTGACGCTCACATAAATTCTCCCTTCGGTCTGATTTATGAGCTATTCTAAAGGCTTTCTCGTGACAGAAGAAATCAAGTGCATTTCAAATTATAACAATTGTACAAATATAAATTCAAGGCTGTCAGTAAATATAATCAAGTAATGACAGCTTTTCATTACCATAGAAAATAACTTTTTCAGAAACTATTTTTATAATAAAAATTTAAATTTTTATTACATGTACATTTATGCATTTGGCAGACACTTATCCAAAGTGACTTAAAGTGCATTACAACGTATACATTTTAATAGTACATGATATGTTATGTTCCCTGGGATCAAACCCATGACCCCTTGCTTGGCTAATGCAATGCTTTAGAAATTAAGCAATATAGGGTTTCCAGCAGAAAATTTGTTATTTAAGGTGGTAGGGTTGGGTGAGTGGGCTGGGAAGAGGGCGTGGCAATCAAAGGGGTGGGGCGTATGCGTATCCTCCAGACAGTGACGGTCCGGACCACGTCTTTCTCATTTCGGCCATGTGGCGCGCGTCCCCGCTCATGGTGGGGTGACGCATACATCCGAGATGCATTTGACGGCCTTTTGTGCGGCAAATTTTTTTATTTTTTTGGACGACCTAGTTAAGGCGGTAGGGTTTCCAAGCTTAGGCGGGCCGCCTGAACTGAAATGTGCTGTGGAAACCCTGCAATAGGAACACTGCACACTGTAAAAAATAATGTCAAATCAACATTTATTTCAAACTCTAACAAATCTCAAAATATTAGGTTGAATTGATTTGCAAAACCAAGTTGTTTTACTTGTTAATAGGAACAAGCCACCAAAACAAAAATTAGTATTTATTATTAAAAAATCCGGAAAATGTATTAAATAAAAGCATTTTTACAAAATACATAAAAAAAATTGGAGTATCATTCTCAAATTTAAATCACAACTTGGTCAGACATTTAGTTTTTAGAATTTCATACATCTTTTTAATAAATGAATTTTATTTGAAGAAATTTGAAGTCACTTTCATGTATATTTTACCTGGTTTTACTCTGTTCCTATACTTCATTGAGTTGTTACGACTATTGGGAAACAATATGTGAAGTGTCAAACAAGACCAGAATTATGAATATTGACCATAGGCACTTGCTGGAAACTTTTTTAAAAACACTGGCAGGGAAAGAGTTAAGAGCCACAGAAGTTTTGGCTTGTCGTTTTCAGAAAATGCTCAAAAATAGGGACAACGGCTAACAGTTTTTTTTTTTCTAAATAGGTTTAATAGTATAAAGTGGCATGTCATAAATGCATAAACAATATTAAGTAGTAGACTGCAAAAAAATGACTTTCTAACTTAGTATTTTGTCTTGTTTTCAGTACAAATATCTAAAAATTCTTAAATCAAGATGTATTTTCTTGATGAGCAAAATGACCTAAGAAAATAAGTTTAGTTTTTTACAAAAATATACAATTTAAGTGAATTTTTATCTTGAAACAAGCAAAATATCTGCCAATATGCAACAAAAATATTCAACTATATGTCACTGACTCGCAAACAAACTAAACAATATCTCAGCAACCACTAATGAAGCATTCATGATAATATCGTAATCTGACCTCGCAGCATCACAAAAGGTTTACCGTGCTACCTTGAAAATAAATACAGTGAGGCTGTCACAAAGACAGGGAATCAATCAATAGCTCGGTCCCTCATTAAAAAGTTATGTCTCCGAGCAACGATCCCCAGGTCTGACTTTAAGAGAGCTTTAAATTGGTAAAGAGGCCTCTGGCTTCTTTTAAATCACAGTTTCCTGGTTCCTCATCCTGGGGTCAACAATGATCCACGATGGTTCACTGTGAAAGGTTAAAATCAACTAATGAGGATCCGGAATGGCTGCTACGCAACCTTTGCGAGGTATATTAATGTTGCTAATGAGGACTTTGTTCACCTGAATATCATCACAGTGCTTCCCTGGTGAGTCTATATGCTGTGAACCTTTCCATTGAACCGAAGAAACAGTGTGAAGCCAGACAGAAAGAAACACAACAGCAACAACATTAACTCTGCCAATAGATTTATAACTTTAGTCTGAAACGCATTTTGTTCATATTCGCAACTGAATCGCTCTTGAAAGTTTCACAACGGCGTATTTATTAGACGCACTCATCTTTTTGACACATGGCATTTTTTACTAATTAAAAACGGTCTAAGAAGCGTCTAGCTACAAGTTCAATTACCCAGCCATTCGTAACATCAATATCTTCTACACAAGGAAAGAGTTACATGAAACTTTCCAATGAGACATAACCTTGAAGAACTAATGTTTTCCCGAATCAATGTGATATATAAATGAAAGGCCACGTCTATGTTATTTGCGGTTTGAGCTCGGAGAACAATACTTCTTTAAACGTCGAGTTCATTTTGTTAGGTGTGAATGCAATTTCCTGCATGAGGAGTGACGTTTGTTACGGCTATGTAAGCGAGTTGGAATTTGGTTTTAACTAGTTGAAGAAAAGGAGAAATAGCAAGCTTAATTAGTCAAAGCCAGACACATGCATCACTTAAGTGTAAGGAAAGCATTTAACCCTCATAAGCCCCTATTTTCCTGTATACATTACAGTTCCCTGGGGGTAAAAATTACCCCAGAAATTAAAAGGGTGATTACAAAAAATATATACATTTTTAATGATACAAATAATTTATTTAGTTTACTTCCCATCTATACATTAATGCTGTGTTTTGGGAGATATGGGGCCCTATTTTAACGATCTGAAACGCAAGTGCGAAGCGCAACGCGCAAGTGACTTTGTGGGCGGATCTTGGGCGCTGTTGCTATTTTCCCGGCGTGAGAAATAACTCTTGCGCCGGGCGCAAATCAATAAGGGGTTGGTCTGAAGTAGGTTCATTATTCATAGGTGTGGTTTGGGCGTAACGTCAAATAAACCAATCAGAACGCTAGCCAACATTCCCTTTAAACGCAAGGGCGCAAGTTCCATGGCTGGTTGCTATTATTATGACGGATTTACCAGGCGTACGCCAGGAGCGGTTCACAGCCGAGGAGACCGACGCCAGCAGAGGACATCGCTGCGTCCACCCTCACCGCTGAAAGGGTTTGGGGGCTTTGAAATCGGACCCAAGAAACGCAAGGTCCAACCCCAAAGTAGACTAACAAATCAAGTTCATATACATTAAGGTTTCTTATGAAAACATTTAAATTATTATTTACATAAAATAAACGTAATACAGCCACACAACAAACTTATGAAAATATTTTAATCGTTATTTGCATGAGAATTTTTTAACGCAGCCACACAATAAATAAAAACTATCACCACAATGCTCACCACTATGATTCCCCTTATCTCGTGTATTAATATTTTTAAGTGTAACAATTTATGATTTGCAAAAATAACTGTTGCATCTGTGTAGATTAGATGCAATATGCGCGTTGTGCAAGCTATACGGTCAAGCATGCGCCCTTAAAATAGCATAATGAACAACGCGCAACCCGCCACTGACTTTAAACTTTTTTTTTCTGGTCGCAATTGTTTTTTGAAACTGCAAAATAGCATCAGGGATGGTTTGCGCCGGAACACGCCTCTTTTTTTGCGCTGAACCGCCCAGGGAGCGCAAGTTCATTCCCTAGTTTGTCGACGTGCGTCTGTGGAGGGAAAAACCCGCTGTGCGCCGTTGCAAAATACGAATGATACATGCGTCACTGACAAAGTCAATTGCGCTGGGTGCAAGATAGGGCCCATGAAGTACTTTTATACCTGTTTACCACTCATTTCCTCAACTACACCATTAGCCTGTAAAATATCAAATTTTTATGAAAAATTCACATAAATTATGATCTAAATTTGATTTAAATTGTTTTTAGATATTGATCTAGATGTTATGTGTTGAATTCGACCATTTGGTGTTTAGAAAAAAACAGTTTTATGGTTACAGTTTAGGAAATAAATCACTTCGACCAGCAGAGGCCTATAGAGACCAGGGATGCACCGATATGGAAATTTTGGCTGATACCGTTAACCGATAACTCTTTATATTTGGGGGCCAATAACCGATATATATAGACGGTTTCATCGGACGCACGTGATGCACGTCTGGATCCGAACCTTACTTCCGGTTTCGTTTTTTTTAATGGTCTGACTAGTTACTAAACTGATCTCTTGAACGAATGCCTCGTCGAAAATAACAAATGTTTTGGTTTCCTAGGTAATCTATGTGTTGTTTTTTTTGCTTGTTATGTAAATAAACTACATTTAAAGAACTTTGTTGTTATTTATTCTTAGCGGAGTTTACCGGAAGTTACGTGCGGACCGCGACAGCCGCTTGTTTATGTTGTTACTGCTGAAAGGGTCTATATATATATATATATATATATATATATATATATATATATATATAGGCCGATAAATATTCATATTAATTTCACAATGAAAAACTCCCAGACCGCGGACATCTTGTCTTTGCGCTAGACTAACATACTCTTCTTGAGCCCGCAACACGTGTCATCTTCGTGCTATGTCACAGAAAGCACCAATCAAAACTCCACATGGCCAGCAATGAGCAAGTGAAGTGGGTCAACAAACTGAAATAATCCATCATTTATCGGCTTTCATTTATCGGCCTAATTTTTCTATCAGCCCGATAACCGATAATATTAAAAATAAGCAGTTATCGGCCGATAACGATATGTCGGCCGATATATCGTGCATCCCTAATAGAGACCCATTAATTTCACTGAATGTGGCCAACTCCTCAACATCACTACTTTATTGATACATTTTGTGAATTTATGTTTATATAAACATTAGAAAGGACATTAAAAATAAATATTTTTTCAAATGGTATAATTTTTTTGTAGATTTGATGCATTTCGAAATGTCTGTTTTTACAAAATGCCACAGAAATTTGACTAAATTTAAGGCTGTTTGTCTGTGTGTGTGTCCATGTAAGTGTGTGTCTGTGTGTGTGCGCGCGTTAGTGACTTTGTCTTTTTGAGTGTGTCTGTGTCTTTGTTCGTGTGTGTGTGAGTCTGTGTTTGTGTGTTTGTGCGTGTGTGTGAGTCTGTGTTTGTGTGTTTGTGCGTGTGGTATGTGTGTGGGCACGCACACACCTGTGTGAGTATTTTACATCTTTGTTTTGCATCTGTGGCTGTTTTTTGGCAAATTCTGTAAAAAATGCTCTCTGTGGCAAACTGGCAGTCATACCTTTGTGTGTTTGTGTGTGTCTGTTTGTGTGTGTGTGTGAATGAGCATGTCTTTTCTATATTGCATTTGTGCTCTAGTACCAGGCCTACCTTTCTGTGTCAAAATTTTCAGATTTATTCTGGATGCATTGATTTTATTTGATGAATAACAAGAAAAAATGTTTTTTTTTTTTGCATTTCCCATTCATTTCAATTGGGGTCATTTTTACCCCCAAATGGCCTCTTTTGGTGAATTTTTTTTTAACCTCTTTAGAACGACCGAATCAAGCCCAGTTTATTTTATATGAATCTTGACAGATAATCTGGAATAGTCACAAAATCTTATTCCACTGAGATGAAGGGAACCATGTTTTTTAACTAAATAAAAGTGGCTTGGGGTAGAATTGACCCCAAGGGACTTATTAGGGTTAAACACAACTCAGACCATATTCAAAGACACCTGTGAACGGGTAAAGCAAAAGAGAGTAAACAGTGGCCGTAGTTTGATGTGACCGAGTGTCTAAAAACACATTGAAGCAAACAAAAGGCGCTTAATACTATTGACAAAGACGGGATACACAGACACACAGGTGCAAATAAAAGACATGAAAAATAGCATATGTAGGCAAACACATTTCCTGTTCATTAACCATTGCATTTGTGTGGGAACTTTGCTCCATACACCTGCTCTTAAAATGTGAGAAAAAAAAAGACACAAATTTCACAGACACACTAAAATACAGCAATCGTCCTAGTACACTGTAAAAAATATGTTTTTTTCAAATCAACATATATTTTTATGTTACTTTAACTTAACAAATTCGGTTAAATAGTTTGACATTGTTTTTATAAGTTATGTTAACTTATCATAGGTCAAAACTTAAAATTGTAGGATGAATTGACTTGCAAAACCAAGTTGTTTAAACTTCCTGCTGCAGAAATATTGATCCAGTGCAGCTGTCTGCTACATATTTATCTTTTAAAAAGCATTTTCTGGTTTTTGGACAAGTACATCCAGAATATTTGGTTTTGGCGCAGAATTGACTAGCAATACCAGTCGAACCGTGACCCGATGGTTTTTCTCTACAATTCTACTTGCAGTTCTGCTTTCAGATAATCACACAACTCATAATGAGAGAGGGATTCATATTTGGGCTTTGTTAAGTTGAATTAAGCACCTTTCATCGTGGGCCAACAGATGCCCTGAGAAACCCTCTAAAGATTGTGTCATGAAAGCTTCTCTGGGCCGACTGTTCATTATCCAAACTCTTTCTCTGCATGAACAGGCAAATGCCTGCTGAGATTTTGAAAAAAATATGAAAAAAGGAAAGATACAAGAGGAAATAGGAGAAGATGAGAGAAACGGCAATCGGGAAAATGCACTAATGAACTGGATCATTTGGGATGTACGTCAAAGGATTTATGTTTTTTACTTCAATAAACATTTCAGTCTTTCTGTTACACATATATATATATATATATATATATATATATATATATATATATATATATATATATGAAGAGTTAGGTTTTAAAAATATAACGCCAAAATCAGTATTGTATCAGGTCGGTATTAAAAAGTAAATTCTGAATTTTACGCAAAATCCAATATCCACCATGTTATTCTGTCAACATTTTCTCAATTTTTCCCAAAACGAGATAAACACCACTCCTTCTTTTCTGCAGAATTCAATAAATCCGCTCAACCAATCACAGCGCACCATTCCACAAACTGTAAACAACAATGGCGGCGCATTGAATACACACAGAATCCTAGTTTTCCTCATTCCGTTATTAAAAGACATATTTATATCAAATTTTTGTGTAAGATTAAACTATATCTGTCAAAATGATTTACTGACATCAAAATCATACCGTGTGTTATTAGTTTTGAGTGGTTGCTATCTGGGAATAAAAAACCCGCAAATGTTTATGCAATTGATAGACTCTTATCTACACATGCAGTGAATTCAAGGTCTACGTTTATCCGCATGTGCATCACCTGGGAATAGAAATACACCAATTGAGCTACACAAACACCATGCATGGGCCACACTAGACATATTTTCAAGTGGTCATGAATCAAGACTAAGAAATCTGCAACGACAGGGTTGAAACAGATGCCAAGGCTAAACTTGCTGGAGAATCATTGCTTGCACAATACAGAAAAAGTATTGACATAATTTTGAAGATGCTTCGCTTAAAACATTTTATCCCTGTGCATCACATGCAGTACAGTATTTAAACATGTATTTATTTACTCCTGACACCACGTCCACTTTAAATAAAATCGAAAGTGTGTGACAATAGAAGGCTTGCCGTGCCCCCTGAGAACGACAGTGATGACAGGGGTGAGCCGAGGGGAAAGAATGTTTTTATTAATATTTAAGCATCATGGAGTCGTGCCGAGCAGACAGAGATTAAGCAAGTCTTGCATGTCTGATACAAGGAATCTTTTTGGACAAAAAAAATATAGACTATTTTACAAAAATAAGCTGACCTAATTTCTAGTTTTCTGTCAAATACTCATTTTATCCTGGCTATTCACTACTATAAGCATTTTCACCTTTTAATATACAAAAGAACACCAAAAGAGTAAATGCATAATATTCCATTACAAAAATCCATAATTTCTTGACCTGGTTAAACCCATCAACAAACTAAAAAGGAGTAAAAACATTGTTTCCATATAATAAAAGCAAGCTTTTAATGCTGGATCTAAATAACGCAAGCGGAGATATCGACCCACTCAACTCCATTTAAAAGTGGCATCGCTGGGAAGCTTTTTTGAAAGCATCATACCATTTACATTTAAACTAAGGTTAAACTCTATATTTGTTTTTTGTTTTCTTTCAATATACGTGATGATATGAACTCCAGCTGCAGTGACAATGAAGTCAGTCTATTTAGACACTAACCAATTACATTAAACTGCTCACTCGATTCAAGATAAAGAGGACATCCATCACACATACGTGTAAACCCGCGTGTCCACACGCGTACAAAAGGGAGAAACTGCACATAAAACACAAAAGACGGCACAAACTGCATACGAAGAGCACACAACAGACAAAAGAGTTTGAGATTGGGGTCTGGGATAAAGCCTCCAGGTGGAGATTAGGTGAACCAACAGACCCCTCTTTTGTCTCCCCAGGGGAACAGGGAGGGAGGACAAAGAAGGGAGCGGGGCTCGGGGTGGGGGGTCTTGTGTTAGTGTGCATGTTGGGATCTGTACAGTGTTTGCACAGTCACACAAAATCAAACACAGCCGACACACACTTGCAGTGCTCATCAGAAAAACGACAAAAGGGTCAAGCGAGATGAAAGCGGGCTGAGAGACATATACACACACTTCACTGCGGACCAGCTCTGAACCAATCAAAAGCCTTCCTCAATACTGGCTATTTTAGTACTGTAAAGCACAATCCACATATATATATCAGTGTTTCCCACAGGATTTTGAGGAGACTGTGGTGGTGATGACGTCACCCGCTAATTAGCATATATGTGATGTCATCATGTCGTGTTTGCGTTTGATCTAGTGTTGGCACCTGAAATATGTTTCACTTCTACTCTTTGATCTGTATCTGTATTTGATCTGTATTATATATCAAATTATATTTTAAGCCAAATTAAGTTGTTTTAAAAAGTGAAATAAAAATGTAAATGGGAATCATGAAAATTCTATTTGTGGGGGCCAGTGTTGATTCTGTGGTGGGCCACCACAAATAAATCAATGTATGGGAAACACTGTATATACAGACATATATGTGTCTATAACACACATTTAGGACTAGAGAGAGCCAAAATGTAAAAGAATTCACACACAATATGGACAAGTAATCTGAATATTGGGTAGGATATGTACTCAACCCAATGGTAGTTATGGCCTTGGTTTCTGTACCACACATGGTGCACATATACATAACTGTACTTACACTGTAAAAAATGATGTCAAATCAACATACATTTTTGTTTAGGTTTTTGATTATAGCATTTAAAGGGGACATATCACAAAAATCTGACTTTTTCAATGTTTAAGTGCTATCAACCTAGAAAATGTGAAAAAGATCAACCCAGTAACCTAGTTTTGGTAAACCATTCTCTGCAAGCATTTGAAAAAATAGCTCATTGAAATTTGGCTCCCCTTGTGATGTCAGAAGGGGATAATACCTCCCCTTAATCTGCACTATACCATTTAGTGCAGAGATCAGCTCATTTGCATTTTTAGGGACACATCTGAAAACTGCAAAAAAAATTCCAAAGTGGCAATTTTAACATCTTATAATAAATTATCTATATGGTATTTTGAGCTAAAACTTCACATGTATACTCTGGGGACACCAAAAACTTATTTGACATCTTAAAAAAGTCTTGTGAAATGTCTCCTTTAAAATAGTAGGTTGAACTGAGTTTTTGCTGCATTTTTTACAGTGTACAGATTTACCTACATTATTGGACACTATCTTTCAACCTAATATGGTACAGCGCTTAAATCAACATGCGGCCTGGCATTTCACTTTTATGAAATCAATGACAACTAGATCATCCTAGCACACAGCCATAAATAAATAATTACACTGGCATTTCATCTAAGAGCAAACAATAGATTGATATGATGGGGTGCGCAGGGTTTATCTAGCATTGAGAACAACTGTTACACCCGCTGTCGAACTGACATATCAAATGGCGAGGGTCTGTCTAGGGTCGGATAAAAATCTTTAATGACAATAAAAGACATGAAACGCTCTAATCAAACACAACACAGAGTTGCCATATTGACATCTTTTACACTCTGGATCAAAGCAGTATTGAATAAAGGAACAAGCTTAAAGTAGCGTGTGTGTGTGTGTGTGTGTGTGTGTGTCCACTTTAATTATGTTAATGTAGCGCTCAGACTCGCAGAGAGAAGTATTAGTCAGTGGGCAGTCCAGTGAGTGAGCAAGAAGCCATATGGAGCGCTTTGCTAAAGTTATGTTATACAATCTGCTGCAGAAGAGCTATGCTAATTCTACTGACAGACCCATTTCACACTACAGGACGCCTGGCTGAGAAAAACTGTGTGTGATAGAAGGAGGAGGTCATTTTAAAGAACAGTGAGGGAGAGAGAGAGAGAGAGAGAGAGAGAGAGAGAGAGAGAGAGAGAGAGAGAGAGAGAGAGAGAGAGAGAGAGTTTGTGTGCAAGTGAATAAACAACTAACATGTAAGTCGGCGAGAAACTGTATAAACAAACAACTCATCAATGAATTGGCAAGCAAATACACGAGTGAATGAATGAATAAATGAATAATCATGAGTAAGGAAGTGAATGGACAAGTGAGTCATTAAGTAATTGCATGAACAAAGTAAACATGAAAGCGCAAGCTAATAATAGAGCGAGCGGATGAGTTAAAGGGGTGGGTGAATAATAATGTTTAGGTGAGGGAGTGTGAGTAAATTGATGGAGGGATGAATTGATCATATGAAAACACTCTCATTACTTACTCACCCTCATGTCATCTCACATGTACTGTATATGACTTTCTTCAAATAAATTCACGATTTTACATTTCCTTTGGTGTGTAAGTGTGTATTAGTACATGTTAACTATATGCAAAAGGTACAAACCCCAAAGTAAACGATGATGTGAGTTATTGTCTCCAACATAAATCTCTTTTGTTGGACTACAACAAACACACGGATTGTAGGCAACAGTTTACTTCCTAGGATTGGTGATGTAGACAAGACTGACATTATTAATTCCTACCGCTTCAGACTCACAGCCTATAAGTTAACTCCTGTTAGCATTGCGTTGTGAGCAAATCTTTCAAACATAGTAAGGAGTAGGGCTGGGTATCGATTCAGATGTTCCAGATCGATTCGATTTCGATTCACAAGCTATCAAATCGATTCGATTCCGATTCTCGATTAAATTTTCGATTCCGGTTCTCGGGTAGGTTTTTATACTCGATTCTCGATTCAACTCAATGAATATAGATTTAATACACATACTATATTAATAAAAAAGAACAGTGAGCAGCAGTTTACAAGTGGGTAATTAATAAAAAGAAATTAAAAGCCACAACACGTCTTGCTTGCGAAATCTAAAATGCTTCCATTCCTACGTTCAAAGTTTGCGGAAATAAATATTCTGCTCTTTGAGAATTGATTTTTTATCGACCATGTTTAAAAAAACGATTAATCGAAAAATAGATTTTTTTTTGCCCAGCCCTAGTAAGGAGCGTCACATTTCCGGCTGATGTCAGAGGTATTCAGGCCAATCACAACGTGCAGATTAGCTGGCCAATCAGGGACACAGTGCTTTTCAAATAAATGAGTCTTGTAAAAAACCAGTGTGTTTCAGGAAGAGAGTAAAATCTGGAACTACAAAATTGTACGGTGTGTGGAAAATAATGTGTTTTTGAACCATAAACCACGCGAATACACAAAATAACGTTGTTTTAAGCAATGAAATAGGTGCACTTTAATATGTGATCCTGGAGCACAAAACCAGTCTTAAGTCGCACGGGTTTATTTGTAGCAATAGCAAACAATACACTGCATGGGTCAAAATTATTTATTTTTCATTTATGCCAAAAACCATTAGGATATAAAGATCATGTTTCAGGAAAACATGTAAATTTCCTACCATAAATATATCAAAACTTTATTTCTGTGAGTGGATGCAGTTGCTAAAAACTTTCAAAGACCTTGTGTGTTCACATATGTGGACATCACATTTTTTGTTATTTGCACCATAATACTTAATTATGTGTAACTGGAACCTGTTGTACACAAATATGGACAATTACACTGCTTGACGTTTTTTATTTTTTCATTATATTTATTGATTCTACATAACCCTAAATAGCTGGAAGAAATCTAAAATGCAAGCCAAACCTAAGCTCGGCTCTCAGAAGGTAAAAAGGCATTTTTTCAATATTTAGATTTTTCAAATAGTTGTATCTCTGCCAATTATTTTCCTATCCTAACATCATACATCAATATAAAGCTTATTTATAAAACTTTCAGATGATGTATAAATCTCAATAAAAAAAACATTGACCCTTATTATTGGTTTTATGGTCCAGGGTCACATTTGTATGAGAAAATGTGTAATATTTTGAGCTTATTTAATAAAATATAAATAAACAAATATAAACAATACATTCAAACATAGCGGCACATT
The DNA here is from genome assembly GCA_025389145.1 of Misgurnus mizolepis. NCBI lineage: Eukaryota > Metazoa > Chordata > Actinopteri > Cypriniformes > Cobitidae > Misgurnus > Misgurnus mizolepis. The sequence goes on along the minus strand of JAIFKI010000002.1, from coordinate 28,097,889 downwards.
GATAACTTCAAATCTTATCTATCCTATGCATTTGTGGTCACATAATGCGGAAGAACCAATGAGATTTAAAGTTAAGGAAGTGAGGCCCTGTTTGACTGCATCGCTCAGATTGTTTGTAAGCTTGTTTCGCTAAATAAGCTCAAAATATTACATTTTACTATTAAAGGGATACTCCACTTTTTTGAAAATATACTCATTTTCCAGATCCCCTAGAGTTCAACAGTAGTTTTTACCATATTGGAATCCATTCAGCCGATCTCTGGATCTGGCGGTACCACTTTTAGCATAGCTTAGCATGAATCTGATAAGACCATTAGCATCGCTCTCAAAATGATATTACGCAGTGCCCAAAAATAGTCCTCTGCTATTAAAAGTTAACAAGGGGACTATTTTCAGGTGCTGCATAATATCATTGCGCCTTCTGAAGCCATGTTACGGCAGCAAAGTCCCACGATGCTAATGGTCTAATCAGATTCAATGGATTATGCTAAGCTATGCTAAAAGTAGTTAATGATATGCAAGTGGCTAAAAGAAATAACAAATTTAATTGCCAAATTTCGTTATTACAGAATAAAGCGACAAATAAAAGAAAGCCTACTTCTTGTCACTCAGCATTTCTTATCTAATTTAATCAAACTTAATTAACCAAAAACATAATTAAAGACTTTGTGTGACTGAGTAAATAAACAAACAAGTAAAAGTTAGTAAGTGACACGACAGGAAACAGAACATAGATAAGAGCAATCAAATGCGGAGGCAAAGATGAAGTGTTTAAGAGAAAAGTTCAGGGGTGAACATAACGGAAAACTTAATGGGGTGAGAAAGAACAGAGGGGAGTGCTCGTAAGAGAACAAAAACTGAGGAATGAGGACCATGTGTGTTTGTAAGCTCAGAGCTGCGATTATGGGCCTGTGTTTATGTTTCCAGTGCCACAGTGTGGACAGGCTACCTCACTCTCGCTTTCCGCTGCTGCCCACTTACGCCCCCCTCGAACACACAGGGCCGCGAATCACCCCCCCGGCCCCTGAACGGATCCCGTTTCGCTCGTGTTCCTCTTTCAGCAGCCCACTGAGAAGAGTCTCCCTGGTGAGAGACCAATGTGTTACGCCTTCTTTTGATGTCAAGAGTTTGAGACACGCCTACTCGAGCACAAAGAACAGAGAGGGACAGAAGAGAAAGAAAGAGAGAGAGAGCTTCTTAACAATTTTTCACACATGCCGACCCTCCAAAGAGCCGAGGGGGGGAGAATTCCATTCCGGGCACCGTGAGGAGCAGAGTTAAGACGGATGGATAAGACGGCAACAGAGCCCGGAGCGAAGAAGACTCAAACACAATCATCACGCTCTCCTTTTATTACCTGGTTGCTTCATGCAACGCCATCACCATAGGAACCCGAAGGGAACATTTTATTGCTTGGAGGTTGCTTTCTCTGGAACTTAATGGAGTTTCATTTAAATATCAAATTCTCTTGTCTGAATGTACGAGACAAAGTTATTAAGGTGGGCTCCAGTTCCTTAATATGCTAAAGATGTGCTTAGTAGTCCCCACCTTGTCTCAGGGTACAGAACAATGGTTGCGGCTGTCCACATTCAATGGCTCCAAACTGTATTCCCTGCTCGTAAGTTTCCCCCTATAATCACTAAATACACATGCAAAAAGTATAATTTTTACACTAGGAATGTTTACATGAAACCAAATAATCAGTTTGTTTGCTCAATTGAATTGAAAAGCCTTCATGTAAACACCATAATTAATAAGATTGCAAATTTCGATCGTATTGAAAGGTGTGGTGTAGTTCGATCTGTGATCCGATCATCAGGAGAAAAGTATGCGTGTAAATGCATGTATCGTGGTATTTTCTCAGACTACGTACACGTGAGCGGCTATTTTCATAAACGGAAATTTCAACCTCTCCGGTTTTAACAATAACTTTGTGCTTCATCGACACCTACCTGTGTATATATGCCGCCAAGGGCATGCCAAACCTCTAGGTGGTGGTGTAACGAGAAGCTCAAGCCCAAGTAAGCCAATCAGAATCCCGAAAACAGCAACAAATCACTTCCTGTTCCTCTTTTGAACAAGGTCGCACTTTTGGCGTAGGTGCGAGCTCTGGCGCAAACTGTGACGTTGGCTGGCTAAACATCCGTTTGTCTCAGTTTACATGCAACCGTGTAACCGAAGATTTTCCAAATCTCCACTCTGTACGGAGTTCTAAGAATCGGATTCAGAGGCGAGTTTTCCATTTGCATGTAAATGAAGGGCGCAAAGAAAGGTAAATGTCTCAGTTTTTCAAAATAACCATGTACGTGTAAACAGGTCCTCAATTGGATGGAAAAATACCTTGTGCACATGCACAGAAGAATTGTGGTTAAGTTCACATTTTATATTTACTTCTTATTTACGTATCACATGATTCTCGTCACAAAAACTTGCAATAGCAAGACAATGGCAACACGCATTAAGGTAATGAGGTCACACGCTGCACATTCTGCAGCATTCATATCTTTTATAACATTATAAAGCAATAAAAAATTGTGCCTTTTCAAAAACTGTTTCTTCTTTTCCTATATCTAAAAACTTCTACAACTTTCTCCAACTCAACTTTGACTTTGTACATTTATCCAAAGATAATGCGTGAACACGACGAGAGATGCTGTGCGCTACTTTGCAAAGATTTCTTTTACTTTTAAACTGTTTTAGCGAGTTTATTTTTTCTGCAGGTTAAAGATAAAAGGATTTTTTTTATTAGTTATTGGTATTTGGGCATACAGATCAAATAATTTTGTCAAAATAATATCAGAGATGAGATCTTTGTAATATCTTAGATTTTCCTAGACAGTGTTTGAAAGCTCTCTTGAAAGCACTTCCAAAGTCAGATTTGGAAAGAACTCTCAAAGTCAGATTTGGGAAGATCTCTCAAAGACAGATTTGGGAAGATCTCCCAAAGACAGATTTGGGAAGATCTCTCCAAGTCAGATTTGGGAAGATCTCTCAAAGTCAGATTTGGGAAGATCTCTCCAAGTCAGATTTGGGAAGATCTCTCCAAGTCAGATTTGGGAAGATCTCTCAAAGTCAGATTTGGGAAGATCTCTCCAAGTCAGATTTGGGAAGATCTCTCCAAGTCAGATTTGGGAAGATCTTTCAAAGTCAGATTTGGGAAGATCTCTCCAAGTCAGATTTGGGAAGATCTCTCCAAGTCAGATTTGGGAAGATCTCTCCAAGTCAGATTTGGGAAGATCTCTCCAAGTCAGATTTGGGAAGATCTTTCAAATTCAGATTTGCGAAGATCTCTCCAAGTTTAAGTGTGAAATTTTTTTTAATCATTTGTAAGTTAAAACGTCCGTACGCTCATTTTACGAACAAATTTGTGCGCACGCATGCTTAGTGAATGAGACCCATTATTTTTACATTTAATCCAATTGCTGTCTAAAGGAAAAAATTTGATGTTAAAGGGACCAAATGAGATACATAGAAGGATTAGCACAAAGTTTTCCATTAACAAACCCAAGAGGAACATGTGCATTTGTGCTTCATCATTAAAATTAAAGCAAAAGACAAAAGTGTGTGTGATAGGATAAAACTCTAATGCTGGTCTCTAAGGGCATTACAGATCAATGACCTCTAACAAAGAGTATCTGCATATTAAGAAATGTCCCTCAGAGGATAAGGATGAAGATCACATGGCATAATTTGAGCCCGATCAGTGCCCTATCGCAGGCAGAGATCTGATCTCTTCCTGATAGCTGCCTGACATCTCCTGACGCATCACTTCCTCCTGTAACAGGAAACATTGGGAGTGAAACTATGGACAAATAACGGAAAACATACTTCACATCTTTCAAACACAATTACACATTGAGGTGGCTGTAATTCAATACAAGTAAACTTTCCCACGTTGGATTTTAAATGCCACAATAAGCTCTCCATCAACGTAACTATACATCAGTTTAACCCATTATATTTATATTTGACATGTGTATGCTTTTATCCAAAGTGTCATATGGTGCCAAGATCAAAACCATGACCTCTGTGCTTCTAAACCAAGTGAGCTACAGGAACTCACGATGAGCATCGCGAGTAAAAGTAAAGTCACAAAGCTGTGATAAACTGCTTTTATTACAACACATCTCGTCTCATAAGTAAAACAAGTCATCCGACTGCAAACTTTACCATATTCGCTTTCAGCAGTATCTAGGACATAGGTGCGAGACACGAAATATGCATTAACTGTCTCCAGACGATTCAGTAAGCTTGTCAATCAGACTCAGAGTGACCGATGACGACGCGAAAATAAACACAGTAGAGGAGAACATCTTCAGGCCGGTAAGACTAAAGAAGTGCTCTCACGACAGAAACACGTTGTTACTGTAAGCTGTTAAGTGCACTTTAGAGTCCTGCAGCTTGAAAAGCCAGAGTTCCTCTGTCAAAACGGTAAGTGACTGTGAAGGCGGAGACAGCGCACTTCTGAGAAACACTTCGTAGTAGTCTGGTCTTTCTGTCAGACTCGTTTTCCTGTTTATTTCACTTGCAACTGCTCATACAGCAGAAGTACCGTGAACTTTGACCTCAACCGCGTCCAAGATCTTCCATCAGCCATCCATCTGAAAGCTCTTTCGTCTGTGCAAATATTGAGTCTCTTTGATAAAAACAACTGAGACTATAAAAGGCAACATCATTGGACTTATTTTACAAATTGCTGTTAAGACACAGATATTGAAGTAGATTACTGTGTCTGTAGCTCGATTGGTAGAGCACTGCGTTAACAACACAAAGGTGAGAAGTTCGATTCCCTAGGGAACATACATGCTGATAAAATGTAAATAAAAATATTACAGTACAGACTGGATGCACTGTAAGTCGCTTTGGATAAATGCATCTGCTACATGCATAAATGTTATTCAAATATTATTGAAATTAAACTCAGCGCAAGTGCACAACTTTCTACATAAATCAAACATCTTAAATATATAAAATTGGTCAAAATGAGTAAAAAAACAACAACAAAGAAATCTGATGTAATAATGAAGTCCTGCCAGCCTGAACTTACTTTACGAGTTGGCAAATTCACATGAATTCATACGAAGTTAATCCTTATGGGATTTTAATAGTTATACGAATTCATACGAAGTTAATACACACCAAACGCGAATTCAATGATTTGCGCGAGTAGATTACATACAAAGACAATGCAAAGACACAAACAGAGGCAAACTCGCACAGGGCATCTTCAAACGCATCTTTGCGCAAATTGAAAATATTCAACTTAAGCAAAAAATTATCATGACACAAAGTAAAATACCGGCGTGAGTAATCTAGAGCGAAGAACGCAATGCTTCGCATTTGGTGTGTAGCAGCATTACAAAAACATACGATTATCATAAAGAAACGAAACGCCACCCCTTGCCCCAGCGTCACAGGGGTCAAGGCAAATCGTACAAAAATGTACAAATGTGGTCGTACAAATCAATTCCAGAATTGCCATGATATAATGTTGGTCTTGCTGAGCAATACCAGTTTTTATTGTATTTAACCCTACTGGAAACAAAATACCGTCAAATCATTTCTTTCCGCAGTGTTGCCCTAGAACAGTGGTTCTCAAAGTGGGGGGTGTGAGATGGTGCTGGGGGGGCCCCCAAGACTTTTTTTTAAATAAATTCATTCATCAATGCAATTCTTTGCAATGAAACTAGGGCTGCAACGATTAATCGCGTATCCCATTAAAAATGCCTCTGAAATCGATTTCATGCCCAGCTTGTGCGTGTACTATGGCATTTGGTCAGTAGGAAGTCCTTATCAATCTAAAATCATTACGAGTCTGAGTCGTTTATAACGTGCATTTAAAAAAGCAACAGTCGTTAAACAAAATCATTCAAAATATTCTTTATTGTCATGAAAATACCGAAAACAATCTGAACAGCAATATAAATACATGGATTTCTTGGTGACGTCATCACTGCTTGCCGAGAAATGAGTGCACTTTGTTGACGTATTTCCAGTCGAAAAATGCAGAAGTGCGTAAAAGGTCTATAGCGTTTGTAATGCTACTTCTTCTGGGGCACAAAAAGAGTTTCTGCACAAGAGCGCCCCCTGGCTTTGGGATGTGCCAGGATTTCACCGTAATTCATTAAAATTCACTGCACATTTGCACGATTAACGTTACAGTTCTAAATGAAACATCAGAAAAATAAGGCTACTAACCAACGGCACCACATTTCATAATTTAATATGTTTTGTTTAATTCAAATTCAAGTTTGAGATTGTTTTATGTCATGGACTACGACACAAAATTTTTGAGAGCCAATGCCCTAGAAAAACACCATGAGCTTATTACAGAGAAGATAACCCTGGACGACCCTGGGTTAAGTGTAATGCTCAAGGGCACAATGGTGATGCATCATGGCTCAAGTTTCCAATTATCACCCCTGAGCACTGACCACTAAACCACAGCACCTTCCGGCATTACCTACTGTGATTTGGATGGTACTAGTTGTGCGTGGTTTGATCGGTTAAATCACAAATAAACTGTGAGTGACATTTGTGGTTCCTTGAAAATGCTACACGGGCAGCGAGGAAGGAAAGCAACATTCCCTTACATGTAAAGAAAAAGCTCATGATTAGCATTTTCCCACAATTCAATTAGCACGCCTGTCAAGCAAGGGCGATGGGTTCACATGCCCCCATTTGAATACAGCAAATAGCCACTTCAAAACACACTTCTGCAAGTTTTAACCTGATGATTTACTGTATATTTCAGACAAAATATCAGATCACATTCATGTTAATGCCTCTAAAATGTTGGTGTGCAAGTAGGGTCCAAAATTACCAAAGCAACATTGCTTCTGGCAATTAAATAAAATTCTTTATATTTTATTTAAAAAAAAGTGTCTTTAGTTTAGACAGATCAGCAGTACAGATTCTTTCCGAATAAGCCCGAGCTCCTGAGTCACAAGCAAGCAACACACCCAAAACATTATCCCACTATCTCTGGATAACGTATTATTAACTACACGTTTGTGTGGTTTCCATTATGTGCACTTATTGACACCAAATACAGACATTTGATGCAGTTTAACTTACCGCCTGTCATTAATTTGTTATCAACACAACTGAAATTTGAGGCAGCAAATGTTCTTAATTCAATCACTATTGACAGGTGAGTAAAAAAGTTAATTTTAGACCCCGTGTCGAGAGGGTGTTAAAAATGAGAAGTGATAAAGACAACAGGAAACCACAGGAGTCACTCCCACACATGGCAGACAGACAAATCCTTTCAATACATCACCATACAAAACAGAAAGCGAAAAAATGACATCTCATTGTGCTCCTGCCAAGTGCCCGGAGTCCCTCACTCATTCATACGATCACTCCTCATTTCCTCCGCTCTCCATCTTCCTCTGGAGCATTATGGCTCTCTGTCAGTCGATTGCACACGGCTCTTAGTTGCAGGCCATCCTGCATTTCTCTTCTCTCGCTGATGGAAGATCATATTCCGTAATGGACTTAGATGCTGACAGTCTAAGGTCATCTGATTCATGTCACTGCAACAGCAGGATTATGATGGAATGTTAACTCCCCCCCACACACTTTTTTCATTATTTACTTCCTCTGTCCTCCTCACTCACTTTCACTCCCTTTAACTCATCCATTGTGTCCAACTCACTATTTCCTGTAGAAGTGGTGGTGATGGCACGGGCCGCGGGCGCAGCTTTCTGTACTCAGGCAAATCGGACTGACTGGTCAAACTGAGCAAATAAAGTAGTACAAATAATAAATTAGCCAATTATAACAGATGAAACGCATACTGAGATGAATGTACCTTGAATGCACTGCAAATTAATTTACTTTTGCCAAATACATACATTTAAAAACATGCTACATAACAACAAGCTATGCTTCGTAACATAGAAGAGTGAAATATTAAAAGGTGTTGTTTTTCGTGATCCCATTTTTGCAACTTTTTTGTGTTGTTGGAGCATAAATAATACCTGCAATGCCAAGGCAAGATATTTTCTCTAACAGAATTCAATTTTCATGGAATACAGCCCTCTACTTCCCAGTTAGATGATGACAATATTCTAAATTTTTGACTAATCTCCGCCTACAGGAATACGCCAAAAAAAGGGTGTGACCTTACTGCATATCCACGGAGAAGAGGAAGAGTTGCATTAGTAGAGTGTTTTTTTCGCCATGCCATCGAAAAGCGGATATTTTCATCCTGGTGTCAAATCCCCTTTGTTTGGCTTTTGCTGAGGACAGCTTCCTCAATCTGGCCTAACCTTTCTGGACAACATGCACTAAGATGTTGTTGTTAAATCATAACACACTGCATTAGCTACACAATCAGAAATTGTTAGGTATTTTACGCACAATTTCCGTACGCATTTTATGTACAATTTACATACGTATTTTACGTACAATTTTACGTACAACTTACGTACGTATTTTACGTACAACTTACGTACGCATTTTATGTACAATTTACGTACGTATTTAACGTACAATTTTACATACAACTTACGTACGTATTTTACGTAAGTTTTTTACGTACAATTTACGTACGTATTTAACGTACAATTTTACATACAACTTACGTACGTATTTTACGTACGTTTTTTACGTACAATTTACATACGTATTTTACGTACAATTTATGTACGTATTTTACGTATATTATGTACATGAAAGACATCAGCCCGATTTTAGGACAGTGAAAACAGCAATATAAAGATAAGTAAATTGTGTTGAAAATACATTGTTTCTTCTCACTGAAAACATAAACAGGTTATATTGCGCACTGTAAACACAATAATAGCTTCAAAAATGGGACATTTATAAACCAATTTTTACAATAATCCATTTGGAAGACACTTTCATCCAAAGTTGATTCATTTTCTATGGTAAGTGCGTGTTATTGATGCTGTTTATGTGTGCCAAATGCCTTTGCCACATTTTTGGAAGTGCGCTCAGAGCGGGAAAAGCGCCCGACATCATGCGTTTTTCCATTGTCAATCAAATGAGGAGAGAGGCGGGCCTTCCGTTGTGGTGACAGAAGTTAACAGTTGCTTGGAACAACCGGACTGCAGTCACTCACTAGGTACGTTTACATGCAACCAAATAAAATAGCGATAAAATAGCAATAAAATAGCGTTGTGCCTTTTGAAAAGTGTGTTTTCATTACCTGAAAACTTCTTTAGAACAACTTTCTCCAACTCAGTTTTGACTCTTATCCAGAGATAAAGCGTGAACTTGATGAGAGATGCTGTCGCGTTGCCAAGTCCTCTGCTTTTTTCAAGTTTAGATTTGGCCTACTGTTTAAACTGTTTCCACCAGTTGTTGTTTTTCTGCGGTTTAAAGATTAAATTATTTTGTTAATTAGTTATTGGTATTTAGGTTACAGACAGTCAATGGGATGCTTTTGGGCTAGTTCTGAATGTCCATTCGGATGGTTTTGATACGCGAATCTGGCAACCCTGGCTCTGCGTTTTCGCTGCCGTTCGGTTCATTATATAGAATGTACATGTAAACTGACATTTTAATGCAAATATAAAAATGCATAAAATGCTTGGTTGCCCAAGTAAAATCCAAGAAAAGCTCTTCATGGCCATTCCTGCCCAACTGGAACAAAGAACCATTCAAGTGTTCAAGATCTGATGAAATCTTCCATGAAGATAAGAAATCCATGTGGACTAAACATGTCTACCCTATTGCTGAATATTGGGAAGGTTGAATATGCTCCCAAGAGCCATTCAGAGCACCAAATCCTAGATAAAATCCAGCCCAAAAAAGCCAAAAGAAGACTATCAAACCATGTTTTTTTTAGAAAGAATATGACTGTGCATACTATCTGTTATTAGCTCTGGAAAAGTTACTTGAATTCCCAACGCCTCCCTAGTGATTCAAACAGGGCCATTTTCAACACAAACCCAAAAGTGTAAAATATGTGACAGCTAAATGTGTGGTTAACGGTCCGATCTCATCTTTCAACAGCATGAATCCACGACAGCATGCGTGGCCCATGACTGCATGGCTGTGATCTTCAGTCACCGCGCAAGCCTGCTTTTACCAGAAGCTGTTGTGTGATCTACTAACAAGTCAACAAAGCTCTTGTGAGTCATCCATCACATTTAAGCACTGATATGGAGTGTATCAACGTCTGCTGAAATGTCAGTCCGTGCATAAAAGCCGAAGAACAGTCAGGAGACAGTCTGTCATTTAAATCAGTTTAAACTCAACGGAGTGAAACATGGGAGCTTTCACCACGGATGGCCCAATTGTTGTTTTTGGGCTTTTGGTGGGCAGCGGAGACGGAAAAGACTGAAAATTACTGAAGGGAATTTCTTTGCTGAGTGTACGATTCTTCTTTTAACACAACTGAACACAAAAATAAAGACACCCATCACTTTTATTTTACAAACAATGTTACAATCCTCACAAATGTTTCAAGGAAACGCCCGCTTGATGAAAGGATGTGAAAACCGCAGATGCAACGGTGCGTGCAAATCCGACCGCAATAACAAATCCAAAGCTACAGCTGCATAAATCATAGTTCATCCAAACTCTAATCTCATCTTGTTTAGAAGGTAGGGTGAGGTCTTTTTAATAAACAATGACCCCCACGCAAAGGAATGTAAATCTTTCTCTGGATGATTTTGGAGCTTGTTTCCAGCAGACCTTCCATTTGCACAGACCCCATCCCGCTCCTGCTGATTTCGGAGCGGGAGAGAGACAAAGAGAAGGAGTGAGCGAGAGGGGCTTTTGTGAGTTTTACCTCCTAGGGCGACTGACACATGATGAGTGACGGCCCGACTGGGCACGGCTGAGAGCAGGAAAAGATTTATGCGTTTCATATGAATGGTTCATTAAATAAACATTCCTAAATATAAAAGCCCCTTTGTGTCAATACAGATCATCTGGAAAGTCACTCGAGTGGGAGTACAGCATCCAACACACATTTTTTGTGAACTAACATTCACAATATTTAAAGCTGTGAGATGTAATCAAACGGAACGCCCTTACATGCTGTGGTTTTAACATGATCAAATGATTGTGGATCAGAAGGAAATACCACCATATGGTTTATTGTTTTGACAACTCAGTTACTTTATATACCCTGGAATAAACATGGCACGGTACTTTAAAGGAATGGCTTGGGTTGAACACAATGCTGTCGAAATGTCAAGTAGTCTTGACTAAAAAATGCCTAGTGATGCACAACAGTAGTCAAGGCATGGACTGGAATTATGTTAAAATAGCATTTATAGGGGCGGTTTCCCAGACAGCAATTATGACAATTAATTTAAATTATTTAAATTAAATCTTTTGCAAGGTTAACCTGGCAGTAAATATCAATACACTTAACACATATTTAAAAGTAATTATTTAATTAATTTATCTTTCAAAAACTAAAAAAAAAACTAATTCCCTAAATTTGGAATTGCTGTTTTGGAAGTGTATGTTTTACCTGCTAATTCATACTGCTTATCGAAGTTTTGCAGCATTTCTTTAAATGCTGTTTATCCACTGTATTAAATGGCTTTGCAATGTCTTGCGTTACACTGTCAGTCAAGGAGTTTATACAGGCCCTGCAGCTCCCCCTTGGGTTTTTTAGAGAGATGTGCAATCATTGTGGTGATTTGAAATCATCACAATGAGGTCAAACAATCGCGATGAGGTTATTATTTAATCATTGTGACAGCCCTAGGTTTAGGTTAAACCAGGACTAGGCCTTTAGTTATATAAGGACATTTAAGAAGTTTTTACAAAAAAAACAACATCACTGATATATGTTAAAATATTTTTAAATAATAGCAGCTCAAACATGCATTTTAGTCTGGGACTAGGATAAGCCCTATCCGGGAAACCACACTTAATGTATTAATTAACATAAATCACAGCATTTATTAATAAAGAGAAGATGCAGCTTTACCTTTTTACATTTTAGATGGCAAATATATTTAGATTTTTAAAGTGCTTTAACAAAAATACAAGCTAAAGTCCTTGTTGTACTTACATTTTTAAGTTGAATCAACTTAAATTTACAGATCTTTTTAACTTTCTTGACTAGTGAGGAGTTGATATATATATATATATATATATATATATATATATATATATATATATATATATATATATATATATATATATATATATATATATATATATATATATATATATATATATTTAAATTAAGTTGTAATTTAAAGCAACTAATCAAGAAAGTTTAAATTAATTGTAATTTCAAATTGATTATACCTAAATATTTAACTCTTTCACCGCCAGCGTTTTTAAAAAAAGTTGCCAGCCAGCGCCAGCGTTTTCATGATTTTCACCAAAGTTGCCTTCTAATGCCTTCCAGAAAATGTTCTTCTTTAAATATATAAACATACAATATACCACATGAAAGAACAGACCCTCTGCTTTCAAACAAAAAAAAAACTTTTATCCTACCTTCAGTGGTTCTTTTGTAATCAGCTTTTGAATATGGGTAGGTTTCTGCAAAAACACCACATTTCGAGCAAAAAGCAGAGATAATTCCATTTTTGTGACGGACTTTTCATAGAGATCCGATTCAGAGCGATCTTTAAAACAGACACGGACATGCAGCCGCTGGCCATAGGGCATTACTTCCGAGTTTAAAAAGTTGCGGAAGGGCGCCACCTGGTGAATAATAGCGGTATTGCGGAAATACGGAAAATCTCGTCATTGGCGGGGAAGCGTTTTCTCTTAATTGACGAGATATCTCGTCAATGGCGGTGAAAGAGTTAACAGCAACAAGAAATTTTTACAGTGGGAATTTTTATCAAGATGCATTTTCTTAATGAGCCAAATAAATAAATCTAGTTTTTTAGACAAAACTATCAAATGTAAGTGAATTTGTGCATAAAACAAGCTAAAAATCTGCCAATGGGGTAGGCAAAAAAATCATGCATTTTTTTTAAAATACTGAATTCAAGAAAAATTGGCTTACGCCATTGGCAGATTTTTTTATTTCTTTTTTTGCTTGTTTTAAGCACTTATTTTCATAGGTCATTTTAATCATCATGAAAATGCATATTGATTTAAGAATTTTTAGATATTTGTTATTAAAACTAGACAAAAATACTAAGGAAGAAAATTAGGGATGCACCGATAGGATTTTTTTGGGCCGATACCGATTTAAACAGACAACTTTTGGCCGATACCGATGCCGATATTAAACACTTGTATACAATCTATACAGTTGGTCTATTAGCTAGTTTATTTCTGCATCAAATAATTTTTACTGAACATGAATTTGATCTAATTAACATTTAACTGACCAACATAATAAGAGGAGGCAGAAATTAAGCTAAAACAAATATAATAAGAAAACATGACAACCTTCAAAGGTGGTTTTTGCTATTCAGCATTTCTTTTATTAACAACATTAAGTCATTTTTTACATATAAGAGATTTCTTTAATAAACATAAATAATGCCAGTGCTATTGCTTTAAACAGAGTATAAAAATTGCTACTTCAAAAAAAGTTAACTTCTTTTCCCCCACTAAAGTGCAGTCTGTTTCTTTTTTTTGTCCAAGACGTTTGAGCCAGCTCAACAAAGGTTTTCTGTCAGTGCTTAAGTATAGTGCACACCAGAACATTAAATCATTTTAATTGAACAACAGACATGCAACTCATTGCCTTTATGCCGTTAATTAATAAACAATCGCTATCGGCCTTTCTCGTGTTATTGCCGATATGCCGACGCCGGTTTCAAATTCATCAAAAATCGTACAATAAATATGAGCGGCCGATACATTGGTGCATCACTAAAGAAAATCATTTTTTTGCGGTGCACAGTTTTGTCTTAAGAAACAAACAAAACACTTTAAAGATCAACATGTATTGAAGTAAAAAATTATGATATTTACGCCTGCAAAGAACTACAATACACTACAATACCACCTTCTAAGGGAAAAGGGGTCATCTTTTAAATTTAGTAAATGATTAACTGAGATTTATTTGCTTAGAGTATCTTTGCGAGTAAAACTTTGCTAATGTGTAACTGACTATAAGTGAAATTTTCGGGCATTGCGCAATTCGAACAGAAATACACATTCAGGAATAAACTGGGAAGACGCTGAACCCAAGCTGTCTTGGATTTCTCGTGGCTGAATCAGAATTCAAAAAGGGGCTTAATAACACAGCAGGGGTTTCAGAAGAGAGGGACAGTCTCTCTCTCTCTAACACACACACACCACTACCCGAAAAACTATCAAGGCAGAACTGAAAGGCATGCTGGGTAATTCCAGCCAGGCTTTTGTTGAGCAGTGGTCAGATGAGGTCTATAACAGGTTCCCAGGAGAGGCACACAGAAGAGACAGTTGCTCACAAAGTATGTGGTGAGGAGAAAAGTCAAAGAAATCTCCTGTAGATGAGAAGGCAAAATTCAGCACCTCTTCATTCATTCTGATTTCTGCTTCGCTCCAGAGTCAAAGAAAGAACCTCGCTTTACTTTCTCACTCATCACCCCACCTCTCTCTCTCTCTCTTACTCCTCTGCAGAGGCAATAAATCAAGCCTGCTCTCTCTCGCTCTTTCACTTTACTAGATAACACCGCACAGAGCTGCCAGCTCAGTGGAGTTGTCGACAGCATGGCCATATCAGCAGAAAAGCATATAATACACGAACATTATGTGCCTTAATATGCCCTCCCCAAATAAACTTTCCTCCCCAGATTAATGCTTTCTGAGGTGGGGCGGCACAGGACACGAGGAAGTGAAAACTGGTCCTATGGTACGTGTCCAATGATGCGGAAGAAGCCCGCTCAATAATGCTAGGGGTCTGTCGCTTTGGGGGTCTGTCTGTATGATCTAAGATTGAAGACTAACAAAATATGTGAAATAATTTCATTGCATTTATAAAATAGAAGTTTAGCCAAATGCATAGCACTTTTGGATCAGTTTGCATCGCAAGCAAGAGATACGAAAAAATCCAGCAATTTAAATTTAGGCAAACAGAAACTGTTTCTCGTTATTATCCATTTACTTCCACAAGTTTGCTCTGCTTTCACACATTTAATGAACCATACTGGATTTCATACTGTATGGACTTGACCCCAGACCAAGTTTCAAGATGATGCACCGTTCGGAAACCAGCTTCACAGCAAACTGAACTCTGACAACACACAAACTCCCAACTTATAGCACTCTTGCAAGAGCACTTAAAACTAATATGCAGTAGTTTATAGATGAAATTTTTTGATATCTATAGTGTGCTTGCTAGGGATCACTGCAAATGTGTGTCAACACTAAACACATAAGGTTTGGCAGTCACACTTTTGATCCAATGGGTATCTACGTGAATACACCCTAATGATACTCATACAAGGCAGATAAACTCTTGACCTCAGATTTCTCTTTGATACATTAACAAAGGTCATCGGTTGGTAGGAGATCCTTATGAACTGGCTGTTCAATTTTTTACACAAAATAAGACAAGAACCAGGTAAGAAAGAATATTATCTACCTAGTATGCATAAAATGACACAAGGACTTAACAAGGGCTGCATACTAATCACAACTAATAATTTGAAGAATAAAAGTTTTTGTTTACATCATATATGTATGTACTGAGTAAAATAATTAAGTATATAAAATCAACACACACATGCATGTATATATTTAAGAAAAAATTAAAATAAATAAATACACACATAATTATAATACATAATTTAAATATAATACACACACATATATGATGTAAACAAAAACTTTCATTCTGCAAACGATTAGTTGCGATCCTAAAACACACCTTGAACATTGGGGGGACCAATCAGGGCAATATGCAAGTGGGTAATTCTCACAAAATTAGACTTATGAGGTGTCATGAAACATTTTGATGAAAAAAGTAAATGCAAAGTAAGAGTATCAAAAAAGAAGCATACAGTTACACACTTCATGTAATGTTTTGCACATGATTTCAAATTACATCACACAAACCAATTTTGTTGTTTTTTCCACATTTAAGGGGAACATTTTCATTACCGCAACATGTCCATGATTGGATTTGGGTTCTTTGACATGGAAATATTTATAATAAAAAAATAAAAAGTGTGTGCATGTTATACTATAAACAGTTACAGTAAAGAAACATGTGGTATTTGGTGATCATTGGTAAATGCAGAGACAATAATAAGGAATATAAATGTGTCCAAGACCAATTTTCTCATCCTCCGCAACAATTTTCAATCATTGTTTGAGCCCTCAAGGAACTAACATTTTCAAAAAAAATTGTTGGAAGGGACATAATTGACTGTGACACTAAAGATGGCTACCAGGTAAGCAGTTCTTAGTTTTTCTCTCCAGATAAATGTTAAAATTTTGTTTGTCATAGTACCTAGACAACTTTTTAGTTCTCATTACCGAAACATGAGTTTATAAATGCAAATATTTTATGTTATATCAAGTTGCGGTAATGATAATTTTTGATAATGATATCATCTAAAAAATGTAAGTATTTCTATAGGAAATATTTTTTTAAATCCTCTAAATATAATGATTATAGTAAGTAAAAAAATTGGCTTCAAGGGCTTTTTAAAAATTCTAAAGCTGGACACCTAAATCTGGATTAAAAACATCAAATATTGGGGGGACAATTTGGCCGTTTCTGACTACTGGGGGGGTATGTCCTCCTCAATGTCTATTGTGGTTCCAGCCCTGCTCCTCAATTAATTTCTAAATGTTTTACTATACTCCATAAAAAATTGTTGTCCCAATAATAATTTCAACATCTAAGCTGGTCACAAAAACTTTATTATTTACTGTGGTCCATGCATTATAAAACCCTTTGAAGGTCAATGGCATTCTGTTTTTCTCTGCCTATGCTTTAAAAGAAATGACTTTATTAATATAAATGATCCCCAAATGCTTAAACTTCTGGCAGGGCCTGTCATAATAACACACAAACTTTTTTTTCACATCAACAGCTGGCTATTCCTCTTATTCACCCAGTCACAGTTTTTCTTTAATTGTGCTTTTATCTGTAAAACTTGGGTCTGCTGCAGTCTCTCAAACAAATTAGCAGAGTCTGCACCATTTTGACATGTTGCAGGCAGGTTTCTGAATCAGCTTTGGACTTTCAAGGATTTTCTCATATAAGCGAACATTAAAACTGTATCCTAACATCAGTCAAGACATCTGAAGAAGAAGAAAAGTCTTTAAGATTGTAAGAATCCTGCCTCAGATATACATCGGGGGAGGCGTAAGGGGCTTTATACGACCAATGTGGAATTCATAGCTTTACACACGAAAGCTCGGCTGTGAGCCAGCACACACTGGGATTGTGGAGGCCCTAATTATGAATTATAAAAATGTTTACTAATTACTCATTGCATGGCAATTAGTCCACAGCACGCAAAAATCAATTTGCCGCCAGCGCCGAGGGCTTTACCTAGCAGTGAAGTGCACGACAAGACTTGAAAGAGAATGTCCGTAATAAGAAAAATGCCAGGAATGTTTCGGCGGTGGATGAATCATTTGGCACTGGCCAAAACTTGAAAATAAACTAAACAAGATTCCAAATCACACCATTAATGAGGAAGAGATAAGAAAAGAGTGAACATTATTTAAGATACAGTTTATGCATAAAATACAGTTTGTGTTCCTGACTGTATAGCTCAGTGATAGCTAGGGATGGGACGATAACCGGTTTCACGGTTAACCACGATAAAATGTCCTGACGGTTAGTATTAGCGTTTAAAATTTCATTCGTGTTTGATTACCGTGATTCTGAAAACTCGCGGTAAATCCTGTCTAGCCAGAATCTGTTTGATGCAGGCGCGCATGCAACATAGTTTTTTGCACAAGGCGGCATTTAAGGGATAATGTATTGTATTCATTCACTGTTAACTTATTGGACAGATTTATTTTTTTTTTTTACCAGAGAAATAATTTCAGGGACATGAAATATTAAATTGTGATTTTCAAATCTATTGTGGTTCCAGCCTTGCTCCTCATTTAATTTCTCTACTTTTTGCCCTATAAATTTTTTTAAAAATACAAATTTTTCCAATAACGGTGATATGGTTTCTAAACACATTTCCAATATTTTAATATACATTACAGCATCCTGTGGCCGTTCACATGTCATGTATAGAAACGCATGTTAAATGTGGGTCAAGGCCATGGGCGGACTGGGACAACAACAACAAAAAAATCGCCCTGGCATTTTGGACCAGACCAGCCCCTCATTCGATAATGCACACATTTTCTGTCTTTTTTTTTTGGTCTCTTGAATGTATACAAACCATGACATAAGGTTAAACCTGAGGCTTTGACTCTCTGTTCTGTTTGTCAGATCTGAGGGTGAAGATCTCTCACTAAGTTTTATAAATCATTATCAGGAAGAAATTACTTTACTGAAAGCAACCAGAACAGCCAAAATGTGTAACCAAAAGTGTGGACGGACTTTGTTAAAATCAGAAGGAAACACGAGTCTATGTATGGATAAACTGTATTTGGATATACTGTCCAAAATCAAAGCTAATTTTTCTAAACAAAAGGGAACAAAATAAACGTACCCACAAAATCTCTCTCTAAAAAAACCCTAAAAACCAAAGGTGTGGATGGACTTAACATGAGAAGGAAACACACTGTTTTTGGATATACTGTCCAAAATCAAATCTAATTTTGTCTAAACAAAAGGGAACAAAATAAACGTACCGAAAAAATATCTTTCTCAAAAAAAAAACCCTAAAAAAATTCAAACTAATAAACAGTAGTAGCTTTAATAAGATTTTTAAAATCATCAACACAAACTTAGCACCAAAATGTCATTGTATTAGTAAGGGATAATGTAGAGGCAGCCGGTAGTTATTGGGAAATAAGCCCCGACAGTGTGATCAGGACCCGACGCGAAGCGGAGGGTCTTGTATCACACTGAAGGGGCTTATTTCCCAATAACTACCGGCTGCCTCTACATTATCCCGCTTATTACACGGCTACTTGCCACATAAGAAAAAAAACTGGACATGAATTTGAAACATTTTATTGGCATATTTGTTTTAACTTAACATTTTTATCCTTCCGCGAAACTTTGCACAGATGCATAAAATGATCGTAATACCTTATTAAGATCCTCTGCTTCATACTTGTCTCCATTTTTTCTCTTTTAGCCAGTCTTTGAGATGTTTTAATGCCCATTCTGTATTTTTTTTGAGTGTTGGCTTCGTAGCTGTCATGCTCTATTTTGTCAAGTTCAGTCTCAGTAAGCTGTCTGTGTCTTTTCGTGGTTGTCCAGTGTTTGTCACAAGATGGCGCCAAACAGACAGTAATCTTTATTGATCTTTATTGGCGCGGAGCGATTTTACTCGTGCAAGTAGTCCGGCTATGCGTTATTATTTTGGAGCGGTTATTATTTGAAAAGAACGAACCTGCAAATGTCTCAACTGACCAATCAGAATCAAGCATTCCAGAGAGCCGTGTAATAACTTGTGATAACAGTTCTGCCTTCTCGTGAATTCTTCCATTCAAATTTAATCCACAATTTACACACATACATACTTAATCTTATACTGTATGTATGCTATAAACATTTATTGTTTCTTTTTGCTTTACTGACAGTCACTGCAGCAAGTGTTACATGGCAAATAATCACTTAATGTCACTTTTAAATTAAAACTGCAAAATTGACCGAAAGTTAAGCAGTAGCAGTTTGCATCTCTGGATTTGCTAAATGTCTGAATTTTTAATATAAGGATGCATTTTCTGTAATGCAGCTTTGAAACAATATGCATTCATGTGTGTTAAGCACTACACAAATGCTCAAACTTAGTGAACAGAGACTCACGCCTTCTTTTATTTGATTGGCTGGAATTCACTTTGCACGAAAAAAATTTTTATTTGATTGTTTAAAAATCTTGCTCGGCCATGTAATTCGATTGGTTGAGAGTCGTTTACGACGGCTTCTGTGAACAGGAAGTCCCACTTTCTTTCATTTTGATTTGTCAACATGCAGAGCGTGTGTCAAGGGGCGGTGGTTTTGCGCTATTTATTTTTTTGAATGCTTTACGCCGGCAGGACAAAAGTGTAAGGGGTTGGCCTTAACAATCGGGCCGCTGATCAACAGTCTGTATTTATGGGCCAGTCAGAAACAATAATATAGAAATTAAAAAAGTGTCGGATTCAGGACTGTCGGCCCAAATAGCTCCGCGGCCCACTGGGAAAATGCCCGGTATGCCAGATGGCCGGTCCACCCATGGTCAAGGCTCTTCTTCCTTTCAAAGCGCGCTCCCGTGGTGTCTTTCGTAGCTAAGCAACCATGAGTCAGGGGATGGCGAGGAAAACGGTATGCCTGATCGGATTTAAATCACTCATCTGTTACATTGCCACAGGTACCATTTAGTTAAAAAAAGTAAGAGAGGGAAGTAGGCAGAGTGTCCATGTTAGCTCTAGTGTTCACGTATTCATTTATGCAAAACACAAAGGGCAGGCTGAAGGGTGGTCAAGTCTTTGTTTATTAAAAAGCCATTAGTGATAGGGAAAGCACCGAAGCATTCATTCATGCAGTGCAGACATCAGGACTGACTCAAGGGCACGATTCTCTTCACGGGCCACGAGATACATATCATCAGATGGCAAAAGGCTGATTCTTCCATCTCATTATTATTAATATAAACCAGGTTACTGGCCAGGAGATATGACACAAAAATACAGAAAAACACTTTAAACCTCAAAAACCAAATTGTACTTTAAAGGGATAAACAGTTCACCCAAAAAACGAAAAGTCTGTCATCATTTACTCACTCTCATGTTGTTACAAACCTATATACAGGTCTTTGCTTTCATAGATATTTTGAGAAATGTTTGTAACAAAACTGTTTATGAGCCCCATTCCCTGCCACAGTATTCTTTTTTCATACTATGAAAGTGAATCTGATTGGAATTACAAATATTTCTCCAAATATCTTCATCAGAACAAAGGAATTTATATAGGTTTGTAACAATATGAGAGTGAGTAAATGATGACAGAATTTTCATTTTTGGGCGAACTATCCCTTTAAGCTCCTGTATGTAAATAGACATTAAAACAAACAAACAAACAGAAGAAAAATTTTGAACTTCTCCAGTTAAGTGCGTTTGCTAGAGCTCAGCGTCCTCGACTACATTAGCATGCTGATCCTAAAAAAGCCGACTGGGTCACGGCATTCCCTTGAACTGTCCTACATCACTTCACACACACTTACAATCTGTTAGCACTTTGTTTTAGCGCAGTTGAGATGTCGGACGACAAAAAAAGCACTCGCTCTCTGAAATAGCGTGAGTGATAGCACCTCTAATCGCCGACCGTCTTTGAAAACAAAAAACAGCTTATCTAACAGGAACACTATTGAACGCTGTCGAGCAATTACTAAACCTCCACAGACAACACTCAGAAATGGGCCAAGATAATCACCAAAGAGCGAGGTAAACAAGAAGCCTTTCAGCAGTCACAACCAGCCAGATAAAAACGGCTCTTATCCGATCAGAAAAAAGGAGGCATTCTTGTTCATGACGTCCTTACGATGCTGAAATTACTTGAAATGTTCACAAAAATAAGAACACGCAAGTTTTATGCATTTGCGCATAATAAGCTGCTGATCAGTGACAGGTGTGCATGTATTTGTTATTCATTTCAAGTGCTATATAATGCATATCTGTTTATTAAAGACATATTCAATTGTTATGAATAAATGAACATGTGGGTTTGTTTGCTTCTTAATGCCATTCTAGCATCTAAGGCTATGTTCATTGTCGAGCACTGGTTAATTCATACACAAGTCCGGGAATGACAATTTTGCATCTCCAATTCACCTAACCTGCATGTTTTTGAAGTGTGAGAGGAAACCGGAGTACCTAAAGTAAACCGACACTGACAAAGGGAGGACATGCAAGCTCCAGCTGACCCAGAGGCTCGAACCGAGAAGGCTGTGAGGCAACATTGCTAACCACTAAGCCAATGTGCCACCACGATCTGTAGGTTTGTGTTTATCAAATAACCAAATTATATGCAATGTTTATCATTTTTAGACAGATTTAAATTACTAGCTCAACAAAAAAAGTATTTACGGGAATCTGTATATATATATAATGTGTGTGTGCACATCCAGGGCATGAAGCTCCCGTTCCACCACATCCCAAAGATGCTCTATTGGGTTGAGATCTGGTGACTGTGGGGGTCATTTTTAGTACAGTGAACTCATTGTCATGTTCAAGAAACCAATTTGAAATGATTCGAGCTTTGTGACATGTTGCATTATCCTGCTGGAAGTAGCCATCAGAGTATGGGTACATGGTGGTCATAAAGGGATGGACATGGTTAGAAACAATGCTCAGGTAGGCTGTGGCATTTAAACGATGCCCAAGTGTGCCAAGAAAACATCCCCCATACCATTACACCACCACCACCAGCCTGCACAGTGGTAACAAGGGATGATGGATCCATGTTCTCATTCTGTTTACGCCAAATTCTGACTCTGAATGTTTCAACAGAAATCAAGACTTATAAGACCAGGCAACAGTTTTCCAGTCTTTAACTGATCAATTTTGGTGAGCTCATGCAAATTGTAGCCTGTTTTTCCTATTTGTAGTGGAGATGAGTGGTACCCGGTGGGGTCTTCTGCAATTCTATCCCATCCGCCTCAAGGTTGTGCATGTTGTGGCTTCACAAATGCTTTGCTGCAAACCTCGGTTGTATTGACTGGCTGTTTCAGTCAAAGTTGACTGAAAATCCAGTAACTGAGCAGATTGTGAAATACTCAGACTGGCCCGTCTGGCACGAACAACCATGCCACGCTCAAAATTGCTTAAATCACATTTCTGACATTCAGTTTGGAGTTCAGGAGATTGTCCTGAACCAGGACCACACCCGTAAATGCATTGAAGCAACTGCCATGTGATTTGTTGTTTAGATAATTGCATTAATGAGAAATAGAACAGGTGTTCCTAATAACCCTTTATTTTTATAATATATATATTTTTTCACAAAACAGCTGTTTATGTTATAAACGTTCCTAGAATCATTCGGACAAAATCACGGCTCACTTGATTTCGCGGTGTGTGAGTGCCGATTCCACATTACCACATAACAAGCTTTGAGCAGCCTGTATTTAATCCACGTTGATCTGATGGGATTAACACATCGAGGTCAGACTGCTGCTACCAGGCCCAGCTCCAAGCTCTTATTTGCAACGGCCCGGCCCATCAGAACCTCCGCTCTCTGTTCCAAGCTGATCTAAGAACCACCGTGCCATATGGCTCACGTTTCCAGAGCCAGAATCCAGGTTCACGTGCAGAACTGGAGGATTTTATAAGCATTGAGGTACTGACCTCCAGACCACAAAGATCACATGGCCGCAAACCACATCAGGCTATAATTTGTGGAGCGGCAAAACCACACAGAAGCACACTCGTAAGCAGAGCGCCAGACTTTTAACAGTCAGACTTTGAAGCTTTAGTCACAAAATAGAGGAGAACATCTTCAATAATTGACTTCCAATAACAAGCACTACTTGAGAGCTCAAGCTAATTTCCTCTTGGGAATGGCTTCACACGTTTGCTCCACATGAGCATCCGATATTATATAACAAACACAAGGATCTCCAAATACTACACTAGACTCTGTACATGGACAACTGCATGTGTGCCTGAATATTTCACGGCTTTATAACCCAATAACAAGACCCCCCCAGCACTATTAGGGCTTTGGAAGTGGCGCATACTCCAATGTACGCCAAACATTTTTATTTGCAATACAGCAGATAGTTGTCCATTAGTAAGACCTGCCATTTTAGAAATTACAGTAAATCTTCCATGAAAATACAATCCCTGTACTGTTCTAGTCACACTTGGGGTACATCATGCAGCCCATATCCATAAAGCCACGGTGTGGAAAATGATCTTGCCTATTTGATTAGAGACTGACATCGCTGAAAGAACAGGAAGTGATGGAGGGAGAGAGAGACTGAAGGAATAAATGTGGATATGAAATTAAAAGAAAAGAATGACAGCAGTATTGCAAGACTTTTCTGTGCCAGTTTATTGGACTGGGACTCAAAGTCTCCTGCAATATCTTTAAATAGACAAGATAGGGAAAAAGTGACAGTATAGGTGCGCATGGCCCAGAATTTTCTCTTATAATATGCACACATAAGCGAAAGTATTTTCACATTTTGTGAAATACAGAAGATATAACACACATGTGAGATCTGGGATTCACCCCTGCACAGTAGCTTCATTTTATATTCATTTGTAAAACAGCCTGTTAAATTTTTTTCTTCAAGAATAATCATAATAAATGTCTAGTATAATAGGAACGTGCCAGTCTGTTCTGGTACCCCATTGGCACATTGTCATCTCAAGTTAATTGTGTCTGCTTGATCACCGCACCAGACCTTCTAACCAGGCTGCCACCCTACTGTGATTCTATCCTCATCCATGACAGCTAAAAATGAGAAATCACAGCAACCGGATTACTTGCTTAAAGGGACAGCTCAGGCAAAAATGAAAACTCGATCATAAAAGCAAATTTGGTATAAAAGCTTAGAAAAAATGAGTCTGTTTCTTTCGTTTAGAATTCAGAATAAGTCATACAGACTTAAATCTTGACAGCTATTTAACTTCCCTGTACATTATCCACATATAAGACAATTTCTTGGCAATAGATAAATTGTTTAGAAGGTGGCTAATTCGTATACATTTGTACGATCGAGATCAGAAATCGCCTGCGATTCTCATGCATATCTCATCATTACTACACAGAGCTGTATTTCACTGAGAAGCTGCGCAAAAGACGTTCATAATCGTGGAAAATCGCCTCTGATAATGTATGCGATTTGTCTAGCGTCTCTGTGAAATATGGCTCGGTGTAGTAGATGGCGCTGCATTTGAAAGCAGGTGAGGGCGATTTACTACTAGTCACCGAACAGGCTTTACTCATGAGCTTTGCCTGAGAATCGCAGCCGATTTTTTTTTTTTGCCCAGCTCCAGATCTAGATATAGCACTTGTGAAACCGGTAATCATCCCATCCCTACGTATGATTGACCTTGATCGTACGTAGGGATGGGACGATTACCGGTTTCACAATTAACCGCAATAAAATGTCCTGACGGTTAGTATTATCGTTTAAAATGTAATTATCATTACAACCGTGTTTGATTACAGTGATTTTGAAAACTCGCGGTAAATCCTGTCCAGCCAGAATCAGTTTGACGCAGGCGCGCACATGCAACAGTTTTTTGCACAAGGCGGCATTTAAGGGATAATGTATTGTATTCATTTACGGTAAACTTTTTAAACAGATGTATTTATTTTTTTTTACCACAAAAATAATTTCAGGGACATGAAATATTATGATTTTCAAAAATAAAACTTGTTCAAATGTTTTCAGTGTGTGTATCAGTTCTTTTTGAACATTTCCATAATTCGTACGCACGACATCATTCGTACGTTCGACCTCATTCGTACGCTCGACCTCATTCGTACGCTCGACCTCATTCGTACGCTCGACCTCATTCGTACACTCGACGTCATCAGCCGGTTCGGTGATTAGTAGTAAATCGCCATCACCTGCTTTCAAATAGAGTGCCATTTACTACACGCTCGAGGTCATTCGTACGATTCCATTAGAACGATTTTTATCGGTTAATCTCAATTGTACATTTAGCTGTCATGGATAAGTTTTTGTACTTTTCATATTGTACAAATTCATAAAACTTTGCCACCTTGTAAAAGTGTTACAGATTCCTGTAAAATCAGGCTGGATGACAGATTTTTTCATGTTGGGATTTATCTTCTGGAATTGGAGCTGTTATACATGTTAGGACTGCATGATATTGAAAAATTTGATGATTATTCACCTTGATATGGTAATTGTGAATATTATTTTCAATTAATAGATTTTATATTTAAGTTTTGAAATGTTTTATAAATTTCTGTGAAGCAGCTGCTTGGTCAATTCTAAACAGGTCACGTCAATTTATCAATTGTAAAATCTCTAATTCACCACTGTATGTATGTGGTGCCCAAACATACTGCTAGATTGTATTCCGGATTAGTTTTTTCGATTAATTGTGCAGCCCTACACTACAAAAAAATTATTGGTTATTTTCAACCCAGGATTGAGTCAAAAAGTGATGAGCCGAGCCGTTGGGTTAAATTAACCCCAAAAAATTATATTTGACCCAACATTTTCTGTTAAAACATCCCAGGATAGGTTAAATGCAACCCAATTGGTTGGGCTTGTCTCTTTTTGACCCAAGCTGGGTTATTTTAAATAGTGTCATGTTTAATAGTGTAATGTATAAGAGTGTAATGTAATATGCAATATCTTGCTAAATAATGCAATGCTACACAAAACGGTAATGCTTTAAGTTTGTAAATTGATGAAAGTTCTAATAAAATATATGTAAAAACTGAAAATTATATAACAACATATCTCACATTCATTCTAAGAAAAGACAGCAGTTTTCTCTCCAGTCTATCTGCCCAGTCTATCTGCTATCTGCGTCAGCAAAAAACTATGAATATACATAACTTATTGAAGAATTAAAATCATTGTTATATAATCCCATAGCATTTCGATAATTTTCAGTATATCTTGCTGCCCTTATCCATGTCCTTTAATTTCCTCTCCACATGCTTCCAAAACACAGCACCCTTGTTTCTACCATTCTGAACATATCAACCAAATAGCAGATGCAGGCCCTTCATTAAACAGATTACACACAGCCTAAAGCAGCAGGGTATGGTCTGCTACTCCAATCGGGGTGAAAAAAACACAACCACTGGTGGCTGATTGCACACACCTATCACTGTGGGAAACATAGTCCAACACCTCACACCAACACACAAACTCTCCTCTGGACTCCAGTCTGAAACCCCTGCTTTACGCTTGACAGCAAAAAACACCGCATGCCAGATGGCTTCAGAGTGATACCGGCGCTTCAATGAGATTCTGGTCATACACATCTCGTTAAGCAATTAAATTACCCCATCATTCTCACATCCCTTGGGAAAAGGAAGCGATTCGGGAAATGTGACACTGGAAATCCCAAACATTCGAATGCAACCGGTTCATAATTAAATGCTCGTCCTTTGCTACTTTAATGGCCAGCAAGGAGGAGAAACAATGACCGTCTCTATCATCTCAGGAGCCGTGAGAGAGATTTACACACAAACAAGCCCGTTAAACACGTCTAACAAGCATGCAGATTGACACAGCTGTCAGATTGCTTCCCGCCTGTTGTTGGGAATGGCGCTGGCTTCCGTGCACTGTAACTCAATGGACTGACGACAGGTGTTAAACCTTGTGCTGTGCCTGCCCAACATGCTTCACATTTCGGAGGTGCCAACACTTATAGGCTGTTTACCCAGGTGAAAAGTAGTACACTCTCAAAATGTACTTAAAGTGCTTTATTTTCATGCACTAATTTTGTACTTAATACTAAAAAATCTTCTTTAATACTTCTTAAGAACATCTAAGTGTACTTATCTGTGCTATTTTGAGAAACCATGAATATGAACCAAAATGTGCTTTTTACGTACTATCTCTGTATTAAAAAAATTATTTAGTTACCATTTGTAGTAAACTTGAACCCATCCGTCATACAAAGATGGATTCAGATTTACTACAAGTGGTACCCAAATACAATTTTAGCACATTTTAGTTCCTTTAAAAATAGCACAGATAAGTATACTTATGTTCTTAAGATTATCTTAAGAAGTACTATTTAAAGTATATTAAGTACAAAATTAGTATGTGAAAATAGAACACTTTAAGAACATTATGGAAGTGTACTTTTCTCACCTGGGTATACCTGGTATTAAGATGCGTTTTGGTCAATCGGATTGCAAGTGGTACACTTAGTATTTTAATCCCTCCCTTTTGTTCACTTTCGACTTTTTTTATCCTGATTACTGAGTGGGTGGCCTGTGGGCGAGTCCCTCTGCTTTCGTTTAAACATGAGTAGGAGAAATGACGGTTTAAATTGATGCAAACTAATATTATGTTAGAGTCGCTGCTTGTGTAAGTAAACATGCTGAACAGTAATTTGTACATTTCAGCCCAATTAATGAAATAAGCTCATGCCGCTTTCATCTACTTGCAAAATGAAACAAACATAAAAGAAGCGGAGGGCAGATTAGGGATGTTAACAATGAATCGGTCTTCGATTAAATGTCGATAAGAATTAAACCGATAAAACTTAACGAATGTTGAAAAAGCAAGAATGTGTGCGCTGTGCCTGCGCAAAGCACATACAGCCGGTGAAAAAAAATGAAACCAGTTAAACTAGCCTTGATCACAATGATGCTTGATGCCAAACACACACCTGGGCTTTTTAACATGATGCGAGACGAGGCTGGCTGCTAACGCAACGAAATGGCATCCGCAGTGGATCTGAAAGGGTCCGAGACCAGCATCTTTGCTGAAAGTACGCCGCAGGTCTAAGCTGAGGTGACAACGGGACAAGTGCTTCTTGGATATAATTACAACAAACGGTGTATCAACGACTCGGAAACCGAGGTAAACACTAGAAAAATAACACTTGATGATATTAAAACTTTTACTTTGTAATGGATGCACGGACTTTCATGCGACTGTGCAAAGTGCCGATATAAGTCATTATATTGCATTACGGGATTAAATTGATGATTTTTATCAAAACACCAACTACACTGACTCATTTTACAATCACACTAGCAAGTTATTTAGACAAAATAAAATCTTTTAATTCGCGTGAGGCAGCTGGCATTTTACGCAGACTTTTATTTCATTGGCTATGTGCTACTGCAGTAATGGCTTATTGCACTATTACAGCAAACGATCATCGCAGACCCGGCGCCAGACCATAACTAACAGGGGGGGGGGGCACTTGGCTTCCAACAGGGGGGCACGCAATAGCAACAATAGCTTGCAAAAACAAGACATTAAAACAACAAATACAGTGCAAGCACACACTCATACAACTGGTACAGACTGTCAGCTCATTACCCGTATAAAGTGCAAAAGACCACAAACTATGCGCAAAAATATTGAACTTCGACCGCAACGTGAGCGCAAGCTGAGCTCCGCTGCACTCGCGCTTTGCTCGACGCAACAACAAACCGCCCTTGCGCGGCACAAGCCACTGAAATGAATGGGTTTCATAGCACATCGCACACCGCGTCCTAGCTTTAAAAAAGCCGCTTTACCATAATCACGTCATAATGCTGTTAATGGTCTATAGCCACACTTCACATTTAAGCTTACGTAATTTAAAACAACGCTAACTTACCTTTAAAATAGCTGAAGACGGCGTGTACGAACATTAAACTTCCTTAAAACAGTGTCCTGTAGATTTGTAAATTCCACCTCGACCTCTAATCTCTGAGTTTGAGCCAGTCTGTGTTTGCATGAAGTCAGATGAAGCAGGCGATGCTGGTTCGTTCTAAATGTTCTGATATCCGTATTTTACACGATCCATAAAATGCCGCAAAAAAACACGTTGCTAGTATCAAGTCACAAATATGCTAAAGACGTAAGACGGGTGAGACGCGGCAATACATCCAGTCAGAGAAACTGGTCTATTTTAATAAAAGAAAACATATATCAACTATATTTTCCTCATTTGATTACTTTAAAAGTCATGAAACATTCAATGTTTAATTTATTTTAATTATTCTTGATATATATTAAATTAATAAAAAACTTTGTAGGGGGGCACAACAACCTGTTTGGGGGGGCACTGCCCGCGAATGCCCCCCCTTGACGCCGGCCCTGGATCATCATATATGGGAAATTGCATAAATTGACATCCCTAGAGCAGGCGCTTTAGTTTTTATTAATAAAAGCCTAAAGACCGTGCTAAACACTGTGGGGTTGCACTAGAAGTCATGTCCGATAGGAAAACATTGTGCTCGGTACATCACATTAGATCAACAGCTGAAAAGGTGTTTGGCGTTATTTTGTCACTTATTGGGAGCAGTATGCTAGCTGGAGCCAATTACTTCCAGTCTTTGTGCTAAGCTAGGCTAGCGGTGGGTGCTACAGACAGAGTTACGGGACAGACAAAGATGAAAAGGGTATGTATGGACTTATCTAACTCTGGGCAATATGGTGAATAAGCTAAAGTCCCAAAAAGTCAGCTTGTTCCTTTAAAAAAAAGTTCAAAATGAGAATATGGCACATGAACTACAGAATTACTAATTAATTGCAGCTTCTCATAACAAGTTGTCAACAAGTTGTCAGTAAAATGTCTTTAATGAAGCAACAAACCTTGCACTTGTGGGCTCTATATTTGCAGCTTATATATAACTTTCTATATTTTGCCTGTTGAGTGACGAGTGTCTGAATATCCACCGATTTATTTCTGTGCAACCACAGCAATAAACAATCCACTGAATCTCAGATTCTCTCAAACAATTACAGTTCCTATTCTCAACCTCCATAGTTCAATAGTCTTGTTTTTAATGATCAAACGTATTATTTTAAAAGTACTCGATGAATAAGAATGATTAAGTTCTGAGAAAACGGATCTTAAAATGTCTTTACTTAGAAATCTCTCTTTTAACTTCTGCATTTGAAGGTTTTAAGAAACGATGGTGTGCAAGGTTACAATCCTTCATGTGTCCAACAATGAGCTTTAGAAATCACTGTAACTAATACAATGCTTGGATCAGTCCAACAAAGAAGCATGCCAAATCCAAATTTTCTACGCACATTATTTCCCATCTAATTATGGGAATGATGCAGGTTTTGAAAACGAGAAATGTGTTTCTTTTCAAGGCATTTCGAGGCAAAAGAGTTCTCATAGAGCACATTTACACTTGGTATTAAGATGTGTTTTGGTCGATCGGAACGCAATCTCTCGGATCGGACCACTTCCTGTCCTGTTTACTTCGAGGGGATGGTCTATGGGTGAGTCCATAAAACGTGAGCAGGAGAAATTACGGTTTTAAACTGATGTGCACTAATATTAGGTCAGAGTACGCTGCTTGTGTTGTTAGTAAACATGCTGCACAACGTTTTGTACATATACAGCCGCAGAAAAAAAAGAGACCACTCCTTGTATCATGTATTATGACCATTTCTGTCCAATGTCTATTGAATTTCAACAAAAGCAAACCTCACAAGCGACATAAAGTCACCCAACAGCAAATGTAAAAGACAGGGTTCATCAGGGTTATTCCATCATTTTTTATATTTGCAGTATTCAAGATCGGAAAACAATGCATGTCTTTTGTTGTTTTGACTATGTTTTCCCCATTTCAATTTTAAGTAAATAAATGCAAATAAAAACATTATTTTTACTAGGAACTTGGCATGTTGAATGTTGTTGGTGGTTGGTTTGATAATTTTACTTTAACACATACCTAATAAATAAAAGTGGTCTCTTACTTTTTCCCGCGGCTGTATGTAAGGGCTTTCTCGGATATTTCAGAGCAATTTAAGAAATAAGTTCATGCAAATTTCACATCACACACTTGCAAAGTAAAACAAAAATGAAATGGGTGGAGACTAGCTGGTTTAGTTTTATTAATGACTATAAGTTCATGCTAAAAGTCAGGACTGATGTAAAAACATTGGGCTCGGTACATTACACATTAGATCAACAAGCGAAGAGTAGGCAGTCTTTTGTGGCTGCTCAAACACATTTGACCACATGCGCGTCTACACCCGGTCAAATTAGTTTTAGACAACCTCTGGATGTGGTCGAAAGTGTACAAACTCAAAACATTTTAATACCTTTAAAACGCATCTTAATACCAGGTGTAAACATGGCCATACATGTGTGATAAATTAGGGAAGAATAACACTGGTGTGGCCTGTCGGCTTTTATCACGGGAGATATTAATCAAGGACAGGAATGTGCATCCTTATCATCATCACATTCCCAAGCTCGCCAAAAGCAACAGGAGCTGTGTCATCTCTGTCATATCAGGAGCAGGGATAGTTTTTGACTCAAGGGTATCCAGACAGTGCTTTTTTAAGAAGCGGAGTTAGGCTGGTGAGTATTTTTGTAAATCTGATCTGATGTATTTGACTCTGATAATTTAATCCACAAAATCCTATTAGAAACTAAAACACTGTCCACACATACAGGAGTTTGAGAAGGATTTTACATCACTCCAAAAGTAAACATAATGCAAACGTTAATGTGCTTTTAACGCATTTAGAACATAAAATTAAACAGTTTCACAAAACTACAGGGAGGGATTGGGAAAAGCCTGTAAGATTAAATTGACAATTCTTAACGGAGATATACCACAACATGTCCCTGATGACCAACGGCCAAGTTATTTTAGATCTACACAAGGTCTTTCTACAGAGTGTCCAGAATGGGTGATATTCCAAACCCACAATTCTGGCAAAACTTCCCGTGTTTACCAAAAGTTGTTTTACAACACAGGAATTTTCCACCTCCAGCACTTGGGAGGAAATAAAAACACATGCAGTTTGCAGAATTACACATTTGATAGAGCAAAGTCTTTTTAATTGTATCCACCTGACACCAGAACGAACACTCTTTTATCTTACAGAAATCTTCCATGATATAGTTATATACTGTACCATGGTATAGCTATAACTAGTGTTACTAAAATAAAACTGTGGTATTCTCCACCATTGTCTTAAAATATATGTTTAGAGAGAGAGTTTTTATTGTTGGCATATTGTAAGTTATTGTGAGTTTTTTTTTTTTTTTTTGCAGTTTTAACATTGACTGACACTCTGATACTATTATATTACAGTGGAAACTGTGGTTACCATGGTAGGCTACAGTACATGTCAGACGTTACATCTCTTTTTTAAACCACAAATGCACAAACAAGTCTAATGTGTGAATAACTGTGCATGTGCATTGTATTGCATATAACATATACATATTCCACATTCTTGAAAGTTTTAAACTCTTATACACACTGCCCGTGTTTTGAAACCTGCTCCCACCTAGACAGCATTTATGGAGCATCACAGACTGCACGCGCAATATGATCTCACAGGAAACTAATGGTGCCCAAAAACACAGTGTTCGTGTTCAGCCAGTCATTTCTTAAAAAAGCATCTCAATAAAAAAGCATTACCTTTGGTTTTTCATCCTGTTCTCCTTTTTATTCAAAACACCCGGTACGCAGTTGGTGAGTTCGGTCCAGTCCGCATGTAAGCCACAACTCCAACCGGTGGAGAACCGAGAGAAGAGCCACGTCTCTTTCCTATTGGGTCGGTAACAGGTACACTTCTTCTGACCGGGTCTGCAGTCGCACGGTACCTCCAGCCTGACGTTCTGGACCAGATGCCTGCCGAACGTGGTACCCCCGGTCTTCTGGATGTGAAGAAAGACGATCACATCATCCCCTTTGATTTCAAAATCCACAGTGCGCTCCAGATCTCGGATGGGGAAGTAGAATTTCTTCACGTAATGTGGATCGGGGGTCGGGAAGAGATCCGCATCGTCCTCCAGCGCGTAACCGTGCGGAGATCCGAAGTTCATCATCCCCGGGGCCACGTACTGATACAGAATCAGCATGAACAGAACCGAGCAGACAACGACGAACAGAAATTTACTGCTCCTCTCAACCATGTTCCTTCCAGTGAGAAGGTTCATGTGTTACCATTTCCCGGTTGACTGTTTTTTAGGACGCCGATACACTGTCTCCATAAAAAACACACCGCGGTCAGACCAGCGCGCGGTGAGAGTAAATAATCAGATACATTGTATCGGACAGTAAGCGGTTGGATGCATTGTATCAGAAGTATTGCAGCGCGGGATCCGGCGCAATCTCTCTCTCTCTCTCTCTTAGCCACTGCGTGACACGGTGTGTTTGCAGACTACGGTACGTTTAAAGTCCTCGACACATCGATGTGAAGCTCCTCCAACAGCGTGCACAGCGACACCCACTTTCACAACACACGCGCGCTCCACACTCGCTCGAAAACCCAATAAGGAATAATATTTCGGTTGTGGTGAACGCCCGCGACTTTTATTGAAATACGCATTCCTCTAAACTAATCTCCCGTTTTAGTCCAAACATGGCAAATCAATGTTAAAACGTCATAGTAGGCTATTATTTTTCAAATGTATTTAAAATTATAATTTATTATTATTATTAACTATATTGTGTTGCTGAACTTGTTTTATGGTGCGGCTTGGAAGCGTATTTCGTTTAATGCTGAAATGCTTCATTGGTCATGTTTTATTGCTCTTTTTTCCTTTATTGGCAGTCATATTACATAAGATGCAAGAAAATAATCACTTACACATAAAATATGGGTTTAACAGTTTGTAAAAAAAAAAACATGACACATTGAAAAAGAAAATACATATATATATAATTACATACTATGCCTTAATATATTTACTATGCCATACACTGAAAAAAATTATTCATTCAATTTAATCAATTATTTTTAAGGTAAGTGGTCACAATCAATTTATTTAAGCTACATTTAAACAAAAGTTTTTTGTTTTGTTTTGTATTTCTTTTTTCCCCCTATAAAATGTATTTTAAATAAATTGAATGCGACCACTTACCTTAAAAAAAAATGAGTAAACTGAATGAATAATTTTTTTTCACTGTATAACCCAATTTAATGTTTATTTTTTCACATTAAATAACAAAAATTGAGTTTACATTTAGAAAAATTGTTTGTTAGGAACCATCTTTCCAATCCGTGAAACATAAAATCAACAGTTTTAGGCTTTAGTGCCATGCAGTCTGAACTTCTCCTCCACAGCTAGTGGGCAGTATTGAGAACTGTGTGAATCTGAAGTTTGATTGCCATAAGCATGTGTTTGTTTTATTGAAAGGATTTGCTTTTTGTTTATGTCGTTTTACTGTATGTTATCAAACAAAATTAGAGTTTTTGTTTTGCTTTGTTTTTCATAAGAAATATATAAATTCTACTAAAAGTGAAAGAACGGCTGAGAAACCAGGAACATGTATTGTACCGTAATATTTATACAAACACTAATGCTATGTGGCCTTAATAGTTTTTCCCTTTTCATCATTCAACATAACAACATTAACAACATTCATTCTCAAGAACTAATAAAACTAAAGCTTGCGATATCAGCACTCAACACTCAACTGCAAAGCTAATCTGTTAACATAAGTAATTCCCTGGCGTTTATCTCTTTAAGCCACTGATCTTGTACAAATTAACAAACAAAAATGATATTTGCAACTTGGTCGTTTAAATACTGCAAGCCGAATTAACATATTTTTATTTACAGCCGAGAAGCAAAGGCTTGTCATTTGATATCATGATTATTGTGCCTGGGGACCCGCTGCATAATGAAGCTACGGAAATGCTGTGTTGCGGCTGATCGTTGCTGCTGAGTCGCTTCACTGAGATAAATGTTAAAGTCAGTCCTGCCCTCTGGTCCAGTTATGCATTTACATTAACTCCTGGAGCACACGGTGGGCTCCTTCATGCATAACTTACAGCACATTTACCAACTTTCGAAGGCTTGATGCACGGTGGGTGATTTTCTTGTAGTAGCAAGCAGGTTAGATACATGAATTATGTGGTGCAAATAGGAAATACTAAAAAAGAATGAATCAATAGACTGCCCTACAGTGTTTTGCTACAATGTGATACTAATTTATTAATTTAGTGGTTTTCCAAAACGTATTCTGTTTAAAGAAAGCAACTTTTATTGAGGTGGTTTGCACTGCAACTGGTTTCAATTTCTGCAGCAGTCCAACCAAAAGGTAAATTAACTCGAATTTATCTTTCTCTCCTACACACACGCGCGCACACAGAGACGCACACACAGTTAGAGATCCAAACAGGACACGGGGCTGCTTTTGATTAAGGTCCAAGACCGGGGACGGCCTTCCTGATTCAATCACCTCCGACCCCTGGCATCACTGTGGCTATCTACCTAAACACAATGGAATGTTGTAGTTATTATTTTTAAGTCTGAAACAAAAAGCTTTATTTTTATTTCATAACAGAATTAATAGATTTAGAAGTTCTTTATTTGAGAAACATACCAAAGTCAAGTACAAACATCTTCTGGAGAGATGGATAAAGCATATGTCCACAATAATATTGACAATTCGCATACTTGAAATACACACTGATACTGAGTACAAAACATTGGAATTGCTTTGCTCAGCATTTCAATGTATAGCCCTAAGGATTCAGGTGGATTTGCATTGAATGGCTTATTCTCCTAATGTAACTCTTTGGTTAACATATCTATATATCTACATTGCATCTATACAAAATAAGGTTTGACTTGATTGTAACATTGCATAAGCAGCACAAATGTTGTGGGTTCAGGGATCACACACACACACACACACACACACACACACACACACACACACACACACACACACACACACACACACACACACTAGCGAAATGTATATCTTAAATCTGCTTTAAGTAACTTAATTGTTTTTGTGCCAGTCAACATTCTCATGACATCCATTTGGCCAAACAGGAACCTGTAGGTTTGCATTTGCATTTCCCTGTGTAGGTTACATAAACCAGTCACCTTCTGAGTTTAGATTTACCCTACAGCCTTGACTAAATTAATGAAGTGCGCAGATTTTACGGATAGATGTGGGAGTTATTTATTCCTTGTTTTGACACCCACAGTGACAGAAAGATATAACAACCATTTTTAAGACCTGTTAGAGTGTGTGCGAGGAAAAAAGTGTAAGGTAAGAGTTATGCGGTTATTTTAAGTTGCTGAATGTGTAATATTACTGGACTTAAATAGATAAGGGGTGTCTGAGCATTGTCTCCGAGTATTGCTTACCTCTAGATTGGCATTAAAGGAAAACGAAGCTCTATTCCCAAAAGAGAACAGGTGCCAGGCTGATGTAGACACATACACTGGATTAAGACCAAGGCCCTTGAGTTTTGACAGAGAGAAATTCTGATGTAAGCCCTAAATCATCTCATATGGTTACTTGCACACTTTTAAGCAAGTGTTGTGGTTGAGGAATTCAGAAACTTGCCAAAAGAAACCAAGAACTTTTATTAGTTTCCGCATGGCACACAGACTTACCAAGATGCCAAGCGGAAAACCTGCAACCCTTTCAGCTGTGACTTTTTACGATACAATAACAGTTTCTTATTGCTTGTATTAAATGGTTGCCAAACAATACGATAAAAAATCTGAAAAATAAAACAGTTGTGGACCAGGATCAGAATTAAGGACTGCAACTAACCATTTTTTAAGGCATTACTCATGTTTCTTTGTCTGCTACAGGCCAGGTAATTTTTTTCTTAAATATACAAAATTAACTTTTTATATTGAAGGGATACATCATCCAAAAATGAAAATTCTGTCATTGTCCATTCACCCTCATGTTGTTTTAAACCTGCTAGAGTTTCTTTCTTCTGGTGAACACAAAAGAATGTTGACAGTTGACAGTACCCATTGATTTAATACTAAAAAAGTCAATGGGTGTCGTCAACTAGTGTTATAGTCAATAACACCTAAATCAAGACCAAGACAAGTCCAAGACCAGAGGGTCTCGAGACCAAGAAAAGAACAAGGGCCTCATTTATAAAGCGCGCGTACGCACAGATTTGATTGTAGATAGAGTGTGCGTACGTAAACATTTTATGGGAATTTACATTTCTAAAAACTTTTTTTTACATGGAAAAGTTCATGATAATTAGTGATTTATAAATTTTACATTTAAAAGAAAGGGGTACGCGCGTTTTCTGTGAGTACGTTCGTTCTATGAATCACACGTACGCTTTTATTAAAAAATTATCATGAGATCAAATTTACGATAGTTTCTACCCAGCATTTTATAAACGAGGCCCTAAGACTTTGACGAGCTGAGACCAATTCAATTTTATTCTTTTTTTATATATAGCACAATTGTTTAATTGTTTCAAAGCATCTTTACATCAATATATGCATGAGAAAACACAGAAAAATCGATGGACAACATAAGCATTAAAATACAGCGGTTAAGATTAAACCGTTCTTGCGAGCATAGTAATAATATAACGCATATAAGAGGTTGCTAAGATAAGCCAATGTCAGCTGACTCCCCAGGGGTTGAAAAACCCCCTAGGAGAAACCCCTAGTATATCAGTGGTGTGATGACTTTCACGGCAGCCGGAACTGGGTCTGTCAGTCTCATTGTCCTCAGGATCGAGACAGGAAAAGACAAAGAAAATTCTATTAGCGTATAGCGGCCGTTCGCATGTAATGCAAGTGTCATAAAGTATTGTGGTTTAATATCCGCTCGGTTCTAGACAGGCTAACTACTGCGGCATAAGTATATTACAGAGACAAGTTATGTGAATGCTTTGTTCCAGACAAGCTAACTATTGCGGGATAAGTACATTTACTACAGAAATTATCTGAATGCTTTGTAAATGAGAAATGTTTTTAGTTTAGATTTAAAGTTTAAAATTTTAGACACTTTTGATACTCTAGGGATAATTGACCAGAAATTTGCAACCGCAGTGTATGTGATGGACTGTATTCTGACAGTAGTTCTCTAAGATACGGAGGTGCTAGGCCATGTAAGGCTTTATAGGTGATTAGCAATATTTTAAAATGTATGTGATATTTAAGTGGACCAAAGATATTCGAGACCGATTTCTTTTTGGACTATCCCCCATTCATCTTTTATCAGCACAACAGTAGCAAAAGAAAATAAATAAGAAATAAATCAATGATTGCTTTTAAAGCCAAACTTTTTTATCCAATCACATTAATGATGGTAACACATAGATCAGACAATGCATCAGCAATTTACTGTAATTCCCACAGCTGTGGTATTTACCGGTCTTAAGTCTGAGACCAAAGACAGTCGAGATCGAGACAATACCAAGACCATCAAAAACTGTTCTTGAGACTGGTCTCAAGACCAGGCTGGTCTCGAGTACTACAACACTTCTGTCAACTGTGTGGTTACCATCATTTATCAAAATACAGTATCGTCAGTGAATCTACACTCAAGATAGGAAGTTTTTGATAGAAAATGTTTTTATTTCTATAAAATCTGCAGTTTAGAAACCACATCAGTGTATAAAAAAACCAACCAATTTACTTTACTCACGAGGGAAGGCCTGAATTCTCCACACTGGATTCTTAAAAAGGTATTTGCAATACAATGCTGAAATTGTAATTGCATTTCGAGCCATCGCTGTGTGCTTTAAAGTTACTTTTCTTTCCCTTCTTGTTCAAGGCTAAATGTCATCTTTCTTAAGATGCCCGCTCAAACAAGGACATTTTTTTGTTAAGCACACAAAGGCATCCGATTTCTTTCCCAGAGGTTTTTCATTCAATTTGAAATGCTATCAAGTTTGTTAAACGAATGAATTATAAAATGAATTATTCATCTACTCCATCTGGGAAGAGAGAGAGCGAAAGGAAAAACACAGGTAGAGAGAGAGAGAGAAACCATTATAATGAGAAAAAGAGAAAACATAATAATGCAGCATCTTTATCCGAACCGAACTGTACTGAGGTAATAAAAGAAAAACGAGTGGGTCCATCTCACCCAGATCTGCTTATTTATTGAAGAGACAATATATAGTGAGCCGCTGATCATTTTCATTGGGTTGTAAGTGCGTCTGTGCTCCAAGGTCATGTTGTCCTCAGTAACTTCAGTGAACATTTCATGCAGACATCCGTCTGGTTATTGGCAGCAATAAAAATGTGGCCCTGGACCAAAAAACAGCCATGAGTTGTTCAGGTATATTTGTAGCAATAGCCAACAATACATATCTGTATATGGGTCAAAATTGTTGATTATTTTTATGACAAAAATCATTGATATTAAGTAAAGATTATGTTCCATGAAGTTATTTAAAAAGTGTATTTATCATTAGTAACATGTGTTGCTAAGGACTTAAAGGGATATTCCATTTTTTTGCTCATTTTCCAGCTCCCCTAGAGTTAAATGTTTGATTTTTACAGTTTTGGAATACTTTCAGCTGATATCCGAGTCTGGCGCTAGCACTTTTAGCATAGCTTAGCGCAATCTATTGAATCTGATTAGACGATTAGCATTGCGCAAAAAATAACCAAAGAGTTTCAATATTTTTCAGATTTAAAACTTGACTATTCTGTAGTTACATCGTGTACTAAGACCGACAGAAAATTTAAAGTTCCGTTTTGGCTGCAGTAGGCGTAGGGATATTACGCAGTGCCTGAAAATAGTCCCCTGCTATTGAAAGTAACCCTTGATTATTACGCCAGTTTGAGAGTATAGTTCCTAGCCATATCTGCATAGAATATCGCAACTTTAAATTTTCTGCCGGTCTTAGTACACGATGTAACATGTACGTTTTAAAACGGAAAAATATCGAAACTCTTTGGTTATTTTTTTGCGCTGTGCTAATGGTCTAATCAGATTCAATGGATTGTGCTAAGCTATGCTAAAAGTGCTAGCGCCAGACCCGGAGATCAGCTCAATGGATTTCAAAACGGTAGGGATAAAATGTTAAACTCTATGGGAGCTGGAAAATAAGCATATTTTCAAAAAAGTGGAATGTCCCTTTAATTTGGACAACTTTAAATGTGGTTTTCTCAATATTTAACGTATTTATTCAGCTTTTAAATGATGTTTAAATCTCAATTTTAAAAAATTGACCCTTATGACTCCAGGGTCACAAATGAAAATGTTACATTGAACTTGAATTTAAAGCAGTCCAAAAACAAAACAAAACAGAGATACAATCTGTCATAAACATTTATTCTGTAGCTAAACTACTATTTGCAATGCCAAAGTTATGCATCTGTTAAACAATGCACACTAACATGGACACTGTAAAGTGTTACCAGGCTGTCCGGTTTCAGTCACCACGACACATCCAGATGCATATAAACCCGGATCCTGGTTCCTGTGTGCACTCTTTGATTTTCTCAGCATCCCACTGTGACATTGAAGAAAGACCAAATGACTGAAGTCTGCTGTCATGGCTCCCCGGGGAACAGGTTTTGAGTGGAAAGGGGAGGAGAAACACGCTGTGGTCTAACTTGTGGCTCTGTCCCCGAGCATGCAGACTCATCCATGAGATTAATGAGCCTGTTGGAGCGGAGGCTCATCACATTAGCATAGAGATATAAAATGCGACTCTGTCATGAGGGGAGGAACACCAGCGAATGCTCAGAGGAAAGATCACCCAGAATTCAATGCAGATTCATCTCTTACAGCTCTTTCAAAACTCAGTGCGGTGAGCTGCTGACTGCATAGCTCTATTCATATAATTGTATTTTGAGATATTGACTGGTAACGTAAACAAAGCCGATGAGCTGTGAATGCAGGTATTTCAAGAGTCACGAGAGTGGATAAGAACCTATTAAGAGATCTTTTCAGAGGGAGTTGGGGAGCAAAGGAATCCGATGAAAGTAATATCAGGCTCCTGTCGTTGTTATGAGATGAGACGCACGCAGGTATTCTAAGCTTCAAACTGAGACCCATCTTAATTGGATGTGCCGATCGGGGGGAACGGGAGGCGGCCTGTTCGTGAAATGCGATGAGAGTCTCTTTGTGCCCGCGATTGTTTAAACTAATTATCTCTCAATTTCAATCAATTCTGGCATGTGAATATAATCAGCGGAAAACGCAGCAAGAGGGAAATCAAAACTGCATCTTGGCTAGTCGATAGATTAAAGAGCCTGCCATGCAGATCATGCATTAATGATGAGAGAGAGAGAGAGTCAAAATGAAGAGGAAAATGATCGCAAATAAGAAAGAAGAGAGACTTTGCTTTAATTGAATTATATTCAGTTGAATAAAGTGAAAATACATTAGCATACGTTTATATTTACAAATTATAATCAGCATAACCATTTAAATGCAGAGTTAGCATAACATTAAAGGGGCCAATGCATGAAAATCTGACTTTTTCCATGTTTAAGTGCTATGATTGGGTCCCCAGTGCT
This sequence comes from Misgurnus mizolepis, assembly GCA_025389145.1. Lineage (NCBI taxonomy): Eukaryota > Metazoa > Chordata > Actinopteri > Cypriniformes > Cobitidae > Misgurnus > Misgurnus mizolepis. The sequence continues at coordinate 28,056,027 of JAIFKI010000002.1, read as the reverse complement.
TCTATCAACCTAGAAAATGTGCAAAAGATCAACCCAGTAACTTAGTTTTGGTAAACCATTCTCTACAAGCACATGAAAAAATAGATAGTTGAATTTTGGCTCTCCTTATGATGTCATAAGGAGCTCTTATTATAATAATACCACCCCTTAATCTGCACTATCCAACCACAGCACTGCAGTTTAGTGTAGAGAGAAAATAATTCACAACTGAGTTTTAATTGCAACAAACCATCATCATTGTGATCAGTGTTTGCACTTCATCCGCTCATTTGCATTTTAAAGGACACACCCAAAACGGCACATTTTTCCTCACACCTACAAAGTGACAATTTTAACATGTTATAATAAATTATTTATATGGTATTTTGAGCTAAAACTTCACATATGTGCTCTGGGGACACCAAAGATTTATTTGACATCTTAAAAAAGTCTTGTGACATGGCTCATTTAACATAAATTACTAACAATTGTCCTACATTTTCTATATTCTGCATTTGATGTTATGATTGTATTTGCATGGACAACCATCTTTTTCCTGAGCAATATTTTTGTCATACTGCCCTGACCTTTTGCATGAATTACTCAAAACTTGGACTGAATCATTGTTTGGATGACTTCTAATGTAGTTAGTGTCAAGAGGCCCTTTTGCACCGCAGGAAGATTTTCATAGTACCCAAGCTATTTTTGAGACTACCCACTTTTAAGCATGTACGCAAATCAGGAATTGGGGATATTAGGACTGCACTTTCCAGGAAGTAAATTAGCTCCGCAGTAGGGTTTACCTAGCACAACGCAAACTATTTGTGACGCAAGTGTATGTTTATTGGCAAAAAGCATGCCATTCAAAACATCAGCAGCCACATTTTTTTAAAGCCTTGTTATTATACTTACCTCACAAATATTTTATAAAACATAAATGTACCCAAACATGCATAAATGTGTTTTTTTCTTAGCCTTGATATAACACAACTTGTCGTAGATGATTTAATCTCTTAGCCCTCCTTTTTGTTCTTTAAATAGTATAACATAGGGAGTAGAGAAGGGGCGGAAGTAACATTCTTCAGAAAAGCTTAATTTTAAAATATAATGTTTTAGACAAGAGATGTATTTTTGCTGTTGTCAATAACTCACAAGTGTGGTCTATCAATACCAGGTGGAATTTCGAACAAATGCAAAACGACTATAATTTCACTTTGAACATAAATAGCACAATGCTTCTTTTGTCCCCACCTGCAGGGAGGAAAGTAACACACAGGTGAATCCACTGTAAAAAAAAAATCAGTGGAAATTGCAGCTGGGTTGCCGGTAATTTACCGTAGAAAATGTATATTATTTACTGGCAACATTTTGTTCAAAGTTAAATGAACATTTAACATTTACAAGTCTTTGTCTTTACAGAGTAAAACTAGAAAAACAGCATCAAGCAAAACATTCTGGGAAACAAAATCTGAAGCAAAAAAACAGAAAAAGGTTGATGATGATTTCTGGTTCCCAGAATGCTTTGCATGAGACTGTTATTGTATAGTTTTATTCTGTAAAGATAAAGACTTGTTAATATTTTAAATTTATTTAACTTTGAACAAACTCTTGCCAGTAAATAACATACATTTATACTACAGTAAATTACCGGCAACCCAGCTGCAATAACATTGTCATTTCTACGGATTTTTTTTACAGCGTAACACAACAAAACAAGATAGATTTTTGTGTCACACATTTTTTAAATATACATGACTATGACCTTGTTAATATGTAACTGCAAACATATTTTGTTATTTATCTTTGTAAAAAATAATGAAATTACATTTTATAATATAATAATATAAATTTTAAACATAATGCAACAGTATTAGCAGCGGGACAAAATTAACAAGTGTTACTTTTGTCCCGACAGGAACTCATTTAAATGCGATTTACTTTTATTTTGAAAAACTCTGTGAAGGCAAACTTCAGTTTGTGTTCCAGGCCAGCACTAAATAACCTGTAGATTGATCAGTACTGTAACGAAATGAGAAACACAACAATAAGGAATTTTTCTTATAATTGTCAAAAACAGCTTTCTGGACCTACATGCACGAAACAATGAAGAAATAACACAATATTTGTCAGCTCTCCCAAGGGTTGGGTGCTTAAGATGCTGTCATAGTTTTTAATGCAAATGTAGTCAGGGCATTAAGAAAATCACTTTGTTACTTTCGTCCCGCTTTACTTTCACCATGGTTAAAAAGTTTAAAATTGGATCAACTTAAACAATTACTTCTATTGGTTACACCTAAGAAATATTATTTTCAACTTATATGTTTAAGATGACTTTTAAGTTACCAATTGAAGCAATTTATTGAAGTAAGTTGATTTAACTTTTTACAGTGTATATGTGTAACACAATGAAAACAGTTCAGATCAAGGCACACAACATACATGATATCTCTGAGCACTATTTAACAAAGTTATTGCTCTAGTAATGAGTTTAATCACATTTCTAATGGCACATGTATTATTAATCAGTCAATAAAAAATCCAGACAGCTTTTTGCTACTCGGCCATGCCTTGGCGTTTGCAATAACATCCATGTGCACTTTTAGTCTGAATGTTACAGAAGAAATACTGATATTCTCCATTTTTTACATGGAACATGGAATTTATAATCATCCTTCATCATTTTCCAACATATGCACGCAGCGCTGTGGTTTTTATGCGGTGGTATTTCATGCATTTGCCAAAGTAAATGATCCATTAGAGTCTGATTCATTCAAGTCTTGCGTGTAAAATTAGCCCACATACATAGATTATTCACATTTCAACTGATAAGTTTAGTCTTTAATAACTTGTTATTTTTGAGCCCTCCTCGCACACATTTTAGACACTAATCTAGTACAGAGTCTATCGTCGTTCTGTCTTGACCATTTACTGTTCATTACAATGTGGCTACAGTATGAATGTAAGTACGCAGTTAGATTATATCAATTTACAGGTAGGTCAACCAATACCAAGCAATGCTAAATTTTATTCACTCTGTGGTGTATACAAAGTTTGCATTAGCATTTAAAGAAAAAATCTGAATATTAATAGTCAAAGTGTGAATATTTTTGGGTCCCAATTTTTATAAATTTTACTGGTAGTCCACTATATGAAGAACTTTTGGGTATAATATGTCACAATTTACTTTATTTTGCTATCCTTAATTGACTATAATGTCCTGCAACCACTAGTAAAACAAATTTAAAATAATATCTGCGCTGTAAAAATTCCTTGTTGCACTTACATTTTTAAGTTAAATCAACTTGAAATTACAATTTATTTCAATTTTCTTGAGGAGTTGCTTTACTTATTTCAACTTAAAGGAATATTCCATTTTCTTAAAAGAAAAATCCAGATAATTTACTCACCACAATGTCATCCAAAATTTTGATGTCTTTCTTTGTTCAGTCGAGAAGAAATTATGTTTTTTGAGGAAAACATTGCAGGATTTTTCTCATTTTAATGACCTTTAATAGAGCCCAACATTTAATACTTAACTCAACACGTAACAGTTTTTTTCAACGGAGTTTCAAAAGACTCTAAATGATCCCAAACGAGGCATAAGGGTCTTATCTAGCAAAACGATTGTCACTTTTGACAATAAAAATAACAAATATACACTTTTAAAGCACAACTTCTCATCTAAATCCGGTCCAGCGCGACCTAACGTAAATGCGTAGTGACGTAGGGAGGTCACGTGTTACATATATAAAACGCACATTTGCGGACCATTGTAAACAATAAACTGACACAAAGACATTAATTAGTATCAGTTGACATACAACAACGTAGGAACGTTGCTCTTTCAACACACTTGTAAACACTTGGGCGGAGTTTCGCGTTTGTCCTCTGTGACCTCTTGACGTCATGACGTATTGCGTGGGGTCACGTTGGCGCATCACGACCGGATTTAAAAGAGAAGTTGTGCTTTAAAGGTGTATATTTGTTATTTTTATTGTCAAAAATGACAATCGTTTTGCTAGATAAGACCCTTATGCCTCGTTTGGGATCATTTAGAGTCCTTTGAAACTCCGTTGAAAAAAACTGTTAAGTGTTGAGTTAAGTATTAAATGTTGGGCTCTATTAAAGTCCATTAAAATGAGAAAAATCCTGCAATGTTTTCCTCAAAAAACATAATTTCTTCTCGACTGAACAAAGAAAGACATCAACATTTTGGATGACATGGTGGTGAGTAAATTATCTGGATTTTTCTTTTAAGAAAATGAAATATTCCTTTAAGAAGGTTCAAATTAATTATAATTTCAAGTTGATTACATAAAAAAATGTAGGTGCAATAAGGAATTTTTTACATTTTTACATGCATCTGTACTTTAGTTCTCTCAGTGTTTTCCATTGTTGCTGCGTTTATAAAATGACAGACAGCCATGCTATGATCAGTGCAAAAATCCACATGAAATGCAAACAGGTATTCTTTCTAGTGATTCAGCAAATGAACAAAAGTGAGAGACTGACTACGTTTACATGCTGTAAATATTCGGTTTATGGTCAGGTTAAGGTCGGGTTTCGGGTTTCTGAAACATTCGGAATAACCCGTTTACATGCGTGAGCAGAGAGAGTTACCCCTGTATACATGGAATTGGCAATATCCCGATGTAAACTGTGATTAAAAGGTAAATGCGGTGATTTTGCGTTTGCGGTTTTACCGCCTTCATTTACTAAAATAAAATTATTATTTAAATCCAGAACAAGCTGCACCGATGTAGAAGCAGGGTAGGCTAAGTTACATGTCTTTCCTTTTATGAGAAAAAGATTAACAAGCTATACAAGCCTTCAGCTAAATATATTTTTGAAAAAAAAAAATAATAATTAAAGAACGATTTTCTAACAAGGTTTTTTAAGTGCATATTTACAGAGCATCGGTAAATACAGAACACGTGTCTTAAAGAAATTAAAAATTAGACAGTATTTGTGCACCTATAAATGTACAAAACGAATGCAATAGCTTACAGAAGGCAATTAATATTTATTTATGGCATTTTCAATTATATATTAGTAGATAAATTAACATCTATAAAGTATGAAAACGAATAAATCATTATTTTGGCTAAATTAAGCTGGATGGATAATTTTTATAATTGTCATCCTTTCAGAACAAGCTTATATGCTATCTATAATAACTTACATTATATCCTGAGTGTTACTTTGCCGAAAATATGTAGAAATACATGCAAGTAAAAAAGTACAGAACAAAAATGTTTACCTCACGCGGATAGAACGAAAAGCCGTTAATTAAGCGGACTGAGAACGTGCAGAAACAGTTGAGTCGGCCAGCTGACATTGGGGTTAGGGATAGGTTTGGGTAGGGATGTCATTATGTAAATCTAACCCTAAACCGACGCGAAAATGGTAAGAAAATGGTACGAAAATAGGAAAGAGAATGCAACGGACTCAATAGTATTGAAGTCCCCAGTTCGTCAAAAAATGACGCGAAGGGTATACCCTCCGCGTAACATATTGACGCATGGTCAAGTGGCGTCAAATATTGACGCCATGGGATGAGGATGTGTTGAGTCGGCAGATGATCATCAATGTTTATAATGTTTCACGCAGGTACTGTTGATGATAAACTTTCATATGTCAGGTATAAGTATTCAGTCAGTTAATAATAAAGCCACCGGCGTTATTGCAACATCCTTATCCACGGAGCGGACGCTGTATACAAAGAAAAAAACTAAGGTTTTTATTGGTTTTAATGCTGGTAAGCAATCAGTTATGCCGCTTTGTATTTGTGTTGATCAGTTAAATTCAAGTAATTTTAATCTTAGAAACTGCATCAAGATGCAGACGACGCTACAGTTATTCTGTCATCTTTAACTTTTTCACACATTCACTGTATTTAACGAAATATGAATAGCATACTATTACATTTTGAATTCAAAATACAAGTTACTCTCATAACTATTGACAATCTATTTGGCCTGTATTATACATGTATGCTTTGAAAAACAAGAATAGCTATATATTAATTTAACGTGAAAAACGCGGTTGTTGCAACTGGTTTCCTCCTCGCTCTAAAAGTGTGGCGCATCTCTCTCACCATGCTTACCTCTACTCCCTGCGGGTTTTTTGGCGCATACAAGAAGTTCCTCTACTCAAAAGACCAAGATTCCTTGCGAATAGAACATGCGCAGTACACAAATCAATGTTCCTTTTGATGGGAATATCCCGATGCGCGTTTACATGACCAAAATTTCGGGTTAGAAAAGAGGTAACCCAGGGGTAATATTCGGGATTTTAAAAAAAGGAATATGAGCATATTCGGGTTTTTGCCGGTGTTTACATGGACGTGCGCGACCGGGTTATTGCTAATATTCCGGATTTGAACGGGTTATTGGCTGCATGTAAACGCAGTCACTGTTAATAAATGTTCTCTCACCTCAAGCTTATAAAAAGAGCCTCAAGAGACAGAAACTCCTAAAACATTCTCCAATATAAACTACACAGGAGAGATAAATGCGGCTTTAATTTCTCATGACAGCGTTTCTATGTTTGCGCGAGTAAGCTTAAAGAGTCCACAGCAGGTGAGGTTGAGAAACTGGGTTGAGGATTGAGTTGGAGGATTGGCTGATGTAAAACTTCCTCTCTGGACCTGTCTGGGCCCGCGGCCAGTTTCATGCGCCGGGCAGAGATGTGTGTTTATACCGGCCTATATTTAGAGATGAGTGGACAGAAGCTGAACTCATAAATATCTGACAGGGTTTGAAGGTTTGGAAAGGTAGGAAGAAGGCTTCAGAGCAGAGAAAAGCTTCAGCGTGGATATGCCTCAATCTGTCACAGCAGACAATGGCAGTTTAATAAACAGGTTATGAATAGATTATGATATTAATATTACCTACTAGCAAAATTTGAAAACTTATGTAACTGTAAGCACCACACACTCACAAAAAAAAAAGGTACAAAAGCTATCACTGGGATGGTACTTTTTAAAAGTCATGTTCTTCCTGATCCCATTTATCAATAATGTTGCTGTTAGAGCATAAATAATACCTGTAAAATGATAAACCTCAAAGTTCACTGCCAGGCGATATATTTTCTTAACAGAATTCCCCTTTTAAAGCCTACAGCGAATGGCCGGTTTGGACTACATCCCTCTACTTCCCGATTTAATGACGTGATTTATATAGTTTTTGAATAAACTCCGCCCACAGGAATACGTCAGTCGCCAGCTTTGGTCAAAAGGCTCTGGTTGTCGAATCACAACACACTAAAGATACTACACAATCAGAACTCGTTACGTATACATAAGTGACCCCATTTTCCTTGTATGGGTACTTTCCCCCAGAAAAGCACGCCCCCATGTTAATCAGAGTGAGAACGAACAAGGTTTGCACCAATTGCAAACAAAACACGCAAGATTTTGATTTACTTACCGTCTGTGGTTGCGACTCCTAAACAGGGTATTTTAAAGTTGGGACCAATCCATCAGTTGTAAACAAGTGGCAAATTCAACGTCGCACTCTCCGAAATGCAGGGAACAAACATAAACCCAATTGCAATTACGTTGCTGTCTGGGAAAAACTAACTGCATCCACTGTTGTCTTAAGACAGGGTTACTTGGAAAGCTAAACAAGGTTTTCTTCTCCTTACATCCAAAAACACACTTCTTTTGTCAAACTATCCAGCCTGGTCTCACTGTTAATACGTAGTATTTACACGTAACTTTAAAAAACAAAAAACATATTTTTTGTACGTTTAAATAGATGCTAAAACGTACAATGTAGATGTATTTACAACATTTAAACGTAGCATTATTACGTTTTGACAGCTAAGACGTAAAACATTTACGTATCTTTCATTCCATAAAGATTTCTGAATAATTTCCCTTTAACCATTTTAGCGATATGTTACCACCTTAACCCTACCCCAAACCTTACCCTAAACCCAAACTCTTTTTAAACAAAATGTTTAAATACGTAATGTATTATTTTTATATTATGCAACGTAACGGACAGATATGTTTAGGAACATATTAGTAACAATATAGAATTCAAAAGATATTTTAATGTGCTACAGTCCTACGCAAAACAGTTTATTAAAATCATTTAACGTTACTGTTTAAAAAATCATAACAGACAGACAAGTGTAATCACAACAACTTATTTATTGCAAATATTAAAATCAGTACCATCAGTAGTTAAAATGACGATGTGCTGCAGCCGCGGTCCTCTCTGGAGTATATGAAGTAAAGTAAAGAGAAGTATTAAAGTTATTAATCCAAGAGTTTGATCAGCGTTGATCCAGCTTCCCTTTGTCATGGCGCGCTTTAATTTCAAACGTACACCAACGGAAATGATGCAAATATGTCACGTGGCACTCAAAGAGCCAATGAGCTTTTGATTTCACTGCCGTAAAGAAATGTGTCGTAAAGCTTCTTGAGGCGGGATATTTGAATTCACATTAAAGACCACACAATCTGACTTTACGGTTACTGATGAGAACTCGGATCAGATCGCTGGATAAAAGGCTGAATTTGGATCGGTTCCTCGCAATCGTATGAATTTTAAAGATGTGGATTACAGCAAATTAATAAAAGTAACATCTTTTGTGAATTTATGTTGTATTTTGTTGTAATTATTGCTTAGTAGTAATAATAACGTATTGCATAGAAGACAGCAGGAGAAACTGCGTTTTTGTGTGTCATGGCAAACAAACTAAATATAAATACAGAAATGTTATTCATTTGAAATGTTTTAAAATGTTAAATATTGTGAAATTCTCTGAATATCATAATCATTTCATTAGGTAAATGGGTAAACTGTCTTAAATAAATATGTCAGAAAATATTACTGAAAACATGTCATTGTTATGAGTTGTAAATACGTACATACACTCAAAAAAAATGATTTTTTTAGAAATGACACATTAAAATTTCTTAGAAATGACACATTAAAATTGTGTTCAATAAATGTAAAATACTTCATTAAGAGCAATAAGTATATATATTTAATTAGTATAACACAAAATAAATATGTACTATAATTTATTGATTTCTTTGTAATTGCGTTAACATAATTAGTTTGAGTTTGGGTTCTGGAAAAAGAATTTCCCAGCATGCTTTGCATGCAACTGCTTTTGGAGAGTAATTTTTTTAATTAAGTGTTATTTTATGCATTTTTAGGTAAAGAGAAAGACTTAATAGTGTTTAATGTCCGTTTATCTTATTGATTTAGAAGCGTTTGTGTTATATTTTTTCAAATAGTTTGGTTACCATCGTGCAGAAGAGTGGCGCTTGTGGTTAGGTTGTGGATGTGACAGATATCTCTCAATGAGCACTGACTGTGTTAATGCCTATTTGGAGATCAGTCTCTTCTCACATGCTCATCCAAAGTATCATATGTTATTATTATTAGCATGCTAACATGTGCTTATGCTAATTAGTATGATATAAAAAACGTTTTATATAAAATAACGGAATTGAGTTCTTCTGACTACACTACATTGAGTTATTCAAACTATGCTAAATCGAATTATTCAGACTACACTAAATTGAGTTGAGGCAACTAATTGAGTATTGCCATTTACTTTAAATTGAGTTGGACTAACTCAATACATTTTTATTGTTTAAAGCAGTTTTTTATGAGTTAGGGGTACACATTCATATTGGATGGAAATCCTGCCCACAATTTTATTGAGTTAATCCAATGAATCATTTTTTTAAGTGTAATTTACGTATTAGTCCTGTCAAAACGTTGATATTATACGTTTCAGTGTGTTTTAAACGTAAGTAAATGTATGTATTGTACAACCACACTGGAACGTAAAAATACACACGTATTCTCATGAGATCACGTTGAACTATCTTAATATAAAACAAAGTTGTTGCATGCCTTGCACTGATACCGGTGACTTCTACTCGACAGAGCAATGCTAATGCGCTTTCTCACACTGATTTACGTGCAGGCGTGCTTTCCGGTGGGGGGTGCCCATAAAAGGAATACAGGGTCAATCAGTCGTAATGGGTACCCAAGTTTGAAAAAAACTTTCGGAAACTTGTAGGAATGAGAAGGCATGAGTTTGGCCCATCTGTCACAAGCTCAACTGCTTTTTTGACACTTTGCATTTCTTTAGCATGAGGACACGACTTATAAACTGTGTTAAAGGGGTCATATTATGAGATTTTCTTAAGGTGTAAAATAAATCTTTGGTGTCCCCAGGGTGTATATGTGAAGTTTTAGCTCAAAATACCCCACAGATAATTAATTATAGCATGATTAAACTGCCAATTTGTAGGCCTGTGCAAAAGTGTGCCGTTTTGGGGTGTGTCCTTTAAAATGTAAAAGAGCGGATGAAGTGCAAACACTGATCACAATGATGGTGGTTTGTTGTAATTGAAACTCAATTGTGCTGTCAAGTCCTTCTTTTCTCCCTCTTTCTCTCTGCACTAAATGGCAGTGCTGTGATTGGATAGTGCAGATAAAGTGGGCGGTATTATTGTAATTCGCCTTGCTACCTACCTCACAAATCAGGCAAAATCTGAACGACCTAATTTTTCACATGCTTGCAGAAAATTCCTTGCCCAAACAAAGTTACTGAGTTGATCTTTTTCATGTTTTCTAGGTTGATAGAAGCACTGGGGCCCCAATTATAGCACTTAAACATGGAAAAAGTCAGATTTTCACGCTATGACCCCTTTAATAAGTCAAAATGCATGAAATACAATTAAACTTCCCCTTTAACAGAATACCATAGTATTTAATAATACATATCTAATACACTATGGTACTGTACTTGTTTGTTAGCACAACAAAAGTAGTCATGATTTGAGGCATTTTGACCGTGACACTAAAATGGTTTATTAGTGTTTATTAACCACTACACTAATTGTTATTCTTCAGTGATCATCATTTTCTGGGAAATATAAAGCGACATATAAAAGTAACATTTAGTTCAACATTTCACTTGCCTCACTTAACAGTGCTTTTACATTCTGACTGGTGCCCGAAAATAGCAACTTAAATTAGCCTTAGATAATTACCCAAGTCAGGTTCAAACAAGACTCCGGCCCCTTGACATTATCATCTGTTCTGCTCTTCCTGTGTTTGATATGCAGAGAAATAGCGGGCCGTTCTTCTGCCCTATGTATTTGATCTTTACCGACTTGATTAGACAGAAGAGTTTGGAAAATCCACAGCGAGCCACTCTTGTCCAAACATTCACGATCCCTTCCTCTCGAAGGGCCACGAAATACAAACAAAAACATGTTTCCTCTGATGCTTAGCCACCATATCTATAATTATACTTTTTAAATCGACACTGTCCTCTTGTAAACTGCTACTGTATGGTTCTTAAACGTGCCCCTCGACAGCTCTCGATTTAACATTAGGATGTTTACAAGGTAATGAGTGGTTTGCATGCACCTGTAGAAAGGGGAGAGCAGAAAATAAGCAGTATTTAGATAAACCCTAGTCAGTATAATGTCGTGAATGGGGAAAACATTTTAGTTAGACATGCCTGAGCGAGTCCGCAAACACACCAAAATAATAATAATAATCTAATATCGAGCTGAAGCCACGTCAACACGTCAAATACTGAACAGACTAAATTTACTCCTGCTCAAACAAAGGTTATGTATTCATTTTATTGCATCCATATTTTGTCTCTAATTGCTACAGGCAGCAATTAGGGTGTGTAACTTGATTTCGGGCAGCAAGTGACCCGTGAGATTGCCTCCGCTCTCAGACGACACGTCCAAAGCGAGATATTTGACAGAAGTTGACCGAGCACCGAGTTTTACGCATAATTTTCTCTCTATGGTCCTCCCCAGGCCTCTTCATTTCAGCTTCAAATTAATTTACTAGTCCCTAGAAATGTGCATACAAGAGCGGAGAAAAAAATATATGCGAGAAAATTATCTTTTGATGAGAAACAAGCAGCAATGTCACTGCATGCTTTTTTATTTTTGCCTTTCAAGTCTAAAAATATTTGGGGTTAAATATTTAATAAGGGTCAAAGCTCGCTCTTATTATAGAAAAGCTTCTCATTTGAAGTTATTGGAGTCGTTTGTGTGGTCAGGACTCACAAGAGCCGTGTGCTCTCCTTTCTCAATTAGTATGTGATGAGCGAGGCGTCTCGGGTTGACCTTGTCACTGGGGCTTAAATGGCCGTCGTAATAAGATGTCACAGGGAGGAAGACTAAACCATTATCACCACGAGGCCAAAACAATCAAAAACTTCCCAAAGAGGATCACATTTCAAAGTCTGTTAATGCTATTGAAGTACTTCACACTTAATGCCTTTCGCTTTCCACAAATCAAAAGCATTTCAACTGTATTGAAGCTTTATTTTTCAAAATTACATGACTTTTGTTGTTATCTGTTAATCTTCCTTTCATGTATGTCCTTTAAATTGTAATTTCCCCATCCCACCTTTGACTGTAAATGCAATCATACATATTATGTAAAAATGTATATTATCCTCCTAATGCAGTGTTCACACCAGACGCGGTAAAAGCGGCAAGTGTGATTGATTTACATGTTAAGTCAATGCAAAGACGCGATTAGGCATCCTGCGATGCGGTACACGCGGTAAGCGGATGGCACATTACGCGCGAATTGAACATTGCCGTGGGAAACGCGCGAGTTGAAAAATCTAAACTTCGGCGGATTTCCGCACCGCGTTAACCAATCAGGACTTTGCTGTAGTAGTGACGTGATTACAGGAAGCAAGCGAAAGTCGCAGAAGCCCCTCCCATGACGAGAATTTAAGTGTGAATATCTCGAATGATTAGAATTTCACGCGCGAATGAAGCGAGTGAACTCAAATGTTCAAGCGTCCAACAAGCGTCCGTTTTTGCTGCATCTACCACGAATGGTGGGAATGCACCATAATGCTACGTACACACCAAATGTGGGGCATTGCGTTTCTCGCTCTAGATTACTCGCGGGATTTAACTTCGTGTCATTTGAATTTTTCGCTCAAGTTAAAAACTTTCAATTTGAGCAAAGACGCGTTGGAGGCGAATAGTGCGTGTTTTTGTGGCAAACACACCAAACATATCGCGTCATTTGAATCGCCCCATGTGAGGACGCGTCTGATCGCGTCTTTGCATTGACTTTGTATGTAATCTATTCGCGCAAATCATTGAACTTGCGTATGGTAAAATCCCACAGTAATGCTGAGTTTACACCAACCGCGTTTCAGGCGTCAAAATCCCGTCTACCGCGCGTGGTTTGCCGCTTGAACAATTTGGATGCTTTCATGCTTGTAGAGTGGAGTAGATGCGCGGAAAAAGCAAGCATTTGACACGCCTCACAGGCAATCTCCGCTTCTTGTGGGAGGGTGCTATGTGCTATGCAGTTGTCTGTTTGCAAGATGACTGATGTTGATTGTGCATTTATCGAGAAAGGCTACGTTCATACTGCAGGGCTTAATGCTCAATTCCGATTTTTTGAAAAAATGAGATTTTTTTGCAAGGCCGTTCACATTTCCAATTAAATGCGACCTTTTGTGATCTCCTGTGTGAACGTCAAATGACCCAGAAGAGACCCGCATGCGCATAAGAGTACTCAACGGTCAAGGACGTCACTTGTAAGCTAACGTTAAACATGGATGTCAACAACGGTGTAGTCAACAGTGGAGCTCTTTTTGCAATATTAAAGTTATTTTCCCAACGGAGCCAGCACAACTACAATCTTCAAGGGGTGTCCTCGACTAAGGATTTACATATTCGAATCAGAATTCTCGAATCTTTCCATAGTCGACCGATAGTAAAATCATATGGTTGTGTGCGTGGTTTGGGAGGGGGCCAGACCAGGTAAAAATTGGCAACTTTAATTTCTTTCACAAGCAGCACACAGAAACTGATAAGGTGACCAAAACTGTCTTTCAAGTGATGAACGAATTCAAAACTGACAAAAATAATATATATATATAAGTTTTTTTTTTAAGGTAAAATGTAAGGTAACATTTGTTTAATTATTCCTCATAACATTTTAAAGCCACGATCTACAGAACATCACACAAAAAACATTTTGTTAACTAAACCTAAAAAAATAACAAAGGTGATCCTGCCTTAGAAACTCCGCCTACAATTCAGTGTTTTTATTTAATTTGGAGATTTAACGCGTCAAAGCAGTCATGACCAAAAAAAAAAACGACAAATGAGAAATGACAAAAAATTTGTGTTTGTTACTGTAAATGATAAAAGCTAAGCTTTATATACAATTCATTAAACATTAATTTATAACAAGAAGAACACTGAAATTAATGATTTTATAGAACACTTTGCGTTATTATTTTGAACAGAAATACCTGCTTCCTAGCTTTGACTTTGATCATCTCTGTATTCACTTTAGATACAGAAAGACCTGATGATATTATTTATTTCAGGAATCTCTTTGCTATCATTTGAAAGTGAACACCGACCATAATATTAAATCACAAGAAAGACAGTCATGTCAGGCATAAATATAGGTTTGGTGCAGATATTTTCCGTTTCAGCACCGAAATTTAAAGAAACGGCTTACCTGTTTTGTAGTTTAACTTTTGACATAATAACCAGTCTGTTTTAAATACATTTTAAAAACTTATACCCGTCGAAAAACATCAGTTTTTTAATGTTTCGTTTGATGAACTCCTAAATATGAGGCTAAATTGCATGCGCAAGCATGGCCAGCACGCAATAGCGCAACATCGATACAACGAAAAGCAATCCAAAATTTACAGACTTAAATTAGATCAGAATATACGTTTATAATAAATACAATTTTTATAAAATAAGGTCCTAAGTAACAAAGTGTAGAACAAATGTGCAAAATGCCTCAAGTGCACGGAAACAAAACACAAGCCAAATAGATCAATCAGATAACCCAGAGTGATTTATAAATAAAATAAAGAAATTATTAAAAGAACGAAAGAATAACCAGAATTGCCAGCTTTGTCTTTTGATGTAGAAACAAAGAGGCAATGGTTTATAAACATAGAAACCTCTTATGGACGTGTAGACCGGTCACAGGGGTTGTTGGATTTATTAACGCATTTTAAAAATATTTATTGAAAGCTACTACTTCACATATAATTTGCAGCATTATAATAATATGTTATATAATAATATAGCTGTTATATGTGAAATCATATAATGTGTGCACCCATATGGCCAAAATTTAATGATGTGGAGCAGTGTTAGCAACGTCCGCCATGGTTGTTGTTTATCCTCTCGTTCCCGCCTACTTCAATGCAGAATTATGACGTTTGTAGCGTATCAATGACGTATAGGTCGGATCCATGTGGCCTGGCCGTTCAGACGGAGGTCACATTTCAAAAGATCGGATACGTATCGGATTCAGGACCACATACCCAAGTGGCCTGGGTAACATTTGAAAAGATCGGATCTGTGTCGTTCAGACTGTCATGAAAATATCAGATACATGTCACATAGGGGCAAAAAAATCAGAATTGGGTCGTTTCAGCCTGCAGTATGAACGTAGCCAAAGTTACCAGTTTGTATTTGGTAACCTTACTATAGGGGGAAAATAAACGACGCGGGTTGATAAACGTCACGTGACTCAAAAGTGAAGTGTGTATTACAACATCCCATGGTTGCCCAATGTCCTCACTGACACTCTTCCAAGCGAGGTCCTTTTTATTCCTGTCTCCTCTATAGAAATAAGAACTTGTGTGGTATAGCTCCGGGTGACTGCTTACGGACAATATCAAGCGTTGGTTGAATGAATGACTCCAGGCGGTGCTGCCACCACAGCAGCAAGCAGGCTCCTGATTGGTTAACGTGGCGCGAAATTCCACCAAAGTTCACATTTTTCAACTCGGGGCCTCAGCCGCAAATTCGTGTGACAGCAAAATGCACAAAAAGCACCCTTCACGCGTGAAACAGGCAGAAACGCGTTTTCCGCGCCGAACGCCTCTTTCGCGCCGCGGGAAATCCTGACGCGCGTCAACGCGTCTTCACATTGACTTAACATTGAAATCACTCGCGCTTCACGCCTCTACAGCGGTTGGTGTAAACCCAGCATTAGACATGGATGTCCACATATGTGGACATCATTTTTTTTTATGTTTGCCCCATAATACTTAATTCTGTGTAACTGGAACCTGTTGTACACAAACATGGACAAAAACGCTGCTTCATGTTCTTAGAAAAAAAATTGGATATTATATTAATTGGTTCTTCCTAACCCCAAAATAGCTGTCAGAAATCTGAAAAAAAAACAAAAATTCCCGGGTCTTGGGAGGTTAAATAAATATTTGATTAATTGTATGACACCCACAAAGTAAAACTATTTGGACAAACTGTCTAAATGCACCTATCAAACGCTATCATTTAACATTCAGCACCTTCCTTGACAGACGACTTATTAAAAGTTTCAGGCAATATTTTATACTCTATTTGTGAAAAGCAGCACCTAATTTTTAACAGTATATTAAAGTGAGAACTCATTCGTCAGAAATCTCAGTCTACTCCACCTGGACTTTGAAAACACTTAGAGATGTGTGAAATCTTTAATGTCAGCCGGCTTTAGCCTTGTTAGGTGAGACCTTATAAGTGACTCACATTCGCTTTACATATCTATTGTTGTTTTCGCCTGCTTCACTTATCTCATCAGAGGGATACAATTCAGAAATAATGAAGCTAGCTGACTGTCAGTGTCACAGTGATCCCTGTCATCCATCTACAGGTCTGTCATACTGAATCTATATTTAAATGGCTTCAAAGGCGACTGAAATGAGAAGTGTCGACCTGGGTTTTTATTGGGAGCGTCTGGCATGTTTAATTGTTTTGAGCATCATACTGACAGCATAGTAATAACTAAGAGTTTAAGGTGTTGAAATTTTATGAAAAGTGGCAAATCTGTTTTATAATGCAACTTAAAATATTAAGAAGAACAATAGTGCATTTAGGTATGGGTGCATTGCATTTAGGTAACTTTGGACATATTTTGACCTTAAAGAATACTTTAACAAAATGGCTCAATTCATCCACTTATCATGGCTGAATGATCATAATTTGTTTGTTTGAAGATTGCACAATGGACTATAAAGTGTACATTGATGACAGAACCAACCCAGTCTCACCCCATGGCGTCAATATTTGACGACACTTGACCATGCGTCAATATGTTGACGCGGAGGGTATACCTTTCGCGTCACTTTTTGACGAACTGGGGACTTCAATGCTATCAGGTACGCGAAATTCTCTTTCCTATTTTCTTACCATTTTCTACCATTTTCGCGTCGGTTTAGGGTTAGATTTACATAATGACATCCCTACCCAAACCTATCCCTAACCCCAATGTCAGGCGACAACTGTTTAATTTCGCGTACCTAATAGTATTGAAGTCCCCAGTTCGTCAAAAAGTGACGCGAAAGGTATACCCTCCGCGTCAACATATTGACGCATGGTCAAGTGTCGTCAAATATTGACGCCATGGGTGTGAGACTGTGTTGACAGAACCTACATTTAGCCCTTTAAGGACTAGTACAATTATAATGTAGATATATATTAACTGAATCTAATGGACAGGATTAAGGCAGTGTTTTGAAAATACATGCATTGTTAGTTGAGGGCAAGACTGAATCAATACTAAAGCTCAGCTGAAGTCAATTTAAAAAAATGGCTATTAAATTCCTGGAAAGACCTGTCAATAAGATCTGAAGTGACTGAGCAAGGATGATTATTAGAGCTGATGTAAGAGGACAAGCTAAATATCACTTCAACATCAATATAGAACAGTTGCATCATGTTGTGTGTGTGTGTGTGTGTGTGTGTGTGTGTGTGTGTGTGTGTGTGTGTGTGTGTGTGTGTCTGTGTGTATGTGCGATATGCCAAGTCATTTCATAGCATTTCATCAGTGGCATATTAATAAGGAGAGAGAGACAGAGAGAGAGAGAGAGAGAGAGAGAGAGAGAATGAAAAAAAAGAAAAGGAAAGAAAGAGAAAAGAGAGGAAGGAAAGAAGGAAGGATTAAAGGGAGGAAAGAAAAGACAGAGGGAGGGAGAGGAAGGAAAGAATAAAGATAGATAGAAAGAATAAGGGAAGGAAGGAAGAATAGAAAACAGACAGACAGATAGAAAGAAAGAAAAGAGAGAAATGAAAAAGGAATAAAGAAAGACAGAAAGAAAACAGGAATGAATTCAGGAACAAATCAAGAAAGGAAAGAGAGAAGTGAGAAATAAAAAAAGAAAAAAAAGAGGAAGGAAGGAACGAAGCAAGGAAGAAAAAATAGATAGAGAGGGATGCATGCATTGAGAAAGAGAGGAAGGAAGAAAAAAAAGAAAGAAAAAAGAAAGAATATAAGAAGGAAGGAAGAAATAAGGACAGGAAGACGGATAAAAAATAGAGAGAGTGAGAGAGGAATTCAAGAACTAATGAAGAAAAGAAGGAAAGAAGAAAGGGATGAAAGAATGATAGAAAGAAAAACAGAAAGAAAGAAAAAAGATAGGGATGAAAGGAGGAAGGAGGGAAGGAAGGAAGGAAGGAAGAAAGAAAGGACGGAATAAAGAAAGACCGAAAGAAAGAATGAAAAAGAGGGAAAGAAAAAAAGACAGAAAGAAAAAAAACAGTAAGGAATTCAGGAACTAATCAAGAAAGAAGGAAAGAAGTGAGGAACGAAAGAAATAAAGAAAGAAAGAAGAGAGGGATGAAGGAAGTAAGGAAAAGATAGATATAGAGGGATGGATGGATGGATGGCGAGAGAGGAAGGAAGAAAAAAGAAAGAAAGAATAGAGGAAGGAAGGAAGGAAGGAATAAAGACATGCAGGCAGAAAGAAAGAAAAAGGAAAGAAATGAATTCAGGAACTAATGAAGAAAGAAAGGAAATAAGTAAGAGGGATGAAAGTAAGAAAGGCAGAAAGAAAAAAGATAGGGTGGAAAGGAGGCAAGAAGGAATAAAGAAAGGCAGAAAGAAAGAAAGAAAAAAAAGAGGGAAAGAAAGAAAGAAACAAACAGTAAGGAATTCAGGAACTAAGAAAGGAAAGAAAGAAAGAAGTGAGAACAAAAGAAAGAACGAAAGAAGAGAGGGATGAAGGAAATATGAAAAAGATAGATATAGAGGGATGGATGTATGGTGAGAGAGGAAGGAAGAAAAAAGAAAAAAGAAAGAAAGAATAGAGGAAGGAAGGAAGGAAGGAATAAAGACATGCAGGCAGATAGAAAGAAAAAGGAAAGAAATGAATTCAGGAACTAATGAAGAAAGGAAGGAAATAAGTAAGGGATGAAAGTAAGAAAGGCAGAAAGAAAAAAGATAGGGAGGAAAGGAGGCAAGAAGGAATAAAGAAAGGCAGAAATAAAGAAAGAAAAAAGAGGGAAAAAAAGAAAGAAACAGTAAGGAATTCAGGAACTAACCAAAAAAGGAAAGAAAGAAGTAAGAAACAAAAGAAGGAAAGAAAGAAAGAAAGAAAGAAGAGAGGGATGAAGGAAATATGGAAAAGATAGATATAGAGGGAGGGAGGGAGGGAGGGAGGGAGGGATGAATGGAGATAGAGGAAAGAAAAAAAGAAAGAAAGAATAGATAAAGGAAGGAAGGAAGGAATAAAGACAGGCAGGCAGATAGAAAGACAAAGGAACGAGATGAATTTAAGAAGCAATGAAGAAAGGAAGGAAATAAGTAAGGGACGAAAGAAAGAAAGTCAGAAACAAAAAGTAAGAAGATAGGGAGGAAGGAAGGAATAAAGAAAGACAGAAAGAAAGAAAAAAAAGAGGGAAAGAAAGAATCAGTAAGGAATTCAGGAACTAATCAAGAAAGGAAGGAAAGAAGTGAGGAACAAAAGAAAGAAAGAAAGAAAGAAAGAAAGAAAGAAAGAAAGAAAGAAAGAAAGAAAGAAAGAAAGAAAGAAAGAAAGAACATTAAAGAGGAAGGAAGGAAAGAGACAAAGAAAGATGGGAAGATTGAAGCTATCATTTGTCATTCATCAGTCTAATACTTCAGTAGTTTGATACTTCCTTCATGTCTCTAGTGAGATCTGGTTTGCATGTCAATGCAGTGCGGAGGAGGCAGCGTCTCCATGCCGAGGCTGAGGAGAGAAATACATAGCTGTGATTGATGACTCTGGACACTTCTGATTGCATCTCTCTTACCACATAAATCACACATTTACCCATGCAATACTGATGCCTTTCACCCTCCAGCAACTAAGGAAGGCCAGAGATACAGTATTTGGCATCGGAGATCGCACATTAAACACAGTGAGTGTTGTGGCATCGTATAATGTGATCTTAAAATCGACATGGGCTGATAATATAAGGCAAACTCGGATTAAGATGCACACATTATAATTAACGAATCCAAAACTCTCCAAAAATCCAAAAGTTACAAACAAAAACATTTGAACTGTTATGGAAGATGCTGTAAAAACTTTGGGTCGTAGAAACATTCACCCTAAAAAGTGAAACATCACTTGTTTTTGGTAAAAATATCTAAAAATTCTTAAATTAAGATGCTTTTTCTTGATAAGCAAAACGACCCAAGAAAATAAGTCTAGTTTTTAGACCAAAAATTCTTGAATTTAGTGTTTAAGAAAAAATTTCAAGATTTACCCACTTGGCAGATTTTTTTTGCTTGTTTTATGCACAAAATCACGTAAATTTGATATTTTTTTGTCTAAAAACTACACTTATTTTCTTGGGTCGTTTTGCTCATCAAGAAAAAGCATCTTAATTTAAGAATTTTTTGATATTTTTACTAAAAACACGACAAAAATACTAAGAATTTTTTTTTCTTGAAAATAATTTTTTGCAATGTAAATGATAAATATAAGTCCTAAATAAAATTTTATTGCCCTTTTATGTTGTTTATGTTAAACAAACTTCATACAAATTTGAATGACATAAAGTTGACTAAATCATTACAGATTTATTTATTTATTTGCATAAATAATCGTTTAGTAAAATTTATTCAGAAAAATTATGTAAAATTGTCCTCTTTGGTCTCTTTTGACAGCATCACAAGGGACGTTTTCATTTATAACATTAAAAAGTGCATTGCAGGGTTATCATGCCGCTATAATGAAACCATTCATGTTGGTGTTGAACAATCAATTACATAGTCACCCACATTTAAATGGATAGTTCGGCCAAAAATGTTTGAGTTGCATATGTCCATCGTTTTTCAGACAAACACATTATCGGATATTTTAGAAAATGTTTTAGATCTTTCAGTTGATTAAATGTAATGTTACGGGGTCCACCCATAGTCCACGACCTTCAAGTCCAAAAAAAGTGCGTCCATCCTTCACAAATTAAATCCAAACGGCTCCAGGATGATAAACAAAGGTCTTCTGAGGGTAATCCGCATGGTGTTGCTAGAAATATCCATATTTAAAACTATTAACGAAAATAAATACCTTCCGGTAGCGCCAACGTCTTAGACTCCTCTGTATTCAGGAGAGAGTATTAGCGTAGTGTACGCACTTTTCTTAGTGACGTATGACAAATTCGGAGGGCGGGGGCACAGAGCAGCAGCAGAGTAGCCTCGGTAGGCTGCGTAAGCTCTCATCCTGAATGCGGACGCGGCTAAGATGGCGGCGCTACCGGAAGGTATTTATTTTCGTTAATAAAGTTTTAAATATGGATATTTCTACAACAACACCACGCGGATTACCCTCAGAAGACCTTTGTTTATCATCCTGGAGCCGTTTGGATTTAATTTGTGAAGGATGGACGCACTTTTTTTGGACTTGAAGGTCGTGGACTATGGGTGGACCCCGTAACATTACATTTAATCAACTGAAAGATCTAAAACATTTTCAAAAATATCTGAAAATGTGTTTGTCTGAAAAACGATGGACATATGCAACTCGGACAGCTTGGGGGTGAGTAAATCATGAGTTTAATATCATTTTTGACCGAACTATCCCTTTAAACAACCGATTTCAATGAACGCCCGTGTTCTCGTCTGAATGAGATCATGACATTCAAGAGTTTAGCTTCTTGTTCTTTGCAAAGAGAAATTTGTTAAACCTCATAAAGCCAGCAGGGAATAAAAGTAATTTTTATCAGCCAAACTTTTCTGCGCTGGCCACGGGCGCTTGTTTTCTAAGGCTTGGGGGCTTAAATTTCACTCATCTTATCGGAAAGTTCCTGCATATGGAGCGTGGCGGGGCGCCCGCTCGTTGTAAAATCCTGCAGGCAATAACAGATAGCAAACGATTGCTCTCATCCATGAAGGTACCGACACAAAAATACAACCAAAATGATGGGACAAAAGTGACCGATTTCATGCAAGCATAGGCGTGCATATCTTATGTGTGAGGAAAAGTGTGGACTAATCCATAAACCAGCTGCAGCGCATCGACTCTCTGGATTTTTGGGATCAGAGACTTATAAAGCATCTCTGGAAGCCGGCAGAACACCGCAGGTGGTCCCCGTGCTTGCCGAAAATGTGCAATGCTACCACAGATGCCACACTGCAGGAACCGCAGGAGCGAGGCTGTCGGCCTCCGGCTAAATCAATAACTATCAATCTCTCCGAAAGCCGGGCATTTCCTTCAGTTTTACAGCCAGTGCATGTAGGAACCAGGCACGTGGCGTTTTAGGATTTCAGGCTGCCCGTGTCAATTTTACACTTCGAATTATCTGCATCCGCTACGATTAACAAAATTCTCATCGCTCACAGCGCACTCCATAATATTTTACAGCATGATTTATGCGAATATTATGAGCCACAACTTATTTATGATATTGAGTCGTGAGGCTCGGTGCGTATTGGATTTCTCCCCCCTCTTGTTATCAATGTTTCACTGTTGATTGATGACTTATGCTTTAATTATTTATTGAAATACTGTAAGTGGATGATAATTAGAGAATATCAAGGCTCTGAAAGTGCTGATGTGAAGGGCAGAGCTGAAGGTTGCTGAAGTTCACCAGGCCTGCTCTGAATTCAGTGCACTAAACTGCAAGATCCCTGCGAACAGTATTGTGGCATACTAATTACACACTGTCACATGTTATTCGTGCCTCCGTACACACAGAGTCACGCACACCCAGACATAATCATTAAACCCATTGCTCATTTATCAAAGCCATTGTTCTTTCACTGCCTATTATCGTTCATGATTATTGGTAGCACTTTAATCTTTTTAGACAGTTTAGTAAGGGAAGTTTTAGATAAAAAAAATGCACTGTATATATAGACACACTGTATACAAACACACATTTATGTTTATTTTATTAAAGTATTACACAATATTGTACAAATATTCCATGCAGTTTCTCAATTAATATGATGCAATAAAACAGCAAGAGCAATAATTCGAATACAATCTGAAAAATGGTGCTAAAAGTAATTTCAGATGAAGTTTTGCATACAGTATATTGCAAGGCATTATACCAAAGCTATTTTGATTGGATTGACTCCCATATGCTAGTGTAACCGGTCCAACTAAACCCGCCCCGCTTGGGACTCGGTCCAGTGAATCGGTCCGGCACATTTACATTTAGACATTTAGTGTACGCTTTTGTCCAAAGCAACTTAAAAAGATTAGGAAACAATAAAAGCGATGTGTAATAGGCAGGCAATAGTAGTGCTTATTACAAGATACAAGTTTTCACTATTTTTTAACCAAATAAATGTGATGCAGTAAAAAATTTGGGTGCACCTAACTTTTGGGTGCACCTAACTTTTGTCTCAAACCCTGGGGGTATTTGTCCCGCCCTTCCTCTGCTATTATTGGATGGTGAAAAGTGAAAAGTGACATTAGCTGGGTTTCCAGCACCCCGATTTTATGCGCATTTTGAAGTATCGCCTTAGAAACGAGTGATGGAACGCCAAATCTCAAATAAAAATCCCTTAATTTGCAAAAAAAAAAAATTTTACGCTTGCTTACAGTGGATTTTGACTAAAGGGTAAATGGGAATAATGGGAGATGGAAACACATTTGCTGAATAAATTCTGATGTAGCGAACATTTAACCCAGAGGACTGACAATTTGGCTGTATCTGCTGATGTTGTCTTTACCATTTATGGGGTTTTGACGTCATCGCAATGTCCCTGCATCAAAACTTCTGCTTTTCATTTTCTGTGCACAGCATTCAGTTAAGCAATTACAAGCTGGACTACTAGTAAATGTATAACTTGCCCAATCATTACTAAATGCAGTTTTGTTTCAATTTTCTAAGCATGCCTTTTTTTATTAACTGTTTGTTACTAGGTTACCAATACCACCGTCATTCACTCTAACAACTTAAAGGGGACATTTCACAAGACTTGACATATCTTTGGTATCCCCAGAGTACGTATGTGAAGTTTTAGCTCAAAGTAATTTATCATAGAATGTTAAAATTGCCACTTTGTAGGTGTGAGCAAAGTGCTGTGGTGGGATAGTGCAGATTAAGGGGCAGTATTAACCCCTTCTGACATCACAAGGGGAGCCAAATTTCAATTACCTATTTTTTACATGTATGCAGAGAATGGTTTATCAAAACTAAGTTACTGGGTTGATCTTTTTCACATTTCCTATGTTGATAGAAGCCCCGGGGACCCAATTATAGCACTTAAACATGTATTTTAATGAAAACGCACGTACCGGTAATTTGTATTTGATTGTTTTTCTTTTTTAGGGAATTTTGAAAAGATTCACTTCACGTTTGGATGGAAACCCCACTATTGACGAGCTGAGCTTTTTACGCAAAGTTAAACATTTTTCAACTCTTAAAATACGCCAAGCGGTGACACTCAGCGTGGACCAAACCATTGGAAACAATTGAAAACATATGCTAGCAGCAGAAATAAAAGGCCTTAGTGTACACGCCCCCTAACAATGAGGCTAAAGGCCATGACCTCCTCTATCCATCGCTAAAGGACTTACTTGCACAGTTCTCTCTCACCCATAAACCTCACTCCCTTCCAGGTCACAGCACCACTGTAACCATTGAACCCATCCCACACAGGACTCAAACCGCTGATCGGTCCGGCATGGGAGTCAGGTGCTCTAACAATAAGGCTAAAGGCCAATTCATCCCGTAAACATACTTATGACGCAATATTTGGCTTAGTCCGGAAACGAGCACACATACACCTCTTACACTGCATGACACTTCCATTACATGTGAGCGGCCACTATGCTAATAGGATTTTGTTTCTCTTTCCTTGTCTCGTCCTTGGACCCTACAGACACTAAGACTAACAGACCCAGTAACAGCAGCTGTGATGCTCATCACACCACTGATCTACTTGCCTCCCATCATCATGATGTCCAGCCGATGTCTGCCCACACTCTTAATCCGAATTAGTTGACATTACTAGAAATTTGCGAGGAAACCCACTGCACTAAATCATTTTAGTTTTTACACAAGGGTGAAATTAAACCATAGACTGTAAAAAAAGACGGACAACGCCTGTTCGCTCCCTTCCATTGGTGAAAAGTGAAGCCGCCAGTGTCCCGATATGGCGCTGACATCTTGGGTCTGTCACGGTGTGTTTAACACCGAATAAGAAAACTAAAGGAGAACCCAAACGCAGACTCAAAGTACAAAAATAAACTATGATTTATTAAATATAAACAGAAACACCCACGTGGGGGTAAAACAGAGGATGATATAAAGGACTGTGGTAGAACACAAACTAAACAGGGACTTGAAAACAGAGCACACGAGAAACGAGGAGACTCTGATAATCAACATTAGACAACGCACGCGCACAACACAGAGGACACGAGGGCATAATAAAGACAGCACATCAATGGGGAACAGGTGAACATAATTAATCACTTAAGACACGAGTACATAAGGGAGTAGGGTAAAAGTGACAAGACACTGGGAACACGTGTCACACATGCATGATGTGAAAACACACGTGTTCCCACATAACACAATGCTGTCACAGTCTTGCCCTCTAACATCCCACCTGGATAATAACCAGGATCAGGCAAGACCATGACAGCCACCAAACACTGGGAACACGTGTCACACAGACATGATGTGAAACACACGTGTTCCCACGTAAACACAATGCTGCCCTGATCTTGCCCTATAACACAGACCTGAACCTATACTAAGGTCTGGCAAGATCACGACAGCAACAAGACACCGGGAACATGTGGAAGCCACACACACAATGTGATTCCACATGTCCCCACACAGAACATAATACTATCACGGTCCTGCCAGATGCACTCAGACCTACATCTAGCACAGATGTCTGACAGGACCGTGACAGTACCCCCCTCTTTAAAGGCGGATACCAGACGCCATGAAAACAAAAAAAAAACCATCAAACACGAGGAACGAGAGACTGTACAACAGACAACACCCACGACAACATAACAATAAACAACAATGGGAGACAAACATATGTGACAAATGGGTTAGGGTGGTGTAACAAAAACAATACATGATGAAGGGGAGGTGGGGAAAAAACAGGGGGAACTAAATGTCCAAAGTTAGGAATATAAGTCCCAGAGTTCAGTTGCCTTGATGAGGCGTGACATAGTCCGGGTTGCGCCTGCGACTGCGCAGGCGGCTGCACCGGCGGGTGACGTGTCTCCGGCTGCACCGGCGGGTGACGTGTCTCCGGCTGCACCGGCGGGTGACGTGTCTCCGGCTGCACCGGCGGGTGACGTGTCTCCGGCTGCACCGGCGGGTGACGTGTCTCCGGCTGCACCGGCGGGTGACGTGTCTCCGGCTGCACCGGCGGGTGACGTGTCTCCGGCTGCACCGGCGGGTGACGTGTCTCCGGCTGCACCGGCGGGTGACGTGTCTCCGGCTGCACCGGCGGGTGACGTGTCTCCGGCTGCACCGGCGGGTGACGTGTCTCCGGCTGCACCGGCGGGTGACGTGTCTCCGGCTGCACCGGCGGGTGACGTGTCCCCGGCTGCACCGGCGTGTGACGTGTCTCCGGCTGCACCGGCGGGTGATCCGGAGCGTCTTTCATCCTTCTCCTCCTCCGTCTGGATGCGGAGGATGCGGGACGGAGATCAAGCGCATGAGTGGGTGAGGTCGGCGAAGAAAAGGTCTCCAGCACCGGAGGGACGGGAGTCGACCTCCCCAGTCTGACAGCCCCGGTCCTGATGCCTCTCAGGTTGGATGAGGGAACGATGGATACGACCGTCTCGGCCGATCTCGGTGGTTGCTGTCGGCGGTCGAGACGGTCAACCAAGTCCCAATACGGCAGAAGAAGAAGCTCCGCTCGCTCCCGAATCGGCGGAGGGTCGTTCATCCCGGCCACCAGGTAAGCGCTGGCAAGAACCTCCGGGTAACAACCCTTACTGCCCTCAACCGCCAAGGCATAGTCCCGGAGTGGAAGGTCCCTCTGCGGTGGGAAGGGGCTACCCCCGGAGAGCGTCTGTGCTGCAATGGAGGACCACCACTCCGGGTCCGATGCACATTGCATGGTTGATCCGCTGGGTTCAGTATTGGCGCGTGCGTACTGTCACGGTGTGTTTAACACCGAATAAGAAAACTAAAGGAGAACCCAAACGCAGACTCAAAGTACAAAAATAAACTATGATTTATTAAATATAAACAGAAACACCCACGTGGGGGTAAAACAGAGGATGATATAAAGGACTGTGGTAGAACACAAACTAAACAGGGACTTGAAAACAGAGCACACGAGAAACGAGGAGACTCTGATAATCAACATTAGACAACGCACGCGCACAACACAGAGGACACGAGGGCATAATAAAGACAGCACATCAATGGGGAACAGGTGAACATAATTAATCACTTAAGACACGAGTACATAAGGGAGTAGGGTAAAAGTGACAAGACACTGGGAACACGTGTCACACATGCATGATGTGAAAACACACGTGTTCCCACATAACACAATGCTGTCACAGTCTTGCCCTCTAACATCCCACCTGGATAATAACCAGGATCAGGCAAGACCATGACAGCCACCAAACACTGGGAACACGTGTCACACAGACATGATGTGAAACACACGTGTTCCCACGTAAACACAATGCTGCCCTGATCTTGCCCTATAACACAGACCTGAACCTATACTAAGGTCTGGCAAGATCACGACAGCAACAAGACACCGGGAACATGTGGAAGCCACACACACAATGTGATTCCACATGTCCCCACACAGAACATAATACTATCACGGTCCTGCCAGATGCACTCAGACCTACATCTAGCACAGATGTCTGACAGGACCGTGACAGGGTCTTGAGTCTGCGCAGTAGCGGTTTCGGGACCAGTCATGCGCAGCAGTGAGCAGGATGTGAAGCCGCGAAATCAAAACCCTGCCCTCGCTCCCGCAGAATGAGCAAATCACACGATATCACAGCTGTCAATCATGACGTGACACCACCGTTTTTATATCATTAAATAACTAACTAAACACAAACTTATTTTAAAAACAAACATTTGAATTTACATCAGTGTGATAAAAACTACAATAAATGACAGAAACCGGGTTCGGAAAAAAGATAATTGAAGTGTAATTAATTTTTTTAGTTGGTCTCAAGTCCCATTGAATAACATGGGGAGGCGGGGTTTATGACCTATACTGGGACCACTCACTGGGGGGCGATCGAGACGTTTTGGCTTCACTTTTCAGGGCTTGAGCGGCACGCTTGAATTAAACAGGTTAAGTTGTATTAACATAGAACCTTTAGTTGGTGTAGCAGACAAAATCAAGTTGCCATTAGTAGTCTTTCCTAAAAAGTTTTAGTTACAATAGTACATTTAAGTTAAAATGTTTAGTTCAGTAAACTTCATTTTAAGTTGATTAAATGTGTAATATGAATTGGTCTGTCCAACATCTCTACTGTCAGGAAATGTCAATAAAGTTCAGGAATCAGAGTCTCAAATGCGGGATCAAAAAAGTTTATTATATGAAAATAACACTGATACTGTAGGGATACGCTTGAAGACGAAGCACCCGACTGATTTCAGATAGACAGAAAATATAAATCCACACTAGTCCACAATCCACAGGGGAAAGAGTCTCTCACACTGCACCGCCGAAGAAGTCCAATAGTGACGAGGAGGTCCACCCACTTCCGATGACGTCACACAATAGGAAGCCGAAGACAGCTGGTATACGCTTGAAGACGAAGCAACCAACTGCGCGAAAACTCAGGAAACTAGACAGTAATCCACTGACAAAACACACAGGATCGAGAATCCTGGACAGAGACAAGAGTCCGGATGTCGGCGATTGAACCTGGGGCGAGAGCAGAGATGGTGAGAAAAATTACAGCGGACGGCTCTACCTGGACAGGGAGCGAGACAGTAACCAACCGAGAACAATGAGCGCGTGACAAAGGACAAAACGCAAGACTATAAAAAGACCAAAAGGAATAGGACACGTCTGGGAAACAATCAGAGAAACGAATGGGAGGAGCGAGTGCACACGTGAGGAACCAACACCAAAGGTAAACAAACAGACACACATACACTGCCGATCACCCAGGTGCCATGACAGTACCCCCCCCCCCAGGGCCGGCACCGGACGGACCTGGAGGAGGCTCACCTCGTCGCCGACGGAAATCCTCGATCAGACCAGGATCCAGCACATCCCGAGCCGGAACCCAACACCTCTCCTCCGGACCGTAGCCCTCCCAGTCCACTAAATACTGAAAACCTCTGCCCCTGCGACGAACATCTAGTAATCTCCTAACCGTATAGGCAGGAGCACCATCCACTAGACGGGGGGCGGGAGGGTTGGGGGCAGAGACAGGGGAAAAATTACTGGCAAAAATCACAGGTTTAACCTTGGATACATGAAAAACAGGGTGAACCCGACCAAGAGTAAGTGGTAACTTGAGCTTCACTGCTACCGGACTAATGACCTTAACAATACTGTATGGCCCAATGAAACGCGGAGCCAGCTTTCGAGAAGGCTCACGGAGAGGCAAATCTTTGGTAGAAAGCCATACCTTTTGTCCACACACATAACGAGGTGGAGGTCGTCGGTGGCGGTCAGCCGCAACTTTGGTCCGTCTGGAGGATTGTAATAAAAGGTCTTTAGCTCTTTTCCACGTGCGTTTGCACCTGCGGACAAAAGCTAATGCAGACGGAACCGCTGCATCGGGTTCCTGTGATGGGAAAAGGGGAGGTTGATAACCGATAGATAGTTCAAATGGTGACATACTAGTAGAAGCGACAGGAAGAGAATTATGTGAGTACTCAACCCACGGGAGCTGTTGGCACCAAGAATTCGGATATTGTGACGACAGACAGCGAAGCGTTTGACCGAGATCCTGATTAGCCCGTTCACATTGCCCATTGGTCTGTGGATGATAACCAGAAGACAAGCTGGCAGTAGCGCCGATCTGTCTACAAAACTCCTGCCAAAACCGGGAAATAAACTGAGGACCCCTATCTGAAACCACATCAGTCGGAAGACCATGTAAACGAAAAACGTGGTTGATCAGAACCTGAGCCATCTCCTTGGCAGAAGGAAGTTTAGGTAAGGGAATAAAATGAACCGCTTTGGAGAAACGATCCACCACAGTCAAAACGACAGTGTTACCATCAGATGCCGGTAAGCCGGTGACAAAATCAAGGGCTATGTGTGACCAGGGGCGGGAAGGGATGGGCAAAGAATTGAGCAGACCAGCGGGAGACTGATTAGATGCTTTGCTACGAGCACACGTAGAACAGGCTAATACAAACTGTCTGACGTCTGTAGCCATAGAAGGCCACCAAAAACGTTGGCGGACGGCAGCCAACGTTCTCCGAATACCTGGATGGCCGACAAATCTGGATTCATGGCCCCACCGGATGACATCGGAACGTAAATACTCAGGAACCCACAGACACCCCGCTGGA
Organism: Misgurnus mizolepis; assembly: GCA_025389145.1. NCBI lineage: Eukaryota > Metazoa > Chordata > Actinopteri > Cypriniformes > Cobitidae > Misgurnus > Misgurnus mizolepis. The sequence continues at coordinate 28,025,306 of JAIFKI010000002.1, read as the reverse complement.
CACCCATCCGGCCTTTCCTCCTCTCGTCCGGCCTCTCTCACCCGCTGCTCGATACCCCAAATGAGGGCACCGACCACCCTGCCCTTAGGAAGAATGGTTTCGGTCCGCTCAGACTCGGAATGACCGAACAGACGGGAGAGAGCATCAGGTTTAGTATTCTTGGAGCCAGGCCGGTACGAGAGGGTGAAATTAAAACGGTCAAAGAAAAGTGCCCAACGAGCCTGCCTAGATGTTAACCTTCTGGCCGAACGGATATATTCTAAGTTCTTATGATCCGTCCAGACCAGAAAGGGCTCCGAGGTTCCCTCCAACCAGTGACGCCACTCACCCAGCGCGAGTCTAACCGCCAGCAGCTCCCTATTACCTATGTCATAATTTCGTTCCGCTGGGTTTAACCGGTGAGAGAAAAAAGCACACGGATGTACTTTCCCGTCAATGGACGACCGCTGTGATAAAACGGCACCTACCCCGACATCAGAAGCATCTACCTCCACTATAAATTGTTTAGCCGGGTCAGGAATAGAGAGGACCGGAGCAGAAATGAAACAGGACTTTAATTCATCAAAGGACTCCTGAGCCTCCTTATTCCAGCGGAAACACACTTTAGAGGAGGTGAGAGCAGTGAGAGGTTTAGCGATCTGACCAAAGTTTCTGATGAAACGCCGGTAAAAATTGGCGAACCCCAGAAAACGCTGAAGCTCTTTACGAGTGTCGGGCACTGGCCATTCGGTGACCGCTTTAACTTTAGCGGGATCGGGGCGAATCTCTCCCTCAGCAATAACGAAACCCAGAAACGAGACTGACACCCTGTGGAACTCGCACTTCTCCGCCTTAACAAAAAGTTGGTTCTCTAAAAGCCGTTGTAAAACCTGGCGAACATGCTGAGTGTGTATCTGCATGGAGGGAGAAAAGATGAGAATGTCATCAAGATACACAAAGACAAAATTATTAATCATGTCTCCCAGCACTTCATTTACCATAGTTTGGAAAACAGCCGGTGCGTTACAAAGACCAAATGGTAAAACGCAGTATTCCCAGTGTCCTGATGGTGTATTGAAAGCTGTCTTCCACTCATCGCCCTCCTTAATACGTACCAAATGATAAGCATTACGCAAATCTAATTTGGTAAACACGCGTGCTCCCTGAAGTAATTCAAAAGCTGATGACATTAAAGGCAAGGGGTACTTGTTCTTAATAGTAATGTCATTAAGCCCTCTATAATCAATGCACGGGCGAAGAGAACCGTCTTTCTTTTTAACAAAGAAAAATCCAGCACCGGCTGGAGACGAGGAGCGGCGAATGAGACCGGCATTAAGCGCTTCATTAATGTACTTATCCATAGCCTCTCTTTCAGGTTTAGAAAGGGAAAAAACACGACCCTTAGGCGGAAAAGTACCTGGGAGGAGATCGATAGAACAATCGTACGACCGGTGAGGAGGTAAAGAGGTGGCCCGAGCCTTGCTGAACACCTGGTGCAGATCTGAATACTCCGCCGGGACCCCCGAGAGATCGGCAGCAGGAATCTGAAAAGTAGAACAAACAGAAGCAGAAGGAGCAGGACCAAGACACGAAACATGACACGAAGACTTCCAAGACAAGACAATATTGTTCTGCCAATCAACGTGAGGATTATGTTTAGTTAACCAGTCATGCCCCAAAATAATGGGAGAATTACATGACTGTAACAGATAGAATTCAATGTCCTCACGATGATTGCCAGAAACATACAGACCTACAGGGGGAGTGCGATGGGTGATTACTGCCATATGCTGACCCTTTAACGTCCAGGCAGAGAGAGAAGAGGTTAAAGGGATAGCAGGAATACCCCAAGATTCAGCCAACCTGGCATCCAAGAAACTTGCCTCCGCACCAGAATCCAGCAATGCCTGTGAATTAAAATCAGAGTGGTTATATTTCAAAATTACAGGCAATAAGGTGCGGTTTACGGGAGAATCAAAGGATGAAACGCCCACCGATACTCCCGGGTTTATCGGCGGGCACCCCCTTTTACTGGACACGCAGCGACTAAATGCCCCGCCTTACCGCAGTAGAGGCACAATCCATTATTCAAGCGACGTTGTCGTTCGCTGCCGGTAAGGCGGAGCCTACCCAATTGCATGGGTTCCTCAAGCTCAGACGGTGAAACAGGTGTAACAGGTGAAACCGAAGACTCAGATGCCACAGTAAAGCGACGAAATGACTGGCGAAGGTCTCGTTGACGCTGACGAGTCTCTATGCGTAATGCCATGTCAATCGCAGCCTCCAATGACGTAGGTGGGTCCCGTGCAGCGACTTCATCCTGGATGTGCGGGTTGAGACCCTCAAGGAACTGAGCTCGGAGAGCAGCATCATTCCATCCACAAGTGACAGCCAAGGTCTTAAAGGTGATAGCGTAGTCAGTGACGGAAGAATCTCGTTGTAATAATCGCACTAATTCAGCTGCTGCCATGTCACCTTGTAGAGATCGATCGAAAAGTCTCAGCATTTCGTCCTTGAGGGCCTCGAACGAAGCCGTGCACGGGGCCTGGACCTCCCAAACAGCCATTCCCCAGTCTCTCGCCCTCCCCGTGAGCAGCGTGAGAACAAACGCCACTCTGGAAACAGACGCTGCAAACCTCCGGGGCTGGAGAGCGAAGACCAGGGAGCACTGCTGAAGGAAGGCCCGGCAGGTGTTAGGGTCGCCGTCATACGTAGGCGGTGTGGCCGCGTGTGGCTCGCGATCTGTGCTGGATGGTGTAACAGCGGGAACGGGAAGATGAGATTCTCCGACCGGTGGGCTGATCTGATCTAAACGGTTGGTTAGCTCCGTGAGCCGATCGGAGAGAAGGCGGAAATCTCTGGAGGCTGCATTCAGGAGAGAGGAATGCCGATCGATGACTGCCCCCTGCTGGTTAAGTGCGGTCTGTACAGGGTCCAAAGCCTCCGCGCCCGCAGACTCCATATCTGACGCGCTCATTTGTCAGGAAATGTCAATAAAGTTCAGGAATCAGAGTCTCAAATGCGGGATCAAAAAAGTTTATTATATGAAAATAACACTGATACTGTAGGGATACGCTTGAAGACGAAGCACCCGACTGATTTCAGATAGACAGAAAATATAAATCCACACTAGTCCACAATCCACAGGGGAAAGAGTCTCTCACACTGCACCGCCGAAGAAGTCCAATAGTGACGAGGAGGTCCACCCACTTCCGATGACGTCACACAATAGGAAGCCGAAGACAGCTGGTATACGCTTGAAGACGAAGCAACCAACTGCGCGAAAACTCAGGAAACTAGACAGTAATCCACTGACAAAACACACAGGATCGAGAATCCTGGACAGAGACAAGAGTCCGGATGTCGGCGATTGAACCTGGGGCGAGAGCAGAGATGGTGAGAAAAATTACAGCGGACGGCTCTACCTGGACAGGGAGCGAGACAGTAACCAACCGAGAACAATGAGCGCGTGACAAAGGACAAAACGCAAGACTATAAAAAGACCAAAAGGAATAGGACACGTCTGGGAAACAATCAGAGAAACGAATGGGAGGAGCGAGTGCACACGTGAGGAACCAACACCAAAGGTAAACAAACAGACACACATACACTGCCGATCACCCAGGTGCCATGACATCTACTTAGTTAATTAAGTTCAAAGATTTTCTATTTTTAATTCCTTACTTTTGGTGTTATAAATGGTACTATATCTCAAAATTCATGACTGACTATTAATAAATCATTGAATAAATTTGATTCTCCACAGATACACATACAAAAACTGCATCTTTGACATGCATTGTCAGTAATGTGGAGAAAATACATTAAAATGTGCTGAACAGGGTTCATAAGGAAACATGATGTTTCATTTATAACAAAAAATATATATCAATAATATAAGAGCTGAAACCTATACGACATTTTATTAACAAATCTTTAAAAGTTCTTATCAGTTTTTATTTTGTAAAAAAGCAGAAAATAATCAAAATATTCATGCGCAAAGGATTATGGGTATTCCTCACAACATCTACTAATAATTTTAAGTTCAGTTTACTTAAATGTTTTAGGATTTTGAATGCTTAAAAGTTAAATGAACTAAACTTTTTAAATATTGGTCCTAAATACTAAGTGATGTTTACTTCATTGTTTAAGTAAAGACAATATCTGGGTTAAGAGTGCAGCGACAACCAACCACTTTTTTAAATTTTTAAATTCTTAATAAATGTTATAGTATAATATATAATAAATAATGTGTTTCCTGTTGAATTGCTCAAGTTTGACCAATGACAGCCAGCTTTCTTTCATTTTTAATATAATTTTCTTTTCATTTTTAATTCCTATAAAATTGTATAACTCAGTATTTAATATATAGAATATTTTCTATAGGATTGACTAAGTCTGGCTCTCTTTCAAGGGTTTTTTTCCCACAGGGTTTTTCCTCCTACAGCAGTTTTTTAGTTTTTTACCCCTTTGGAGTCAACTGACATAAGCTTAGAGCATTATTCTATACTCTGCTCACTAGTACGGTTTAATTTTAGCTGCTGTGTTTCGTTAATTTTATTGTCCTCTGATTTTTCTGTGCTTTAGAAAAATTGAGCAATTGTGAAAAATATATAAATATAATTAAAAAGAAAAGTGTATTTGAATTTGCATGTTCTCTCTGTGTTAGCATGAGTTTACTCCAGGTACTCCGGTTTCCTCCCACAGGCCGGTTAGGTGAATTGGAGATACCAAATTGGCCCTCCCTCAATGTGTGTGTGGATGAACTTGGGTATGGATTAACCAGTTCTCGCCATGAATATAGCCAAAAATGCTGGAAAGCCATTAAGTAAGGGATAATGTAGAGGCAGCCGGTAGTTATTGGGAAATAAGCCCCGACAGTGTGATCAGGACCCGACGCGAAGCGGAGGGTCTTGTATCACACTGAAGGGGCTTATTTCCCATTATACCATGGTCTGTTTAAATACTCGATTCTGATTGGCTGGAAGGTGTGCATTAAAACCATTTAATGCACAGGTAGTTCCAGTCAGTTTAATTACAGTTAGAAATCTGCTACTATAAACATTGGTAACCATAGTAACACAGTTACTCTTGCAGAGAGAGAGAGAGAGAGAGAGAGAGAGAGAGAGACATAAGTGCGTCTCTCTTTAAAGTGTGCAGGTTTTATTTCAGCACTACTTTATTTAAAGCGGATGGAGTGCGAGCCTTAACTTAAGAAAATGACCGTAATTTTTACCCGTCTGTTAAAAAATTACACTGTTAACATTAATTACAGCTTTAACTTGGCAAATAACCAAGGTATAAGCGGGATAATCCACGGCTAGCCATGCATTAAAGGGTTTTAATGCACCTCCGCTACGCGTCGGGTGGTTCTTCGCCTCTACGTCGTGCATTAAAACCCTTTAATGCATGGCTAGCCGTGGATTATCCCTTACATAACTACCGGCTGCCTCTACATTATCCCGCTTATTACACGGCTACTTGCCACATAAGAAAAAAAACTGGACATGAATATGAATTTGAAACATTTTATTGGCATATTTGTTTTAAATTAATATTTTTATCCTTCCGCGAAACTTTGCACAGATGCATAAAATGATCGTAATACCTTATTAAGATCCTCTGCTTCATACTTGTCTCCATTTTTTCTTTTTTAGCCAGTCTTTGAGAAGTTTTAATGCCCATTCTGTATTTTTTTGTGTGTTGGCTTCGTAGCTGTCATGCTCTATTTTGTCAAGTTCAGTCTCAGTAAGCTCTCTGTGTCTTGTCGTGGTTGTCGAGTGTTTGTCACAAGATGGCGCCAAACAGACAGTAATCTTTATTGATCTTTATTGGCGCGGAGCGATTTTACTCGTGCAAGTAGTCCGGCTATGCGTTATTATTTTGGAGCGGTTATTATTTGAAAAGAACGAACCTGCAAATGTCTCAACTGACCAATCAGAATCAAGCATTCCAAAGAGCCGTGTAATAAGAATAAATAATTAACTACATGTAAAGGTCTTACATCAGAAGACCAAATAAATGACCACATTACATATTTAATTATTACTTGCTTTGCTAAATTCTTAAAAGCTTAATAGGCAAAACCTTAAAAGGAAATGTCTTATTTACTTCCCATTACATTTCTTATTATTCTCAAGACCCTGCTTTGTGAAATATAAAAAGGGATTTGGTGAGTAACTCTACCAGACTTAATAAGTGGTTACTAAGTTAGACAAGCTTTCTGCACTTAGCTTATGGTGAGGAAATGATGGGGAGAAGCAGAACGGGTAATAGCTGGAATAAAACTCACCCACAGTTCAACCTGACAGTGTGTGTGTGCTGACTGCTTACTGGTTATGTCACAAGCACATTTTGATTTATGGGGTCTCTATAAAAAAGAATATCCGGTTCTATGTGCATATAGAGCATTAGAATATGTTTAAAAACAGGCACGAACAGATTTTGCAGGTATGTGTGCTCTTTACAATGCTCTGGTGGTTGAATGTTTGCAACAGCAGAGCTCAACAGAGACTCATGCACTGGTGCCTTGTCAAAAATGCCTTGTGAGTTTCAAGTATGACCTGTTTTTTGTTACTGTTTTGGGACACATCAGCACCTGTTGTTCTGGCTTTACCTTTCCATTTTGTGCTGATGAGTAGAAAAATCACCAAAACAAATGATTTGCATGATAGCACTGAGAACACCCAGGAGCTGCAGTGAGCGTGTGTGTGTGTGTGTGCATGCGTTTTAATGTTCTTGTAGTGCCCTTCTTAGATATGAACTCAGAGACACGATACAGAAAGGCGATTCTAGTTCAAATCGTCTGCTGTCAGCTCCTGAATGAAGTATTATATTGACATTATTTGTATAAGGTATTTTAAAAATATGTCCCTTAAAATAGCTGATTTTTTTACATTTTAAAATATTCTACTTTGCCAATCTGTCAACAGTAGCTAACCCCAGGTAACCCTATCTATCAAACATAAATATTTATTACGTTTTCTAAAATAATTTCACCGTATCCCTATTTTTAAAGAAATAATCATTGTTTTACAGTATAGAGTTTCAGATGCTGTGCAAAAAATGGTAACACATCTTATGAAAGACCAACCTGGGGTGCGTTTTTTTGTCGAAAGTTTCGTCGTTACTGACAAAGTTCAAGGATTTTGTGTTTCCCGAAACTATAGTTCAAACAAACATTCGCAAGCTACATCACAAACTTGTGTGGTTTGAACGACAGCTCTTCACCTGTCGTTGGATGCATCGTGCCGATTTGCACAGATTAATTAGTACTTCACCTCCCACGTGACATCATCAACTATGTTGTTAAACCAACATGGTTCAAACGACGAATGTGCGACAAAGTTACTATGCTTTCGGGAAACAGTCGTGACAAGGTAGTTCGTTTCTCCAACTATGCATCGTACTATGCTTGCGTCGGTGTTCGAGAAACACACCCCTGATCTCACGCGAATTCGTTCATAATGTTCAAGTTGGCTACACTGCAAAAAATGACTTTCTAACTTGTTTTTTACTTGTTTTCAGTAGAAATATAAAAAAATTCTTAAATCAAGATGTGTTTACTTGATGAGCAAAGTGACTTAAGAAAATAAGTCTAGTTTTTAGACCAAAAATATACAATTTAAGTGCTTAAACAAGCAAAAATATCTGACAATGGGTTGGCAGATATTTTTGCGTGTTTTAAGCACAAATTCACTTAAATTGTATAGTTTTTGTCTAAAAACTATACTTATTTTCTAAGGTCATTTTGTTCATCAAGAAAAAGCATCTTCATTTAAGAATTTTTAGATATTTCTACTAGAGATGTTCCGATACCATTTTTCTCTTCCCGATTCCGATACCTGGGTGTGTATCTGTATAATATACAGCTGTACATACTACTAGCCCTGTATGAAGGGATATAACTGTTTTATGGTGTGCTTCAGACTTATTCCTGTATAAAACATGAACAAATACATACAGTGAACTAGGGTATTTTTATTATCTGAAAGACATTTGACAGTAATATTTATTTTTCCTATGAGAAAATCAGCCACAAATCTTACACTGTAGAGGGTTTTTTAAGGGTATTTTAGTTTTAGAAAAATTGGAAAAATGTGCGTAATTCTGTGGGATGGTTTAAAATTAAAGAATTTAAGCTATTAAATATTACAAAATTTTTTTTTTTGTAAGAAAAGATTATGTGCTGAGTGCTGACTGTCGCGTCACATAGACGACAGAGAAAAGTAAGATCTGCGGTAAAACTCTGTGGTTTTATTTCATTTCAAATATCAAACGGTTCATCATTAAAAACAATCACAGCAAACAGCATGCGCAGGGTTTATGTACTTGTCAATGCGGCTCACAAACGTGCGAGGCTATGTATGTGTGCTTGTTGTCAATGACGGTACTGGTCACAAACATGCTCAAGCGCGGGTATGGCATTAAATCTGCGGAGTTCTCCGCGGAAATCTGCGGGCGCGGATTCCGTTGAGACATGTCGATGTTTTATTAGTCTGAAATACTAACAAACAGCGGACATACGGCTGCATGCTTTCATTTCTTCGCCGCTCTAAGTAAACAATGGTTGCGTCACGCATGTGGTAACTTCCTGGTGTTTGCATTCAGAGCAGCGAAGAAGAAATGAGTTTCGCTTTGCAGCGTTAGCTTTAGTGTAAGCTATAACGGGCATAACTAGGTTTATTAAGAAAATGGTATCGGATCGGTACATGGGTTCAAGTACTTGTGGTATTGGCCGCATTTCCTATACTTGTATCGGAATCGGAACAACTCTAATTTCTACTGAAAACAAGACAAAAATACTAAGTGAGAAAGCCATTTTTGCAGTGTAATTCGTATAAATTTATACAAAGTTAATCGTGCGAAAACGTATGACTATCATCAAAAACAATAACGAAACCCCACCTGTAACTCCATCATCACAGGGGTGAAGTACAAAAATGAACGAATGTGGTCGTACCAATGAATTAGCCACCTCAATAAAATACGTGCGATTTGCTATGAGATATTATTGGAAAAACAGCTTACAGACAGTCATTTTAGCAGATGGACTGAAGCTGCATGTAAGTAATTAATGGACATACACAACATAAACTCAATATTTATAGATTATTCCTATGTTTCTACTACCTGTTTATTTACTTCTTCACATCTTATATGAAAAACATGCTGTTTGCATTACATGAGATATACTGTACAAATGAAAGGAAACATATTTTACAGTCAAACGAATTTGTCCACACAGGTCCAGAAGGGAAGGAATATAAAGTTCAAAACACACGGCTGCTCTCTGTGCAGCTCATCCCGGGCTGGTAGGCGTTTGAAACGCTCTTAGATGTTTGCAGGGCATAGTTGATGATGAGAACTACAGAGTTGTATGAATTTCTAATAGCCATCATATTTCAGCTGGTCAGGCCCATATGTTGTGTACACACCATGCTGAAAACCAATTTACTTTATTTTTGGATTGACTGTGCGTCTGGTCTAATTACCACCACTACATGTTCCTCTAAAGTTTCAGGTTAAAGGTTCTTCAAATAACTGTTAAATTTTTTGAATTAACGTCATAAGAATGTTGTGAAACAGTACATTTTAACTGTCTGTGTTTGGTTTAACACCTGCTAAATCTGCTTCTATTCAGAAGAAATAAGTTTGATCATTGACAAAGTTAGTCTGACTATCGGCGAAGTTAGTTCTGACCGTCAACTAAGTAAGTCCGACCATCAATGAAGTTAGTCCGACCATCAACAACGCTAGTCCGACCATTGACAAAGTTAGTTCGACCCATGTCTGACCATCAACGAAGTTAGTCTAACCATTGACCAAGTTAGTCCGACCATCTACGAAGTTAGTCCGTCAATCGACAAAGTTAGTTCGACCATCGACCCAGTTAATCCGACCATCGACAAAGTTAGTCTGACAATCGACAAAGTTAGTTTGACTTATGTCTGACCATCAGCAAAGTTAGTCTCACCATCGACCAAGTTAGTTCGACCATCGACCCAGTTAATCCAACCATCGACGAAGTTAGTCTGACCATCGTCAAAATAAGCCTGACCATCGACAAAGTTAGTCTGACAGACAACGAAGTTAGTTCGACTCATGTCTGACCATCAGCGAAGTTAGTCTCACCATTGACCAAGTTAGTCCGACCATTGACGAAGATAATTCGACCATCGATGAAGTTAATCCGACCATCGACGAAGTTAGTTCGACATTCTACTAAGTTTGTTCGACCCATGTCTGACCATCAACTAAGATAGTCCGACCTACGGGTGTAAATCGGACAGTTCATTACAATCCAATACAATATCGATTAAATCGAATTTTGCCTACACATCAAACACTTCTTCAATGCGATTACGATTCAAATAATTTATCTATATTTTTATATTACATGCGTAGTTAAGCAGTTAAATGTTTACTTACACATGCAACCAAAATATATAACATAAACATTTAATTAAACTATTAAAAAATGGCACAATCTCTGTCCAAATTGGTGCATTTATTGTACAGCAACAAACTAACATTTTTTTTTTTATAAAGAAAAATTAATAATGAATGGCAAAATGCCACATAAAATCAAGTTTATGATGGCAACAGTCATCATTAATAAAGATCATAGAATATAAATAAGATTATCCAATAAACAATATTTATTCTATTAACATCACTTCTTCTCCTGCCTGCTGTTTTCCCTTCATCTCTGTATTTGCCTCGTGATTGATTTAAAGTATTAAAACAACAAAGTTCATAATTGAGTGTAGATTTGAGTAATTTCCTTAATTTCGTGACAAGGAGACAGATGTAGTGAACCCAGGTTCTTAATTGGATCTATAAGATCTACAAGCTATATCCATTGTTGGATCTATCAGTAGACTAAAGAACCTTTTTCCATTACAAAAACCTTTTGTGAAACACGGTTCTTTATGAAACCATACAGCAAAAAATGCATCTTCTATGATAGTTGCAAACCAGTGTGAAATACTGTACAAACCATGATGTCACTTTCAGCTTCTTTGCTCTTTCATAAATTTCAACAGCATGTACAAATCTGAGCATTGGCCAAAGATCAAATGTATCTGGAATAACTCCTCTGAAAAACACTCAACTTGTGTTACAATGTGAAGAAATAGCACAATGTTTTAATCATCTTACTGTGAGGTCTGTGGTGGGGCTGGAAAAATCTAATCTTAGTGTTTACTCTTCCCTAAGTGCTCCCATATATTTCAATAGTCATGAACGGTTCCCTTGCCTCCCTGTGACATTCAAAAACACAGTGTTTTTGGCTGATTCGACGGAGGGATTTGGCTGACCTGAGCTTCCATGTCTGTTTGCTGTACTCCCATGTAAACATTCACCAACATTTTTACGAAGGAGAAATATTTGGGCTCAGATGAATCCCTTCTGTTGTTGCACAAAGGGGGCCATAGAGATTTCTTTGTAATTTGCATGGATTCTGCATGCAATTAAAGGCAATTCATTTACAAGGTTCTATGTCCTTCTTGTGCATTTGAAGAGTTTGTTTTAAAAATGTGATAAATGCCATTAAAAAAAAAAAAAAATTTGTTACCACCAAAATCAGTATTGTATCAGGTCAGTATTAAAAAGTAAATTCTTCATTTTAGGCAAAATCCAATATCCGCCATGTTATCCTGTAAATTTTTCTCCCTTTTTCCCAAAACGCGATCAACGGCAGTCCTCCTTCTCTGCAGAATGCAATAAATCCGCTAAACCAATCACAGCGCATCGTTCCATGCATTGTAAACAACAATGGCGGCGTGGAATACATACGGAATCCTAGTTTTCCTCATTTACTTTGTATTTTGTAATCAACAAATCAACATACAAAAACAAAATAGTAATTTTGATGGCATTGATAAGCGTTTGGTGGTTTTCTGTGGCGAGGAAAAAACGTAAGGCATCAAAATCGAATAATTTACGCGAGAGGCAGTCTGACGAAGGAAAAATGCCGGCTGTTGCTTGTTCTCCTGACAGCATCAAGCTTCTGTCATGCTAACACATTGACCCCAGGGGATCTTATGAAAAACGTTCCATTATTTTAAGCAAATTCAATGAAAATCGAGCAGGACCAAAACATTTTACATCTGATCGCTGTCAAAAAAGTTCAGCGACGACGTCCCAAGGATGACAGCAGCAATGACAGTGTTCTTAATATGACAAAGTAAATGTTTTGATTAATGCCATTAATGTTGATTTAATCTGTGTATACCACTAGTCAAATAAATGAATATAACATGGCAAAGATGAATGCACATTTATATATTAATTCAATAGATTTATAGCATAAAAAAAAACTTAAAAAAAGGATTCATTTTTATAATAAATCTTTGAAAATCAAATTATGGATTTGAATTTTTAATGTTATTATAACCTAAAGATGCTATGTGAAAGTTTGTAACAGAAAATAGTGGTTTTATCACGGTTTTACCGAAATAAGTCAAATTGGATTTATTGGGTTTTGGATCCAAACTCTTCATTTGATTATTAAATATTTTGGCAGATTTGATTAAGTGTTAAGAGGCTCCAATACGCAGATAAAACTCACTTTTCATAACTCACTATTACATTTTAATATGGTATATTATTAGTAGTAGTCCATAAAAGGTTTGCAGATTTTACTTGGGCCCGCTTATGAAACCAAGTTAATTGATTTGAGGACAAAAGGGACAAAAGGAGAGGCTGTTTTGGAAAAAAATAAGAGACTTTAATGCTCCCCATGTTTCTATCCCTTCACAAGTACAAAACATTCATTTATCCATAAATGAAGGTCATTAATAACTCAAGGCAGTTCTCGTCACTCCTTTGATATTCATATTTTAATTATGTATAGAGTTAGTCAAAAGCACATTAAAATTTATAGTAACTTCCATTTGTAACCCAACCAATGCAACAACATTTAGAATCTATTTTTATTGACAGTGTCAAATTTGTAGAGAGTAATTAGTGCTATTGACTGAACTGATCCCAATGGAGCCAACATCAATTCAAACTAGTAACAGCACAAATAATAAACAAAATACAAAAAAACAACCATAGACGAAGAACTTCAATGTGCTCCATGATGCCATAGAATAATTTTTTTTGCGATATGGTTCCATAGGGACCTTTTACATCTAAGGAACTTTTCGGTTTCACACCACTTTTTGTAGTTTTGTAGAATTTTTTTTTTAGACTTTTAAAAAGGGTAAGAAAGAAATGGCTGTTTAAAATACTTCTTTGGGTAACCAAAAATGGTTCTTTGTCATCTCTCTGAAAAACATTTTGTATCACCTTTATTTTTAGGAGTGCACCATATATACTCCAAGAAGATTTTCTTCTCTGCCTGACCCTTCTCATGTCTCTGGGGAGGAGACATTATATACCCTTGACTTGTCACTTTATTTATTTAAAGTGCAAGGAAATGTCAGTGACACCTTATGAAAAGATGATTTATTTGTGGAAAAATAGTGTGAGCCCTGACATCCTGTATCACCTGTTTCTATTCTGAAACCTTTGCACTTGTCTACTCCTTGTCAAAGGCATACATGCCGGTGTGTTAATGAAAAAAATCACAAGTCTAAATTTACATTTTAGTTGTCACTCATTAAACAAGACAACACAGCCTGGTCTAAGGCCAAGATAAACCTGATTTCACAAACTTGTCAAATACTTCCTCTTAATTAGATGAAATCCCATTTAATCGTGCAAGCATTCCAGTCATAACAAAAATGTGTGACTCACCTGTGCTTTTTGCTTATGAGAAAGATCTTAAGAAATACTCCATCCCAAAAAAGTACCATAATCTGGCTCCAAACCCATTTGACTTTTCAAACAGAAATGGCATAACTTTTTTTATAGGTTTATAACAACGTGAGAGTAAGAAAATGACAGAATTTTAATTTTTGGGTGAACTATCCCTTTAAAGCAAAATTTAAATGGCTGCTAAATTATTTATGCTATTTTCATATCTGTAACATTAACACAACATCGATAATTATGGTTTTTGATATCACAGTTATTGCCAATACTAGTATATTGTGACGTCTCTACTTGCTATTCATTTTAGGGTGGAAAAGAAGGATATGGGCAGAAGGCTTAAGAATATAAAGATCTCTCTCAGAAAGTCTCTGTGAAGCACCAGGAGTGCACAAAACTCACATCAGCAGATAAACTGTCTACTGTACTCAACAGTAAAAATCTATATGTGCATCAGACAATCTCCTGCTGACAGCCCTTTTAAAGATCAACGCAAGACAGTTCTTACCAAACAAATGCTTCCTTAAAGGGGTCATGACGTGAGTTTTTTTACTGTACTGGTTTTTTTTCCCTGAGGTGTAGTTTTAAAGGGACACAAGGCAGCATTTTTATGTTAATAAATCATCTTCGTAAGTCGGTATATGGTTAAATGACTCATTACATGACGAATGAAGACTCTCTCGCCCGCCCCTACCGTCTGTAGGAAGAATACCCCACTTGCAAGTTCGCTGTATCCGACCCGGTGTCCTTCAGTCTCGTATAGTCTTAGATATAGAACGCATTTACTCCCAGACACTAGGGGGAGCTAGTAGAGAAATAATACTCAGACTTGCCTTGTGTGCCTTTAATATTACTGTAATATTTTGAGCAAAACATTCAAAATTAAGTCATTTATGACCTTTTCCTACCAAAAAGTCAGATTTGAGTGTTCTCGTTTTCTTCGTGTGTAATCGTCAACGTGATTGTTTAACGCCATTGAAAACACGGAGTCTGAAAACATGAAAGTAAACAAAGTTAAATACTGTAATTACTTATTAAAACGGTCATTACCAGTAAAAAAACATTGTTTAAATGATTAATGTTCCAGCTTGCAGGAATTCAATTGGGTTTAAAAGCATGGGATGATTTTTAAAAATATGTTTTTTTAGCAAAGCCAGCATCGTGTGCCTTGTTCCAAAACAATCAGTGGTAAAATGCACTGAATTATGTGATTCAGTATCAATGTGGTTGGGACATTGTATAGACGGTTTCATTGGATGCACGTGCGGTGACGCGATACCCGTCTGGTCCGGACTTTACTTCCGGTTTCAGTTTTGTTTAATGCTCTGACTAGTTGCTAAACTGAACTCTTGAAAAAATACCTCATCAAAAATAACAAATGTTTTGGTTTCCTATGTAATCTACGTGTTGTTTATTTTGCTTGCTATATAAATAAACTACGTTTAAAGTACTTTGTTGTTATTTATTCATAGCGGAGTTTACCGGAAGTTACCTGTTGACTATGAAAACCACTTGTTTATGTTGTTACTGCTAAAACCATCTATAAAAATTCACTGAATACACTTTTCCTTACGTCAGGAATAGTGATAGGATAGTATTATACATTTCGCGGTATTCCGGTATCAAATTTTCTCTGAATCATCGTGGTCACATGATTCAATAAAACGTTAGGTTTTCCGGGCAACAAGTGTAGGTTTTTTCCGCCAAGTGTAGCAAGCCTGTCCTCCGTATTCATGGACGATGCCGCCTTTTGTGACATCATTGTAATGTTAAGTCATGTTTAATAAACACTTATGGCAGTTTTTCCAAGTCTTCAATTGTTTTTCATTCCTGTAAATGGTTCAATAAATAACTTTCTGTGGGCACCATACTACCGTATCGTACATTTTTGATACCGTTACATCCCTAGTCAGGAACCTTTGGAAGCATGTGCAAAAGCGAGGAACATGACAGCATTTGACTGGCATCTTTCAGCTATCACAATTGCATAGTAAGTGTAAACAAGTCCTTCAGACGCACTTGTTTCTTCGAAGTATGCCCTTCAGCCTGTTATGCAATGTCGTAGTGGATTAACAGTCTGGTTCCTGTTGTCTAGCGAGGGCTATTTCTGCTTCCCTGTGACTTAATGACTGTGGGAGGAGCCAACAATGCGATGATGTAAATGTAGGTGTCGTCAACTTGCTCTGCAGCAGGTCCTATGAAAATGGATTAATTGTAACAACACACATCCAGCCATTTTGCATCATTAATTTCTTTTCAGAGCACAATAAATGCTTTTGTTATTGATGAGTTATGCAACTTGAATGATGTATTAATGGTACCAAGACCTCTTACTGTATGTCAAAAGGCTAAGTGAAATTTAATTCCTCATGTCATGGCAATCAAAAAACATGAAAGGTAATGTGCCCACACTAAAAACCTACAATTTTGCATAAATAATTATTTGATTCTCTCCTCATTTCCTTGGTTATACATTATTTTTAGTCATTTAAAAAAATGGTGGGTTCTTCTTTTTTTTTGATTCATTATTAGATTTAATTAATGCTTCATTTAAACCATTCATCTATTAATATTAATTCTACAACCATACAACTAATTAATACACAAAAGGCATAAACATGAAAAATTAATCTTGATTTGTTTGCCACACAATCCTTTGCTTGCTGAAACAAACAACACACCAATGCAATCAGACCCAGTTTATCTGCATTGGTTATAATCAGGCCAATGTTGTGTGCACCTGAGTCGAACCAAACACTCTCTTTCAACCTCAGTATAACTCATTACCTTTATATGAAAGAGTAAATATGAACAGCAGATTCCTTGCAGAGAGGCTGAGTGAAAAAAATGTAAATATTCCTGCTGATTACAAGACTACAATCTCACTATGAGCTCCAATGAAAGTCAACAGGGTTCTGAATCTGTTTTTACAATGCAAATGTAGCTTTGAATCTACAAATGTGTGAATTTAACTGATATAGATCACAGACTGATGTTACCAACATGCATGCAGTAAAAACAAGACTCTAACAAGGCTCCTCAAAAGGCACAGGGCTCCACTGAGAAATCTATCCCATAATGTCCAGCCTGGTCTTACTGTTAATACATAGTATTAATATATAACTTTCAGAAACACAAAACATACTTTTTTGTATTAAATAGATTCTGAAGCGTATAATGTAGACGCATTTGCAACATTTAATCATAGCATTATGTTTTCACAGCTAAAAAACTTAAAACATTTACAAATGTTTCATACCATAAAGTTTGCTGTATAATTTCTCTCGACATTTTATCGATAACATTATCACCCTAACCTGACAAGTGTAATCACAAAACTTCCTTATTGCGAAATTTCAAACGCAGCACCAAAAGTAGTTAGGAGGTTTGCACAACAAAGCTTTTACACTGAAAAAAAAATGATTCATTTAATTTACTCAATTTTTTAAGGTAAAGGGTAGCAATTTTATTTAAAGGAATATTCCATTTTCTTAAAAGAAAAATCCAGATAATTTACTCACCACCATGTCATCCAAAATGTTGATGTCTTTCTTTGTTCAGTCGAGAAGAAATTATGTTTTTTGAGGAAAACATTGCAGGATTTTTGTCATTTTAATGGACTTTAATGGACACCAACACTTAACACTTAACTCAACATGTAACAGTTTTTTTCAATGGAGTTTCAAAGGACTATAAACGGTCCCAAATGAGGCATAAGGGTCTTATCTAGCAAAACGATTGTCATTTTTGACAATAAAAATAACAAATATACACTTTTAAAGCACTTCTCGACTTTCTAGACTTCTCGTCTAGATCCTGTCCAGCGCCACCTAACGTAATGTGTAGTGACGTACAGTAGGGAGGTCATGTGTTACATATATAAAACACACATTTGCGGACCATTGTAAACAATAAACTGACACAAAGACATTAATTAGTATCAGTTGACATATAACAATGTAGGAACGGTCCTCTTTCTCAACACTTGTAAACACTGGGGCGGAGTTTCACGTTCGTCCTCTGTGACCTCTTGACGTCATGACGTATTGCGTGGGGTCACGCTGACGCATCACGACCGGATCTGGATGAGAAGTTGTGCTTTAAAAGTGTATATTTGTTATTTTTTATTGTCAAAAATGACAATCATTTTGCTAGATAAGACCCTTATGCCTCGTTTGGGATCGTTTATAGTCCTTTGAAACTCCGTTGAAAAAAAACTGTTACGTGTTGATTTAAGTATTAATTGTTGGTGTCTATTAAAGTCCATTAAAATGAGAAAAATCCTGCAATGTTTTCCTCAATAAACATAATTTCTTCTCGACTGAACAAAGAAAGACATCAACATTTTGGATGACATGGTGGTGAGTAAATTATCTGGATTTTTCTTTTAAGAAAATGGAATATTCCTTTAAGCTACATTTAAACAAAAAAATTAGAAAAACAAAACAAAAAACTTCTGTTTAAATGTAGCTTAAATAAATTGATTAGAACTACTTAACTTAAAAAATATTAGTAAATAGAATAAATCATGTTTTTAGTGTACGCCCGCGGCCGGCGAATGTTTTCAATTGTTTCCAATGGAAGCGAGGCATTTTTTAAAATAGCTGGCGGGGTTTTTTCCGCGCTGAAAGCCTGCGCTCTGTGTTTTTTCCGCACTCAGCGTCGAGCCTCGAGAGTTGAAAGAGATTCAACTTTGGGTGAAAAGCACCGCCCGTCAACATCAGTTCTCACACGGCCATCCAATCACAGTGGAGGAGGGGCGGGACAAGTATCACAGCAACCAACTGGCTCACAGCTCAAGTATCACAGCTGAAAAAACAGCTGGCATTCGGCGTCCTCCAGGCTGAGTAAAAAAGCTTTGGTGTGTCCTGCCCCTTCAAATTATGATGTGCTGCATCTGCGGTCCTCTCTGGAGTAAGTACAGAGAAGTATTAAAGTTAGTAGTCCACAAGAACGTTAATCTGGTTTGTGAAGGCCTGTCAAGACGCGCATTTCAAAAGTACATCAACTGAAAGACCGCAGTGTCTCAAATCTGTGACGTAGCACTCAAGAGCCAATGAGCTTGAGATATCACTGCTGTAAAGCACTGTGTCGGAAAGCATCTTAAGGTACAATATTTGAATTCAAATTCATAACGAACACGATTTGACATTTAGGGTCACCGATGAGAACTGGGATCAATATCGATGGATAAATAGCTGAATTTGGGTCTGTTCCTCGCAATCTTATGAATTTTAACTTATTCCCCACGACCTTTTTTTTTTTTTTAAAGTTGCCCACCAGAATTTTTTGTGATTTTCACAAAAGTTTCACAAAATGCCTTCCAAGAAATTTTCCTTCTATAAATATATAAACATGCAAATATATCAAATGAAAGAACAGACCCTCTGCTTTCAAACAAACAAACAAAACAGGAAAAACCTTTTTATCCTATCTTCATTTGTTCTTTTTTAATAACCTCTTAAATTTGTGTAGATTCCTTCAAAAACTTTGAGCAAAAAAATACATAATAATTGCATTTTTGTAAAGTAATTTTGTTAGAGAGCAGATTCAGAATAATTATCAAAACATACACAGAGTTAATAAATTAAATTAGTTTTTGCTTCAGTTGTTTATAAATCGCGTTAAGATCTAGTGGATAATAGCGGAATTACAAATTACTGTAAAAACTTGTCAGAAAAGTGTCATTGGCAGAGAAATGTTTTCTCTTAATTGACGAGATAACTCGTCAATGGTGGGGAAAGAGTTAAATATGTGGGTTACAGTGAATGAATAAAATTAACATGAATTTGTGTTGTGTAATTATTGTGGTATAGGAGAAGACTGCATAGGACAAAACACGTTTTTGGGTGTCATGGCAAACAAACTGAATATTACAAAATGGTTAAAATAATTTTGAAAAATAATAGGTTTTAAAGAGCAACTATGGTCCGATTCACGATTTACATTTCCTTGGTGTGTAAATTTAGTACATGTTAACGATATGCAAAAGGTACAAACATCAAAGTAAACAGTGACGAGACTTATCGTCTCCAATGTAAATCTCTTTTCTTGAACTACAACAAACAGACGGATTGTAGGCAACAGTTTACTTCCAGGTCCGGATGACATGGACATGACGGTCATTATCATAATCCTGCCCACTTCTGACTCACAGCCTGTAAGTTAACTCTTGTCAGCATTGCATTTTGAGCGAATCTTTCAAACATGGTAAGGAGCATCACATTTCCCGCTGATGTCAGGGGTATTTAGGCCAATCACGGTGCTTTTACAGATCGATGAGTTTTGTACAAAATCAATGCTTTTGAGGAAGACATGATATCTGGAGCTACAAAAATGTACGGTATGTGGATAACATGGATAATCATGTGTTTTTTTTAACCATTAACTTTGCAAACACCAAAAAATACCAAATACACAAATATTGCTTTTTAGCAATGAAATAGGTGCGCTTTAAGAAGTGGTCTTGTGTAATATTGTGTAATGTTAATTCTCTCAAAAGTCATAAATATTTAATTACATAAACTGTCAGAAAGTAACTGTATATAAATCAATATATAATAAAAACAAAAAAAAATGTATGAATAGGAATATGTACAAATTTGTACATCTGTAAAGCTGTTAAAACTTAAATAATTAACTTATTAGTCCTGTCAACACATCAATATTATACTTTCAGTGTGTATTAAAACGTTAATAAATGAATCACACTTTACGTAAAAATACAGACGTATTCTCAGACCATGTTGAAATGTCACTTACATGTACCTTCAAGTCTAGTGTGATACAACAAAAACTTTATCTGAATTTATCTGATTTGGAAAATCTGAGTTAATGAAGGTACATCTTGTTCAACAAGACGTGTTCTTTGACCTCCTCTGTCAGTCTCTGACATGATTTATGCCACCATTTATACCTCTGATTGCCAATCTGACCTTCATTGGATTGGTATGTCTATCCCAGCACAATGTAAAACTCAGAAATCTTCCCTCCAGATCTCATCAGCACCAGTTTCTAATTGGCTGACTGTATAGGGATGACCTTGATCTTCACTCATCCTCAGCCAGCGATTTCTCCCTCATGGCTGAAAGAGTCAACACGCCCAACAGGCGCACAGAGCTCACTGGAGCTTTTTGGCTATCGGGACCTGTCATCTTAAGTTTGGATGAACCGGTCTTTGATTTATATTTTGACTAAATTGCCATCTGTTCAGAATGACATCTGCAAGTAGCAAATCCAAACAGCCGCAAACCTGCTCTTTTTATTACATGGCAGACAAATATATTCAGATTGATGTGTTACTTACAGCATTGAGCTCCTCATGCATAAGGAAATGCATTTTATGAGAAACAAATCTTTTAAAAAGGTGGAATGCATGTTGTGTCAAGACTATGGCATTAAATATGGCTATTTTATTACTACTCTATGGTGATTGTCACTTTAATTGACCTTTTTATTATGAATTAGGACTCAGCTTACTGTGATATTAGGTCTCCTCTGCCTAAACTTTTATTTTAAATGACACTTGGTATACATATAGCAAGTATGGCACTATCACCCTTACCATCTGCTCTGCGATACTGAATTCAAGGACACATGCATACAAATTGTATAACCGACTGTTACACAACAGCATCAGAATCACCTATGCTGACAAACAGCACTGTCTTGTACTACTCTATGCTCAGCGTGCATTTAGGGGGTACAAAACGAAAATCTTGCAATTGTAAAGCATATGCATAAGTATAGAAGTTGAAACTGCTACGGGCATTTTTGTACCAAGCATAATTTCAAAAACTATTTTACATTTGCTGAGGAAAATGTAAGTAGTGCTTGCCCACTGTGACAATGTTGTGACAAGTGACAATGCTAAAGTGTTGAGTGGTTTCTAGGGTTTCTAGGGTTATTATTTATCAGATTACACTTTTTTTGATTACCCATTACTATTTGGAAGTAAACATAAGTGTTTCACTAGCTGGGAAACGTGATGCGAATCTTTTCAAAATTAGTAAATAAAAACAAAACAACAACAAATACAAATTATGTGCGTTTCTATCAAGTTGTTTGAGCAAATGGCAGTGGTAATGGTAACCTAGTAACCAACAGTAAATTAAACAAGGTGCACTTTGAAATTGAAAACAGGAATGTATTTAGTTACAATCAGGGTTCTAAATTAACTTTTTTGACCACCAGCCAAAGTGGCTGGTAACTTTCTAAAGTTTCTAAAGCATACATGGCATAAAATGTTTGGTAATAATGACAGCAGAGAAATATTTTCTACATTATACAATGATAGCAATGATTAATAACTTATTTTTACAATATTTTAAGAAACCAGTCATTTTATGACTGCTATATTTAATAATCTCAGTCACAGTTACTGCTAACTGTTTATGTAGTGTCCTAGAGTTAAATATTAGTAAACTAAATATTAATTTCATATCTAAACATACAGAACAGTATAACACATACACCTGTGGATTTTCTCAGCAACAATGCAATCCTATAGACTTGACAAAAGGCTTTCCTGAGATTTTTCCTCTAATGTTTGAGACCTGACAGGGTGAGGATGTAGTTTGTCTTACCTCCCTTAAACTCATCATCTCTCCTTTCTGCTTCCCTTTCCCTGCTCTGCACAAAACATTTCTGATGTCCATCTACAGACCCCAATAATGATCTAGTCAAAAAAAGATTAGCATTATTATTTAGAAACGTACTTCTCGTCATGTTTTCATAATTACTCATTCGCGTGGCGTCCTTTTGGATGGAGTTGCGCGCGCAGAGGAAGGCAAAGACGCACGTGGACATGGATACATGCGTGCACGCATCAGTGCGACTGCTTTGTCGCTTTACAAGCAGTTGGTAACTACATTGCATATAGATCTGTTTTGCCGCTATTATCTTTGTAGAGGAATACACTAGTAAAATTTAAACTTGAGATTTACACCTGGGCACGAAAGATTTACACTGGATCACATGCCCCAGTAAAGGGGTGTGGCGACACCGCTGTCTTTTAGTCTATCCTCCCTGCTCTGCCCGTTCGTTCTCTTTCTTCCTTTTGTTTTCTGGTGGACCCGCTCCACTCGTTTCTATGGTTTCTCGCGCTGGTGTCGCTGCAAACTGCGCGCAACCAATTGGCGTATAAACATCATCACGTAGCATTGATTACGGCATGTTCATGGGAAATGTAGGAAGTACTGCCAGAGGGATAAATGACCGAGAACGGAGATTTATGTATCTTGCATGCAATGCCTCATGCATCACCGGCCAAACTGGCTAGTAAGTTTTTATTAACACCCGCCAGAATTAATTTTAACCCGCATTTGGCGGGTGTTAATTTAGAACCCTGGTTACAATGTGTTTGGCACGTTATACATATATAAACAGTGCAGCATGTTATTGCTAAACTGAATGCTGTGCACAGAAAAGTAAATGCAGGGGAGAGCGGGGCACAACCTAACGCTGTCATGGTCTTGTCAGACCTTCCGTGCTAGATTGAGGTCTGAGTACATCTGACAGGACCATGACAGTATT
Organism: Misgurnus mizolepis; assembly: GCA_025389145.1. Taxonomy (NCBI): domain Eukaryota; kingdom Metazoa; phylum Chordata; class Actinopteri; order Cypriniformes; family Cobitidae; genus Misgurnus; species Misgurnus mizolepis. Next base: position 28,002,029 of record JAIFKI010000002.1, on the reverse strand, counting down.
ATGTTCTGTGTGGGGACACGTGGAGTCATATCGTGTATGTGGCTTCCACGTGTTCCCACGGTCTTGTCGATGTCATGGTCTTGCCTGACCTTGATATATGATTCAGGTCCTGTTTCAGAGGGCAAGGTCATGGCAGCATTGTGTTTTGTGTGGGGACACGTGTTTTCACATTATGTATTTGTGTCACGTGTTCTCAATGTCTCGTCACTTTTACCCTACTCCCTTATGTGTTCGTGTCTTACGTAATTAATTATGTTCACCTGTTCCCCATTGATGTCGTGTCTTTATATTGCCCTCTCGTTCTCTGTCGTGTGCGCGTTCGTTGTCTAAAGTCGTCTTGATTCAGTGTTTGTTGTTCCCGTCATCCGGTCAACCTGAATCATTCCCATAGTCTGTTTGTTATTTTGTATCCTGTGGTTGTTTCTCTGTTTCGTGTTCCTTCATGTTTAGTTCTGATCTGTTTTACCCCCATGTGGGTTTTTGTGTTGTTTAGTTTAATAAACCTTCTGTTATTTTATACATTATCTGCGTTTGGGTTCTCTCTCTTTTGTGTTAAAACCGCACCGTGACAAACGCTTTTTGGTTTTGGCTCAATCATTCAAAAATATTTGAGTTTGATTAATTATATTTTTACACAAGCAACACACAAATCACTGCTACAAATGAACATTTGAAGTTTGTTTTTATTACTTACCATTCTTGGACAATTACACCAAATGTGACAGAAGTGCAACCGTTACAACTTACCCCATACTGTAGGTGGGGTTAATTGTAACCGACAGGGGGTTAGTTGTAACACTTGCTAAAAATTAAGTTTGCAGGCAAATATTTCAATACTATTTTGTCTTATACTTGAAGTGGATATTGTTTATATATCTGTCTATAATAGACAGGTATCCACACTGTATTCATTCATCCAGCCCTTTTCTAACAGTTGAATTATAAATGGATACAAATGTCTAAATTTGTGAGAAAAAGCAGCACAATTATGACAAAACATTTTTTTTTATATGTGAGACAGTCTGTAATAATCATACTACAGGTTCAAAATCAAATTCTGAGATAATGATCAAAATTTGATTTTAGTCATTCATTTCATTATGATTTCAATCTTTGACGTGACCTTATTCAATCAAATTAAAGATATTAACAAAAATAAATTTGACACACGATTTTTGATAAGACAGGCACATTTATTTTGTTGGCAGCCAGCAATCATTCATGTGTAGCCTATTTAAAACAACGGCAAGAATTACGCTAACGTTAGCGGTTTTCATATCGTAAGTGCTGAGGGGTTAGTTGTAACACAGCGTTACAATTAACCCTGCTGGTTCAAAATATTTTCAAGCCCACTAAAAAAGTTGCTAAGAGCTGCAGACATATTTCAAAACGATGCTATGTTTTAGTCAACAAGACACTGATTAATATGACATAACATTGGATTTGGTATCTTACACACCCAACTTAGAAACCGAAAAAAACATTTGATGAAAAATGTACTTACATGCCACCAAAACACTCGTTCATCAATAACTCTCCGGAAAAACATTATACATTTCCAATAATTTGTGGGAGATCATCTTTTGGCATGAAAAAAAAACAGAAAACCAAAACACTCAACCTTGTGCAACAGTGTAAACAGTCCGTGTTACAACTAACCCCGCGTAAGTTTTTGCCCCACGCACCCCTACTAATAGCAAGGACATTGCGACATCGTCGAGCCCCATATATGGGTAAAAAGACAACGTCAGCTAATACAGCAAGACGATCAGTCACATAGGTTTAATGTTCGCTTTAGAATTTATTCGGCAAATGTGTCACCATATCCCATTATTTTTACTATTTTCAAGTAAAAAACGACTCAAGTGAGCATAAAAGGTTTTTTGCGAATTAAGGGATTTTTATTTGCAATTTGGAGTTTCCATCACTTCTTATGCGATACTTCAAAATGTGCATAAAATCAGTGTGATGTAAACCCAGCTACAGTGATAATAAAACACACTCAGACAGTTTGTTAATAAGTTAAAGATCAATGCACCTAAAATTGTAAATGTTGTTTGCACATTTTCATTCCCTGCATGCAATACATTATGCTTTATTTTAAATGATCAGGTTTTCAATTAAGTTTAGCTTTTCTTCACAGTCTTGTCACAAAGTGTCAATGCAACATTCCCTTCACACATCATGACTGTGCCTCAGACAGCCATTAAAATCAGGACACTTCTGCCTGACTAAGATAACAAGTGGATTTTGCGTGCAATGCTGTGTGTGTGTGTGTGTGTGTGTTTGTGTGTTCCCAACCAATGCATATTTGTCGTTTCTTGCTCTGAGACAGAGATTAGGACACATCAGTCGCCCTGCACTGTTAGTGTTGGAGGTTCTGGTGCATCATAAACCCATTCCCTGATCTCAAGTGCCGAGTTCAGCACTTCTTTACAGCAGCAAAACAGACAAGTGAGTTTAAATGTTCATTTCCATGATTCGCCCATAAGTACAGCGTCACTGCATCTCCTGATATGATCCCATTTTAGAAAGAGAGAGAGACAGAGAGAGGGGGGTTTGTCATTAAATTGTGAATTATGTTATACAAAGACAGTCATGCTGACACAGCATTGACTCAATCTTATATTTGTTTGGACACAATCCCAAAAAGGCTTAAGCATAGATGACACCAATCCAGGATTTCACTGATTCATTTTAAACCCTTGAATAATTAAAAAATAAATAATGAATACAATTTAAATAAGGTTTTTGGTAACACTTTACAATAATGTTGTATTTGTATCAATGAACAATATTTTTACACCATTTATTAATCTTGATTTATGTTAATTTCAGTATTTACTAATACATTTTTTTTTTAAATCAAAAGCTGGAACTAGTTAGGCCTAATGCAAAATGGACTAATATGAACAATTGTAGTGACATTAACTAGCATTAAAGGAAAAACACCACTGTTTTTCAATATTATACTATGTTCTTATCTCAGCTTAGACTAATTAATAAATACCTATCTTTTTTCAATGTGTGCACTTCATCTTTGTACAGCACGTTGTGAATGTGTTAGCATTTAGCCTAGCCCCATTCATTCCTTAGGATCCAAACAGGGATGAATTTAGAAGCCACCAAACACTTCCATGTTTTCTTTATTTAAAGACTGTTACATGAGTAGTTACACGAGTAAGTATGGTGGCACAAAATAAAACTTTTGTTTGGAGCCATAGGAATGAGGCTAGGCTAAATACTAACACATTCAAGAAACGCTGTACAAAGATTAAAAGTGCACGCATTAAAAAAAGATAGGTATGTGTTAATTCATCTATGTGAGGTAAGAACACAGTAACATATTGAAAAACGGTGGTGTTCACCTTTAACAAAGATTCATAAACATTAAAAAAACTATATTGCTTACTTTTGCTAGTTAATGCATTTACAAATGTTAACAAATACAACCTTATTGTGCTACCAAGTTTTTATATAATATACCTGTTTCAGTGTATAATACATCTCCTTCAATCTATTTAATTTTAATAAGTTGTAATTTTTATATATTATGACTGAAAACTAATTAAAACATTGCAAACAGTCATTTTCAGTACAACAAAATAGTTTCCTAGTTAAAGGCGTTAATTAAAAACAAATTTATAAATACTTTCGACAATCTCTGATGTTTTTTTTATATCCTTAATTGTTTATCTGAACCCAACACTCAAAAATTCTGTGTTGCTGATTCATCTACATCAATTCATTTGAAGTTAACAAATGTCTTTCATCTCTTTCTTTGCTACAAAAGTGCTATAGTCACCGCTCTAAGATGGGAAAGAGCGAAACAACATTCCTTTCACTTCAGTGCTCCAAAAGTCTAATATGCCTGGGAAGAGGTCAGGGCCGGACCCTAGAGGGTCCTGGCACCCTGCAACAGTCCTTTGACTGACCAATAATAAAGGGTCAGACACTTCCCTTTCCAATGGCAGGATGCTATAAGCTTCTCACTACCCAGAGGACATTTCAAACCTCATTCAAAGGGTAAACTCATTCACAGAGGATGAAATTCACACACAAAGAGTCTGACATGTTTAGCACCAAAGTAAATCAACAAAGTCAGCAACAAAAGGCTGACGGATACCATGCAGAGGTCATTAAACTAAAACACAGAACTGCTGTCAAAACGCTTCTTAACAATAAGCATTATTTCATGAATTTAAATCACCAATCATCGAAGTTGGATTTAAATAGAACTGTTAAAGAGCACCTGTTTTATAAAAAGCAATGTTATTTTGTGTACACATTATTTTTCACATACCGTACATTTTTGTAGCTCTAGATTTCACTATCTTCCTGAAACGCAAAGATTTTGTACAAAAGTCATTGATTTGAAAAGTGCTGTGTCCCTGACTGTCCAGCTAATCTGTACATTGTGATTGGTCTGAATACCTCTGACGTCATTGGAAATGTGACGCTCCTTACCATGTTTGAAAGATTTGCGCACAATGCAATGCTAACAGGTGTTAACTTACAGGCTGTGAGTCCAAAGCGGGAGGAATTATGATAATGTCAGTCTTGTCTACATCACATATTCCAGGAAGTAAACTGTTGCCTACAATCCGTGTGTTTGTTGTATTCGAAGAAAAGAGTGCTCTTTCTCAAAAGATTGGTGCTTATTCATGTTTATTAATATTATAAGAAGGTCTATCAAAGTGAGAAACAGGCAAAACCACATGATATGTACTTGGATGAAGCACTTTCACTCTTTAAATGATGGAAAATATGGCCAGGACTGCTCTGGACAAATATCCATACCTCACATCTCTTCAAATGAAACCTTACATCTCTTCTGATGTGACAAACCACTGCTTACCAGGTTCAATTTGAAATCTGTTCACAACAAACCAAATTAAACCTTTGATACAAACAAAAAGCGGGAATTGGCAATTCGACGTGTTGCGTGCAAACGCCACCAGCTACTTTGAAGTTAACGGATCAAAAAACGGCAACATTAAAGGCGAAAAGATTTCTTTGTTCAACAAAGCAACTCTCTTCGTGATCTGTGCATGTATGCAAACATGCTGCAAGTTGCTTTATTGTCAAAGAGCTGACGGGTCGCAGAAGACGGCCCTATTTCAACAATGAATAAATTATGCATCCGAAAAGGTCTATGAAAATAAATGCAGTCAATCCCCAATGAAGTGTGGTTGGGATGAACTCGCAACTGTTGGTGGACTAGCGTACACTGGCTGCGGAGTGATTGAACATTGAGGTAAAAATAAAAGATAAATGCAAAGCCGCATCCCCTTAGGCAAAAGAAAACAATGTTAGGTCACAAATCTCGGCAAGAGCTGACAGACAGCAGTGAGCAGGTTTATATTTGGGACTGGGTATACAGTAAGTGATGGAGGTGATGGAGAATACCATAAATTGTGTGGCCTGATTGAAGAGTTATTTAGAGCACAAGACTCAAAAACACAGACAGTGCAGGATCTTGATATACACACATACGCAGAATTATAGTATTTAAAAACATCTGTTTTGACATGAATTTACGCAAATGAATCTGTTATGCCTTAGGGGCATGTTTGGTTAAACAAAAGTATATTGGTTACACTTTCTGATGTGTAACATTACAGCCATTTCTTAAATAGAAGGCTGCATCCTCCAGAGGTCACATATGCAGGGTGAATATGTCATACGCAAAAATGCCTTGTTGATGCAAGAGGTCAGAGGAGAATCGGCAGACTGATTCAAGTTGATAGAAGAGCAACTTTGACTGAAATAACCACTCGTTACAACAGAGGTATGCAGCAAAGCATTTGTGAAGCCACAACAACCACAACCTTGAGGTGGATGGGCTACAACAGCAGAAGACCCCACTGGGTACCACTCATCTCCACTACAAATAGGAAAAAGGGCTACAATTTGCACAAGCTCAGCAAAATTGGACAGTTGAAGTCTGGATAAATGTTGCTTGGTCTGATGAGTCTGATTTCTGTTGAGACATTCAGATGGTAGAGTCAGAATTTTGGTATAAACAGAATGAGAACATGGATCCATCCATAGCATTTAAGAGAGCCATGTAAGGTAATAACGTAAAGCTCTTTTTCAAACAGTACCACAAAATGAAATTTGTAATTTAAAAACATGTAGAAGGAAAAAAAGCCAGTTTATGTCTTATTGCTTGACCAGAAGAGACCAACAATACATTATAAGTCAATCCACTTATAATATCACAAAGCAGCACTCCAATGACATTTACTGACCGTTTCATTTAATTTTGTTGTAAAGTTGAAAAGCACAGCGGCAGGTGTTTCATCGTAGCAACTATGTTCTCTTCATTTACTTCAATTTGCCAGGATGGGTCACATATTAGTGTAGTCCTTGCCGAACACAAACAGCGCCCTAAAATTGGAATCAATGTTTGTATTACTTTCAGACAGCCGCAGCAACACATCCAATTTCACAACTGCTAGTTTTCCCACTTCTAAATCTATATGAGATCCTGTGAAACTAGTGTGCTGAACACATCGTCAAAATTACAAGACAAACTTGTTGATTGTCACTGGAACAAACAAGTAAACGCTTAGGTTACTCACGTAACCCCGGTTCCCTGAAATAACGGGAACGAAGCATTGCGTCAGTTTGCTGACGCTATGGGGGAAACTCCTGTTTACTCCGTGATTGAAGCCTATTGGTTAACGTCTGTAGAAAATACAGACCAATGACGTTTGAGCCCGCGCGGGGGCGTGGCACACGTCCCTATATAAGCCGGTGAAATACGTCAAGAGCTCATTATTATTCGACTGAAGCGCGCAGCCGAATAACACTCGCTGCGTAGACGTTTGTAGCACGGCCAGCGACGCAATGCTTCGTTCCCGTTATTTCAGGGAACCGGGGTTACGTGAGTAACCTAAGCGTTCCCTTTCAATACGGTTCACTTCGCATTGCGTCAGTTTGCTGACGCTATGGGGGAACGTAATCCCATCCCGCCGTGCATACACAACGGACTGAGGTGCCCTTACCGGAGAGACACTGCATGTGGCCCTAACCCAGCATATACATAGCTCTAGCGAGCGCAAGTGTAAGCACCATATATGAGACAGTAATACGCATACAGTGAAGTTTCTAAACGCACCATGATGCATATACAATAGAGCACGAGACGGCGGGTTCCCTGAGCGCGCCGCGAGCTGTGCGTGAATTATTAATAGGTAGCCATGACGGTGAGCTAGCAACGCACCGTGAAGGCATACAGAAACGCAGTCGCGTGAATCATTAAGCCGATAAGACCTGTGCTTGTAAGGCAGGGACATCCAGGCTATAAAATCTGACAAACGTAGACGGCGAGGACCAGCCGGCCGCGTTACAAATGTCAACGATAGAAATCCCCGTAGACCAAGCCCAAGATGAAGCCATACCCCTCGTGGAGTGAGCTTTTAAACCAACTGGACAATGTTCATTCAGGGAGGCGTAAGCCAAAGCAATGGCTTCGACGATCCATTTAGATAGCCTCTGTTTAGTGAGCGGCATACCTAAGGAATGTTGCGCGAAGCTTACGAACAGCTGATCTGACTTGCGGTATGAGGCAGAACGGTCCGTGTATATTCTTAACGCTCTGACGGGGCAGAGCGTGTTCGGGGTTTGTTCGCCGTCCGCCGTCGGAAGGGCGAGAAGTGAAACCACCTGAACTCTAAATGGCGTGGTCAAAACTTTAGGAATGTATCCCGCTCTCGGTCTAAGGATCACTTTGCTATCGTTAGGACCGAATTCCAGACACGACGGGTCAATTGAAAACGCGTGTAAATCGCCCACTCGTTTAACCGATGCCAACGCCAGGAGGAGAGCGGTTTTAAACGAGAGAGCGCGCAGGTCAGCCTGTTCGAGGGGCTCGAAAGGGGGACCGCGCAGCGCTTTCAGGACCGTGGACAGATCCCAAGACGGGACCGTGTTAGGTCGCGGTGGGTTTAGTCTGCGAGCGCCTCTGAGGAATTTAATGATGAGATCATGTTTTCCCACGGTGCGACCGGCGATAAGGGCGTGATTCGCCGTTATCGCCGCCACATACACTTTAAGCGTCGAGGGCGCGCGACCGCTGTCCAGCATTTCCTGCAGAAAGGAGAGAATATGCTCCACTTCACAGGTGTTTGGGTTTAAGTCTTTCGTCGTGCACCAATCAGAAAAAATAGACCACTTTTGAGCGTAAAGGCGCCTGGTAGATGGGGCCCTAGCTTCAGTTAGAGTATTTAACACTCGTCCTGAAAGGCGTGATGGTTGCCGTTCAGAGACCAAACGTGTAGATTCCATAGCTCCGGCTGTGGATGCCATATCGTCCCTCTCGCCTGAGATAGGAGGTCTTTCCTCAGCGGTACTGGCCATGGTGCTGATGTTTTCAGCTGCCATAGGTCGGGGAGCCATGGTTGATTGTGCCAAAACGGGGCGACCAGAATTATCGCGCATTTCGTCTCTCTTATCCTCTGAAGGACCTGTGGTAACAGGGCCACCGGAGGAAAAGCATACAGAAGACACGCCGGCCATGCTTGCGACAGGGCATCGTGATGTCTCGAGAAGAAGATCGGGCAATGCGCGTTCTCGTCTGATGCAAACAGATCGATCTCCGCCCGGCCGAAGACGGTCCATATTCTCTCGACCGTCTGAGGATGCAGTCTCCATTCTCCCGGCGGCGGACCGTTGCGCGAGAGAATGTCTGCACCCGTATTGGCTACACCCGGTACGTGAGTCGCTTTTAACGAACGTACGTTCGCGTGAGCCCATAATAAAAGCCGTTTCGCCAGCCTGGATAGGGAGCGAGATCTCAGCCCTCCTTGGTGGTTTATGAACGAAACCACCGTCATACTGTCCGACCGCACTAGAACGTGTTGATGTTGGAGTTTCGGTCGAAAGTGTCGTAGCGCCAAGATAACCGCCCACATCTCGAGGTGGTTGATATGTAGCTGAGACAACTGGTTGTTCCACGCACCGAAGGCGAGCTCGCCGTCGCAGTGAGCGCCCCAACCCGTCGCAGACGCATCCGTAGTCACCACTTTCCTCCTGCTCACGGAGCCGAGCTCCGTGCCCGAGAGGAAAAGGTGAGGGGATGTCCATATCGAAAGCGCTTTCACGCAGCTGTACGTGATTTTGATTAATAAGCGGCCCGACAACCAAGCACGGGGCGGAACTTTCGCTTTCAACCAAAACTGAAGCGGCCTCATGAACAGCATTCCCAACGGTATTAGTGGGGATGCTGCTGCCATCAGACCCAACATTTTTTGGAATCGTTTGAGAGGGAGATGTGAACCCGCTTTGAACGATGCCGCCTCGCGTCTGACCGTGAGCGCGCGTTCCTGTGTAAGCCATGCCCGCATCTTTAATGAGTCGAGCGTCGTGCCTAAGAACGCGATTCGCTGCGTGGGGGTGAGCAAACTCTTCTGGAGGTTGATTTTGAACCCCAAATTCTCCAAATGCTGGAGTACAACGGTCTTGTGCGCAGTAATTTCCCCCTCTGACTGTGCTAGAATAAGCCAATCGTCGAGGTAATTCAATATGCGGATGCCGCTCTGTCTGAGAGGGGCGAGAGCCGCATCCGCACATTTGGTAAATGTGCGTGGTGCCAGAGATAATCCGAAGGGCAGAACTTTGTACTGGTATGCTGTCCCGTCGAGCGCGAATCTTAGGAACGGCCTGTGACGTGGCGCTATCGGAATGTGAAAGTAAGCGTCTTTCAGATCCACTGATATGAACCAATCGCCCGGTCGAATTAACGCCATGATTCGTCTGGCTGTAAGCATTTTGAACGGCCGTTTGGCAAGAGCGCGATTCAAAACGCGTAGATCCAATATCGGTCTGAGGCCGCCGTCTTTCTTTGGAACGAGAAAATAACGACTGTAAAAGCCTGATTCGCTTTGATCCGCCGGGACCGTCTCTATCGCGTCTTTTAGTAATAAAGAACGCACCTCTTCCCTGAGGATCTGCATACGATCGTCTGGGACAGTGGTGTAGAGAACGCCGCGAAACCGGGGTGGTCTCCGGGCGAATTGGAGTGAATAACCGTGTTGGATTACGTTTAGAATCCAGCCCGGCATACCGGGGGTGGATTGCCAAACGTGAAATTTGACGGCGAGCGTCGATATGCTTATGGACGTTAAGCCGTGTGTGTGTGTGTACAGAGGAGGAAATTTGCTCTTTTTGTGAAAAGGTAAAAATTTGTGTTTCGCTGTTACAGCGAGGGTGTGTCCAGCGCCCGAGGGGACTGAAACACGCAGAACTTTCGAGGGCGGGCCGGCCGAAGCGGGACCAGAGCCTCTTTTCCTCCTCAGACTCTCTTCAGGGAGGCGGCGCCGGCGTCGGGTCCAGCGTAATCCGAGGACGGGGACCGCGGCGTCGAGGCGGGCCAGTCGGTCGTGCAGGACGCTGGCGCTTGACCTCCGGTTCAGCTCTCTGCTGGGGCTGAGCTGGTGCTGGCTTAGGGCGTTGAGCTGGCGGCGGTTTTGGGCGGCCGGTCTCAGACGCTGAGGCAGATCGTTTAGGTAGAAAATGCCACATAGCCTGCGACGATTTCTGTGCCTCAGTGAAGCGCTGGGTGAACCCCTCCACAGCGGAGCCGAAGAGCCCCGACGGTGACACGGGCGAGTCAAGAAGGGCAACCCGATCCGTGTCCTTTATCTCCGTCAAGTTCAGCCACAGATGTCTCTCCAGAACAACCAGGCTGGCCATGGCTCTTCCTACAGCCTGAGTGGCGACTTTAGTGGCGCGAAGGGCCAGATCAGTCGCGCTGCGCAGGTTCTGAAAGGTCGACGGGTCCGGACCTGTCTCGTCCATGTCACGGAGGAGCTTTGCCTGGTATACCTGCAGCACCGCCATCGTATGGAGAGCGGATGCAGCGTGGCCGTCAGCGGCGTAAGATTTTGACGCCAGGGTCGATGTCAGGCGACAGGGCTTTGATGGATGGTTCAACTTCGCCCTCCATCCGCCGGCTGAAGACGGGCAGAGATGGGCGGCGACAGTTTCCTCGAGCGGCGGCATCTTGGAGTAGCCGTGTTCGTCGGCGCCGTCCACTACGGAGAGGACGTGGGAGACGGCGCTCTGAGCTCGGGTGGAGTGGGGAGCACGCCAAGATTTGCTGAGCTCCTGGTGAACCTCAGGGAAAAACGGCGCCGGCCGTTGGCGGGACGATTGACGGCGCCCGGGCTGCAGAAACCACTCGTCCAACCGGCTGAGTTGAGGCTCTGACGGCGGCGACCACTTGATGTTGAGCTCCGCCGTAGCTTGCGTCAAGATGCGGATGAGCTCAGAGTCGTGAGGACGCGACTCGGTAGGTTCATCAGCGGCGGCTGCGTGGGCGTCGTCATCCGAAGCCGCCCAATCCTCTAACTCCTCAGAGGATGACATCACTTCCAAGTTGTCACCGGACCCAAAGGAAACCATGCCGCTAGCACTCGGCAGGGGGCGCAGGTCTTCATGGGCGAAGGTGACAGGGTGACGGCGGGGAGACAGAGCACGCGGGGGATGAGCCGGCGTGGACTCGGTCTCAGGGCGTCTTCCAGCTTCACGGCTCCGCTGCTGTTTAGGCGGGAGAGCACGGGAAGCCTTCCGTTTAAAGATCTCGAGGCGGGAGCGCAGCACCGCGATAGGAAGGAGCTCGCAGTGGGCGCAGCCCGCCTCGGCGAGTACGGCCTCGGCGTGGGCAGGACCCAGACAGATGACGCACTCCTTGTGGAAATCCTCCACAGGCAAAGGGGCTCGGCAGGAGCCGCAATGCCGAAGCGACATTATCTCAACGCGCTTCTGCTCTTTTAGATACTCTCTTTTAGGCTCACCGGAAAGCGGCAGGGGAACACGCTGGTGTGTTGTAGTCCGCTGCAGTGCTTGGATCGACGGCGAGTAAGGGCTTCTTCTTCGGAGCAGCGAGAAGGTTCGCGCTGAAGGAGAAAAGTAATGAGCTCTTGACGTATTTCACCGGCTTATATAGGGACGTGTGCCACGCCCCCGCGCGGGCTCAAACGTCATTGGTCTGTATTTTCTACAGACGTTAACCAATAGGCTTCAATCACGGAGTAAACAGGAGTTTCCCCCATAGCGTCAGCAAACTGACGCAATGCCAAGTGAACCGTATTGAAAGGGAACTCATTCTTTTCTGTTTAATTGGGATACAAATTATATGCTGTCTTACCAACAGTGATCATTTAATTTTGTTTCTCAAGAAACTTGTTTACAACCTGTTGGCGGGTCCATGTCAACAGCTTGTTAAAATTTCTCAACACAAAATAAAAATCTGCTTTATTTGGTTTCTTAAAAGACAAATGAAGAGCTCAGAAGCAAAACCCTCGAAGATGTTTTATTGTAAATAAGCATTTTTATCAGACTTTTAATGGATTCTGCCAACAAACCAGACCTATTTTGATGAACGTACAATATGTGCCAAGAGCATTCAGTTAATATCATTATATCATTTTTGATGAAGGTGATCTTCAGTTGTTTAAGTTTAGTGGCTACCTAGCAAACATGTAACAAGTGTTTTATTGAAAGAATGGTGCAAAAAATTAAAGAGCACCTATCGTCCAATTCACAATTTTACATTTCGTTTGGCGTGTAAGTGTGTATTAGTACATGTTAACGATATGCAAAAGGTACAAACCCCAAATTAAAGATGACGCGAGTTATCATCTCCAACGTAAATATCTTTTCTTGGACTATAACAAACACACCGATTATAGGCAAAAGTTTAGTTCCTGAGCCTGTTGACGTGGACAAGACCGACATTATCATAATTCATCTCGCTTCGGACTCACAGCCTGTAAATTAACTCCTGTTAGCATTGCATTGTGTGCGAATCTTTCAAACATGGTAAGAAGCGTCACATTTCCGGATGACGTCAGAGGGATTCAGGCCAATCACAACGTACAGATTAGCTGGCCAATCAGGGACACAGCGCTTTTCAGATTGATGAGCTTTATACAAAATAAAACCGTTTGAGGAAAGCAGTATATCTGGAGCTACAAAAATGTATGGTATGTGGAAAATAATGTTTTATATCCATAAACCACGCAAACACGTATTATACTAAATACACAAATCTTTTAGCAATGAAATAGATGCACTTTAAAACAGTTGTGTGAACTAAGTTAAGCAAAGCAAATTATGTTCCCATAGTTTATGAAACTGACAGCATGTACAAAATTCTGAATTCAGAATGGTGCTCTCCATTTATCTCAGTGCTGTCTTTATATAAAAGTGTTTTTTTTGTGTGGTTTCAACAAATAAAGCATATCCATCTTAGCATCCATCTTGATTATTTTCTCTGTGAAGAGTATAAGGTAAGACTGTACCCAGACAAAGTGAATATTACTCAACACATTAGAAGTGCAGTGTCAAAATGACCCTGAAAGCATCTGGGAGCCTGAGCAATCTTGCTGAAAGTGACAGTAGAGATTTGAGAGCCGCTCGGAGAGAAAAACCCCGGAGCACTCGACACAATCACGCCCCTGAGAGCCATCAAAGACCATTGAGTTTTATGGAGACTTAAAAACTGAGCTCTCTTATGAAATACAGACAGAATATTCAATATTCAACAATTCTCTGTATTATATTTCCAGTCGTTGATATTTCACATACCTTGCCTTGCACCTTTCTATAGATTTAAGCACTTACCATATTTAGAATTCACAAATGGATCCTTTGTGAATGGCAACTGAGGCAAAAAATATATATGCAGTACTGTGCAAAAGTCTTAGGCCATCATGCCAGAATTAGATTTGTTGTTTTTGCAAAATTATAGTGATCATATATAATTGTTTCTCAGTCTCTTTAATAGAATACATCCAGAAAATACAGGAAATGTGTATATAGTATTAAAAACTGTATACAAGTGTAATCTGATGTGTCAAGTTTTTAGGGTAAACTCCCCTTCCACTTGAGCAATAGCAGGAAACTGCAGGATCTCCTAAACCAAAATAAAATGAAATCCTAATTTCTAATTTTAAAGAAATTTGTCTTTTTTACTTCATTCTGCTCAAAAACGCTAAAAATGTGTTGATTGCCAAGCGAGGTCACACTAAACACAGATGATGCCTAAAGAAGACATTTAGTCCAGAAAAATGTGTACATATTTCCTGTATTTTCTGTTTGTATCTAAAATAAATTCAAATATAAATATAGATGGACACAAAAACTTCTAAAACAACAAGTCTGGTGGTGATGGCCTAATGCAGGGTTGACAGCAGACGCGGTAGAGGCGGCAAGCGCGGGTGATTTACATGTTAAGTCAATGCAAAGACGCGATTAGGCATCCTGCGGCGCGAATGACGTGGAACGTGCAACGCGGGTGGTGCGTTCCGCGCGATTTGAGCATTGTCGTGGGAAACGCACGAGTTGAAAAATCTGAACTTCGTCGGACTTTCGCACTGCATTAACTGATCAGGACCTTGCTGTAGTAGTGACGTGATTACAGGAAGCGAGCGCAGTCTGTGCAGAGTTGCAGAAGCCCCTCCCATGATGCGAATTTCCGCGTGAATGTCTCGAATGACTAGAATTGCACACGCGCCATTCACGCGTGAAGGAAGCGAGTAAACTCAAAATGAAAAAGCGTCCAACTACGCACGATTAGCGCGTTTTTGCCGCCTCTACCGTGGCTGGTGTGAATGCACCATAAGACTTTTGCACAGTAATGTATATTAAACAAATTTACACAAGCAATGTACAAAGAAATACTGTAGGAAATACTGGGTTATACTGTTTAAAATATTTACTAAAAGATGTTATATGGCCTGTACAGTTACTACACTTACAAAGCCTTTTCGAGACATTACATCACTGCAAAACCGTGGTAGACTGAAATGTGTGAGCATTTAAGAGCTATCAGATATGAATGGAATTTATAGCATATTTATATCTACTAACTGCAATCTTAACATATTCTGAAGGATTTTTTAGTGGCTTTGAAATAAAAAACACCCTAATGAACCTTAAAAAAATCCAGTTTTCTTATGCTACCTGGTTAACAGTTTACAAGTTAATAAATGTTTCATTGTTACAGTAGAGAGAAAAAAACTACAAAAGTTTTATGCGTTGGCAAAGGTTTGAACCAAGGGGCAACCCTCCAGCCTCAGTGGTGACGCCAACACAAAAGGGACTCCAGCCAAATATCAAACTTATCCCATGATGTACTCTCCCTCAAGCAATCCGAGATACATATGTCCAAACACATTTGGAGATATTTTTGTACATTTGGAGGAACAACTTCTGACTTCTGAACTTTAAAAAAGTGCAAGTACAAGATGTTGTTGTTACTGGAAACTAGATATAGTTTATAAAGTTTAAAATATGATTTTTTTTCTTACAAAATCGCATTGATTAGCCACAGAAGACCCTTATCAACCCATTGGAGCCGTGTGAATTACCCGGTGTGAGACAAATGCACTTTTTAAAGTCAAAGGTTGTTCCCTGATCCCTGCTTTGTACCATTATAAAGCTTGGAAGATCAAGGACAATTACTAGAATAACACCAAATGTCTTTGTCTGAAAAGATGATGGACGTATGTATCTCGGATTGCTTGAGGGTGAGTAAATCATGGGGTAATTTTGATATTTGCCTGAAGTATCCCTTTAAACTTCAATTTATCGACTGGCCATTAGTGACTGTAGCTTCAAAAAGGAGTCAATACCATTGATCCACCATGTTAAAATGGCCAACTTTACAGCAAAAATAAATATGTCTGCAGCCTGGTACAAAAAGTGTTTTTGGTCTCTATAGCTAATTTTACCCTTCATGACAACTGTGTGGGGGTGAATTTTTTTTATCTCATCCGTCTAAATGATATTAAGCTTTAAAGTTCTGCATAATTAAGGGCGTGACCACTTGAGTGACAGATGAATTGCCGCTAATGTAACTACCATCGAGATGGCGATCATGGTATTGGCAACCAGGCAGGTCCACCCAAGTCTTCCTCTTTGACCATTTTCTGTTATCCGCTAGTGATGCATGGATACATGCTGCCAAGGTGCCATCAGCAGACTCCGCCTACTTTGGGATTCAAAAATGCCATTCACAAACCTACCGAGTGATGTCACAGAAACTAAGTCCATATTTTTTTACAGCCTATAGCTTTTGCACTGACAATGCTGTTTTACCAGGAACACAATACAAAGGTATTATCATCTGATATGATCACTGGATCACTGTAACATGCCACAATAGCTTTCTGTAAATATTAAACAAAATACTTTGATTGGTTCTTGATTAGTAACCCTGTTGATCCACAACTTTAGAGCTGAACAATGGCAGAAAACCATCAACAGATTCTATTCCTGCAGTCATTCATTTTCCTAGCAGTACAACCGTTATTGTATTTTTTCACATTTCAATGATAGCGACGTCATCTGCTAGCACGGCACACACTCTTAAAGTTTATAGTTCCTTAAGGCTACGACCAGGCTGTCGTGCTTCACACCAGAGCGTCCTCTGCCCTCAGAGATAAAACCTGTCCTTCTCTGTAATGCACAAAATGAGATGGCACCACACAGACTCGGGTCCTGCCAATCAACAATATCCAGTTTCAACACTTTACACATGAAACTTTGGTTGCTTCATCTCTGTATTCCCATGGAAGACAGTAAAAGACCAAAATAAAGATTTTGTGTCAAATTAATAAAAGTTCAAGAATCCAGCTAAAGTCTCTATTCTAATGAGATAAGGAGCATCAAAGTTTGATTTCAGTCATTGATTTTACTCTTTGATATGACCTTACTCAGTCAATATTAATTAAAGATATTATATTTTCTTAGTATGTTCTTTACATTATGTAGGGTGATTTTAGGGTCACATACTATTAAACATATATGTATTTGACATAAAGCCAATAAAAAGAAACTGGTATGAAACCTATGGTCAAGGTTAAGCTCCAGTTAGCCCCTGCTGGAAGATGCTGTAACTACATCAAGCTGCTTTAAAATCATGAAATGGACTTTTTTCCTCTCTGGTGCTTTTCATGTCACAAGAGAGTGACTGATGCGCTCAGTATTGTCAGCATCCTTGTGGTTCAATCAGCCAATCAGAGTTGCCATGACATAATTTCCCCAAAGTTATTTGTCAGAGAAAAACAACACACGTGCATTTTATAATTTTTAGACAGTGAAAAAAAATGAAATGATAAAATATCCTCCTTTTTGAAATGTATAACTTTTCAAACGGGAGTAAAGGGGGTCGCACACCAGATGCGCAGCTCAGTGACGTCCCATGAATCTAAAAACAGAATACTTATTTTCTATGACTGTACTGTATGTATACCAGCGGCAGCTGTCTGCTGTAACTCAGGACGCTGCTCAAATCCCTGTTGCGCCACAGAGCACCACTCAAATGGTTTAACATTAAATAACATCATATTTTTCCCAAATCATTTCGGTACTTACATTCAAGTCCAGTCGGGTAAAAAATAATTGCCACTGGGTCGCTTCGGACTCGGGTCTAATGTTTTTGAGTCAGGTCTTTTTTAAAAATATTTATGCATGTCGGGTTCGGGTAGAAAGTGATTCGTGTCATCCGGGATGCGCACATTTCTTTGGACCCGTGAAGACCTCTACCTCACACACAGTAATTCTCAGTCATTGAAAGAATCAATTCTGAACAGACAAAGCTACAGTGCTTCAAAGGAGAATGCTATAGAAAATGACAGATAAATAAAGAGTGTGCTTTATTTGTATGATCCATGGTTTCGCCATCAGCTAGCGGGAGTTGGTATTGACTTGCATAATAGCACTTGCACTTCAAATAGAGCTAATGTGGGAGGAATAGCAACACGTTCATGAACTGTACTGTCTGCAGATCAAACCGTTGCCCACAGTCAGCAACACACCGCATATTGCTGGCGTGTGTGTGAACAGCTTTACTATCTAAAGGTCTAGGGTTTTTCTTGGGGGGGGGTTCAAATTGTGCTCTTGATTTGAATTCTGGCGATATCGACTGTCAAACGTAGCTTGGGAGAATGACCATCATGTTCATAAATGGCTCTTTACCCTCTCAATGAATTATGCACCGAGAGGGTGCTCGAGCTCGACCCGTGGAATAGCTCAAATGTAAAAGAGCGTGATTAAGTTGTTACCGTCGTTGTGCGTGATTTGGCAGGGGATAAATATATGATCGTGGGGGCTAGACTTTCAATTATCACTGCAACAGGGCGGCGAACCTCTTTGTGTGTCGGTCATACTGATGATGTCATTTTAACCTCAAAGAAAGCATTTCTTTTCATGACAAAGGCAGTTCACTTTGTCTAAACGGACTTTGACCACTAGGTTAATCGTGTCCCTGTAGCGCAATTGGTAGAGCATTGAGTTGGATTCACACATACGGATAAAAAAGAAATGTACCTGCACAGCTTAAATGCAATTTAAGCCACTTTGGATAGAAGTGTGTGAAAAATAGACAAATGCAAATTTATCCTACTGGTCATTTAAGAAAAATCTTGTTTGGTTCGCCCATGAGCGTCTGTAAGACAAATAAAGGGTTCAATCTAGTTTTAAGCAGTCTAGTTGTGCTTTTTAAAGCCTTAAAGTTCATGATTAAATTTGTTCTCAGTTCTCACGGAAAGTCGCGTTTTAATCATGTAAAATTTTGTTTAGTAGTGTCCATGGCACGAAATTCAGCTTTTTGCACGAATGTCTTTTTAGTGACACTTGCACAAATTTAACATCAGTTGAGTGCTGCAACTCCACTTTTTAAATGACAATAAATGGCCAGACCACTGTGGTCAGTGATTTAAGTATTTGAAATGAAAATGATTTCTTAATGTCTAGTGACATATCAGGGCCATTTTAGTAGCCTGGTAATACCATCCTCTGCTATTTTGCTTCGCTTCATAGACAGAGTCTGGCTGGGCATAATTGACAATCGTTTTCCTTCTAGTGGGAGGGGCTTGTCTGAAGTTTAAAATCATTGGTCTAGACCGGGTGTAGGCAAGTTCGGTCCTACAGAGCCGCAGTCCTGCAGAGTTTAGTTCCAACCCTATAATCAAACACACCTGAACAAGCTAATCAATGTCTTTAGGATTAAGACAGCAGGTTAGATTATCATTGCTTAGGCTAAAATATGCAGGACTGCGGCTCTCTAGGACCGAACTTGCCTACCCCTGGTCTAGACGTAAGCCAATCACATAACGTTTGGTTATGATGTGCGTAATGCGCTGGCTCAGCCGCATCGAATTTCTGCTGTAAAATACACGTATGATGTGAAAACAAAGCCATCGAGCGAAATACCTAAGTTAACATGGCTGTGAACGACTTTTGCAGATTATGTAAAGTAAATCGGACCAGAGCTAGGTAAACACTAACCTTACGGTGTCTTTCCACTCATGTCTAAGTGGAGGAACGCCCCTCTCTCCTCTCAAACTCTTCCACCAGACAGCCATAACCACATGTAAATTAAATCTTCCTACCTTATTTTCTGATTAATCAGGAACGTCAACAAAGAATGTTTAACCACAAGTCCTCCACCATTAACTGTGAACAATGAAATTCCCTTACATGATTTCTCGATTGTTGTGCACGTCAAGCTGTGCTGCACACAGTTTCTCTCTGACGATCGGTAATAGTTGATGAATTAAACTTTTCCCAAAACCTGTCGGGAGTGGGGCAACAACATAATCTCCATTCAAAATGTTTAACAAACACTCTTATTGTTCAAGCTTAAGTTGGCAAGTGCAGGTTCTCCACAACAAAATGAATAGCTTTCTGTGCCTCCATGTCCATAAACGTACATTCGGCGCTACCGCTTAGCGTCTACGTCACGGCTCTCAACCCGCCCTCTGTTCGTTGATTTGATGGCCGTCTCGATGCCGGAGGAAAACGGTTTGAATGGGAGGTATCTCAGACTGAGTACAGTAGCGTAATGAAATTTAGCGGAAGTATGAAGTCTGACGTAGTATAAATAAATTTCTTACATACTGTTCCTTTAAAGAGCGCATTAGTAATATGAGCATATAAACGGAACGACAACGCAGGTTTGCTTATCACATACATGAATGCGCAGCAGCACAAAAAAGCTTTTAAATATGAAAGATTAAAGGATTGAATGGAAAAGATTATTATTGAGTTTCTTGGACATAAATGAGTACTAATTATGAGACGTTAGAAGGCGCAAAGAGTTGCTTCACCTGCAGCCTGGTAAGTAAATAAATGCTTTGCTTTAAACAAATGCATCTATTTTTAAATGTTTTTTTTTTAATGCTACCTCACGGATTAATTGTATATGATGACTCTGTACCTGTGGATATGATGAGATGAGAAACATTTTTAAGTAATGCTTAAAAAAACTGACGCTGTCCAAGTGCTGAAACGTGCGGAGAGCCGTTTGTAACTTCTTTATCTCCTGTTTGTTACAAATAAAGTATTTTTAGAGTACAAACCTTTTCTTACATACTTGTAAATTATTTTTTATGGATAGCCATACATTTAAAGCAATTAAAAGCCTGCTTTTTTACTTCCATGACTAAAAGAAAACGTGTTTTAAAGGTTTTAATTAAAAAAATATCACAATTATTTAACATTATTCTTAAACTGGGGATCTTCTTCCTCTGCTTAGTTTTTCAGTTTACAAAGTCTGTCATCTTAATAGGTATTAGACATAGCGCCAGTGCAACTGGCTTTTAAAGGGGATGAGAGCTGAGACTCTCATTGGTTTATTGCACGTTACGCCCAAGACACTCCCATTACTCATTAAAAAAATAGGACCAACCCTTCTCGACCATGCGCTCGGCGCACAAACCATTTTTCCCGTTGTTAAATTAGCAAAAGTGGATTCGGACAAGCCCATTTAGAAGTTGTGCTGTGCGCTTTAGACAATGCGCTAAAATCTTAAAAAAAGGGCCCTTCATAGTAACAGTTCATGGTTTAAATTAATAGCTTACCTAAATATGAAAATTCTCTCATAATTTACTAACTCTGTGACATTCAAACTATGACTTCATTTCTTCAGTTAAGCACACTTGAATAGTTTTATAAGAAAATGATGTCATGTTACTTTCATAAATGTGGGTCAACATGACAATACTCCAAAAAGAACATGCATCCATCATTAAAAGAATCTTGACTATTTAACCCTTTAACTGACGCAGCCCTTTTTTAGTGTGGGGTGGTGAAAAGGTGATGTACACCAAATTAATATTACAATAATAAGTTTTGGTCTAGAAGCCTAATTTTGGTCTTGTTTAAAGAAACACTTTAACGTTTTTTATGGATGTCTCTGGAGGTGAAAACATATGTTTTATAGCTGTTTACATTTATTTGTAATAAATAAAAAATGAAATATAGTATTATTTGTAAAACATAAAAGTATCAAAAAACTGAGGTTTGTATTGGTTTGCTGCATACTCACAAATGAATAAATTACAGTTACTGCATTATTATTACTGCTAAAAAGGTTTTGAAATATGAAAACTGCATTCTTAGACCTTTACAACAATATATAGTCTGTCGTGATAGATTAAAATTTACATGAAAAATATTGAAGTAAACTAAGGTGCCCCGCTCACAGGACAGCACCAGTTAACGGGTTAAAAAGGCTTGAGCAGGTGAATCAATGTCTTCTAAAGCAAAACGATGGATTTGAAAAAGAAGACGATTCATATATTGATCTTATTTATTAAGCGATGGATCGTAATTTCTAATATGGAGGCCTTATTACTAACTCATTGGTCGTTCTATCATTGACATGTCACATGATAAAACACTACAACTAACTATTAACAAGGACACTCTAAAAATGGCTGGGTTGTTTTTAAACTATGCTGGGTAAATATTGGACAGAACACAACACTCAGTTAAAATAATTGCAGCGTTGGGTAATTTTTATCCCAGCATGTGTTATGTCCAATATTTACCTGGCATAGGTTAAAAATAACCCTACAACTTTAAAAGTAAACCAATAAGATTCAACATTATCAGTGTGTTGTCATTTTTATATTTCAGTGACCTATTCTTTTAAGACCAAGGGCCTGTACCATGAAAACGGTTAAACAACTCTGGGTTAAAGGATTAGTTTCAAGTTGACAAAACCAAGCCAATGTGAACAGGCCTTGTTGGTACAAGCTATTTTCATGGTACCCAAAACCCAGGATTTGCACAAACTAATCCTAAACTTACCTGGCCAAACAACTAAACCGGCTTCATGGTATAGGCCCCAGCATGTTTAAAGATCCAGTGTGAAACCAAATAACTAAGTTTTTGTCATTGAAATGTGTGCCAGACATGCTCATGTCAGTAGAAAAGTGGTAATGTGTCATTGAGCAGGACACACAACCTCAGTTTGCTCCAGAGGGATTGACCCTGTAATGAGTGTACTGTTACTCACTTTGGATAAAAATATCTGCTAAACGACTACTCCCATCTACTTTAATGCATCAATGAAACAGGAGCGCTACGCTACTGCCAGCATCAATATTGTCTGCATCATACAGCACATTCACTTATTTACCACGCATCTATTGTTTTAAAACACTGACAAAGCCTGTTACACAAATCTCTATTCTCTCTAGAAAAAAACAGCTCACAGCTACACCCACTCGCCCTTATAATCGTCTGTGCTGCTTAAGTAAGCAAAATTAAATATGTAAACACACACATTCATGGGAAAAAGGCACTTTACACACAACAAAACTGATTATATCTGCTGCACAAGCAATCACAAGCCCCAGACTACAAGTCAGCACCTGATAAGCTTCCACAACAAGCTGTGAGCTGTCAGCTCAGCTGGCCAGAAGAAAACATACAGTATGTAGAAAAGACTTCACAATGTGGAGGGATTTAGACCTGAATAATTCAGAGGGTGAGCTCTGATAGAGGAAGAGCCTGGGTTGTGTATCCCCGTGATCCAGACATTGTGACGCCGGAGTGCGGCTGCCTTCTGGATGTCCTTATTGTAAGACATGATCAAGGAGAAAGATCTCAATTCCAGAAGATGACAGAGATGTGATCAGCTGACAGGAAGATGTATAGTGATGACCAGAGAGAAAGAGATGGCTTACAGGTCAAACTTAGTTAAAGGCTGTTCACATTTCATCTACCTGTTTTTTTGTTTGTTGTTTTCACAAGGTTAAAAAATGGATGGTATAAACTGAAAAAAGTCCCGCTGAAATTTTTAACTTATACCAGTATAAGTTTTTATCCTGCATTTTGACTGGTTTATGCTGGTTGATGTTGGACTGGTTGGATCAATAAAACATAGATTATGTTGGTTTATTTTAGAAGTGACTAAAATAAATATTTTGATTCTGATTGGCCAGTCACAATATTTGAAGGTTTGTTATTCCCAGATAACAACCAGGTGCTGCAAATCATTTTGACAGGTACAGTTTAATATTACACAAAAATTAAATATAAATTTGTCTAATATTTACAAATGATTGAACCGAATAAAGTGTTTGTGACATTTAAAAAAAAATTATCTGGCCAAAAATATTTTAAATATAGACGGTTTCATCGGACGCACGTGATACACGTCTGGATCCGAACCTTACTTCCGGTTTCGTTTTTTTTAATGGGGCTGACTAGTTGCTAAACTGATCTCTTGAACAAATGCCTCCTCGAAAATAACTAATGTTTTGGTTTCCTATGTAATCTTTCCTGGTTATATAAATAAACTACGTTTAAAGTACTTTTGAGTTTACCGGAAGTTACATGCGGACCGCGACAGCCGCTTATGTTTATGTTGTTACTGCTGAAACCGTCTATATGCTAAATACATTTTGTAAGTAATGCTCAATTGACTATATTTTTGAATTTGGAAACATATTTCATTTTAACCTTCATTTATCAACATATATTTCAAAATGTATTTTAATAGCAAGTAAATAGATTTTAACATTTACATCCCATATGGTAAAAATATATTTTGTACCCAAAAATATTTTAAATATATGCTAAATACAAGTTAATTTTATAAAGTATATGTTAAAAGTTACATATTTAATTTGAACCTTTTTGAAACCTGTTTACAGGTTCGGAACAAAGTTTTTCTTCCAATGAGACGTGAATATATTTCATTGGATTGAAATGTGATTGAAATATGGAGGGCTAAATATATTTTTATATACTTTAAAGTGCCCATCTTATGACTGCTTTTCCACAAGTTATATAGGTGTATGAGTTCCATAAAGCATGTTTCAAAAGTTGTTTGCTCGAAATAGCTTGTAGGAAAAGATTGTTACCCATCTCTAGTAGCCTCTGTTTCAGGGCAGTTCAGATTGTGCCGTTTTGAGCTAGTCTTACATATTTATGAGCTGCTGCTCCTTTGATCACGCCCCACTACTAACGTCATGTGCCCGTGCGCTTGCTCAGTAGTATCGTGAGCAGTACAGACCATACTGTGTTATTATTTTATATATTATTATTATTATTAACGGTTTATGTTGCCAACAGACAATTCATGCAGAAAAGTATCACTAATAAGTACACTACAGGAGAAGAAACTCATGACACACAATGATTCCAGAGTAAATTGTGATGTTACGTTAGCAGTCACAACAATAAACTCGTTTTCCCTGGACAATGCTAACATATTCCCATTATAAAACATTGTCAAACGCATTATTTTCGCAAATTACATAAATTAAGACCCGACGGGGGATGTATACTGCTTGTGGACCACGTGCTAATTGCTAGAAGCTAGCAGAAAAGCCGGGGCTGTAAGGCCCGGTCTCGGTGTGTCAAACTCATCATGACACACAAAGATTCCAGTGTAAATTGTGATGTAGCAGTCTGAACAATACACTCGTTTTCCCTGGACAATACTAAAATTTCCCGTTATAAACATTTTCAAGCGCATTATTGTCGCAAATTACAGAAATTAAGACCCGGCGGGGGATGTATACTGCTTGTGGACCGCGTGCTAATTGCTAGAAGCTAGCGGGAGGTCCGGACCGTGTATATATCTATGCGGACCGTAAAGTTATTAGAGGCTCGCCTCGTCAGAAAAGCCGGGGCGTACGGTCTCGGTTAGTTTGGCAAAAAGCTTTTAGCTCTAGCATCATAAATGTAGTATTTTGTGACAGAAGATGACAACATGCAAAATACAACGTGACTTCTTACCTTTTGTGATGAAACAACGTGATCGCGAATCGAATCCAGTCTGTTTCAGATGTGTGAAAGATCCATGAAAGTCCAATAAAATACATCCAATTACCATTTTTGTCCACAAATGCTTATAATCCGTGAAATATAGATACATAGTCTGTTGTTTACATCAGATTTCGCATGAAGGTCTTATCGCCTACAATCTGAGGACTGTTTGCGTCGTAACACACTGTATATAAGATTACTCCGGGTTCCAATAACCACGCGTTAAAACTTTGTTTTTAAAAGTATAATCCATAATATCCAAATAGCGCTGTTATTTCCGTGAGAGATGATAACAGCACAGAGGGTCTCATTCAAGTGACTGCTCTATGCTCTCTAGCTACCTGGTGGGTGGAGACCTGCGAGTGGGGTGGTGGGCGGGAAAATTCAAACTGAATGTGACTAAACGGTTTGTTACGTCACAACGGAGCTGAGTTTTAACTCGCGCAATCTGAGACTCAAGGAAGAGGACATTCAGAAACCTGTATCTCACTCGAAACAGCATGGATGGATTTTTTTCCAAGTTTGTATGCGTGTGGGAGCATCAGAGACACAAAATAACACCCCAAAACCCAGAAAAAGTGATTTTTTTATAATACGGGCACTTTAAGATGTATTTATTTTTAAAATATATTTCAAAATAAAAAATAGCCAAAAAATATATCTGTGAAAATATTATTTATATTTAGAGAGAGAGAGAGAGAGAGAGAGAGAGAGAGAGAGAGAGAGAGAGAGAGAGAGAGAGATTAAATTTCAACAAACCATTGTTATGGCGACTAATGTTTGCATTTCATCAGCTGATTTGCAATTTAAAGGACACAACCAAAGATAGCTAATTTTTACTCACACCTCTACTTTACTTTTAACTTACAAATACCCACAGAAAACAGTTTTGGAAATATTTTTTTCTTTATTCAATCAAATATGAAATAGCTGCCCATATGGCTACCGAGTGGACTCATTCACAGCGACTTTGTTAAAGATTGACATTGATTGACATCCAAGACTGATAGTTTCCAAATGAACTTGTCAGTGTGTAAAGCACACGAAAGCTTCATAGACCACTGCTCCAGCGTTTAAAACTGAAGCTTTCACTCAGCGCCTGTCTCATCTGTCTCCTATTTCTGTTACCTGCTGGGAACTTTATCAAATTCATAGCATCTCAAAGTCTTCACAAAGCCTTGCCTTTTTTGTTCTTGTTGCAATACTATACACGTGCTAAAACCGTGCCATCTATGTACAAGATCAAATTTTGTTCCAAAGTCTAATTATACTTTCATAAACCCACCTTTATTATGCCATGCGGCCAGATTAACCATTCGGGAGACATTCTGTCATAGATTTTTTACTTAAGCAGGCCACTTAGCAAATGCAGAATAGTTCTGCAGAGGCGACGTTTCCCATCTTCGCCCGCTCTCAGGAACCTTCAGCGCTCAGAGGGGTGAGCCGTGCACTCGAAGCCAAGAATTTAAATAGTTTCATCTGTGCACACACACCTAAGGGTATCTCTTCTCATTACTCTGCACCTGCTGTTGCAGTCAGTTTACTAAAGCAGAGAAGCAGGCCTGGCGCTCGCTCAACAGTCTTTAACACCCGGGAGAACTACGCTATGAGATACTCTTTATTATAAAACTGATAGTTCTGGCTCTGAAATCTGATTGGTTGAAGCCGTTAAATGCCTGATATATACACCTGTGACTGCTCGGCAACCGTAAACAGTACTGTACTGTAAACCTAGAAAACTACATGACTTGGCAGATAATTCTGCTGGTGTTGGTGTTTTATAAAAGCAATAAACTCTTGCTCATTACTGCTTAAAAGCACAATATGTTAACTTTTCATGTTAAAATATCCAAAAACTCCTAGCACAGTGTTACATGTATATTATCCCAAAGAATTTATAGGCTTTACCACCGCTCCATCAATCCTTATACAGTAGGACCACTTGCCGGTGGTGTCATGTCCTCAGTTTCTGCTTTTGTTAGAATAGAAACCATAGGTCTGTTTGCGGTGGCGGCCGGGCACTTTTTTTCGAGGGCGCACAATGTGAAGTTTGTTTTCAAAATATGTGTTTGGCATGGCGAGTGAACATGTGTGCATTATGTGACTTGTCAAAATAAGTGCCTGTTGCAGATGCGTCTATAGGGTTTATGATAACAGAGACGCTCGCGTTTGCCAGATACTCGCATAATCTCATGCGTAATCAGAGTTTACTGTTAAGGGAGTGTCTAGCATGTATTTTGTGAATGTGAGCGTCTCTTTTATCATAAACGGTTTTGATGCGTGTGCAGCAGGCACTTATTTTTCAATTCGATTCAATTTGATTTTTATAGCGCTTTTCACAATTGGTAATTGTTTCAAAACAGCTTTACATTAATAGAAGCAGGGAAAAACACAGAAAAATCATAATACAGATAGCATAAGCAGCAGAATTTGTTGCGGCTATGAATCAACATTATAAGCGAGCGTATTACTAATGTAACGTATAGAAGAGGGTGCTAAGTTAAGCCAATGAAGGCTGACTCCCCGGGTTGAAAAACCCCCTAGGAGGAAAAAAAAACAGACTTTTTAGCCGGAGAAAAAAAAGTCCTAGGAGGAAAAAATATATATATATATATATATGTCAACCAGTAAGTAGGTTAAACGGGTTCTGCCGGGGGTCGTTGGTCAGGCATCAGCTGGGCATCACGTTGAAGGACGGCTGGTAAATCAGGGATGTTCCGACCTTCACATTTACCGGAACTGGGTCTGTTTGTCTCATTGTCCTCGGGATCGAGGACGAGACAGGGAGAGAGAAACAATATCCTATTAGCGTAGGGTCTGTTTACATGTAATGCAAGTGACACATATTGATGTGGTTTAAGTCAGCTCGGTTCCAGACAGGCTAACTATTGCGGCATAAGTATATTACCCATAGTTGAGGATTTAGCAAATTTTTGGGCCCAGGGCGAATCTATGTATGGGGCCCCCCATCTGATCTTTAAAAGAGTAACAGAAACTCGTTTGACTAAGGCCAGAAACACGTGATGACAAAACACATGATGCACATGGTTCACATGACGCAACAAACACATATTTTGAAAACACAAGCAACACACCTGACACTCTGAACACTTATTTTAAATGTGCGCCTCTCGGAAGAGAAGTCACAAGCCGCCACAGTCTGTTTGACTTCATGTGGCACAGGGAAGAACGCTTGGTGTGTGACATCAAGTATTGCAAAAAACAAAAGTAGTTGTGTCACATTTGTGATACGACTTGCTGTTGCTTCTATCAAGCCACACATGGGATTACTTTATAATGCAATGAGTATAAAACTTTATTTTACGAGTTCGCCTCACTGACAATAAAGTGGGAATGCTAATATGCGTGAGTGGCGTGCTGTCCCGGGGCGAAGGTTCCGAGCTCGGGAAATACCCCCCGAGTTCAGAACGTTCGTCCCTTGACCGGGGAAGGAGCCCCGGGCCTGGGGCGTGCCCTGACCCGGGTTATCCCCGGTGCTGAGCTAAACGTACGTAGTGAGGCGAAGGGGTGGAGGTGGGTTTGCGATAATTCCGGAGAATGAGGGTAAGGACTCTTGATTATTTATAGAGCTGCTACTAAGTTTGTTGTGTTTATTAGTGATTGATAAACAGGTGTGTTCATTGCTTAATGATCGAGAGCCAGCCGTGTTCATTGATTAGTGATTGAGAGCCAGCCGTGTTCATTGATTAATGATCGAGAGCCAGCCGTGTTCATTGACTGATCAGCTCCTCCCAAACATTGTTTACATAAAACATCATTTCATTACGTCATCCATAAAATAATTTGTTAGTCCTGTCGGATCGATTCCTACTGACAGTGAAGGTGAAGACTACAACTTAATCTTTCGCATCATCAAGCTACACCGTTGTTGTTTAGTGACCTCTAGCAAATAACATAATGGGCCTTTAATTTGTGACCCTGGACCACGAATCCAGTCATATTGGTCTTTTTTTATTAAGATGTATAGATCTGAACAAATAAGCTTGCCATTGATGTTTGGTTTGTTAGGATAGGACAATATCTGGCAGAGATACAACTATTGTGGGTGCAAAAAACTCTTAAGGGGGGGTCCACACCAAAGCTTTTAAATGCGTCTGAAAATGCCTGGAAGACCCCGAATGCTAGCTGTTTTTTGGTTGCTGTGATTCGTTCGCTTTATTTATCAGTCGTTGTACGGTGCGCCGGTTGGTTGTTGTGATTTGTCCCACCCCTCCTCCACTGTGATTGGATGGCCGCGTGAGAACTGAAATTGACGTGCTGAGCTTTTCACCCAAAGCTGAATATTTTTCAACTCTTGGCGCTCAGTGCCGAACGCTGAAAAAACGCTGAACGTTGGCTTTCAGCGCGAAAAACATCTAGCTGCTGGCTTTTTGAAAAACGCAGAGCTTCCAATGACAACAATTGAAAACATAAAAGCTGTGGTGTGCACACCCCTTAAATATTGAGTAAATTGTCTTTAAAGTTGTGCAAATTAATTCATTAGCCACTGGATCGAATCTTAAAAAATAAAGTTTTAATATGTTTACCATACAAAATATCTTCGCGGAACATGATCTCTATTTAACAATGATTTCTGGCATAAAATTAAAATCAAAAATTTTGACCCCTACACTGTATTTTTGGCTTTTGCTGCAAATATACCTGTGCTACTTAAAGGTATAGCGGAAGATTTCCATTTTCCGGGTGGATCATCAAGACTATTGGTCATCCCAGATGTCAATCATTCTGATTATATGTTGACGTATAACCGTCGTACGTGCTCGCCTCTAGGTTCGCTTGCTGCACATGCGCACTTTCACGTGTATGTGTGTTGTGCTACGGTTTCAACCATTCATTGAAGGTCGCGTTCTCGCTGTGTTTTTTTTTTTTCAAAATGTCTGAGGGTTGCAAGAGAAAAAGTGTCTACGAATTGTATGACAAGAAGAGAAAGGACTATAAAGAAAGAAACAAGACCAGAATGTTTATGGGAGACTATTTCACACGCTGGCGTGAGCTAAAAGGACAGGTTGGGCTTCCCACGCGAAGTTTCTACTGGAAAGGTACATTTTGTCATGCTATTTGGAGAAATCCATTTAAAATCACTGCTAGTAAAAGTTGATGTAAGCTATGATTAGCGATGCTAGCCCTGGCACAAGTCACGAACCGCACAGACATGGTAAACATGCCGACAGAAACTTGTAAACAGAGCGAAGAAAAGAACTGAGCTCCTGCATGCTTTCTCTCTGTCTCGTGCACGCGTTTAACAGGCGTTCCCTCTCGGGAGTGTTGCGTGTGCATTTTTTAAAAAATATCGAGGGGCGGTTCTTTTAAATAATTCGGGAAAATCTTCATCTATACCTTTAAGACTAGTTTGTGATCAAGGGTTACATTTTAGTTGACATAACAAGGATCTGGTTGGATTTTGTGTTGAGAAAAGTAAACTAAGACCCTTCACAGTTTCAAATTATGTCAAACACGTAAGTTTATGATTATTAATGATGGAGTATTTTAAGTTGACACCGGCACCGCGGTTTTGGACTCCTGGGGGTTAAGGAACAGAGGAGAACTTTTGTGTTTACAACAGAGATAATTATAGACTAAATGTATTTTAACACAGATATTGTAATGAGAAGTTGATCTGACAGTAATGTGGCAGTGGTAATTGAAGCTCGGTTGAGTTTATGAGGATATTTACCCTATAGGGCTGTAAACCTCTGACAATCAGAGATCATGACTCGCCCCGTGATCTCTGACAGAATGTGCCTCTGCAAATCCTTCTGTTTTCAGCCCAACAAAATCCATTCAATCTCAGCATCTTCAGCCATTGCCCCAAAGCACAGCTCGATTCCCCTCAACAGACTTATTAACCATCTGGCTCAAAAATCGAGAGGGTCCCCAAGGTGGGCGTCACACTCAAAACAAACCACCCTAATTTTACCTCTGCCAGACTCGTTTTTCTCTCTTCGAAAATCAAGATTTGCCGGCCTCAGATATTGTATTCCAGTAATGCTGTCTTTACTTGGCATAACAGAACACACACCCACGTGTACACCACTTGATGTTGCAACCCAATCTCTTTTCCCAGTAAGTAGGCTTCTGTAATTTGTCATGTCCATGATGAATTATGCCTTTTGTTGCAATCAAGCTTTAGGTAAAGAGAAAGAGTGAGAGAGATTGTGACTAATTTCATTGTGGTTCCTACCCAAACATTTGGAAGAGGAAATCATTACGCCTGTTACGCCCAACAACCCAAGAGTCTGGAATCGCTGGCCCTCTCCTTTTGTCCTGTGAGAAGATCTGCTACACGACACAGTTGTTTGTTTCCTAAAGATTTCACCAGGCTTTAAAAATATGACTTGAATAATACATTTTTATTATTCTAAATTAAGTACTCATCTCAAAAAGGTTAAAAGCTTTAGATGTGTAGGCTTATAATACAAAAACTAATGAAAATATGAAGCTTGTATTAAGAAGTATACATTTAGTAACGTTTAATGTGCCAATAAAGCTAAAAGTTCAAACCGTTATGTTGTTGTCAGTGTTTTGCAATGCACTGTAAATTTATTACATTACATAAATGTCTTTACTGAACTTGCTGTGTTGCCATGACTATCTGCCTATATAAAACTCTAGATTAGGAAACTCAAAATTGAATGAAAAAGAAATCTTAATATAATGAAAATTACTTCCTTACATGTTGTTTCTGTAGTACAGGGAAAGTGCTTGCTGTGTTAAACTATATAAGTTTTTTTGAAAAAAAAAAAAATGCTAATTTTTCCAGCTCCACTGATCTCTGGGTCAGGCGCTACCACTTGTGGCATAGCTTAGCACAATCCATTGAATCTGATTAGACCATTAGCATTGCACCTAAAAATAACCAAAGAGTTTCTATATTTTTTCTATTTAAAATTTGACACTTCTGTAGTTACATCGTGTACTAAGACTGACGGAAAATTAAAGGAGATTTAGTGGACATTTTCTAGGCAGATATGGCTAGGAACTATACTCTCATTCCGGCGTAATAATCAAGGACTTTGCTGCCGTAACATGGCTGCATGAGGCGCAATGATATTACGTAGTGCCGACAATAGTCCCCTGCTATTGAAAGATACTTAGGGGACTATTTTCGGCTGCTGTGTAATATTATTGTGCCGGTCTTAGTACACGATGTGACTACAGAAGAGTCAAGTTGTAAATTGGAAAAATATCACAACTCTTAGGTTATTTTTTTAGGCGTGATGCTAATGGTCTAATCAGATTCAATGGATTATGCTAAACTATGCTAAAAGTATGAGCACCACACCTGGAGATCAGCCGAATAGATTCCAAAATTGTTAAAATCAAATGTTTAACTCTAGGGGAGCTGGAAAAATTTGCATATTTAAAAAAAAAGTGGAGTGTCCCTTCAACCTCTCTGAGTATTCATAAGTAAACAATACTTATGCTAAATAAAAATGAGTCTTCAAAAACAAAAAAACAATAATCAAGGACGCAATTGGGTATATTTGTAATATTATTTAGCTAATCTAAGACTCAGTTTTAAACTCCATCTCATGTCCCAGGGTGATGCTTCCTTCAAAACATCTTCTCTGTAAATAATAGCCAGTGGCTTTTATTTACGTTTCAATCATGAATCAGAGCTTTCCCGCAGGGCTCAGTAGAGTCTCAGCCGCTGGCTGTCAGATATATATATATATATATATATCACCCATCCCTATAAGAGTCAATCTCTTCACCACACACCTTCAGAAGCTTCTAGACCTTTCCCCAACACGCCAGCATACAAGAGTTATTTCGATTATTTTGACCGGACAGGCATTACGATGTTAGTGGCCAAGGGGGACAATTCTGTGCATGTTCATCTGTCTGTCTTTTACAGAGGTGGACCTGGCTTGGTTTTGCTAGTCTGACTAATAGACTAGTGTCATCATGCTTCAAACTAAAGGACTGGGAACCATGACCGCTTTGAAAGACCAAGGAGTGTCCAAGAGAACATATGACCGACACCAATCGCGTTTCGCTTTGTGCTGTGTCATGTTCCGGGGCGTAGAAATGTTTCCACAATAACAGACCGGCATGCACCAGTAAATCATTCATTCACAGATAAAGCTTAACAACAATGGCAAGCATGTTAAAACATCTCTTTTAGATTTCACTAATTGCTTTAAAGGCGGGGTGCATGATCTCTGAAAGCCAATGTTGATATTTGAAATCACCTAAACAAACACGCCCCTACCCGAATAGAATCTGGACCTTATTTTGATAGACCCACCCCACACATACGCATCCCAGACAACGATGTCGGTTAGTAGACACCCCCTTGACTGCTGATTGGCTAGAAGTGTGTTTTGGTACTCGGCCCGACTCCCTTTACCAAAGTGTTTTTCAAAAATCATGCACCCTGCCTTTAAGCAAAACCCTTGGACGCATGTAATGACTTTATCTTATGAACCTCGCATACTTTTTAAAACTGCATCATTTGTTCGATTTTAATGAAGAGATTGTTTAAAAGAATACAGAGAGTAAAACACTTTCTCAATGTTTGAGAAACACTTTCTGGCCTATTTAAGTTCTCCGTTTATTTTCATTACAATTTATCAATCAAATTTTGAGTCAATTCAGAATTGCGGACTTGACAATCAATCACATTTTTTAATTTTCATAGTACAGACCTGCCTTACTACTTCCTGAATAACAATTAAAAACCTCTCAGCTCAGGCAGTTTAACAGGGTTAAATAAGTCATGTCATTTCCACATGAAAAGAGCACTTTAATGGCACTTTAACTGCCACTATGACACCTACCTGTACAGGCAATTACTGATCCCAGGCCTGCAGAGACAAAGCCTGCTCTAAATCAATCACACTGGAGCAAAAGAGGAACACATGAAGGCATTTATATTTTTTCTAACTTCTAAGAAAGGGTGAGATCAGAGTTAAAGAAATAAAACAAACAAACAAAAGACAAGATGATTTTACTTGAATAGTTTTAATGTGCCTGTTATCTTCATCCAATCTCCCAAAAAATAGATTATTTCTTGAAATTCCATTTCAAAACATTACGAATTAGAAGTCGCCCCAACCTTGGCCACATGGCTACTTTGTATGGGTGGCCAATTAGTTTTAAGTGGAGAGACTGAATCACCAACTACCCTCTGGCCTGGAGTAGGCAGTGGCATCTCATTAAAGAGACAAAACCTGAACTGTGGCATTTCAACATTATGTGCATCTCCTAAAAATATATCTTTATATCATTTCTATTAGTAGACTTTTTATTTTTCTATTCAGTCAAGCAAGAAACAACCTAAACATCTTTTTGGAATTTCTTTAGCCTGATTATAAAATATTGTCTAGATTTTTCTAGATCCAATTTATCATAGCTCTAAACAACACATTTTTTTTAATGTGAAGTGTTTTAAAGAAAATACTTTCTTTTATTACCGTTAAATTAAATGAGACAGCTAAATGAACCAGTCATGTGGGAAGAGCCCCAGGTTAGTTAGTTAGTCAAGTTAAATGTGTGTTTAAACCATTGTTGTTGCAATAGAGAGCTGCAGGGATGATGATTTTTTTTCTAGGCAATCCCAAAAAGAAGTTCGCATTTTAGCACGTCCGGTTCTCTTGTGCCAAAGTCAACTGGTTTTTTGAATGAGGTTTTGGTTAAACTCCTAAAATTACATCTCTGGTTAACACAAGCTCAAGATACTTTTAAGATTTATTCTACGACATAAAACGCACTTGTAATACCCCCTTGTGATTTTAGTAAAGTATTTTTTAAGTACCATATACACTGTAAAAGTCAAAGCTGCTCTACTTACTTTCTTCAATTGAAAAATTAAGTTTTGTTAACTAAAATTTTCCAAATTAAGTGAAAATATTAAGGTGAAACTTTTTAAAAAAGTACTTTGGTTGGTAACACCTAAAATATTTAAAAGTAAAAAATGTTAGTAAAAAATGCTACATTTTAAGTGTTACCAATTGAAGTAATTTTTTTAGTTGATCCAACTTTTACTTTTTACAGTGTAAAGGCATCTCCTAACAAGTTGCTACATGGGACTACAGAGGTTGTTGGTAAATGTTGTCATGCATGAAGATGACAAAAACAATGCAACATGTGCAAAAATTCCTTGTTGCACTTAATTTTTTTACTTATAATTAATTTCAACTTTCTTGACTAGTACTAAGTTAATGGTTCCCCTATGATTACAAGCTTTTAGTGTTATCTAGCACCAGTGTTGAAATCATAAAAATAAAGTTGAAGTTATTTCAAATTTATTTTTATAATTTCTAGCAACTCCTCACATAATCAAGACTCTGATTTTATTAAAAATTAACTGTAATTTAAAATGTATTAAAATTAAACAAGGAATTTTTACAGTGAAGAAATTTTTTTAATAAATTTTAAAAGAGTTATCAGAACCTTGGTGGTGATGACTATAAAGTCGAGCGACCATGGTGTAGTTCGCTTATAGTTTGCTTTTAATTTCTAGTAAACGCATTTGTTCTACAAAATTCATAAATGTAACATTTTGGCAATTACAGAGATTATTTTGCATGATAATCCAAAATCTTATTGAAAAATCACGCCAACCAAAGATGTGCACATCAACTGCAGACCTATGGAAAGCTACATTATAGACTGTTTCATCGGACGCACGTGCGCTGACGCGATCACACATCTGAGTGGAATTTAACTTCCGGTCTCAGTTTGTTTAATGGTCTGACTAGTGTCTTAACTGTTGAAACGGTCTATATTGCCAAAGGTTTTGGGACACCCCTCCAAATCATTGAATTCAGGTGAACTCTTAATGCTTCATCATACCAAGACATTTTGGACAATTTCATGCTCCCAACTCTGTGGGAACAGTTTGGGGATGGTCCCTTCCTGTTCCAACATGACTGTGCACCAGTGCACAAAGCAAGGTCCATAAAGACATGGATGAGCAAGTTTGGTGTGCAGGAACTTAAATGACCTGCACAAAGTCCTGACCTCAACCCAACAGAACATCTTTGGGATGAATAAGAGCGAAGACTACGAGCGAGGCCTCGTCCAACATCAGTGTCTGACCATACAAATGTGCTTTTAGAAGAATGGACAAAAATTTCCAAAAACACACTCCTAAACCTTGTAGAAAGTCTTCCAAGAGGAGTTAAAGGAATATTCCATTTTCTTAAAAGAAAAATCCAGATAATTTACTCACCACCATGTCATCCAAAATGTTGATGTCTTTGTTTGTTCAGTATAGAAGAAATTATGTTTTTTGAGGAAAACATTGCAGGATTTTTTTAATTTTAACGGACTTTAATAGAGCCCAACATTTAATACTTAACTCAACACTTAACAGTTTTTTTCAACGGAGTTTCAAAGGACTCTAAAT
Organism: Misgurnus mizolepis; assembly: GCA_025389145.1. Lineage (NCBI taxonomy): Eukaryota > Metazoa > Chordata > Actinopteri > Cypriniformes > Cobitidae > Misgurnus > Misgurnus mizolepis. Next base: position 27,965,566 of record JAIFKI010000002.1, on the reverse strand, counting down.
GATCCCAAACGAGGCATAAGGGTCTTATCTAGCGAAACGATTGTCATTTTTGACAAGAAAAATAAAAAATATGCACTTTTAAAACACAACTTCTCGTCTAGCTCCGGTCCTGTGACGCGCCACGCAACACCACGCAATACGTCATGACGTCAAGAGGTCACAGAGGATGAACACGAAACTACGCCCCAGTGTTCACAAGTGTGGTGAAAGAGGAACGTTCCGACGTTGTTGTATGTGGAATGATACTAATTAATGTCTTTGTGTCAGTTTATTGTTTGCAATGGTCCACAAATGTGCGTTTCATATATGTAACACGTGACCTTTCTACGTCACTACGCATTTACGTGAGGTCACGCTGCGTATCACAGGACCGTACCTAGACAAGAAGTTGTGGTTTAAAAGTGCATATTTTTTATTTTTCTTGTCAAAAATGACAATCGTTTTGCTAGATAAGACCCTTATGCCTCGTTTGGGATCGTTTAGAGTCCTTTGAAACTCCGTTGAAAAAAACTGTTAAGTGTTGAGTTAAGTGTTAATTGTTGGGCTCTATTAAAGTCCATTAAAATGAGAAAAATCCTGCAATATTTTCCTCAAAAAACATAATTTCTTCTCGGACTGAACAAAGAAAGACATCAACATTTTGGATGTCATGGTGGTGAGTAAATTATCGGGAATTTTCTTTTAAGAAAATTGACTATTCCTTTAAAGCTGTTATAGCTACAACAGGTGGGCCAACTCCATATTAAACCTTAAGGATTAAGAATGGGATGTAATTCAGGTTCATGTACAGGTGTCCCAAAACTTTTGACAATATTGTGTATCTTCTAGGCTGTCCCACAAAAATAAAACATCCCTGCACCTCTATGTTGTGACCGTGTCTGTGAAATTCAGGCTAAAGTCTCATAATCTAATAATGAGATTACGAGCATCAACGTTTGATTTCAGTCATTGATTTCACAATGATTTCAATCTTTGATATGACCTTACTCAGCAAATATTAAAGATATCAAGTTTATTTTCACAGAATGTTCTTTACTTTATGTAGAATGGATTTATGTAAAAGAAAAAAAAAAAAACATCTAAAATCACTAAAATATTTGTGGGTGGGTTGTTGGGTGTCACAATTCTGTCACAAGAGGTGCAATATTACACATCACTTGACCTTAAACAACAAATATATATAAGCATAAAAAAGCCAATGCATCAAAAGAAAGAAGGTTGCCGTTGTGTGATAAATCTAGTACACTGATAAAACGCCGTATATGCGTCAATCACAAAGACCATCAGTTTGAATCTATCTGTGCTATTTCACATGCCTTCAGCAGATCTCATTTACAAGATGTCCATCATCTGTCAGAACAGTTTGAATGCTCTGATGGTCCAGCGAATTCAGCATACCGCCAGGAAACAGAAGTAATAATAAAAAAGCAGAAAAGATTGGTGTGCTAGATGGTGGAACAGATGGAGATGATGTCATTTGTACTGCGGTAATCTAGTTTGTCTCCTCTAATACACGCATAAATATTAATTATAAAAGAAAGCAAATGTAAAAATGACACTAATACAAATAAAAATCATGTTATGATGATAGAATGAGATGACTTTTAAAAAGCATTATTTTATAAGTTTTTCATAGCATCTACTATTACATAGAATGTGTGTCAAAACTAAATATATGTGAATATAAATAATTGCAGAAGGGATATGCTATGTGCGTGTTTTCCTGTATAGCATTGCAACGATCATGAGTTTGAAACCTGGGAACACACTTGATGAAAATATATGTGTATCCACATGGATATCTACTGTACTGTATATGTGTCCAGACCACATTGAAACAGCAGAGCTAAAGAGCAAGGGGCTCACGAAGGGCTTGTATACGATTTCATCTAGTTAATGTGAAAAACATGTTATATACGAGAAAGCTGGCTTCTCTATATTGCTTTCTAAGGAAGCCTCATTCTGCGGTGTGAGCTAACAGGGGGTTATTATGCCCTCATGCAGCCTTGCACAATCTGTCATACCCATGATATCATAGTTACTTTGAAGGATAGGGTGGCTCTGGAGGCTATACATTTTCATAAAAGACCGCACATGTACCGTCTCTAAGCACTTACATCCTTAACATTTCTGCAGAGACCTCACACAGGCAAGAAAGGCTCCCTCTTCTCTAATCGTGACTGTAAATGGATAAAAGGAAGGCAAGCTGACACCAGGCTTTTTTTAAGGTGGGTTTACCATGCACAGTCAGGCATACACGCTTGCCATTCCTGCTTCGAACCTAAACGCTTCTGCTTTCAAAAACAGACACATCAAAGAGGTTGCAGCTACGACGATTGTTTGTTGTTTGCGATACGACAGCAACGTCTGAATTTTCAAAGTCTGGCCACGATTAAATGTCCCTGCAGACCTACTTTGATCCAGTATAATCCGATGTGATTTGACAACGCGTTTTTGACGAAAAGTGATTTTAAAATGACCAGCAGCCTTTGTTCACCCACTGGAGGACAAAACATAAACGATACATTTAGGATAAGTCAAATAACTCTAGCAGGCTTCACGCTTCAATGAGATCCACTTGCGTAGTTTCGGCTTTTGATTGATGGCCGTTGGTTATTTTTATATTACAGTCACCGAAAGGGAGGGAGGAACCTGTTTTCTGCACATATAGGGGCCATCTGGCATGCTGGCAACACATTTGTGGGGTGAAGAAAATCCTCGGATTCCTGTCTTATGATGCTTAGCATGTGTGTCCCTGTGCACCTGTTAAAAACACAGTGTTTGTTGGGAATCCATGTTCTGCTGATGCACAAATAACGTATCATTTTAGTGAAGTGATAAACAATCTGGGAAGAATGATTCTGTAACCTTTATTCCTCAAATTTTACCTGAGTTCAACACACACACAAAACCCATATTAAAAAGTGGGTGGGCCAGACCCACTTCCAAATAATCTGCTTGAAGTCTGACATCATGAATGGTCTCCAGGCAGTGGCGTAGCGTCCGGGCATGCAGGGTATGCATGTGCAAATGGGCCCGGGCCAATAGGGGGCCCGGTCCTGGGCCCGCCCCAGCTTAAAAAAATTTTTTTTTTCAATTTTATTTTTATTTGTGGCTGCAATAAATATATTTTTGTATGCATATCATGTGTAGTGATTTCATATTTCTCCATAATGTCTAATTTCTCCATCATTTCTTGTTTGCATTTATTTATTTTTTTGCACTCCGCAGCTGCCGTAGACTACTACGGCATAATTTTTTTACGTGACGCATCGCCGTGCCAAAAAAAAAGAAAACACAGTGTGAGTGGTTACTATAGTGGCTATCTACATGAACATTAAGGATGGACAAATATAAACATAAAAGTGGGGCCTTAAAGAGAATAGAGAAGGCGGAGAAGTTAGTCACGAGTCAAAAACTACCCAAAACATTTTGTTTTTCTTTATTTAAATCTACCCTTTAAAGTAAAAAAGTAAAGTAAAAATATTTGACTACCTTATTATGTTGTTAACAGACCTGCGCGCCACAGTTAACAGTGCCAATGGGAAAGGTTGGGGGGGGGCTTGGCTTAAGGGGGCCCGTAATATTTTTTTTGCATATGAGCCCGGGACTGACTTGCTACGCCACTGTCTCCGGGTCCAAAGTCGCTCCGGAGTATAAGTCGCATCAGTCAAAAATGCGTTTTGAGGAGGAAAAAACATATAAGTCGCACTGGAATATGCGTTTATTTAGAAAATAATTTCACAAAATCCAAGCCGGAGAAGAGACATTTAATCTGGAAAGGCAAGTTATTTAACTAAACAATAGCACAGAACAGCAGGCTGAATAGGTGTCCGTACATGTTAAAGTAACATAAACAGTTATTTACACGATACACAATAGCATACAGAACATACCTGAGAGGCTGAACAGGTTAAATTAACACGACAAGCCAAAAAAAGTTCAAAAAGATCCCGAAATCATTCTGCATCACTGAATCCATTGAATTACATAAATACAGGAGCAGCATAGAGCGGTCTCTCACGGCTCTAGACGGTAATGATTTCTTTTGGTTTTTATGAAATAATTTTGATGTATAAGTCACAACAGAACTTAAGTTCCTGGACCCGCCAAACTATGAAAAAAGTGTGACTTAAAGTCTGGAAAATACAGTATCTTAAAAGCCACAGGGAAATAACATATATATCATAATGTATCATATTGCAAAACTACCAAAAACACGCAATCCCAATTTTTCTCTCTATAACAAAATCTGAGATGACCAGACATGGACTCATGGACATGGATTTTTTTGTGAATTATTAAAGTCGCCATGAAACTGAAGTAGTGATTGCCTTATTTTCCCCATGGTGAGGTATATCCGAATGAAACGGCTTTTGAGATGAAATAAGGCAGGGCTGGATTTGAATTTGTCCATCGAGATCTGATTGGATCATTTGAAGTTGGGTCGTGTTGCTAATTGCTAATCGCTGCGATCTTCTCCCGGACCCCGCCCACCTGCCATACTTATGACCGGAAGTGAAGAGAGATCGTTTTGAGGAGGGGAGGAGATTTACATTTTTGATTAAAGATTATGAGCACACACAATTTTTTTTTTTAAATAATGAAGCTCACAGATAAGTCATTTGTTAATAATACCACAATATTAAAAATATATATATAGTTTTTCATTTCAATTTCATTGCGACTTTAAAGGAATATCCTTTTTTTTTTATTCTGATAATTTTCTCAGCACCATGTCATCCAAGATGTTAAGGTCTTTCTTTGTTCAGTCAAAAAGAAATTACATTTTTCGGTGGAAAACATTCTAGGATTTGTCTCCATAAAGTGCACTTTAGTGGATCTCAACAGTTTACAGTGTCAATGCAGTTTAAAATTGCAGTTTTAATGCAGCTTCAAAGAACTCTAAACAGTCTCAACCAAGGCATAAGGGTCTTATCTACACTGCAAAAAAATAAAGGCTGGATTTACTTCAAAATATAGTGCATATTTTTTGCGTCCATTTTTTAAAGTAAGTCTTACATGGAATTTTAAGCAACTTATGCAATTGCTTACTTAAAAAAGTGGATGCAAACATGATGCACTATATTTTTAAGAAAATCCAGCATATTAATTTTTACAGTGTAGCTAAACAATCGTCATTTTTGCAGAAAAAATGAAAAAAAAAGTACTTTTTAACCATACATTCTTATCTTACACTTGCCTTGTGAGGCACCAGCGTGACCTACATATTACATAAATACCTGTGTGCTTTAAAAGTACTTATTTTGGCAAAAATTATTCCCTAGATAAGACCCTTATGCCTCAGTTGGGATCATTTAGAGCCCTTTGAAGCTGCATTGAAACTGCAATTTTAAATGGCATTGAAACTGCAAACGTTCAGGTACACCATATGGAGAAAAATCCTGGAATGTTTTCCTAAAAAATATATATATATATTTTTCAACTGAAGAAAGAAAGACATAAACATCTAAGACATTGGGGTGAGTTAATTATGTGTGTTTTTTTTTTACGGGAAAATTCCTTTACTATATTGCTGTCAGTGATTCCGTGAGCCTGGAGACTGCATTGTAAATTGGGAGTTTATACAATTTTCACGTAAATGTGTAATATGAACAAATATTGCCCATAAACGGCTGTTTAAATAAAATAAGCTTGGATCCAGAAACAATATTCTTTACGTCATGACTTAACAAGGAATAGAAGCCCACTGCACACTACAAAAAGTTTATCACTCTCATCGTGACCGCAAAAAAACTTAGAGCAGCCTCAAACTCTTTCTAACAAGAAAGAGAGAGCAATGAAAAAGTATAAGAGCAGGACGAGGCAGCCAAAAATGGCACCACTAGCTAACAAGCTCTCAAACTATAACAACAATAAAAACATCAAGTTTTTTCTGCACAGTAGCAGCAGCTTCCACTAATTTCTCACTTTCCCTTGAAGGGCTGACTATGCCATGAGAGAGAGAGAGAATGAGAGAGAGAGAGAGAGAGAGAAAGAAAGAGAGAGAGAGATGGTTACCCCAGACAATCCTTACGTCTCACAGAAGGATTAATACCATTGTGATCTCTTGACTTAGGTAAAATCAATGTTGCTTCTGCACTTATCAATGTTCCTTTCAATGTTGCAATTGAGAAAGAAATCCAATACTCTTTCTTTAATTGAGCTATTAATACTTGACTGGATATCACAATGGCAGTGACTACATCCATTAAGTTATTAGATGACTGAGGTCATTCTCATTTTAATGCAATGCCACCCTGCATCCAATCACAGACCTCAGAAGTGTGTTTGGTCAAAGGCTCTTTTAATTCTTTTCCTTCTGATTTGACAAATAATCAACACAATCCCCAGTCACCAATGCGTTTGATCGAGTGGATTGGTGACATTTTACTTTGATTTTACCAACCCCTTATCATTCAGACACCATATTTCAATTTGAGTTAAATGTCATTAATCAATTCCCAGGTAAATGTCAAAATTGTCGCAGGATGCTCGGCGTGGGACGTTCTTTTTTCATGCACCTTTTCATAAAAACTGTGCACGTTATCATTGCTGTGTATTTTCCTGTAGACTGGGGACTATCAAACATTGGTTCTCACATTTCGTTAGCTTTATACATCCTTACCCATTCTTTATTTGCATGACTCTTGGATTATTAATTTCAATACCTGCCTTTTCTAGTTCTTAATAAAGATTGAGGTGTGAACAGAAAAGATTGCCAAATCTTAAATGGATTTCCTGAAGCATGAAATTGGTTTTGGTCTTACAGTCCACACCCGAGTTCATAAACAGATTCAACGGTTTTCGTCTAGCTGTTTTAAATGACCTGTGGGCGGGGCCAGACATGACAGACAGCAATTTGGGGCGGTTTCCCAGACAGGGTTTAGATTAAGCCAGGACTATACCTTAGTTATATTGTGAAGTAAAAGCAACATTTTTAAACTTTCTGCCAAGATATATATATATATATATGACTTCTTGCTACGAAAATGCGGGGATTATGAAATCATGCAAGCGAAAATGTGGCAATAGTGCGGTGTATTTAAAAATGTGGCCCCCGCATAAATATGCGGACTTTGGCTGACTATGCTTTGAATCATGCGATCGCATAATCATGTTTTTCTGGAGGGACTGATTGAGGGAGGAACGTGATGTAAATACACGCTTCACGTTAGGTGTGTATGCCCTATTGTATGCCCCATTGTATGGATCTACTTAAAAAATATACTATTGGTAACACCTAAAAAAATTTAGAGGAAAAAATTGTTTTAGGAGGTACCGATTGAAGTATTTGTTTGAATTAATCCAACTTTCAATTTTATATGGACGGTTTCCCGGACAGATATTAGCTTAAAGGAACACTTCACCCATTTGCATTAAGCTTTGTATAGTTAGAACTATGTAAAAATCATAATTTTGCATCATTGAAAGAAGGAAGTCCAATATCTTTGTTGAGGAGGTGAGACTACAAACACCCCTTTTCTCTGTCAAATGGGCACCAAATTCTAAATGTATGTTACATTTCGACTACAAATATGACACACTTTCAATAAAGATTAATGTTTCTAAGGGTGAAATGCTCCTTTAAGCTAGGACTAGGCCCTAGTTTAATTAGGAAATATAACTAGTTTTAACAAACATGCCTTACTAAAAACATTACTTGTGTGCATTTTGAGGCAAAACAAAGGATACTGATGTATTTTAAGATATGTCAGTGAAAGTTGTTTTCAGTTTGGACAGCTCTTATATTTTTCTTAGTCTAGGACTAGACTAATCCCTGTCCGAGAAACTGCCCCATAGTGTATGCAGTTCAGTTATTGCTACGCACGTCTGAGCTGTAATAAAAGGCCGAACTGGTGCTGTTCGGCACCTGTAAGGAGAAGTGCGGAGGACAAAAAGTCAGAAAGTGGCCGTGACGGCGCTTCACGAACGAGAATCGTGTCCTTCGCCCTGCAGTTATGAATAATTCAGCGGCCGAGCTCTTCACACACTCCGTCACCATTTTAATGTGCCTTTACATGCATTAGAAACAGGTGGATCCCTGCTCCTTCTCCATTCCCTTACTGCCACACAAAAAACCCACAGCGGAGGCATGTGTGCATGTTTCCAAGAACGTCCTAGTGTTTTTGTGTTTGTGCAAACAGTCCACATATTTAATAGAAGGTAACTACAGTGGCAAGAAAAAGTATGTGAACCTTTTGGAATTTGATAGTTTTCTGAATAAATTTGTCATAAAATGTGATCTGATCTTCATCTAAGTCAAGGGTCTTGACACACATACTGTATAAAAAAATATCATGGCTCTCCTGATTTTGCCAAGTGGTTGATGTCCTCAGAGCAACATTATGTTGACCCTGGGACAACATTTCAATCAACCAATCAGATTTAAGAAATAAGTTTACAGTTTGTTTTAAGTTAAAGCTTACAACCAGGATTAGACCATTGTTTTTCACTTATCATGTCCCTCTGATTTTAGGGTTTGGTTATGGTTAGGGTTGGGGTGGGTTTAGGTTTTATTTAGAAAAATGTTGTCCTTGGGTCAACACAATATTTTGCCCTGAGGACATCTCTCACTTGGCAAAATCAGTTCGAGCAAAATATAATTGTGTAGGACAGGAAATTACAGTGGCTAAACAAGATTACGGCACAAGAAAGCTTGCTTAGTGGATTTAAAGGAGAACAATCAAATTTGGCTGGTTGTTGTCATTTTAAAAACTTTAAGTGGTCATAACATTTTCCAGACGCAAAATGAAAAAGGGTTTGTCACACTGTGAATGTAGAGTAGGGGTTTTAAATTCACCACTTATATTTGCCATTAACCTCTTATCGTAACTCATGACAAGTGTAATAGTTTCTTTGTCACTAGCCAAACCAAAAACAATTAAATAAATGTTGCATAAATAGTTGTTCATGTAGCTAAATAGGTAAAGCATTGTGTTGGCAATGTAAAGGTCATGGCATCGATCCCATGGTCCAGGGATCACACATGTATACGGATACAAAAATGTACAGCTTGAATGCTCTGGCATTTTTTTTATTAAATGCATATATACAGTATATACAGTATGTATGTATATGCCAAATGTCAAATGTTCACTGTAAAACCTTAAACATTTTTATTCCTCATGACCGAGCTACAATTGCACAAATCAATATTCACCTTTCTATCTCTATATCGTATTCCCTTTCTGAGTAAGATCTGACTGGTGGTAACAGTGCTTACCAAAATGAACACATAATGAGAAATGCGGTTTCGTAAACAACGTGACAATATAAAGACGCTGAGAGCTCTGCATAAAACAAATATTTTAAAAACGTTGCATGCCTCCATATCCCCAGGTAATTCCTGCTGAGACAGTTGAGACAGACTGTCACTTCGAGTCTGTTTTCTGAGCTCATGGGAAATCAAAGCACAAAAAGCTAGACAGACCGAGAGAGAGAGAGAGAGAGAGAGAGCGAGATCACACAAAATAAACAAATTCTGCACATTTGTGGCAAAACGGCAACAGCTTTCTTTGCACCCAAATAAATTCCTTCATTATCTCTGTTGGTTCTCCTAGACAGCAATGAGATTATATTGAGACTTTCACTTTAGTGTCTTGCTTTTTAAAAGTGACTTGAGAAAAGAGAGAGATGCGTCAATGTCACAAACCAAGCTCAGATTTGGCATAACACCAAAGTCAAAAAGTTTAAAAAGTATCGCAGGTTGCATCTCTGCGTTTTTGCCTAATATGAAGCAGTGGCGGCCGGTGATTTCTTTTTTTGAGGATGCACTATGCGAAGTTCGTCACAACATGTATGTAGCCCGTCATGTGTGTTTTTCGTAATTTCAAAATATGTGTTCGCGTGTAGAGTGAACCTGTGTGCATCACTTGTCTTGTCAAAATAAGTGCCTGCTGCAGACGCGTCTAAAGGGTTTATGATAAAAGAGACGCTCGCGTTTGCCAGATACTCGCATAATCTCATGCATAATCAGATTTTACTGTTAAGGGAGTGTCTTGCGTGTATTTTGTTAACGTGATCGTCTCTTTTATCTTAAACGGTTTTGACGCGTGTGCAGCAGGCACTTATTTTGACAAAACACGTGATGCACATGGTTCACATGACGCAACAAACACATATTTTGAAAACACAAGCAACACACTCCGAACACATATTTTGAATTTGCACCCCTCGGAAGAGCAGTCACGAGCCACCACTGAGGTGAAAATCAAGTTTTTATTATTGTTTATATGTCTATGTGTCATTTTTAATAAGCTTTAAGACAGCATATGTGAAAATGTATCATTCAACACCACTGCTGAGTGTTTTATTCATAAAATTTGAGTTTTCTGAAGATACGTGCTAAACTCACTTTCAGTGTGTAATAGTCTACCTGCATTACAATTTTCCCACATATCTCACATAGGTGTAACAATTGGGAAAAACTGTTGATTACACAAACACACAAGCTGACAGAAAAATATGTCAACTTTAATTTGACTTTCCCATGGTGAGAAAGAGCTCCGGGGTGGGAGGGACGGGACTCCTGACGCGCCTAGACATCAAGTTCACTTCAGGTCACATTCAAAACTAATCAGTATTACTGCTTGTGACCTGTAATTTGTTTAATTGTATTATTTGGCAGTGTGTCATTGCAATTGTCAGGATGCAAGATCTACACAGCGTGGGACGATCAATACACAATCAATACAGAGATGTTCAGGAACACTTGTGGGAGAATCACTATGTATGTTTCATGCATTATATTTACTTGAAAGCGGAGTGCAAACAGCCAAACGATATCCTGTCATTTGTAAATAATAGTAGCTGTTTACTAATGCAGAGTCTCCAATATTTTTTAAGAGTCACTATTATCCGGTTTATGAATTACATTTGCTTTGGCGTGTAAATAAGTGCTAGTACATATTAACGATATGCAACGTTACAAATCCCAAAGTATACAATGACGCAAGTTATTGTCTCCAACTGAAATCTCTTTTCTTGGATTACAATGAATGCAAGGATTGTAGGCCACAGTTTACTTCCACAGCGGGTTGATGTGTAAGCCTATGTTTTCATATTTAAAGAATTTACTAGTGGCTAGTTAAACATGACTTTTGAGCAGTGTAGAGTAGTGCTTGTTGTTTCTACGATCACAAATGCAGACATTGTTTCTTTACCTTACTAATCTGTTACGTTTTGCTCAAGCTGCACTGGCAAAGTTGATCGATCAGCTTGGTTATCTGCATTTCCTAGAACAGATTTGGCTCGCATTGATAAGATAGTAAAGACAATATTAACTCCTGTCTGTATTGCATTAGGAGCTGATCTTCCAAATATGGTAAAGAACGTCACATTTCAGCCAGACGCTTGAGCTATTCAGCCAATCACAACGCACTGGACAGCTGGCCAATCGGAGCACAACACGCCTTTCAGAACGATAAGCTTTGTACAAAATCGATGCGTATCAGGGAGGTACCGTAGGGCATGCAAACACATTGCATTACACAAAATAACATTCTTTTAGCAACGTAATAGGGGCTCTGTAAGACATCATGATGCAAGCTATGTTAATCCCAAAAAAATACAAGCTGAAACCTTTGTAATGCCTCTCTTTATGATCTTCCGAGGGAGATGGTAAGTTACGACTAGTTGTACAACTAACACGTAAGTTTTAAATCATGATAGCTATGATAGATTACGGAAAAGCAATTTCCCTCTCATTAAAATAATTGACAAACCACTGACATGCATCATTAAACACAAGCTGACATCAGACCAGAGGATTAGGGCTATATTAGCACTCACATACGGTAAAGACTCCAAATATGGATTTACCACAGTACACTGTATGTAATGAGACTTTGCTTATGAAAATATTTTGATGCTGTAATTGTATCGCACAGCTAGTGGAGGGAACACATTCATGGGACCCCAGCGGCAGGCTTTTCCCATAGTTTTATGGGTGGCATCAGGCATCCCAGCAAACACAGATCAATCATAATGCTTGTCCACTAATGGATAACCTTATATTTCTCCAGAGACAGTCAAACAATGTTGGAGTGCGGCTCCAGCCGGGCATGTTGATGTGTCTGTCCCACAGCACAAATTAAGAGGCTTTTATAGTAGTTGTTTCTGAAGTTTGAGATCCACATTATTCCTTCCTATAGTTCCTTACACCTCCAGATTCCAGCTCTAATTTCACAGTCAACACCCCCTCAAAGCCATGTTCAGAAAGCAGTGATCCAAGAAGCCTCTTGAAGTATTGCTGTTACATTGATTGTTTTCCCAACGTTGTGGGCAAGATTAAAAAAGAATGCATTTTGCAAAACAACCCTGTTATAGAGCGATACTACTACTATTTGATCTCAGACCTTCAGCAGAAAATGTACGTATTTTAAATGTTTTTTTTAATAAAATGATTTTTATTGAGTGTAAAGTAAGCTGTAAATTGATTCATCATTTTGCACTGAACACATTTTTGTCCAATCAAATGCTCAGAAGAACAAGAATGTCCCTCCCAGTGTTCGAATTATGTCTAAGATTATGGGGGGGGTCCCCTAGCTAAGCACCACCCCCTGGTCAAGCCCCCCCATTGTTGATACTGTGAATGTACTTTGATTGGTATGTCAATTCCCTTAGAAAACAGCGTGAGGCGTTGTTTTTGAGAGATTACATTTATTGCAGACAAAAATGTTTTGGATTAGTTAATTGTGAGGGGGTCCCTCCATGCTTATAGGAGGTGCAGGACCATCCAAGACCCCCCTCCAGGTCCCTCCCACTAATAATTCCCCATTATGATAAAAAAAATTATAAAATTGAATTTCAGTTTCCTACAGTGTTGTGGGCGAGACCAATCCATTCAAGTCTGTGTCAAGTCCAAGACCAGAGAGTGTCAAGTCTGAGTCAATGCCAAGACCAGAGAGTGTGAAGTTTGAGTCAAGATCAAGACCAGAGAGTGTTAAGTTTGAGTCAAGATCAATACCAGAGAGTGTCAAGTCTGGGTCAAGATCAAGAACAGAGAGTGTCAAGACTGAGTCAAGACCAATACCAGAGACTGTCAAGTCTTTGTCAAGACCAAGAGCAGAGAGTGTCAAGTCTGAGTCAAGACCAAGACCAGAGAGTGTCAAGTCTGAGTCAAGACCAAGACCAGTGAGTGTCAAGTCTGGGTCAAGACTAAGATTAGAAAGTGTCAAGTCTGAGTCAGGACCAAGAACAGAGAGTGTCAAGTCTGAGTCAAGACCAAGACCAGAGAGTGTCAAGTCTGAGTCAAGACCAAGAACAGAGAGTGTCAAGTCTGAGTCAAGACGAAGACCAGTGAGTGTCAAGTCGGGGTCAAGATCAAGACCAGAGAGTGTCAAGTCTGAGTCAGGACCAAGAACAGAGAGTGTCAAGTCTGAGTCAAGACCAAGACCAGAGAGTGTCAAGTCTGAGTCAAGTCCAAGACAAGAGAGTGTCAAGTCTGAGTCAAGACCAAGAACAGAGATCGTCAAGTCTGAGTCAAAACCAAGAACAGAGAATGTCAAGTGTGAGTCAAGACCAAGACCAGAGAGTGTCATGTCTGAGTCAAGACCAAGAACAGAGAGTGTCAAGAAAGTGTCATGTCTGAGTCAACACCAAGACCAGAGAGTGTCAAGTCGGAGTCAAGACCAAGAACAGAGAGTGTCAAGTCTGAGTCAAGACCAAGAACAGAGAGTGTCACATCTGAGTAAAGACCAAGAACAGAGAGTGTCAAGTCTGAGTCAAGACCAAGAACAGAGAGTGTCAAGTCTGAGTCAAGACCAAGAACATAGAATGTCAAGTGTGAGTCAAGACCAAGATCAGAGAGTGTCATGTCTGAGTCAAGACCAAGAACAAAGAGTGTCAAGAAAGTGTCATGTCTGAGTCAACACCAAGACCAGAGAGTGTCAAGTCGGAGTCAAGGCCAAGAACAGAGAGTGTCAAGTCTGAGTCAAGACCAAGAACAGAGAGTGTCACATCTGAGTAAAGACCAAGAACAGAGAGTGTCAAGTCTGAGTCAAGACCAAGAACAGAGAGTGTCAAGTCTGAGTCAAGACCAAGAACATAGAATGTCAAGTGTGAGTCAAGACCAAGATCAGAGAGTGTCATGTCTGAGTCAAGACCAAGAACAAAGAGTGTCAAGAAAGTGTCATGTCTGAGTCAACACCAAGACCAGAGAGTGTCAAGTCGGAGTCAAGGCCAAGACCAGAGATTGTCAAGTCTGAGTCAAGACCAAGAACAGAGAGTTTCAAGTGTGAGTCAAGACCAAGACCAGAGAGTGTCAAGTGTGAGTCAAGACCAAGACCAGAGTGTTTTAAGTCGGAGTCAAGACTAAGGACAAATAAAGCTGGATCTAGACTCGTTCTTGACTTGGACTCGACACTCTCTGGTCTTGGACTTGAGTTGGATTCAAATGAGTTGGTTTTGACTACCATACTCCTTTTTTAGTATGTAGTATATATGTAACACTTTTCCCTCAAGGTCAAGCCGGCATGAATTTGAACCTAATGATGTTCAGTGGTTCCCAACCTTTATCTCGCCCCTCACCACATACAATCTGATCACCCCCAACCCTCTACTTTAATCTTTTCTTTAGATTTCGCCATTACAATAGCTGCGTTTACATGGACAATTGTAATCGGTTCAAATGTTCAATCCGAATAAAAAAATGCTCAATGTAAGCACATCAATCAGATTAAAAATCCCAAACCGATTAAAAACCGAATCCGTTTGAGAGGGGTGATTTATACCTTTTGTACTCCGCCCAAAGGACTTTTTGGGCACACGTGAATGGATGATTTTGCTGCTTGATAAAGCTCTGTGTGTTTGTCATTTATTAAGTCTGACCTGAAATAGACGCTCATCGATTTTGGGAGGATGGCTTGCATGCGTATCTTGACACAGCGCGAAACTCTATATTTCTGCAATGTGCGCAGGTCAAATGATCAATTCTGATTTGAAGCTTGTGCCATACTGTATAAACATGCAAATCAATCCGATCACATTATAAAGTTTTCATGTAAATGCTATGATAGGATTTATAAATCAGAATGATTTCATCAAAAAGTAAAAAAGTATCCATGTAAGCGTAGCTATTCACAAGCATGTTGAGATGGAGCCAACAAAACTGAAAAAAAGTATTTTACATAACAGAATATTCTTGACATTGTAAGCATTTGATTTTAAAAAAAAGTAACTATTGTTTATTTTAAATTATTAGTAGAACATTTTATGCATCTTTATTACCAGGGTTGCCAGGTTTTTACAGCAAAACCCACCCAATTGCTACTCAAAGCTAGACCCAAACTATCCAAGAGATGAAAAAATCTTTATTGCTGAAATTCACATTCCGGAGGCTAAATATCACAATATTGGGGTCAATAATTTTACCTTTCTTTAAACAAATTAATCAGGGAACAAAGATGGTGTGCTAACATCAAAATATTTTAAACATCTTACCTTTTAAGTTTCTGAAAAATTTCCATTTCCCTTATTAGTGCTGAGTGGGTGGCTTAAAATAATTTTCTTAGGTGCGAATTTCTTCCACCCAAAGTAATCCCGACTTGCCCTTATTACGCTGTGTTGGTTTTGATGGCTTACTCAAATGTTAAACATGACCTTTACGAGACATTTAAGGTGGGACCGCGTGCGCTGCAAGAGAAGCGTTACAGCCCAAGTCGGATGTGAAAAATTTTCTTTTGTTTGCATTGAGTGGCACCACAAGAAACCTACTGGATTGGGTTTAAGTAAATGTTAACACCATGTCAACTTGTCTATTGTAATCATGGGCCGGTTAAGTAAAGAATACAGTCACACTAAATACTGTCATAACGCATTTGTAATTAGCAGTTAGTGGCATCTACCACATCAGTGTGATTCAGTACACAGCCATTAAAACATGAGACCTGTCTGCATTAACCTTAGCTATAAATGCCTGTCTTAGTGTAGAAATTATAGCATTACACAAGAAACAAATGAAGAGATTTTGACGAGAGTTTACGAGCACAAAGATAGGCTGCTCTGCAGGTATGTTATACAAGCTAAATGATCTAACAACAGTCTTCAGTCTTCACATTGTTAATATCTCATAAATCTAATTGAATCATTTGCTAGTTGGCTTTGCTATCATATTGTGATTTGCATTTTTATATCCTCCACAGTGCCTTGCTTGCCTGAAGCTATTTTTGTTTTTGCAAATAGTTTTTCTTTTCCTTCCGTATTTTCTTTTCTTAATCAATCCATCTATCCCGTTTGTCTATACGTCGTTAAAAATAATCAGCAAAAATGTATTTCTGTACACAAAATACCTCCGGGAGAAAACAGGCTATTTTATTGGGGAAACATTTTTTCTGAGTAGTTTATATACAGCTAAATAATCCAAATTCCATGCATTCAAATGTTAAAGCGCACACTAGTGTTGCACGATATGATCCATCGTGAAATAGTCCTATCGTCAGCCAGTGACATCGCCGGTACACAATTTTATCCGGGGGGGGGGGAGTAGTTTACTTATTTATTTATTGGTTCATTTATAACAAGTTACTGGATTGGTGGACAAAAAACAGAAGCAGAAGGGCAGCTGGCAACCTTCTTAAACATGATGTCATTAATCAGAGTGCGTCATTAATGCCCAATTTATTACGTGCCAGGGAGCGGGAACATCTCACTCACTGATTTTAAACCCCTGCGCACATAAAAACCTCTCCACTGCAAGAAAATGCCAGAGCCATGCGTATTGCAAGCTCAGGTGCAAGGAAAAGTCTGAGACATGCGCATTACAAGTTTAGGTGGGATAAAACTTTGAGCTGCACACATTACTGTACAAGCTCAGGTGTGAGGAAGAGTCTGAGATGCGCACTTTACAAGCTCTCTCGCTGAAGCCCTTAAGAAAATTAACTATGTTTTGCAGTTAAAGTGAAATAACCATGTTTTTTTTGTGTATTGATTAGCAAAACCATGATTTTACTATAGTAACCATGGTTTAAATATAGTGTTAAAATACCATGGTTACCATTGGTTTATTGGTTCTAACTGTAATAAAAACATGGTTAATTTATCGTAAGGGAGGAGAAGCCTTATGTGAGGAATAGCACGCAATGTGCGTTGGTGTTAAGTGCTGTTTATGTAGGAATGTTAATTTGAAACTATAACAATAACAATAACAAATAGCATAACAATAATTACAAATTATAATGGGCAAACATGCCAACTATCTTCATGAAGGGTAGCCTAACTGATCATCGTCGATAGACGATAGTATTGTCTATTGGCACAACCCTAGCGCACACAAACCATCAAACAGTTCATCGCAAAACAGAAATTCTGATCCTTTCAATTTACTGCATTCCACTTGATGCTGAAGAGGCTAGAAACCTTGGAAATGTCTACAGATGGACTACTGTGCCTTTCAGTAAATCTTTTCAACATTCAATTCATCGAGTGCGTTTATACTTTAGAGGACATATTCCTAACTGTGCAAAGCAAATGCAAGGTCCTTGGCGCTAATTAAAATGTAAATCCACTCTTGGAAAATTATGTAAATAAATATGTTGCTTGAATGCTGGGCGTATTTGAATGCCTCATTAAAAACAATATCTGCTCGAGTACAGTATGTGTATGATCAAGACCTTCATTACACACATTCATGAACATTCTCCATTGTGCGATAGATATTTAGTACTCTCATGTATGTGAATGCCTCAGGCGCTTGTTTCTGTGAGATATTATACTATTATATGGTTAGAGTGTCTTATTCAAAGATATACAGAAGAAGCAGAACCACTTCATGTTAAGGACTAATGAGAAAAACTGCTGGCATATATATGAAGAGTTTGGTTCCAAAACGCAATAAATCCATTTTGACAAATTTTGGTAAAAACGTGTTTTCTATACCAAGAAAGTGTCAAGATGAAAACCACTTTTTTCTGTTACAAACTTTCACATAGCATCTTTAGGTTATAAAAACATAAAAAATTCAAATCCGTAACTTGATTTTCAAAGATTTATTATAAAAACTGATTATTTTTTCCACAAAATGCAATAAATCCATGACAAGTTTTTATTCAAAATGCTATAAATCTATTGAATCGATCGCCTATATAAATGTGCATTCATCTTCGCCATGTTATATTCATTTAGTTGAACAGTTGAACACACTGATTAAAAAAATAAACATTAATGGCTTTAATCAAAACACTTACTTTGTGATATTAAGAACACTGTCATTGCTGCGGTTATACTTGACGTCTTCGCTTAACGTTTTTCACAGCGATCAGCTGTAAAAATTTTTGGTCGGGCTCGATTTTCGTTGACTTTGAGTAAAATTATGGAAAGTTTTTCATAAGATCCCCTGGGGTCAATGTGTTATCATGACAGAAACTTGATGCTGTCGGTCCGGGCAAACAAGCGATCGTCTCCCAAAGTGCCTCTTGCGTAAATTATTAGATGTTGATGACTTACGTTTCCATCACAGGTTTATCAATGCTATTAAAGTATTATTTAATTTTTGTTTGTTTGTTGATCATGAAGTACAAAGTAGATGAGGAAAACTAGGACTCCGTGTACTCAGCGCGCCGCCATTGTTTACATTGCGTGAATGGTGCGCTGTAATCTGTGGAGTGGACTTATGGCATTCTGTAAAAAAGGAGGAGCGGCGTTTATTGCGTTTTGGGAAAAAAGGGAGAAAAGATGACAGAATAACACGGCGGATATTGGATTTTGCGTAAAATTAAGAATTTACTTTTTAATACTGACCTGATATAATACTGGTTCTGGCAGTAACTCATTTTTTTCAAAAATGGCGTTTATTGCGTTTTGGAACCAAACTCTTCATATGTAGATGCAGCAACATAAATAAGGTTTGTGTTCTGATCAGGTGCATTTGCTTTCATTTCTTCTTCTTTTTTAATAATTCTCGTTGACTGTGATCTTAGGATGTAGTTCATACTTGTAGTTTGGTTCTTTTGGCGTAGACCAAAAGAGAAAAAAAGTCCTTTATTTATAGTTATATATTCACTACATATAGTTATATATAGTTATAGTTCACACTGGCATTTTATATTAGCGAACCTAAAGATAACGATCCTTAAAGGGATAGTTCAGCCAAAAACTATATTAAACCCATGATTTACTCACCCCCAAGCTGTCCGAGTTGCATATGTCCATCGTTTTTCAGACAAACACATTTTCGGATATTTTAGAAAATGTTTTAGATCTTGCTGTTGATTAAATGTAATGTTACGGGGTCCACGACCTTCAAGTCCAAAAAAAGTGCGTCCATCCTTCACAAAATAAATCCAAACGGCTCCAGGATGATAAACATTGTTGGAAATATCCATATTTAAAACTTTATTAATGTAAATTAATACCTTCCGGTAGCGCCGCCATCTTAGTCGTGTCCGCATTCAGGATGAGAGCTACGGAGCCTACGGAGGCTACTCTGCTGCTGCTTTGTGCTCCCGCCCTCGAATTTGTCATACGTCACTAAGAAAAGTGCGTACACTACGCTAATACTCTCTCCTGAATACAGAGGAGTCTAAGATGGCGGTGCTACCAGAAGGTATTTATTTTCATTAATAAAGTTTTAAATATGGATATTTCTACAACAACACCGCACGGATTACCCTCAGAAGACCTTTGTTTATCATCCTGGAGCCGTTTGGATTTAATTTGTGAAGGATGGACGCACTTTTTTTGGACTTGAAGGTCGTGGACCCCGTAACATTACATTTAATCAACTGAAAGATCTAAAACATTTTCTAAAATATCCGAAAATGTGTTTGTCTGAAAAACGATAGACATATGCAACTCGGACAGCCTGGGGGTGAGTAAATCATGGGTTTAATATCATTTTTGGCCGAACTATCCCTTGCGGAAGGAAAACCGATAGGTAGACTGATGACCAGATTTAATGCAACTGAACTCATATACAACAACGCATGCAACGATCATCTACAACAACAATGCTGCATGCTGAAGTAAACATGCTCATTTTACGCGTATTTATACTGTGGTTTTATTACCAGCTCTGATCTCATGAAGATATTTTACTAGCACTAAACATTTTTTAAACTTAAAGCGGACATATCATGGAAATGTGACTTTTTTCATGTTTAAGTGCTATAACTGGGTCCACAGAGCTTGTATCTACCTAGAAAATGTGAAAAAGAACAACTCAGTAACTTAGTTTTAGTAAACCATTCTCTGCAAGCATATGAAAAAATAGGTCATTGAAATTTGGCTCCCCCTGTGATGTCGGAAGGGGATAATACCGTCCCTTAATCTGCACTATCCAACCACGGCAATGCCCTTTAGTGCAGAGATGAGCCTGTTTGCTTTTCAAAGGACACACCCAGAACAGCTTATTTTTGCTCACACCTACAAAGTGGCAATTTTAACATGCTATAATAAATTATCTATACTATATTTTGGTAACACTTTATTTTATGGTGTCTTTGTTACACATGTTACATGTAATTATTATAGTTATAACAGTTAATTATGCATAATTACATGCAACTCATCCTAACCCCAACCCTAATCCTAACCCCAACCCTACAGTAAGTACATGTTGTTGATAATTATTACTTAGTACTTAAAAATATAATTACAATGTAACAGTGACGCCTTAAAATAAAGTGTAACCGATATTTTGAGCTAAAACTTCACATATGTACTCTGGGGACAACAAAGATTTATTTTACATTTTAAAAACGTTTTGTGAATGTCAACTTTAAGCATTTTGTAAATTCTTGCAATATGCTCGATGGACCAAATGTTAATGTCCAAGTGCATTCACATATCAGTCAAACTGCTCCAGAGTTGACCGTTTGGAAATGGACCGAGACCCACCTTATCAGCTGTCTCGGTTCGTTTAGTGTGCACCAAAGTTTGGGTGGCAGCATTCACAATTACTCAAATGAACTGCACCAACTAAGCAATTGCACCAGAGTTTGTTTTAATCAAACCAAATATGACAACATTATTGTAATATTTTGCATATATTTTATCAGATTTAATAAAATCATGTTAATGAATTTTTAAGTCAGACCATTAAACAACAGAAGCCGGAAGTAAAGTTCCAACGAGATGCATCGCGTCACCGCACGTGCATCCAATGAAACAGTCTATAAATTCAACAGAAACTTTCATCTAAAGCACCTTATAAATATAGAATATGTAAAAGCAATACATTTAAAGGGTACACAAACACTGTAAGGTCCCGTTATCTCAGCAATATAGAGGCACCACCTCCTCTCATGTGATTTTGTGTGTACCTTTTTTATTTTTGTCAGGCTTTAAAAGCTAGAGAGTTATGTTAACAAGGTCAACTTTTTTATACCCTGCTGTTTCATCATACACTGATCTAGGCTCTGACTTTTGGCCTTTGTTTGAAATATAGCAGTAACAATACCATCTATGCCAACCTTTTATGGTGCCCACAAAATCTACTTGATAATCTTTTCACATTTCACTCTAACATTTCAATACATATCAATAAGCTTTTCTCATTATCAGATCAAAAAGGAAGAGAGAGAGAGGGATAGTGGCACTATCAGCCCTTGGACCAGAGAATTGGTTCAGGTAAAATGGAGTCATCCGTCAATCTGAAAAGGTCATTGACTGTGGCACTGTGACGAGCCCTTTCCGGATAATCCATTAATCTCCAAATTCAGATTGTCATTTCTCATTCCTTATTACAGCAGGGTCCAGTTAACAGCCTGCCTGTGACCCTACTCATTTACATACTGTATACTAGATTCATCATCAGAAGACCTGTACTGAGGGAATTAAAGATGACATGAGAGAGAGAGAGAGAGAGAGAGAGAGAGAGAGAGAGAGAGAGAGAGAGAGAGAGAGAGAGAGAGAGAGAGAGAGAGAGAGAGAGAGAGAGAGAGAGAAAGAGATTTGGACTAAAAAACTGAAAAAGTAGGTAAGGAAAGAATAAGAAATGAAACACAAACCTTGGCTTGTGAGCTGCCTAACTGTCTACCATCTACATCGTATTTTTTCACGTTAGATTACTCATGGGATTTAACTTCATGTCATGTAAATTTTGTAATATTTTTTTAGGCAAATAGCGCATGTTTTTGCAGCCGCATGAGGTCGAGTCTATTCGCATCTTGCATTCACATTGAATATAATCTACATCGTTGAATTTGTGCTTGATGTATACGCCCCTTAAAGGCCCCCTTCAACCTGCCTGTTACCATTAACCCGCCTATGGGGTAAGTCAACCCAGTCTCACCCCATTTCGTCAATATTTGACGACACTTGACCATTCGTCAATATGTGACGCGGAGGGTATACCTTTCGCGTCATTTTTTGACGAACTGGGGACTTCAATACTATTACGTCCGTTGCATTCTCTTCTCCTATTTTCTTACCAATTTTGCGTCGGTTTAGGGTTAGATTTACATAATGACATCCCTACCCAAACCTAACTCTAACCCCAACGCCAGGTGACAACTGTTTCTAACCCCAACGCCAGGTGACAACTGTTTTATTTCGCGTACACTGTTTAATTTCGCGTACACGGTTTAATTTTGCGTAATCTAACCCTAAACCGATGCAAAATTGGTAAGAAAATAGGAGAAGAGAATGCAACGGACGTAATAGTATTGAAGTCCCCAGTTCGTCAAAAAATTACGCGAAAGGTATACCCTCCGCGTCACATATTGACGAATGGTCAAGTGTCGTCAAATATTGACGAAATGGGGTGAGACTGTGTTAGGTAAGTTGTAACGTTTGCACTTCTGTCACGTTTGCTGTAATTGTCCAAGAATGGTAAGTACTAGAAACAAACTTTAAATGTTCATTTGTATCAGAGATGTGTGTGTTGTTTGTGTTAAAATATAATTAATCAAACTAAATTTTTTTTTAAATGATTAAGCCAAAACCATAAAGCGTTAGGTTGTGCCCTGCTCTCTCCTACAACAATTGTTATGGCTTCATTCATGTGACATGAGTATACCACAGTTACTTAAATACAGTAAGATAAAGTTCGACAGTGTGTTACTAGTCAGGAAGATATAACTAAACAGGATTATGTGACACATTCATCCACACCACTTTGATTTTGTCCCAGCGAGACTACACAGATCAAACTAGACTATATTGAAATTAATTTAATATGCTCCCTGAGGTCTGATGCCAAATGTCACGCATTTGATCTATAAATTGAATCAGGAGAGACCCACAGTATGTACTGTATGTGGGCTTTATTACAGCAGGCACATTCCACAAAAAATTTTAAATCTCGTGGCTCTTTTAAGACATTAGTGGCACATATCCGTTTATTTGGCTGTGACCATATTAGATATGTCTGATTATTTCTCAATCTAAAAACAAAATTAACGTAGCATGGAAAATAGCTACAAAACACATCTCGGTATTGCTTAATATTGGGCTTTTCCCCAGTAAATTTAACAATCCATAAAATTGGAGTGCCCAAGAAATAACATTATTTCTACAGCATAGCAGAGACGCATATTTTAAAGGGGGCTTTAGAGCTATTTCATGCATTTTGACTTATTAAAACTGTTTAAAGGGGTCATATTATGAGATTTTTTAAAGATGTAAAATAAAATTGTGGTGTCAAGGAGTGCATAAGTGAAGTTTTAGCTCAAAATACCCCACAGATAATTCATTATAGCATGTTAAAATTGCCACTTCGTAGCCCTGAGCAAAAGTGTGCGTTTTGGGGTGTGTCATTTAAAATGCAAATGAGCAGTTGAAGTGCAAACACTGATCACAAAGATGGTGGTTTGTTGTAATTGAAACTCAATTGTGCTGTCAATTATTTATTCTCTCTCTCTCTTTCTCTCTGCACTTAATGCCAGTGTCGTGGTTTGATAGTGCAGATTAAGGGGACGGTATTATTGTAAATACAATAATATTATTGTAATGACCCCTTTAAATGATAATTCCAGTATTTAACACTTTGAGTCTCATTTCTGGTTTGTTTTGGATGAACTAGAGTGATGGACACAGACATTTTGACAATGGGTCGTGTCTTTACTTTTTGACTCGTTTAGAAGCGTCTCTTGACTGCTTCAGAATGGAAGTCAATGACCATGCACAAACATGTCATTAAATAAACACTTAACGTTCATTTTCAAAACTGTGCTACTCACCGAGTGGTGCGTGGTGTTCGTTGATGATTAAAAACAAATATATTGGCGCAATGTATGATTTCAATCCGTGTTATTTGCTATAGTGTAACTATTTTTTCAGATACCTCACAACCGCGTATATACTTCCGCTATATATTTGAGTCTGAAGCGTTAGCACACTCCCAACCACTTGATGGCGACAACCACTTTGCCATACAAGTACGCTCGGTGTCTAGCGTATTGACAGTCACAATCGAGCTCAACTTCAAACGAGAAACCGAGTGAAAAAACTACAACCACATGTAAACAGACCCTTTTCTGTTTCCCGGCGACAGAGTGATATATGAGCGAGCAATAAGTCTTCCAAGAGAAGTCAATGAAATTTTACAAAATGCCAAAAAAAAACACGACAGAAACTGTATTTCGCTACACAACTTGTTTTTTATCATCAACGAACACCACGCACCACTCGGTGAGTAGCACAGTTTTGAAAATGAACGTTAAGTGTTTATTTAATGACATGTTTGTGCATGGTCATTGACTTCCATTCTGAAGCAGTCAAGAGACGCTTCTAAACGAGTCAAAAAGTAAAGACACGACCCATTGTCAAAATGTCTGTGTCCATCACTGTAGTTCATCCAAAACAAACCAGAAATGAGACTCAAAGTGTTAAATACCGGAATTATCCTTTAAGAGTTGGAATCATAAAGCTAAACATAGCCAAAGTGTCAAAAAAGCAGTTGGACATATGATGTGTTTTTGTGTGTAGAATGCACTTTGCCAGGGTTCGTAAAAGTTTTTTGAACACGAAAGATTCATACTTAACAATCTTGCTTTATTTCTTTTATTCCAGTGAGGGAAGTACAGTGGAAGTCCTAATATGGGCACCTTAATATCACACGTACGCACCAACCAAGAGCTGATACGAACTCAACGTCACCAAAGAAATGTGTTGTTGTTTAAAGGTCACGTTCTTCCTAATCCCCTTTTTTAAACCCTAGTTAGTGTGTATTGTTGCTATAATAGCATAAATAATACCTGTAAAATGATAAAGCTCAAAGTTCACTGCCAGGCAATATATTTTCTTTAACAGAATTCGCCTTTCAAAGCCTACAGCGAATGGTCGGTTTGGACTACAGTCCTCTACTTCCTGCTTTAATGACATCAGTAGAACAGTTTTTTGACTAAACTCCGCCCACAGGAATACGTCAGTCGCCAGCTAAGCTAACGGCAAGCTAAGCTGCTATCGAATCACAACACACTAAACAAACTACACAATCAGAACTCAAAACGTATTTCTGAAGGAGGGACTTCATAGAACAAGGAAGACATCACCTACTCACACCTACAAAGTGGCAATTTTAACATGCTATAATAAATTATCTGTGGGGTATTTTGAGATAAAACTTTACATATGTACTCTGGGGACACCAAAGATTTATTTTACATCTTTAAAAAAGCCTTGTGAAATGTTCCCTTTAAGCCAAACTTGCCACTTTGTCACCATTCTTACCCTGTTACCTAAACAAACACGATTAAACGAAGATAAAATTGTATCTTTTCACTGACTATTATTGAAAAAGAAAAATGATTACATTTTCATATTTACTATTATGATCCTACTCTATAGATGCACTGCAGTACTGTGGGATATATAGCAGTACATTTTATTTTTAATCTCAGTTTGGCACATCTATAAAGTAAGATCATATCAGTGAGAAATACTGGCACCCCTGCACGCAGAAATCCCATTTGTGTTATGATACCATCCAAACACAATGGCCCTGATCTCTTCAAAGATCACTCCCGACCACAAAGAAAACCTCGCACATTTTGATAACTCAGCACATTGGAAAAGCGCAGACAGTTCATCTTGCCTCAGAGCCTGTTTGTACAGCGGGTTATTGTATGGTGCTTTATACAAACTGTTTTTCCATACAAACAGAGCTGGTGATGCCCCGAAGCTCAGTGTCATTATAGATGACAGCATCGCCCAATGGGAATCAGCTCCAAACAGCAGCAGAGGGTTGAGATGATCTGAGAAAGGTTTGGGAAGTGGGGGTGGGCCGTTCGAGCTGTACGGATTCATGGATGGATGGATACATGGATGTGAAGGGAGAGGAATGCCTGCACGGGTAGTACAGAGAACAGGGACGACAGTGAAATGAGTGTTAGGCCTGGCACATATGCAGGAAATGCACATGGGGTGATGGGCTGAACACTACACCGTCTGGTAAGCAATTACAAGGCAAGTGTGTGCCTTTCCAGGTTAGATCTTAAACTACAGAGGGTGTTTGTGACAGATGCATCCACAGCTGCGGAAGGAGAGATGTGTCAAGAGCAGATCACAATGCACTTGAATTTTTAACAGATACAGTTTTTTTGTTGTTGTTGTTGTTTTGCAAAACTTTTCAACTTTTGTATTTATTCTGCGCAAGGTAGAAAAAAAATCATTTTTTGCCATCATAATCTTGAGAAATAGTGTGGCATTTACTATGGTTCAGTTAGTTTTATATGCAAAGTCCTACGCTTTGGGCAGTGATATTATCTCATAAAATGTCTACCATAATTAATGTTCCACAGCAGTGCCGGCAAAAGTTTAAGCGTGTCAATCAAGTTGAGATGTTGGGCTCACTTGAAGCGTTCACATTGGTGTTCACATTCATCTTAATAGCAACTGCTCAGCTCGTGCATGACACGCGGTGGGGCGTGGTCTAGCGCGGGGAGAAAACTAATATCGGTTACCATCGCCATCCATTTATCAGACCTATTTACTCTTGTTGGAAAGACAGAGAGAAATATCCAATGCACTCATACGCACTATTCTTACAACAAAGGCAGTTATCTTAGATACTGTATGGATAAATAAAGGAGCATAATAATTTGAAAAATCCCTAAATTGGTTGTATTTTGTTGCACATCAAACAAGCCAAAAAAACCAAACTGATTTTTCTGTTCACCTGTCAGTCTGCTGTGGTTATAGTCGGGAATGAGTCATAGTTGTTGGGAAATATCAGACTAGACTTTAGACAGTATTGATCATCATCACAACAAATATCTATTAAATTCCAGATCATATTTCATTGGGATGTGTAAAACAATCCTTAAAATTGGTTAGAGTGGAAAGTAGCAAAACTTGAACTACATTAAATACAGTGCAACTTGTACGTGAATGGTCTCGTAGTAAAATAGGCAACTTTCATAGACATTTCTATGCTGTTTAGGCTCCCCCCACGAGTGGTGCAGGCCTCCATGCAACAAAATAGGTACCGTAATGCTCAGTATTTGACAAAAAACCTTTGGAACCCTATTTTAACGATATAAATGCATTGTCTAAAGCAGCGGTCTCCAACGGCCAAAGCACATTCTATTAATAGTCTCAATTGTAATATTTATTTATTACATATTTATATTAGCTTGGCTTGATTTACGTACGTTAACATTTTAAACAATACTAAAACATATCAACAAGTAAAATAAAAGAAAAAAGTAAAACAAAAGTAGACTATATCAAAAAGTAGCCCTCCAGATTGTTTTTTACATTGTGGTAGCTCTTGCTCATAAAATGGTTGGAGACCCCTGGTCTAAAGTGCACAGTCTAAACGGGCGTGTCCGAATCCACTTTTGCCAATTTAACCACAGGAAAAATGGTTTGTCTAAAAGTCTAAAATGGTTGTTTCAATTCTCGTAATAAGTAATGGGTGTGTTTTGCGCGTAACGTGCAATAAGCCAATGAGAGTCTGAAAACCTAAGGGAGGAACAAGACTTGTATTGAAATTGTTATATTAAACCTTTTGGTAAATGTTGCTTTTTTCAGTCATGGAAGTAAAAGGCTTTTAATTGCTGTAAATGGAAGGATAGCCTACATGATCTTTGTTATCTCAAAAAAATTATTTACAAATAGAAAAGGTTTGTACTCCATACCTCCAGACGTGCATCAACGAGTCTTTACATTGACTTAACATTGAAATCACTCATGCTTGACGCCTCTACCGCAGCTGTTCTGAATGCAGCATTAGCCATTTAAAGCGATACTCCAGCCAATTATCAAAATTACCTTAAGATTTACTCACCCTCAAGCAATTTAAGATACAATCTTCCATCATCTTTCAGAAAAACACATTAAGGGCTCTATCTTACACCTGGCGCAATGCGGCGCAATGCGCGACGCAAATGTCTTTTGCTAGTTTCCACCCTGCGCAATGATCATTTTCACGTTTAGCGCCACATTGTTTAGATAGCAAATGCATTTGCGCCCCCTTTTGCGCCCATGGGCGTTCTGGTCTGAAAACGAGGTGTGTTCAGGCGCATTGTTGCCGCGTTGCTATTATGAGGCAACTAAAATAGACTACGCCATTGACCAACAAAAACCTGGTCTAAAGTCTAAAGTCAATGGCGCAATATGTTTTTTGTTATTTAAAGAGCGCATTGGTAATATGCGCCTATAAACGGGACGACAACAATACAAAATGTATTGCTTATCACATACATGAATGCGCAGCAGCACAAAAACGCTTTTAAATATGAAAGATTAGAGGATTGAATGTAAAAGATTATTATTGAGTCTCTTGGACATAAATGAGGACCGATTATGATACGTTAGAAAGCTCAAAGAGCTGCTTCACCTGCAGCCCGGTAAGTAAATAAATGCTTTGCTTTAAACAAATGCATCTGTTTTTAAATGTTTTTAATCTTATAGATTTATTGTATATGATGACTCTGAACCTGTGGATATGGTGAGATGAGAAACATTTTAAGTAATGCTTTGTAAAAAATCCCATACGGCGCTGTTCTAGTGCTGAAACGCTTCGGCTCTCTGCACGTTTGTAAATTCTTTATCTCTTGTTTGTATTTTTAGAGCACAAACCTTTTCTTGCATATTTGCAAATTATTTTATGAGATTACATAGATTATGTAGGATATCAATACATTTACATAAATTCAAAGCCTGCTATTTGTACTTCTATGACTGAAAGAAATAGGCTTTTAAAGGTTTTAATTAAAACATTTAAAATTTCAATAAAAATTAAAACAACACATTTTTAACATATTCTTAAACTGGTGGTCTTCTTCCTCCGCTTAGTTTTTCAGTTTACAAGGTCTGTCATCTAAATAGACATTACGCCCAGTGCCAGCGCAAATGGCTTTTAAAGGGGTTGAGAGATAAGACTCTCATTGGTTTATTGCACGTTACGCCCAAAACACACCCATTACTCATTAGGAAAATATGTACAACCATTTTCGATCCCTGCTTTCGGCACACAAACCATTTTTCCCGTCGTTAAATTAGCAAAATTGGCATTGGACACGCCCATTTAGACCATGCGCCGTGCGCTTCAGACGATGCGCTTAGATCGTTAAAATAGGGCCCTAAGAGTTATTTAGTTAATGTCCTTGTTTTTCTACGCTTATAACGTTAGAAAACAGTGATCAGGAAACAACTTCTGACATTGAAGCCCAAAAAAGTGCATACGTCTTTCACAAAAGTAATCCACGATGGGTTAATAATGATTTTTTGTGTATCATTGGTGAGATTTTTTGAGAAAAATATCCATATTTTAAACTTTATAAACTAGCTTCTGGTAACAACGCCATCAACGCAAAAACTGCTCTTTTTTCAAGTGACCCAAAAAAGGCAGTGCGGCACACCTTGCCTTTCCAAGCATTAAAACGTGTTTGGTGTGATCAGCCTCTTACGATGCTTGCATGCATTCAAGAAAAACAGAGATTGCCTAAAAAGTGGTACAACAGGGGTTTTCTATTTCTATTTGTCAAACAGTAGAAAGATTTTATGTTGCTTTTCTTGTTTTTTTTATTATATAACATTCCCCACTCCCATACTCCCCAATGAACTTATTCTTGTGTTTCTTTTTCAGAGAATTTTAATATACATCTATATTTAAATTTTATAAATTTATATCTACCATTTGTATTTTAGTTTTGGCATTTAAACACTCACTTCCCACACCATCCAACCATGTTTCAATCAGGACGGGACCAACTTATATTAAATATATACAGTACTGTACATCCAGTAGAGCACAACCAACAAGGGTCTGGGATGTTTCCCTATTACCAAGAATGAAAGATGGACCAGAAACTGTGCAGAAGATTCTGGACATAATGAACAGAAAGAAAAAAAAGTGAAAATGTGTCTGGGGTGTCTCATTATTAGCAGTGTGTCATTTCCTGTAGCACACTTCAGGTTTATTCATCAATAGATGGACCTGCATCATATTGCCACAGCAAAGTTAAGTAACAGGAAATTAATGGATATATATAAACCATGTACCTGCTGAACTGTGACTGCACAATGTGCATGAGTTATTTTCACACCTCTGCAAAGTGCAAATGCTATTACAGGTGGAGAAATCAAACCAGGCATGTTCACTAGTTTTAAAACAAATTATGTATCTTCATTTGAACACATAAAAAGATTTTTCACATTCGTAATAAACATGTACGTCTGCGATGAAAAAATTAATCAAGATGGTAACTGCATCTAGAAAGCAAAGCTCTGCAGTCTGTTTGTGAACTTCACTCATATCGTTTGTTGTTAAAGAAGATGGCAGGGGTTTTCGTAAACAACCATAATCTTAAATCCTATTACCGACAGTTCACTTAATTTCCACTTTATCACAGAGCAATAGTTATAAAACACAGTTGCACGTGTACATTCGTTCTTCACGAATTTGCATATTAGTATATATCGCACAAGTGCAGTCTACTCGCTATGAGTTAAAGTCTGTTAAAGGAATATTCCATTTTCTTAAAAGAAAAATCCAGATAATTTACTCACCACCATGTCATCCAAAATGTTGATGTCTTTCTTTGTTCAGTCGAGAAGAAATTCTGTTTTTTGAGGAAAACATTGCAGGATTTCTCTCATTTTAATGGACTTTAATAGAGCCCAACATTTAATACTTAACTGAACACGTAACGTGTTTTTCAACGTGTCTATAAACGATCCCAAACGAGGCATTAGGGTCTTATCTAGCGAAACAATTGTCATGTTTGACAAGAAAAATTAAAAATATGCTCTTTTAAAGCACAACTTCTCGTCTAGGTCCGGTCCTGCGTGACCTAACGTAAATGCGTAGTGACGTAGGGAGGTCACGTGTTACATATATAAAACGCAAATTTGCGGACCATTGTAAACAATAAACTGACACAAAGACATTAATTAGTATCAGTTGACATACAACAACGTCGGAACGGTCCTCTTTCAACACATTTGTAAACACTGGGGCGGAGTTTCGCTTTCGTCTTCTGTGACCTCTTGACGTCATGACGTATTGCGTGGGGTCACATCACGCATCACGACCTGATCTAGACGAGAAATTGTGGTTTAAAAGTAGATATTTTTTATTTTTCTTGTCAAAAATGACAATCGTTTCGCTAGATAAGACCCTTATGCCTCGTTTGGGATCGTTTATAGTCCTTTGAAACTCCGTTGAAAAAAATTGTTAAGTGTTAAGTTAAGTATTAAATGTTGGGCTCTATTAAAGTCCATTAAAATGAAAAAAATCCTGCAATGTTTTCCTCAAAAAACATAATTTCTTCTCGACTGAACAAAGAAAGACATCAACGTTTTGGATGACATGGTGGTGAGTAAATTATCTAGATTTTTCTTTTAAGTAAATGGAATATTCCTTTAAGGAAAAATAGTGCACATCAAAAAGTCCCTTTGAAGGAAAACACCACCGTTTTTCAATATTTTACTGTGTTCTTACCTCAACTTAAATGAATTAATAAATACCTATCTTTTTTTCAGTGCGCGCACTTAATCTTTGTACAGCGCGTTGTGAATGTGTTAGCATTTAGCCTAGCCCCATTTATAACTTAGGATCCTAACATGGGTGAATTTAAAAGCCACTCAAAGCACTTCGACCTCGGGTGCAATTGCGCGCTGAGGTCTGCAAACTAAGTGATCTTCCACCATACAATATAATTCTCATTTTTTATCCGCTTAAAAAATCACCACGTTGTGCCACCATACTTACTTGTGTAGTGTAACTACTCATGTAACATTCTTTAAATAGGGAAAACATGGAAGTGTTTGGTGGCTTCTAAATTCATCCCTGTTTGGATCCTAAGGAATGAATGGGGCAAGGCTAAATGCTAACACATTCATGATGACGCACTGGATTAAGTTCACTCATTGAAAAAAGGTCTAAGGTGAGGTAAAAAAAAATAGTAAAATATTGAAAAAAAATTATTTTCCTTCAACGAAGTATCCACACTTGGCAGCCATTAGGGATAACCTGATATGTCTTAAAGTTTAGGTCATTGTACTGGATATTCACATAAAACAATAAAAAATTTACACTGGTGAATGTCAAATAGAAACATTATGTATAGCATTTTTCAGTTTCACATTATTGTCATTCTTTCATGTATTTGATTCATGTAACCTTTGCACAAAATGGTAAGCGTCCCCTGACATAAATCAAAATCAACCCCCTTACGGGAGAACTGTTGAAGTTACAGAAGAGAATGAAATGCTAATTATCATAGAAATTAAGAGGGTAATATGCAGGTCATTTTGGGGTTTTTTGGTGTCTGCATCCAGCGGAGAGTGGCATCTCATAGTAGGGCCATTAATTGAAACCCAGCATGAAACTAAGGGCTAAAAATACATTCAAACAATGTGCCCTCTATTAGCTAATTCTGCAGTGTTGGTCCACTGGCAGTACTGCATAGAGCTAACTGCACATGGTAAAGGTTATAACAGAAAGTGAGATTGCTACCAGAGAGAGAGCGAGGTCAAGGGGTTATTCAATGTTATTTCTCTTTATGACCTTGTATTGCAATGTAACTAAACAATTATCTTTTGCTGCTGTTATAATAATTGAGGGGAGTTTGGTTTTATTACGCATAAGTCCGAAATACAATTTACAGCATACATAAACTATCAACTATCATGCTGCTTCTAATATTTGATAAATACAAATTGTTTCCATTTAGAATAGGTGTTTACTCCATCCACCTTCAGCTAATAAAGGTCTTGGGATTACTTTACATGTACAGCAGCGGATCCCAAACTTTTTGGCTAGCTTCCCCATTGTGTAGGGTGCATACTGTACCTATGCATCCCCCCCAAAGAAAATTCATGACATAAAACCATCTCAATCTTGAATTTTAACACATTAAATGTTGGTTAATAGCCTCATTTTTTTGAGGTTTAATTACACAGAATTTTTGATGAATTAATGTAATTTATAAGATATAAAACTGGGGTCCCCCTAGCACCATATTGTGCCCCCTAAGGATGATCTGCCCCCCAGATTAAGAACCGAGCTGATGTACAGACAGTTTGCAATACTCTAAAAAATGCTGGGTCAAACAGAGATGAACACCACTACTTGGGTTGTAATGGAACCTATGTGTTTTTTTTTTTACTGTAACCTATTGTTGGGTAAAATATAAACTTTTTCTGCATTCTTTTAAACCAAGGGCTGGTTTTGTCCTTTTTGACCCCACACTATTTTAAACAGTACATGCCTTTGTTTCAATAATCCAGCTGGGTCATTTCTAGTGAACTTAACTGTGAAGATATCCTTATACAAAGTCAAGAAAGGTACAAAAGCTGTCACCAGGACAGCACCCTTTAAAGAGGTCCTATATGTTATTTAGGTATAGATATGTACCTTTGAGGTACTAATGTGCACCGTTTAGGTATGTGTAGGGGGTGCGCGGGGCAACACGGGGTTAGTAGTAACCAGGACAGTTTACATTATTGCACAAAGTTGGCGTTTTGTTTTACCAGTATTTTTTTCACGCTGCCAAAAGACGATCTCCCGCAAATTATTGAAAATGTACAATGTTTTTCAAGAGAGTAATTGATGAACGAGTGTTTTAATGGCATGTAAGTACATTTTTTCATCATGTGTTTTTTTACGGATTCTAAATTGGTTGTGTAAGATACCAAATCCAATGCTATGTCTTATTAATCAGTGTATTTTTGACTAAAATATAGCATTGTTTTGAAATATGTCTGCCGCTCATAGCAACTTTTTTTGATGGGCTTGAAAATATTTTTACCCAGCGGGGTTAATTGTTACACTGTGTTACAACTAACCCCTCAGCACTTACGATATGAAAACAGCTAACGTTAGAGTAATTCTTGCCGTTGTTTTAAATCGGCTACTCATGAATGATTGCTGGCTGCCAACAAAATAAATTTCCCTGTCTTATCAAAAATCGTGTGTCAAATTTATTTTTGTTCAAATCTTTAAAATTGACTGAATAAGCTCACATCAAAGATTGAAATCATAATGAAATTAATGGCTTAAATCAGACTTTGATGCTCATTATCTCAGAATTTGATTTTTGAAACTGTGGTTATTACAGACTGAGTCACATATAAAAAAATGTTTTGTAATAATTGTGCTGCTTTTTCTCCATATCTATACATTTGTATCCATTTGTAATTGAACTATTGTTAGAAAACGGCTGGATGAATTAATACAATGTGGATACCTGTAAAAAATTAAAAGTTGACTTAACTTAAATTTTCAAGGCAACTTGCTGCACAGGATTTTTTTACAGTGTGTCTATTATAGATAGATATATAAACAATATCCACTTCAAGTATATAGACAAAATAGTATTGAAATATTTGCCGGCAAATTAAATTTTTAGCAAGTGTTACAACTAACCCCCTGCCTGTTCCAATTAACACCACCAATGGGGTAAGTTGTAACGTTTGCACTTCTGTCACGTTTGGTGTAATTGTCCAAGAATGCTAAGTACTAGAAACAAACTTTAAATGTTCATCTGTAGCGGAGATGTGTGTGTTGCTTGTGTAAAAATATAATTAATCAAACTCAAAACCAAAAATCATTAGGTTGTGCCCTGCTCTCCCCTACTTTTTGAAAGGGTACCGCTGCCCTAGTGACGGCTTTTGTACCCATTCTGAGAGAAAATATTCAATTTATTTCAATTTGTTTATTTGTCGCATACAGGCAAGATACAGCTTTCAGAGTAATATAAGTAGATGCCTCTGGTCAACATCAATACATTTTTGCTGAGGGTCGCACCCTGGACACCCTTGATGATAACCTCTTATGCACCTTCATGTTGTCCCAAATCTGTGTTTTTATGTAAACAGACATTTTAATTTTACAGACAACATGAGGATAAGTTAATAATGACCAAAATTTGAATTTAAATTATTTTTAATGAATTTTCATCAGGTCTGTTCTCAGTTTCTCAGCTGTGTGTGCTGGTGTCATAAGCAAAGCATCTTTATTCATTCATCCAACTTTCAATCAATCACGTTTAGCTTCCACTTCTACTGCAGAGCTTTGATTTGTATGTGACGACCGTGCATCTTTGGTGTAGCTGAAACAGACACTACAGAGACGCTGCGTAGACATCGCACAGAGAAACAACTCATTTTAAGATCTTCAGAAAGACATATCACCTTATAAATCAGAGAGGGTTCCCGGATATCACGCAGCTATTTCGCTTCTCTGGCTCTCTTTCTCTTCCTATTATTAAAACCACTTTTTTCCAGCCGCACAGGGAATTCTGTGACAAGCTGAGCCGGAGTTTTCTACTGTGCAGTAGTCAGGAGGATAAACCAATAAAGATGCAAAGCCCGGTTCTTCTTATTGAGCATCATAACAAAGCAGCATCATTTTTTTCCTGTAATGTAATAATGACTAGCATTTCTAAAAGTATTGCCACAGAAAGCCGTAGGCTGTAAATTTGTTTCATATTTCATAGACAAAAGAATAAATACCAGGAGTTTTATATCTATTTCTCAGAGTTTCAAACACACGCAGTGTGCTCTCAAACAACTTTGCAGATGCTAAAAATAATGCCTTGTGAAACAATGGAGAAATCACAGAAGGAAATATAGAATAAAAGCTAAATGTGAAAATAAGCTTCCGACACTTGCAGAGGAAGTAAACATTTCAATATTAAAGGATCTAAGTACTAAAACCTTAATGACTTAAAAAAAGCGTTTTTCTAGTTTAAAGCAATGCAATGGTTTAGATTATAGTTTATAGTTACAACTTACAACTCTATGTAATTTGATACAATTAAATCTTAGAAACCAGGCAAAATGATGAGGGAATTAAAATGCTTTTAATATCCTCTAAGGTCAGAGGGTTTAAATCATGTAGCTCAACTGAGTATTGCATTGACAGCACAAAACGTCATGGGTTTCCAAGGAAACACATATACTGACAAAATGTATAGCTTGTATAGTACTGTAAGTCACTTTGGATAAAAGCATCTGCCAAATGCATAAATAAAAAGTGAAATGGATGTGCCCTTCATAAGGTTTGGGACAGAAAAAAAGATGAATATCATTTTTGTGAAGACAAAAATTTGTAAGATGAATATAAGTCAAAAGTACAGAATGTAACAACATTATAACATTTGATTATAGTGGCAAGAAAACGTATGTGAACCTTTTGGAATTTTAATAGTTTTCTGAATAAATTTGTCATAAAATGTGATCTGATCTTCATCTAAGTCAAGGGTATTGACAAACATAACGTGTCTAAAAATAATAACACAAACACAAAAAAAATTATCTTTCATGTCTTTATTGAGAACAAGCTAAAAAACCTATGGTGCTTGTGGTAAAGTGAACCCTTGATTTAATGATCTCAAAAAAGCTAGTTTGAGTCAGGTTTTAGCACACCTGGAGTCTGGTTAAGATAATACTTTTGAAGGTGTGGACTACAGCTACTTTGATTGATAAAAACCCCTCAAACCTTTAGAGTTTGCTCTGCACAAGAAGAACATGCTTATTTGAGCCATGCTTTGCAAAAAAGAGCTTTCAGATGAGCTACGATCAAGAATTATTGTTTGCATAAAGCTGGAAAGTTCGGCCAAAAATGATATTAAACCCATGATTTACTCGCCCCCAAGCTGTCCGAGCTGCATATGTCCATCGTTTTTTAGACAAACACATTTTCGGATATTTTAGAAAATGTTTTAGATCTTTCAGTTGATTAAATGTAATGTTATGGGGTCCATGACCTTTAAGTCCAAAAAAAGTGCATCCATCCTTCACAAAATAAATCCAAACAGCTCCAGGATGATAAACAAAGGTCTTCTGAGGGTAATCCGTGCGGTGTTGTTGTAGAAATATCCATATTTAAAACTATATAAACTAAAATAACTAGCTTCCGGTAGCGCCGGCATCTTAGTCGCGTCCACATTCAGGATGAGAGCTTACGCAGCCTACGGAGGCTACTCTGCTGCTGCTCTGTGCCCCCGCCCTCCGAATTTGTCATACGTCACTAAGAAAAGTGCGTACACTACGCTAATACTCTCTCCTGAATACAGAGGAGTCTAAGATGGCGGCACTACCGGAAGGTATTTATTTTCGTTCTCACCAGTCTACAGTCAAGCAAACAATCTACAAATTGAGACACTTTGGGACTGTTGCTTCTCTACCAAGAAGTGGGCACCCAGTTAAAATGACAGCAAAAGCACAATGCAGACTCATCAATGGGGTAAAGTAACAACCCCGAATGACAGCCAAAGATTTGAAGGCATCATTGGAACTCACTACGACCCAAAACACCAGAGCAAGTCCACAACAGAATGGCTTCAGAAAAACTCTGCCTTTTGGAGTGGCCACGTCAGAGCCCAGAGCTCAACCCAAAAGAGATACTATGGATTGACTTGAAGAGGGCCATACACATGAAATGTCCAGGTCTGATCCACAGTTATTATTTCTAAGGGTTCACTTACTTTTTCCACTGCCATTTTGAATGTTGAATAAGTGTGTGCAATAAAGACATTCTTTTGTGTGTAATTATTTTTAGAAACATTATGTTTGTCAATACCCTTGACTTAGATGAAGATCGGATAACATTTTATGACAAATTTATTCAGAAAACCATGAAATTCCAAAAGGTTCACATACTTTTTTCTTGCCACTGTATGTTTTAACACATGTATGCGTTTACCAACAAAGAACAAAAACCTTTCATCCTGACTTATGTGTGTTGTCACCAAATGCAAGACTTGGCAATAGATCAAAGTGCTACTAGATATCCTCTGCTCTTCATGTGTGAACAATTAATTCATCAGGACACAGTTCATCACTTAACACTTGTGAGGCAATTATCTCAATATCATCACATTAGATAGAAGTATTAAAATACAAATGTGTTGTTTTGTTGAGCTGGTAAATTGTATATGTTAAAACAGGTAAAAATGAAATGCGACATTCTGTACTTTTTTCTCATATTCAACTTTTGTTTAGACATTTCTTGCCAATCATGAACGTCCTCTTGTGGAGCAAAACATGTAGTATTTTACATAAGAGTGAGTAAATTATAACAGAATACTAATATCTGGCTGGCTATTTACCACAAATACATGGTGAGCCCATAGTAAATGTGTGGTTACAACAAATAAAAATATGCTTAATGTAGTTAAAGCATGGTTCGTTTTCTTAACGGCAAATCATTTGTGTGTTTTGCTAGATAATTATTACATATCACCATGATGTTAAAAACAGCGGTAAGCGGTTTTTGGTCTTAAAAATGGCAATACTTCTTGGCAAATTACACATACTGGGTTCTGTCTGATATTGGGAAAGTATTTTGGGGAAAGGGGTTCTCATTTTCCTGTCGAGATTTTCAGCGCTACCAGCATCTTTTGGACGTTGATGGTATTGCATCAAATGAGTCATTCTGGACCAAAATCCTACCAAAATGCTTTGCAGGCTGGATAAAAGTGCCCCGCGGGCACTAGTTTGGCCACCTCTGTTCTAGACTTCATTATGAAAGATGCTATTTACATAGAAAAGCATTGAAGAGAATGTTTCTTCACCACACAGCCAATTTGACCTTTTCACAACATTGGGTTTGGCCACAGCACAAGCATTTCACACCACGTACAGGGTGGATTTGCTGCCATCACAACAAGTGACTGGATGAGGAGGGGCCGTGTCAGAGAGCCACCGAACGAATTCCAAGCAGGGCCGGACAGATGGTGCCCTCTCAGCTGAAGGAGCCCTGTGGCCCCAGCTCAGAGTGCAAGAGGGTCCTGGCAACCAGAAAGGGTTTTAAGGAGGTCACACTGGCTGGAGTTAGGGCAGTCCTGGGGGGGATCTCAATCTATAATCTCTTTGGAAACCGCAGGCCTCTGGCCAAAGCCTGACAGCACTGCAAAACTTCCTATCTGCCAATGTCTGTTTTTAAACTCCTTTAAACTTCTCAGATCCTGGTGGAGGAGGACTTAGTTGCTTGAGGTTATTGCCGAGGCTCTGGTTTCAATCTCTGGAGTTTTGCTTTATTTATGTGTGTGTGCTGTACTCCAGTGGTTCCCAAACTGGTGCTGTGGCCCCCTGGAAGGGCCACGAGCTTGTGCCAAAGGGGCCCTACAGTAGTTTTATGACAATTTATGAAATACTTTAATGTATCTGTATAAAAATAAATTAATCTGTATTGTAAAATCTACTAACCAACAGTACTATGTTGTATCATTTAATAGGTTTTGCTTAAATTTAGATTTTATGTTTTATGTCATACATTTTTTGGTCAGGGCCATAAAGGGATGCACCGTACAAGTGGGGCCACATGGCAAAAAAGTTTGAGAACCATACTGTAGGTTAGTAAAAGTCAAAAATAATTTGTTTAGTAGTGACACGTATGTACAGCAAAACCAACACTAATGGCAACACGTGCAACTGTTTAATGAGGTGACTTATTCGTATTAATTTGTACAACAACATTCATATATTTTTGCAACTTAAACTATTCAGTTTAATTGCCAGACTATTGTATGTAATTGCCATTTGATGTGATCAAATCTAAATGTAAACATGACTATAATACGGTAATTGTCTACTGTACGTAAAGATGAAGATTAACAACAGTGGTGGTTTCAATGAATCGAGTAAAAAAATATAAACGGGTGATTCTCACGAAATCCAGATCCCAACTTTTTTTTTATTTGCAGATATAAGATTAAGGTCCGAGTTACTATAACCATTATTTTTAGAGGATTTAAAAAATATTTCCTATAGAATTATTTACATTTTTCAGATTATAATTAACAAAAATTATCATTACCGCAACATGATATTACATTAAATATATGCATTTACAAACTCAAGTTTCGGTAATGAGAACTAAAAAGTTGTCGAGGTACTATGACAAACAAAATTTCAATTTTATCTGAAGAGAAAAAATAAGAACTGCTTACCTGGTAGCCATCTTGAGTGTCACAGTCAATTATGTCCCTTTCAACAATTTTTTTTTTTAAAATGTTAGTTCCTTAAGGGCTTAAACAATGATTGAAAATTGTTGCAAAGGATGAGAAAATTGGTCTTGGACACATTTATATTCCTTATTATTGTCTGTACATTTACCTATGATCACCAAATACCACATGTTTCTTTACTGTAAATGTTTATTGTTTAACATGCACTGAAGCTTTTTATTATTTTAATTTTTTTTCCATGTCAAAGAACCCAAATCCAGTCATGGACACGTTGCGGTAATGAAAATTTTCCCCTTAAATGTGGAAAAACAACAAAATTGGTTTGTATGATGACATTTGAAATCATGCGCAAAATAGTACATGAGGAGATGTTTATAACTGTATGCTTCTTATTTTGATACTCTTACTTTGGATTTACTTTTTTCTCAAAATGTTTCTTGACACCTCATAAGTCTAATTTCGCAATTTTTTAAAGTGGAGTGTCCCTTTAAGGCATGATAATCTAATTTATGAAATCATGCTGTGTTTAATATCACTCATATACAGCGATTTTTAACTTAATGCAATGCATGAAGTGAATGTAAAATATGTATATTAG
The DNA here is from genome assembly GCA_025389145.1 of Misgurnus mizolepis. Classification (NCBI taxonomy): domain Eukaryota; kingdom Metazoa; phylum Chordata; class Actinopteri; order Cypriniformes; family Cobitidae; genus Misgurnus; species Misgurnus mizolepis. The sequence continues at coordinate 27,924,661 of JAIFKI010000002.1, read as the reverse complement.
GTATAGGAGTGGCATATTTTGAGTCTTGCCATTTGGCCTAAGGTCACTGGGCTACTTTTGATTGTTCATTGGGCGGATTTTGTTACCTGGCCTGATCCAGACAAACCCTACAATGTTAGTACAGGCAAATTTTTGCACAGGTATTTAATACGGGATATTATCAATCTCCCAGAGTTCACTCTAACAAGTAAAATAGCATTGTTGAACACAGAGCTGACTTAAATTAACTGAACATCTTCACTTGAAACAGGTGCTTCTCACAAATTACAGATTACACAAAATCCTGCAGTTGATATTTTTCGCAGCATTACACCCACAGCACTATTATTACGGCGCAGTCCTGTTTCATTATGTGATTTATTTTCATCAATGCAATTTAATTCAGTTTCGTCTAAACTCTGTACAAAACAGCAGCTTTTATCACACATCCTGAACAAACAGTTTAACACCTGATGAAAAGTACGAGCGAGGGAGTTGTTTTAATGTGTCTTAATCAGTTTGCCATTTTATACTCGAACTGCTAGGGGAGGCGCTGATAGGCGTCCTAGATTCACTGCTCATTGTGAATTCCATCAATGATGTTTAAAACTTAATTAACAGAAGATCAATTGTGTTTACATTGTAAAATGGTGCGGGCAAATTTTAATTAGAATATCCATACATTATTAATTGCATTAACAAGATCTGAAATTAAGAACAGACTACAGACTGTTTCAATTAAAAACATCAGTCAGGAAACGTAGAGCGAGATAACTTAGCAGAATCAATCTGAATTCATAATTACTTTGAAGTGATTCATTGACTTAGTTAGATGGATTCTTAAATGTTGCTGATTGTGATGAAAAGCCGTTTTGAATAAAAGTGACTCGTGTGATTAGCATGTTGATGTAAATGCAGAAAATAATGCAAAATATGAATTACTGTTCTTGACAAGCTGACCATTTTTACACTCGCTTTTATCATTCATTCCTAATTCGATTAGTTTTAGTAATTGGAAGTTGCAATTTACATTATAATAATGAGGGCACTAACATTAACTCACTGTTTACACCCAGTGTTGTTGTCAAAACCCATTAGGCTACATCAAATAGAAACTGACGAATGAAAGCCCTGTATTGCCCTCATAAACATGAATGACAATTTGTGGGCTAATTGGCTGTCAGACTGAGTTTGTTTGTATTCTGATTGCTAAAACTCATCCAAATGCTATGTTGCTCAACTTCCTGTTTAGCAACCTAAATTAGGGAACAGCAGTGTTCTGGCTGTCTGGTTACCCCTTGTGTCTTTCATCTCTCTACCAAATACCTAAAAACAAAAACAAGCAAAGGAGGGTTAAAGTCGCCCATGAAACAAAAGTAGCTATGATATTATTTTCCCTGTGGTGACGTATATCCGAGTGAAACAGCTTCTGAAATTAAAAAGGCAGGGCTGGACTTAAAATCTTTAGTACCGAAAGAGTAGAGATGAACCGACACATCGGCCAATGATGCTTGAAATGCCAGTACATCCAAAAGCAAGAGGGCGCACTCTCACAGAAGCTCAATATGCGGCAGAAGAAGAACCATCGCAGCTCCAGGAAGTTGCTTAAGCATATATTTATATTGCTGTTTTTCAAACCTTTTCAGGTATTTTCATGATGATAAAGAATATGTATAATGATTATGTTTGACGAGTGTTGTTTTTTCAAATGCACGTTATAAACGACTCAAACTAATAGTGATTTCAGATTGATAAGGACTTACTGATCAAAAGCTGTGGTACATCAAATAGCTGTGCATAATATCGGCTGTGCGAATAGTTATCGGCCAGGTATTATCAGTGTATATCGGACTTTATCATCACATCACTACTAAAGAGTAGTATGAAGGGGCCATGTCACAAGACTTTTTTAAGATGTCATATAAATCTTTGGTGTCCCCAGAGCACATATGTGAAGTTTTAGCTCAAAATAACATATAGATAATTTATTATAACATGTTAAAATTGCCACTTTGTAGGTGTGTGCAAAAATGTGCCGTTTTGGGTGTGTCCTTTAAAATGCAAATGAGCTGATGAAATGCAAACACTGATAACAATGATGGTGATTTGTTGAAATTGAAACTCAATTGCGCTGTGTATTATTTTCTCTCCTTGCACTAAATGGCAGTGCTGTGGTTGGATAGTGCAGATTAAGTGGTGGTATTATTATAATAAGAGCTCCTTATGACATCATAAGGAGAGCCAAATTTCAACAACCTATTTTTTCATGTGCTTGTAGAGAATGGTTTACCAAAACTAAGTTACTGGGTTGATCTTTTTCACATTTTCTAGGTTGATAAAAGCACTGGGGACCCTATCATAGCTCTTAAACATGAAAAAAGTCAGATTTTCATGCCATGGCCCCTTTAAATCCTTCATATCTCCAAAGAGTCTTTTTTAATCAAAGACAGATCAGCTCTAGCGATTGTTTTCGAAAAATCCAAGAGGCATCCAGCGGGAGGAGCGAGTCATGAGCAGGCAACACACACACACACAAAACATTATCCCACTATCTCTGGATAACTAATAATGTAAACGACACGAATGTAGTGAATCATATGCTCTTATGCGCCGATTGCCATGGGACCGTCCCATTTCAACAAAATCCAGCATTAAACAAACCCACAGGAACAACTCCGCTGCTTCCCCGGATAAACAAACTATATCCATTGTTTCCAAAAGGCTGGCTTTATTCTCCTTATAAGTAACAGGTACCCATGTTTGAAAAAAACTTTCCGAAATTTTTAGAAAAGAGAAGGCGTGAGTTTCGCCCAGAAATACTATTTTAATAAGTCAGAATTCAAAAATACTCTTTACTAGAGTAAATTGGACCTTAACCAAAAAAAAACAATATTTCTAAAATATTTTATGGCCTCAAATTGCATTAAACCATGAAAAAAAGTGTGTTTCTAAAAGGTTTTATGTCAGATTGTTCCCTTATGCAAATGAACCGTGGTTGCATTATAGTCAAGGTAAAGTTAAAGAGCACCTATTTCATTGCTAAAATACAATGCTATTTTGTGTATTTGGTATAATACAATGTGTTTGCGTGGTTTATGGTTAAAAAAAACACATTATTTTCTACATACCATACATTTTTGTAGCTCCAGATACCCCCTTTTTTTTCATGAAACTCACAGATTTTGTACAAAACTCATCGATTTGAAAAGCGCTGTGTCCCTGATTGGCCATGCAGCTAACCTGTACGTTGTGCTTGGTGTGAATAGCTCTGACATCAGCCGGAAATGTGATGCTCCTTACCAGGTTTGAACAGGATAACTTACAGGCTGAGTCCAAGCGGGAGGAATTATGATAATGTCGATCTTGTCTACGTCATCAATCCCAGGAAGTAAACTGTTGCCTACAATCTGTGTGTTTGTTGTAGTCCAAGAAAAGAGATTTACGTTGGAGACGATAACTCGCGTCATTGTTTACTTTACGGTACGTACCTTTTGCATATCGTAAACATGTACTTATACACACTTACACGCCAAAGGAAATGTAAAATCGGGAATCTGACCATAGGTGACACCTTTAAGGTGAATGTTAACATGATTTTACTACAAAAGCCATCTATGGGTACGGTAGAAATTATTCTTAATTTGTTGTAAGGGTTCGACCATAGCAACCATGTTTTCTTTTATGGTTTTCGGGATGATTCCATAAAGAATTTTCAACATCCAGAGAAACAAAAAGTTATTTATAGTGGAAAAATGTTCTACAGGTGTTCAAAGGTGAGAAAGAAATGGTTTGGAAATTAAAAATGGTTCGCAACCTCATACTGTCTTATTTAAACTTTTGTCAGTAAAAGTCTATACATTGACATACTACACCCTAACACAACATGATCAACCACACACACATTTTAAACTAGCATTGAGGTTGGACTTTCAGATGGACTTGCCATAAACCACCACTCCTCATACAGTACAGTGCACTGGATTTGATTTATATTCCAGGCACAGTACACTTAAGTAAAAAAGATAGTAGCCTCAAGGGAGGGCTTTCGATCGATCACACGTCTGTCTGGTAGAAAGTGATTGACGTGGCTGATGTAATGTTCAGTGTCTCTCTCTCTCTCTGGACCTCAGTCAATGCTACACACTTAATTGGTTTCCATAGCGTTGCGGCAGGTCAGAGATAATCGACCGGCCTTACAACTCTCAGCACCACAAGGGTTGCCTTATTGCATTGAGACATCAAGCACAAATTGACGGTTTGATGAGTAAAACCAATGTCTAATTATTAAGGTATCAGGTATGGAGCTTTTGTCAAGGGCGCACTGGAATACTTAACAAGGCAGAACACACAACACTATTGGCAGGAGGGCTGAATGATTGGACTGTCTGCATTCATGTGACAACATCAAAATGTCTTTGTCCTTTTTAAAAGTTTATGCCACCGTAATGGCCACGCTAATGGGTCTCTTATAAAAGGAATGTATGTTCCTGGTGGACTATCTTGTAGTGTTAGTAATGCAATAGACAGGGTTTGATTCCCATTGAACACACATGCTGCTAAAAAATAACTGCTAAAATGCAGTCTACGTCACTTAAAGGAATAGTCCATTTTCTTAAAAGAAAAATCCAGATAATTTACTCACCACCATGTCATCCAAAATGTTGATGTCTTTCTTTGTTCAGTCGAGAAGAAATAATTTTTTTTGAGGAAAACATTGCAGGATTTTTCTCATTTTAATGGACTTTAATGGACACCAACACTTAACACTTAACTCAACACGTAACAGTTTTTTTCAACGGAGTTTCAAAGGACTATAAACGATCCCAAACGAGGCATTAGGGTCTTATCTAGCAAAACGATATTCATTTTTTATAAGAAAAATAACAAATATACACTTTTAAACCACAATTTCTCGTATAGATCCGGTCCAGCGCGACCTAACGTAAATGTGTTGTGACGTAGGGAGGTCACGTGTTACATATATAAAACGCACATTTGCAGACCATTGTAAACAATAAACTGACACAAAGACATTAATTAGTATCATTCCACATACAACAACGTCGGAATGGTCCTCTTCCAACACACTTGTAAACACTGGGGCGGAGTTTCGCGTTCGTCCTCTGTGACCTCTTGACGTCATGACGTACAGTATTGCGTGAGGTCACGCTGACCCTTTAGGACTGGATCTAGACGAGAAATGGTTTAAAAGTGTATACATTTTTTTATTTTTCTTGTCAAAAATGAAAATCGTTTCGCTAGATAAGACACTTATGCCTCGTTTGGGATAGTTTAGAGTCCTTTGAAACTCGGTTGAAAAAAAACTGTTACGTGTTGAGATAAGTGTTAAGTGTTGGTGTCTATTAAAGTCCATTAAAATGAGAAAAATCCTGCAATGTTTTCCTCAAAAAAACATAATTTCTTCTCGACCGAACAAAGAAAGACATCAACACGTTGGATGACATGGTGGTGAGTAAATTATCTGGATTTTTCTTTTAAGAAAATGAACTGTTCCTTTAAGATAAAAGCATCTGCCAAATCTTAAAATCTTTTAACCTTTTCTTTCAAAGACAGGCAAAGAAAAACATGAAATTGCATCACATGACTTCTTTAACTAACCAAATCTATTAATTTCTAATAAATGGGTCATATGATATAATTTTATGTTTTCCTTTAAGTGTTAAAAGCTGTTGGTGCATATAGAAGACCCTTAAAGTCACAATGATTGAAGTCTCAAACCCAAAGAGGTAAAAGTGCCCATGACGTTCCTAAAACGTTAAACGTGACATAACAGGGCCATTTTATGATTAACTGATAAACATTTCTTACATACTGTTCCTTTACGCTTAAAGTAACGTTTAGTTCATATCATTCTTACTCAACGTTTTTAGTCTATTTATTTTTTAAGATAATGTTAGCTGTGTGTCTTGTATCTTATAGCACTGTGTCCAGCACATTGGACCTGGAGAAATGTTTTTTTTTTCATTTTCCTGTAAACAAGCTGTACGGCTGAACTGATAATACAGCTACTCCGACTCTTCATTATTTTCGACTTCATGATTATATCTTCATTCTCTTTGCTGCCTCTGAAACTTTGAAGCGCTGATCTAAAGCGATTGAAATTTGTCTGCGTTTAGTCTAATAGACGTTTCCACATCAAGAAATAAACATTTCCAATTGACTGTACTGGCAAGCTTTATGGCCCGGCTCTTAACTGAAGGGCTGTTGTTGAGAGTGTTGTCAAATCCAATCGCATGTCTGTATATCAGGGGAGATCGCTCGAGCAAAAGCTCCAGTCCATGACGCATTTTATTAACCTTCACGATGGTGGACATTTTTTGGACGTGCGCAGGCTTGTCATATTTCCCCTGTGGCCCCATGGTGCAATTTCCTGCTCTTCACATTTTTCATCCCACACTCAATAATTTATTAAAGAGGAACAGTTGTTTAAAGCTGAGGAGCTCTGACAGATTCACTGAGTAATCTGTTCTTTAATCTTCAAGACAATTCCATACATCAAAGTCTACGCTGTGCTCACTGTAGAAAACTTTGTAAATTAAACCTGTCCAACTGTATTACCTGAAGAATAAACACTCCATTGAGTTCTGACTCTAATTGAGCATTGAGAAAGACAATATGAAGAAAGTCACTGTGCCTCATCGCCTTTAAACGAGGTACAATACAAGGTGCTTTCCCCGACAGAGGCCGAGCCAAATGGGTGACCTTACAGTACGCCGGCTTTCAAGCGCGAAACTAAATATCCTAATATGACGTGCTTCCGATATTGCTTTTGGTAGTACCCAGTAATTAAGCCTTCATCATTGATTCGAGTGAACATTCCAGATGAAACCTGAAACACCACAGCATCGTTTAAATGTGACCCGTGCGGGATCCTGTTTCCCATGGATGTGCACTTCACCGCCTTGTATATGGCCATTTAGAAATAAATCCGGACTGTGCGGCTAATTCATTCTATCAGAATCCCAATGATTTTATCTGCGGTGTGCGGAGCTACGCCAGGTCCCCACGCATGGGCCGGGACACGGCAAAGAGCCGATAAAACAAGATAAACAAGCACTGAGCCTCTCAATGGAAAAATAAGAAGAGAAGCAAGTAAAGTAAGGAATTTGGAGGCTAAACACTAAAGTTGAGACAGTCTTAATTAAACCCTACCAATATTTTTTACCTATTTTAACTGAATGTGATGAAAACATTAAATGCAACATGTATTTATATTCCAGTGATTCAAAGGGTAGAGCATTGCATTACCAATGCAAATGTCATGAGTTCGATCCCTTATTAAAAAAAAATGCAAAATTAAATGCACTTTAAAGTCACTTTGTATAAGCATCTGCTAAATGCATAAATATAAATGTTTAATTTACTTAAATTAACATGCATTCATAATTTACACCATAAAAAATAACTTCTATGCAAGTATATTGTTTGGCATGACTTATAAATAAAAAAATACAATTAATGTTCACCTGTAACAGGCAGTTTAACTGTGTAGTAAAAAAAAAACATGGTGCGCATCTACAGTTTGATTGATTTTAAGATGTCCCTCCCCGTGTTCAAACCAATCCTATGCCTTTGGGATCCCAAACAAAGGACCGTGGAGAGGTGCAGTAACTGATACAGATGACTTAAGTCTGGGAAGTGGATCGGGCACTGACTGTGCTTCAACGCAGGTCTTTTCCGGACCTCTGCGTCATGCAATGAAATATAACAACGAGGAGTCTTATTACGAAAATGAAACAGACCTCCACTCTGGCTCCAAGCTTCCTACACATGGAGACAGATTTCGGATAAAGATCTACCAGCATTGACCAGCTCAGTTTTGATTTAATTTACTTTGATATAAACATACCGCGAGCAAGCGCTACAGTCGATACGGCGGATAAGAAAGAACCGTTTAACAAGCTGGACAAAATGTGGTTCAACTTTTATGAAATTGTAGAAATCAGTTCGCGAATTTGGATCTGTGACTGCTGCAGGCATCAAGGCTGCCTTCGCTGCAGTAGAAACAGAGTTAAATCACAATAGCAGCATTAGGATGATGCATATTTTACAGTGGCGGCCGGTGACTTCTTTTTTTGAGGGCGCACGATGCAAAGTTTGTCACAATACGCATGTAGCCTGTCATGTGTGTGGTTCGTCATTTCAAAATATGTGTTCAGAAGCTATGTGCATCCCGTGTTTTGTCAAAATAAGTGCCTGGTGCAGATGCGTCTAAAGGGTTTATGATAAAAGAAACGCTCACGTTTGCCAGATACTCGTAATATCTCATGCGAAATCAAAGTTTACTGTTAAAGGGACATTCCACTTTTTTGAAAATATGCTAATTTTCACACTATTATGATATTACCCACTGCCCGAAAATAGTCCCCTTGGTTACTTTCAATAGCAGGGGACTATTTTCAGGCGCTGCATAATATCATTGGGCCTTCTGCAGCCATGTTACAGCAGCAAAGTCCTTGATTATTATGCCAGAATGAGAGTATAGTTCCTTGCCATATCTGACTAGAAAATCGCAACTTTTACTTTCCATCGGTCTACGTATACAATGTAACTACAGAAGAGTCAAGTTTTAAATAGGAAAAATATTGAAACTCTTTATTTTGTAGCTCGATGCTAATGGTCCAATCAGATTCAATGGATTGTGCTAAGCTATGCTAAAAGTGCTAGTGCCAGACCCGGAGGATTAGCTGAATGGATTCCAAAATGGTAAAAATCAAATGTTTAACTCTAGGGAAGCTGGAAATGAGCATATTTTCAAAAAAAGTGGAAAATCCGCCTATGACAGCTCATCCCTAACCCTGCCACTAAACCCAACATCACAGGATCAAAAGCAAATTACACACAAACGTACGAATTTGGTTATACGAATACATGCGAAGTAGCAACCTTGCAAAATATGTACGAATTGCCATGAGATTGCGTCGGTCAGTTCATGGTTGGGTTCTCCATAAAACAGGTTTAATTCTGCAAACAGGCCCTAATATGACAGCTTAAAAATCGCATGAATAATCAAATAATCGAATTAAGCACACTTTAATCTAACTAGGAGGATGTAAACACGCAAGGCTTGACTGCTCACAAAGCACTTGTGTCTTGTTCTGTCTTCTATGATATAGATTCTTATTACTTCAAATTATCATATTACTTCTGAAGTAGCTTTTTCCTCCTCAAAACTTCAAAGTCAGAGCCATTTCTCAAACTATAGCATGTAGTTTGATGAATGACTCTTTAGAGAGAAAAAGCAGGCCTTGGATAATTTCACTCTCCGTGCCTAAACCCAACCACCCACATCAATTATTTATTAATTCTTTATCACTGATAACTGAACCAGAGTCTGTTTGGTCTGAAATATGAAATACTTGCGAGAGCCCTTTATGTTATGACTAACTGCAGCCAAATTTAACAATGGTGGCTCTGAAGAGGACAGAGCAGTGCATTGTGGGAACACTGAGACATTGTTGATCAAAGCCATCATCAGGCATCAGTTTATTTGATGAGCTGTTGACAGCGACTCACACAGACACTTGAGATTAATAGAATGAAATTAAATTCAGTGAGCAGAACATCAGACCAAAGAAATGTCTGCAGAACAATTTGGCCAACTGAAAAACCCAAAACAGCTGCACCCGTACATAAAATGGATGCGAAAATAGACTACACTATTAAAAATAATGGTTCCTAAAAGGTTGTTTGATGGGCTGAAGAACTTTCACTAAACCTTTCTGTTGCACTAAAAGTTATCTGCAGTTAAAAAAGCTTTAGCAGACTACAAAAATGAAAGATGGTTTTTATCTTTTAACAACGGTTTATTGAGGAAACGCTTAGGTTACTCACGTAACCCCGGTTCCCTGAAATAACGGGAACGAAGCATTGCGTCAGTTTGCTGACGCTATGGGGGGGAAACTCCTGTTTACTCCGTGATTGAAGCCTATTGGTTAACGTCTGTAGAAAATACAGACCAATGACGTTTGAGCCCGCGCGGGGGCGTGGCACACGTCCCTATATAAGCCGGTGAAATACGTCAAGAGCTCATTATTATTCGACTGAAGCGCGCAGCCGAATAACACTCGCTGCGTAGACGTTTGTAGCACGGCCAGCGACGCAATGCTTCGTTCCCGTTATTTCAGGGAACCGGGGTTACGTGAGTAACCTAAGCGTTCCCTTTCAATACGGTTCACTTCGCATTGCGTCAGTTTGCTGACGCTATGGGGGAACGTAATCCCATCCCGCCGTGCATACACAACGGACTGAGGTGCCCTTACCGGAGAGACACTGCATGTGGCCCTAACCCAGCATATACATAGCTCTAGCGAGCGCAAGTGTAAGCACCATATATGAGACAGTAATACGCATACAGTGAAGTTTCTAAACGCACCATGATGCATATACAATAGAGCACGAGACGGCGGGTTCCCTGAGCGCGCCGCGAGCTGTGCGTGAATTATTAATAGGTAGCCATGACGGTGAGCTAGCAACGCACCGTGAAAGCATACAGAAACGCAGTCGCGTGAATCATTAAGCCGATAAGACCTGTGCTTGTAAGGCAGGGACATCCAGGCTATAAAATCTGACAAACGTAGACGGCGAGGACCAGCCGGCCGCGTTACAAATGTCAACGATAGAAATCCCTGTAGACCAAGCCCAAGATGAAGCCATACCCCTTGTGGAGTGAGCTTTTAAACCAACTGGACAATGTTCATTCAGGGAGGCGTAAGCCAAAGCAATGGCTTCGACGATCCATTTAGATAGCCTCTGTTTAGTGAGCGGCATACCTAAGGAATGTTGCGCGAAGCTTACGAACAGCTGATCTGACTTGCGGTATGAGGCAGAACGGTCCGTGTATATTCTTAACGCTCTGACGGGGCAGAGCGTGTTCGGGGTTTGTTCGCCGTCCGCCGTCGGAAGGGCGAGGAGTGAAACCACCTGAACTCTAAATGGCGTGGTCAAAACTTTAGGAATGTATCCCGCTCTCGGTCTAAGGATCACTTTGCTATCGTTAGGACCGAATTCCAGACACGACGGGTCAATTGAAAACGCGTGTAAATCGCCCACTCGTTTAACCGATGCCAACGCCAGGAGGAGAGCGGTTTTAAACGAGAGAGCGCGCAGGTCAGCCTGTTCGAGGGGCTCGAAAGGGGGACCGCGCAGCGCTTTCAGGACCGTGGACAGATCCCAAGACGGGACCGTGTTAGGTCGCGGTGGGTTTAGTCTGCGAGCGCCTCTGAGGAATTTAATGATGAGATCATGTTTTCCCACGGTGCGACCGGCGATAAGGGCGTGATTCGCCGTTATCGCCGCCACATACACTTTAAGCGTCGAGGGCGCGCGACCGCTGTCCAGCATTTCCTGCAGAAAGGAGAGAATATGCTCCACTTCACAGGTGTTTGGGTTTAAGTCTTTCGTCGTGCACCAATCAGAAAAAATAGACCACTTTTGAGCGTAAAGGCGCCTGGTAGATGGGGCCCTAGCTTCAGTTAGAGTATTTAACACTCGTCCTGAAAGGCGTGATGGTTGCCGTTCAGAGACCAAACGTGTAGATTCCATAGCTCCGGCTGTGGATGCCATATCGTCCCTCTCGCCTGAGATAGGAGGTCTTTCCTCAGCGGTATTGGCCATGGTGCTGATGTTTTCAGCTGCCATAGGTCGGGGAGCCATGGTTGATTGTGCCAAAACGGGGCGACCAGAATTATCGCGCATTTCGTCTCTCTTATCCTCTGAAGGACCTGTGGTAACAGGGCCACCGGAGGAAAAGCATACAGAAGACACGCCGGCCATGCTTGCGACAGGGCATCGTGATGTCTCGAGAAGAAGATCGGGCAATGCGCGTTCTCGTCTGATGCAAACAGATCGATCTCCGCCCGGCCGAAGACGGTCCATATTCTCTCGACCGTCTGAGGATGCAGTCTCCATTCTCCCGGCGGCGGACCGTTGCGCGAGAGAATGTCTGCACCCGTATTGGCTACACCCGGTACGTGAGTCGCTTTTAACGAACGTACGTTCGCGTGAGCCCATAATAAAAGCCGTTTCGCCAGCCTGGATAGGGAGCGAGATCTCAGCCCTCCTTGGTGGTTTATGAACGAAACCACCGTCATACTGTCCGACCGCACTAGAACGTGTTGATGTTGGAGTTTCGGTCGAAAGTGTCGTAGCGCCAAGATAACCGCCCACATCTCGAGGTGGTTGATATGTAGCTGAGACAACTGGTTGTTCCACGCACCGAAGGCGAGCTCGCCGTCGCAGTGAGCGCCCCAACCCGTCGCAGACGCATCCGTAGTCACCACTTTCCTCCTGCTCACGGAGCCGAGCTCCGTGCCCGAGAGGAAAAGGTGAGGGGATGTCCATATCGAAAGCGCTTTCACGCAGCTGTACGTGATTTTGATTAATAAGCGGCCCGACAACCAAGCACGGGGCGGAACTTTCGCTTTCAACCAAAACTGAAGCGGCCTCATGAACAGCATTCCCAACGGTATTAGTGGGGATGCTGCTGCCATCAGACCCAACATTTTTTGGAATCGTTTGAGAGGGAGATGTGAACCCGCTTTGAACGATGCCGCCTCGCGTCTGACCGTGAGCGCGCGTTCCTGTGTAAGCCATGCCCGCACCTTTAATGAGTCGAGCGTCGTGCCTAAGAACGCGATTCGCTGCGTGGGGGTGAGCAAACTCTTCTGGAGGTTGATTTTGAACCCCAAATTCTCCAAATGCTGGAGTACAACGGTCTTGTGCGCAGTAATTTCCCTCTCTGACTGTGCTAGAATAAGCCAATCGTCGAGGTAATTCAATATGCGGATGCCGCTCTGTCTGAGAGGGGCGAGAGCCGCATCCGCACATTTGGTAAATGTGCGTGGTGCCAGAGATAATCCGAAGGGCAGAACTTTGTACTGGTATGCTGTCCCGTCGAGCGCGAATCTTAGGAACGGCCTGTGACGTGGCGCTATCGGAATGTGAAAGTAAGCGTCTTTCAGATCCACTGATATGAACCAATCGCCCGGTCGAATTAACGCCATGATTCGTCTGGCTGTAAGCATTTTGAACGGCCGTTTGGCAAGAGCGCGATTCAAAACGCGTAGATCCAATATCGGTCTGAGGCCGCCGTCTTTCTTTGGAACGAGAAAATAACGACTGTAAAAGCCTGATTCGCTTTGATCCGCCGGGACCGTCTCTATCGCGTCTTTTAGTAATAAAGAACGCACCTCTTCCCTGAGGATCTGCATACGATCGTCTGGGACAGTGGTGTAGAGAACGCCGCGAAACCGGGGTGGTCTCCGGGCGAATTGGAGTGAATAACCGTGTTGGATTACGTTTAGAATCCAGCCCGGCATACCGGGGGTGGATTGCCAAACGTGAAATTTGACGGCGAGCGTCGATATGCTTATGGACGTTAAGCCGTGTGTGTGTGTTTGTGTGTACAGAGGAGGAAATTTGCTCTTTTTGTGAAAAGGTAAAAATTTGTGTTTCGCTGTTACAGCGAGGGTGTGTCCAGCGCCCGAGGGGACTGAAACACGCAGAACTTTCGAGGGCGGGCCGGCCGAAGCGGGACCAGAGCCTCTTTTCCTCCTCAGACTCTCTTCAGGGAGGCGGCGCCGGCGTCGGGTCCAGCGTAATCCGAGGACGGGGACCGCGGCGTCGAGGCGGGCCAGCCGGTCGTGCAGGACGCTGGCGCTTGACCTCCGGTTCAGCTCTCTGCTGGGGCTGAGCTGGTGCTGGCTTAGGGCGTTGAGCTGGCGGCGGTTTTGGGCGGCCGGTCTCAGACGCTGAGGCAGATCGTTTAGGTAGAAAATGCCGCATAGCCTGCGACGATTTCTGTGCCTCAGTGAAGCGCTGGGTGAACCCCTCCACAGCGGAGCCGAAGAGCCCCGACGGTGACACGGGCGAGTCAAGAAGGGCAACCCGATCCGTGTCCTTTATCTCCGTCAAGTTCAGCCACAGATGTCTCTCCAGAACAACCAGGCTGGCCATGGCTCTTCCTACAGCCTGAGTGGCGACTTTAGTGGCGCGAAGGGCCAGATCAGTCGCGCTGCGCAGGTTCTGAAAGGTCGACGGGTCCGGACCTGTCTCGTCCATGTCACGGAGGAGCTTTGCCTGGTATACCTGCAGCACCGCCATCGTATGGAGAGCGGATGCAGCGTGGCCGTCAGCGGCGTAAGATTTTGACGCCAGGGTCGATGTCAGGCGACAGGGCTTTGATGGATGGTTCAACTTCGCCCTCCATCCGCCGGCTGAAGACGGGCAGAGATGGGCGGCGACAGTTTCCTCGAGCGGCGGCATCTTGGAGTAGCCGTGTTCGTCGGCGCCGTCCACTACGGAGAGGACGTGGGAGACGGCGCTCTGAGCTCGGGTGGAGTGGGGAGCACGCCAAGATTTGGTGAGCTCCTGGTGAACCTCAGGGAAAAACGGCGCCGGCCGTTGGCGGGACGATTGACGGCGCCCGGGCTGCAGAAACCACTCGTCCAACCGGCTGAGTTGAGGCTCTGACGGCGGCGACCACTTGATGTTGAGCTCCGCCGTAGCTTGCGTCAAGATGCGGATGAGCTCAGAGTCGTGAGGACGCGACTCGGTAGGTTCATCAGCGGCGGCTGCGTGGGCGTCGTCATCTGAAGCCGCCCAATCCTCTAACTCCTCAGAGGATGACATCACTTCCAAGTTGTCACCGGACCCAAAGGAAACCATGCCGCTAGCACTCGGCAGGGGGCGCAGGTCTTCATGGGCGAAGGTGACAGGGTGACGGCGGGGAGACAGAGCACGCGGGGGATGAGCCGGCGTGGACTCGGTCTCAGGGCGTCTTCCAGCTTCACGGCTCCGCTGCTGTTTAGGCGGGAGAGCACGGGAAGCCTTCCGTTTAAAGATCTCGAGGCGGGAGCGCAGCACCGCGATAGGAAGGAGCTCGCAGTGGGCGCAGCCCGCCTCGGCGAGTACGGCCTCGGCGTGGGCAGGACCCAGACAGATGACGCACTCCTTGTGGAAATCCTCCACAGGCAAAGGGGCTCGGCAGGAGCCGCAATGCCGAAGCGACATTATCTCAACGCGCTTCTGCTCTTTTAGATACTCTCTTTTAGGCTCACCGGAAAGCGGCAGGGGAACACGCTGGTGTGTTGTAGTCCGCTGCAGTGCTTGGATCGACGGCGAGTAAGGGCTTCTTCTTCGGAGCAGCGAGAAGGTTCGCGCTGAAGGAGAAAAGTAATGAGCTCTTGACGTATTTCACCGGCTTATATAGGGACGTGTGCCACGCCCCCGCGCGGGCTCAAACGTCATTGGTCTGTATTTTCTACAGACGTTAACCAATAGGCTTCAATCACGGAGTAAACAGGAGTTTCCCCCCATAGCGTCAGCAAACTGACGCAATGCGAAGTGAACCGTATTGAAAGGGAACCAATAGGCTTCAATCACGGAGTAAACAGGAGTTTCCCCCCCATAGCGTCAGCAAACTGACGCAATGCGAAGTGAACCGTATTGAAAGGGAACCAATATGTTTCCGCCGCGGCATCGCTGCAAATTCCTTTATTTTTATAATTGTGTAGTCACTCCATTAGACACTCCCTAAAATAAAGGTGATTCCTCACAGCGATGCAATAGAAGAACCATTTTTGATCCCTCTGAGAACCATCTACACTAAAAAATGGTGCTAAAGAGTACTAAAATCTCGTAATCATATGAGAATCATTTTTAGCGCTACAGAGCACCTACATAGCACCTCTGTAGAACCATAGTGGTACTAAAGCATGACCATAGCACCACATAGCACAATGTGATTATACACAGGTGCTATACAGATTCTACATTGTTTATGTTTAGCACTAAACTGCCAGTGCAGTAAGAAAAATAAACTTCATTTCAGTTCCAACTAAATTCAAACTTAATTTAAAAACTTTTTCTTACTGCACTTGCAGATATTTTGACTTATTTTAAGTAAGAAACCTCTTGATTTTAATCATTTATTTCAATAAACAAGACTTAATATCTTAAGCCACTTGCTTACCAAGTAAATGTATCTCAATTTAAGAATTTTCAGATATTTATAGAAAACAAGACAAAAATACTAAGTAAGACATTCATTTTTTTGCAGTGTAGCACCATTTCTTGTCAAGGTTCTTTAAAGGTCCCATTTCTCTTATATTTTTTAATCCGAACCTTTTCACCACAAAGAACCTTTTTGCAAAACACGAAGGTTCTTCTGGGACCATTCTTCTTTATGGGACAATTTAGCTAGAAATTATACTTTTATGACATTGTGAAGCACCTTTAAAGAGTGTATAAAAGATTCTTCACAGCGATACCATAGAGCAGGGATGGGCAACTTCGGTCCTGGAGGGCCGGTGTCCTGCAGAGTTTAGCTCCAACTTGCCTCAGCACACCTGCCTAAAAGTTTTAGTATGCCTAGTTAGACCTTAATTGGCTGCTTCAGGTGTGTTTAATTATGGTTGGAGCTAAACTCTGCAGGACACCGGCCCTCCAGGACCGAAGTTGCCCATCCCTGCCATAGAGTAACCATTTTTGGTTCCTCAAAGAACCATCCAGTCAAAAGTCCTTTAAAGCACCATTTCTTTCTTGTCTTTTTATAATCTGAAGAACCATTTTCACTACAAAGAACATTTTGTGAAACAGAAAGGTCCTTCGGGTGTTCTTTATGGAACCATTCAGTCAACAATGGTTCTTGTACAGTATAACATTGTGTAGCAGCTATATTTTTAAGAATTTACTGCTTAAATTTACGTTAAATTATTTTTTTCTAAAAACAAATCATAAAAAAATATCTGAAGTGATCCTAAAAGTTCAAATAGTAATTCAAATAGTTTTTTGTTGTTTTAAAGTCCCAGTAAAGTCATTCTTATTTCTAAATTGTTTCTAAACACATTATAAATGTTAAAAATACATTGCTAAAACACACCACAAAAACTGTAAACTATGAAGCAGTGTTGGCATGGTTTCAGCGCTGACAGCGGACACGCCCCCAGCATTTAAGAGAAGAAAATGCTGCCTTTTTTTCTAAGATTTTTTATAACTTATTTTATTTACTTGGAATTACTTGGATAATAACAGATTTTTCTTTGGTGTGACAAACACAGAACCCATGTAATATCTTTACATGTCTACAGTAAACCTCAGAATTTTGAAGAAAAATCTATTTGTTAATGGAATAATAATAAACTTTTCTTGTTAAAAAGATACGTCTTACTATTTTAAGCAATTCTGCTTCTCAAGTAAATTGATCTTGTTTTAAGATGATTTAGATTGTTTTCAAACAAGACAACATAGATATTTTTTTTTGCATGTACACTTTGTCAAACTGCTTTTCCCATTATGTGATGGCCTGACTTCTTTCATCAAACCGCTTTGAAGATTGCTCCATCTGAGAACTAAAAATGAAAGAAGCACTTGTCGATGAGAGAAAATAACTCTTTCTTTTAAAGTGCTTGGCTAATTTCCTTTGCGCGAGTGCCCGAGAATTGCACGAGAACTAAAGTCGGTGGTTTATTAATGGCTGGCATCAGAGGCTAAAGCGTTATGACCTACATGACAAGCAGACACAGCTGTAGGGAAATTATGTGCCTTTCTGAGATCAACAGAGTCATATCAGGCTTATTCTGCCGATAAGAGGCGTTCGACAGATACGGGCAAAATTTTATTTTCATGTGTAATGCAATGCACAAGTTATGTCTGGAGGAAAGCCGAGACGATATATCCAGTTTAATCATGCAAATGAGGGTCAGTATGTGACTATACTCCAATGATTTTCTGCACATTAAATGTTTATTTATTTTTTTGTTAAATAAATGACATGCCTGATATGTACAGTTTGTGTTTTCCCACTGGAGCAGAACAGTAAAGTGTTTCAAGGGCATCAGATGCCATATGAAAGCGCATATGTGCTGATTATGCTAACTGCCTATTTAAGGGCAGTTAAAGGAAACATCTCGAAATGATGTGAACAGCGCAATCTAAACAAGTCAAAACATAATTCCAGCACAGCTGTAGGGAGTAAATGCAGTTCACTTAGCCACTTTATTCATGTGATTGACGTTATTTGATAAGATTTTAAATTGCCTTCAAGTGGGAAGAATTTAAAATGCTTAATTTGCCTCAATTTAAAGTCAAGTGTGCACAATCTTGATGTTAAAATACATTCTCATATGCAAGCTTAATGTGTAGAGACAACTAAAAGTGTGATATTATTAGAACCGACTTTCTACAGAGATCTCATGTTTGAGCAAATAACGTTTTACATTAGCTGTAAATGTCGTGTGGCACAGGAAGACAATTCCAAGTAATCAAACAATGGCAAAAATAACTAAGCAATATGATAACATCTTTATGGTTATTTTTTAATATTGAATATTAACTTAAATTAATGCATGGACAATTTTGATGGTTTTCAACTGAAATAACCTGATCTCACAAGAATTCGTATGAGTTGGCTAATTTATATGAATTTGTAAAAAGTTCATTGTGCAAAAACGTACGATTATCATAAAACAATAACGAAACCCCACCCCCTATAGGCGATGCGTGAATCAATTCCAGAGTAAGGCAATGTGGTGTTTACAATAGAGCCTCTTTTCATTTTAATATAAGAATGATCCTCGTCTACACTGGCATTTCAGAAACGATCTCTGCCAACATAAACACATGAAACAAGACCATTCACGCACACTGCGCGTACAAGAGTAACAGGGCTTATTACTCTAATATTAGCTTACTTTTTAGCCTCAGTGTTATAACTGCTTTAATCCTTGCAGCCTTTTGTTCAAGTTCACACTGCATGTTTTGGCATTTTCTCAAGGCTGCAGAAACAGTGCAGTGGGTTGTACACATCTCATTTCACACGGTGTTCTTTCTTAATGTTCTTATTTATTTATATTCACAATATTTATTAACAAAACATAGATACAAATTAAGAATCAAATTACATGAAACAAAATTCGTTTTAAAAAAGCAAACAAACATTTTCCCGACTCACTACATTTCTCCCATCACATTGGCCATCAATCCATTGCAACGGCCTATACAGTACATGACGTTTAAAATTCTTAGTACCTAATTCTATTGGCTTGCTTTTGTTGGTACGAGCAGTTGACATGTCTTTTAAATTTTCGACCGTCTGAAGCTTGAATTTGACGTGTTGTTGTAATAGTCTTGGGGCTCTAACATACACCCGGCGCAATGCAGCGCAATGCGCGACGCAAGTGTCTTTTACTAGTTTCAACCCGGCACAATTATCATTTTCACATTTAGCACCACTTGTTTAAATAGCAAATGCAGTTTTGCGCCCATGGGCGTTCTGATCTAAAAAAAACTATGTGTGTTCAGGCGCAATGTTGGCGCGTTGCTATTTTGAGGCAACTAAAATAGGCTACACCATTAACCAACTAAAACCTGGTCTAAAGTCTAAAGTCTATGACGCAATTAGTGTTCCCTTTCAGTCGGTCACTACGACGTCACGTCGTGACCGACGAATTGGGAACCGCTCCGCGGGTGACCTATCTACTTCGAGAAACTATAAAAACGCCAATGAACTTGGCATGCAGGTATTTGCATAATGCCGGCGCCGCCCCGCCAGGTGCGTATATAAGCCGCAGGTGCACAATACCAAATTAGCTTTTTGCTTCGAAGCCGGCAGACATCTGCTCTCGAGAAGCGTATACTGATCTTCGTAGATCCCTGTTCTTGGAGGAAAAAGATCTCAGCTTGCTGAAGTTGGTTGGGCAAAGACACCTCAGCGGAGGCTCGCAGTGTTTTCTCCACCCTTTCTCTCTCTCTCTCTCTCTCTGTCTCTTTTAGGACTTGAGTTGAGTGAGTGCGTTTGCCTCTCCCTGTGTGTTTCACCAGCTCGCACAAAAAGAGTGATTTCCCTAAAAGAGCAGCACGTTTGAGCTTTGTGTCTTTTTAAAGACAGTCACTCATTCGTGTCACGGTCGGGTGCGTCTTTTTAAAGATGGCATTCCGCCCGTGTTCCGTTTCTGGATGCGGTGTGTTCATCGCCCCCCGGGATGGCCACGAGCGCTGTGTTTCGTGTCTGGGGCTCCAGCACGCAGAGGCAGCGTTGCGTGATAGTTCATGCTCCACTTGTGAGGGCATGACTATGGCGGATTTGCGGAGACGGGTGTCGTTTCTCCGGGAACGGCACCCGCCTTCCAAGTCTGGTGCTGCTAAGGGCGCAGCTACCAAACTTGCGAAGGATGACCTCCGTATAACGGTGCTGGGTCGGTCTGCTGGTTCGTCCAGCAGCTCCCAGCGCCCTGATCCGTTGCCAGCGGAGGTCCCGATGGAGACGAGCGGCCCGTGTTCTACGGTGTCCTCGCGCTCTGTCGAGCCTCCACCGGACGCGATGTCCACCGTAACGTCGGAGGGGGGGTTGTCAGCCTCGGACGTCGATCCAGATCCGCTCCCGCCTTCGGGTCGGGTTGCGGGTCCTGCGTTTGACCCCGAGATGGCAGCCATGCTCGCTCGGGCGGCGGCGGCGGTCGGCTTGGAGTGGACTGAACCTCCCCCACCTGAACCGTCCCGCCTCGATGATTGGTACTTCGGGGGTGCCAGGGCTTCTCAGTCCTCGCCCCCGGTGCCCTTCTTCCCCGAGGTACATGAAGAGCTGACGCGGTCGTGGAAAACCCCGTTTTCCGCCCGGAACCGGCCGTTTCAGCCTTCACCCCTCACCTCTCTCGAGGGTGGAGATGCCAGGGGGTATACTGGTATCCCGTCAGTGGAGCGGCCGGGCGCGATGCAGTTGTGTCCGGCCGGTGTCGCTTCCTCCTGGCGGGACCAGCCTACTCTCCCCTCACGGGCTTGTAAGCAGTCTTCGGCGCTGACCGGTGCTGCTTACAAAGCTTGTGGGGAGGCAGCCTCTGCCCTGCATGCCATGGCATTGCTGCAGGTTCATCAGGCTAAGGCTCTGAGGGACCTGCACGCGGGAGGTCACGACTCGGCGGAGTTCTCTGAACTGCGTGCGGCCACTGATCTGGCGCTTCGTGCGACCAAGGTCACCGCACGCGCCGTCGGGCGTGCGATGTCTACCCTGGTAGTCCAGGAATGCCATCTCTGGCTGTGTCTGGCGGACATGAAGGATGCTGATAAAACCCGGCTCCTGAATGCTCCGGTTTCCCAGACCGGCCTGTTCGGCGAGACGGTCGAGGAGTTTGCGCAGCAATTCTCCGCGGCCAAGAAGCAGACTGAGGCCATAGCTCAAATCATGCCACGTCGGAAGCGTCCTGCGCCTGCCCCATCCACGTCGGCGCCTCAGCCTGCTCCTCGCCGAGGGCGTCCTGCGGCGGCCGCCTCCGTTCCTCCCCGGGGCTCTTCTAAGAAGCGAGGAACCGGTCGTCAGCAGCCCGCCCCGCCCGCTCAGCCCGCTCCGAAGGGTGGAAAGAGGAGATCGAAGCGGCCCTGAGACGGGCGACCTAGAGATGGAGGGGATCGCTCTTCGGGAGATGGTGAAGGCACCACTCCCCCCACCGGAGGAGGGCCGGTTGGGGAATCTTTTGTTTCATTTTTCTGTTCCGCCGACTTTTCAGTCGGCACCCACAAATTCACAAAAAGAGCGAATTCCACTTCCATCTCTAGGTCTTCAGATGAGCGCCGGAGATACGAGCGGGCTCATAACCCCCCCTCGTTCTCCGACTCATCAGAGGAGAACGAGAGCGGCGCTCGGGCTCATAACCCCTCCGCGCTCTCCAACTTCTCAGGCGGTAGGAGACAGCTACGGGCTCATAACCCATCGTCTCCCTCCTCCTTCGCCAGAGGGTGCATCGAGTGGCGAGAGGTGTCTTCAGCAGAGCCTCCCTTACTCAACCACCCAGCAACGGACTCAGGTGAGTGTTATCACACACAACACTGCTGTCGGTGCGGCCGTTACGCACACACCGGCGATCACCTCCGTTGCGCCCGCCGCGGGTACACCGATCGTGCCTTTAGTCCCCCTCGCACGGTGTCTGGGGGCGTGGAAACAGCTTCCCAGCCCGTCGCGTTGGCTTTTACGCACGATTCGTCTCGGCTATGCGATCCAATTTGCCCGGCGTCCCCCCAAATTCTCCGGCGTTCGTTTCACTACGGTGAGAGCTGCCGATGCGCACGTCCTCCGTGCGGAGATCGCTGTCTTATTGGCGAAAGACGCGATCGAGCCGGTCCCTCCAGCCGAGATGAGGTCGGGGTTTTACAGCCCTTACTTTATTGTACCCAAGAAAAGCGGCGGCTTGCGACCGATCCTGGACCTGCGTTCGCTGAACCGTGCACTTCACAGAATGCCGTTCAAGATGCTGACGCCCAAGCGCATATTTCCATGCATTCGTCCAAACGATTGGTTCGCATCCATCGACCTGAAGGACGCGTACTTCCACGTATCGATTCTCCCCCGGCACAGGCCGTTTCTCCGCTTTGCGTTCGAGGGGCGAGCATACCAGTACAAAGTCCTCCCATTCGGGCTCTCTCTGTCTCCCCGTGTATTCACCAAAGTAGTGGAGGGGGCTTTAAAACCCCTGAGAGAGAAAGGTGTGCGCATTCTCGCGTATTTAGACGATTGGCTCATAATAGCTCAAACACGTCAGACGCTGTGCGATCACAGAGATTTAACTCTAAAACACCTCGCTCGTTTGGGTCTTCGGGTCAACTGGGAAAAGAGCAAGCTTTGCCCCGTGCAGAGAATCTCTTTTCTCGGGATGGAACTGGACTCGATCGATTTGACAGCTCGTCTAACAGAAGCGCGTGTACAGTCGATTCTGACTTGCCTGAATACATTCAAGAGCAAGAGCGCGGTCCCGCTGAAACAATTTCAGAAGCTCCTGGGGCATATGGCAGCAGCCGCGGCTGTAACTCCGCTCGGACTGCTTCATATGCGACCGCTTCAGCATTGGCTTCACGATCGAGTCCCGAGGAGAGCGTGGCTGCGCGGCATTCACCGTGTTATCATTACACCTGCGTGTCGTCGCACTTTCACTCCGTGGTCAGACCGTGCGTTTCTCCGAGCCGGTGTGCCTCTGAGACAGGTCTCCAGGCATGCAATAGTATGCACAGATGCTTCGGACACGGGGTGGGGGGCCACGTACGATGGGCTTGCGGCTTCGGGGGTCTGGACGGCACCCCAGCTGCATTGGCACATAAATTGCCGAGAAATGTGGGCTGTATATCTTGCGCTCGTCCGTTTCAGCAACGAGTTACAGGGCAAAGATGTATTAGTTCGCACAGACAACACTGCGACCGTGGCGTACATCAATCGTCAAGGCGGTTTACGCTCGCGTCACCTGTCGCATCTCGCCCGTCATCTCCTCACTTGGAGTCAGAAGAATTTGAGGTCTCTTCGTGCCATTTACATCCCGGGCGCGCTCAATGTAGAGGCGGATGCGCTCTCTCGGGCTGCGCGTCCCGGCGAATGGCGACTCCACCCCATTGCGGTTCAGCAGATTTGGAGACGTTTCGGCAAAGCGCAGATAGATCTGTTTGCTTCCCCAGAGACGACCCATTGTCGCCTGTTCTATTCACTAGCCGACGACTCGCTCGGCGTGGATGCATTGGCACACAGCTGGCCGCGAAACATGCGCAAATACGCGTTCCCTCCGGTGAGCCTCATTGCGCAAACCCTATGCAAAATCCGGGAGGACGAGGAGAGCGTGCTGTTGGTGGCACCGTATTGGACAACCAGGAGTTGGTTTCCAGAACTCTCTCTCCTCGCGACAGCCCCTCCTTGGAAGATTCCCCTGAGGAAGGACCTTCTTTCTCAACAAGAGGGCACATTATGGCACCCGCGCCCCGACCTGTGGAACCTCCATGTGTGGTCTCTGGACGAAGCACGGAGGATTTGAGTGATTTACCGCAAGAGGTATCTAACACTATTGCTGCAGCGCGAGCGCCGTCTACGAGACAGGCTTACGCGCTTAAATGGAACCTGTTTGTCGACTGGTGTTCTTCCCAAAGTGAAAACCCCCGAGAATGCCCAATTAGTGTTGTGCTTTTATATCTCCAGCGCCGTTTGGAGAATAGGCTGTCACCATCCACTATTAAAGTCGATATCGCTGCGATATCAGCTCACCATTCACCCGTAAACGGTAGAACAGTGGGTCAGCACGACCTGGTCATTAGATTTCTCAGAGGCGCTCGAAGACTGAATCCTTCGCGTCCTCCCTCTATTCCTCCTTGGGACCTGTCCTTGGTGCTGAAATCACTCCAGGAAGCCCCATTTGAGCCTCTGCATAGTGTGAGTGTTAAATTTCTTACTATGAAAACATTAACTCTCCTTGCTTTGGCTTCTGTTAAGAGGATAGGGGATATTCATGCATTTTCGGTCGACGAATCGTGCCTTCAGTTCGGGCCGGCTGCATCCAGCGTAACACTGAGACCCCGGCCCGGCTTTGTGCCCAAAGTTCCCACCACTCCTTTCAGAGATCAAGTGGTGAACCTCCAAGCGCTGCCTTTGGAGGAGGCAGACCCAGCCACGGCTTTGTTATGCCCTGTTCGTGCACTACGTGTGTATATAGACAGGACGCAAAGCTTTAGGACCTCAGACCAGCTCTTTATTTGTTTCGGTGGTCAGCAGAAAGGGAAAGCTGTCACCAAGCAGAGGATGTCCCATTGGATTGTGGATACTATAGCCCTTGCATATCAAAAGCAGAATGTGCCTTGTCCGTTTAATTTACGTGCTCACTCTACACGCAGTGTGGCATCATCTTGGGCACTGGCTCGCGGTTCCTCGCTAACAGATATTTGTAGAGCTGCAGGCTGGGCGACACCTAATACGTTCACAAGATTCTATAGTGTTCGTGTCGAACCGGTTTCCACTCGGGTTCTTTCTACTAACTAGTTAAGAATGCCGAGGGTCGGCTCGTGTGTCGGCTTGGAGCCTCTATTTTGGTGCTGCACATCTGCACCAATATGGAAGGCCTTCGGGACAAAAACGTCTAAAAAACTGTTTTTGCCTCTCCTCCACCGCCCTGATAGCTGGTGTTGCGGAGCATCCGCTGTCAACCTATCACTGATGTATTCTCTGTAAACCTGTGTAGGCTAGGCGTCCACATTTGTCCCCTACGTGGGGTTCATTTGTGTGTTACTCCGTGGGGTACTAATCCTCCACGTTTTCCTTAGCAGAGCCTGCTCTGCATCTCTCTGCATACTATGTTTTGTTCAGAGACTTTTATGAGCAACCTATCGGTTGTTTCATATTTTTATGTCATCCATTCAACCTTCTTAGGGGATGGCTTCCGCAGTGTTCTAGCTCCGCTCAGTTTAGATGCTTCCCCAGTTCGCTGCTTCACTATCGTGGGTTGAGGAACAGGTAGTGACCGGCCTTCTGCATTTCGCCTTAGGTTCCGCCCCTTACGTGGAGGGCGGAGGGCTTTTACAGACACTGGAAGGGTTCAGCTGCAGTGGCGTTTTGGTAGGGATTCCCAATTCGTCGGTCACGACGTGACGTCGTAGTGACCGACTGAAAGGGAACGTCTCGGTTACGTATGTAACCCTCGTTCCCTGAAGGAAGGGAACGGAGACGTCACGTCCCGTCGCCACAGTTTGCTGTTCCATTGCTGTTTTCAGGCCGGGCACTGCTGCTCGGCTTCTCAGCAATAATATAGCTAATTTGGTATTGTGCACCTGCGGCTTATATACGCACCTGGCGGGGCGGCGCCGGCATTATGCAAATACCTGCATGCCAAGTTCATTGGCGTTTTTATAGTTTCTCGAAGTAGATAGGTCACCCGCGGAGCGGTTCCCAATTCGTCGGTCACGACGTGACGTCTCCGTTCCCTTCCTTCAGGGAACGAGGGTTACATACGTAACCGAGACGTTTTTATTATTTAATGATCGCGTTAGAAATATGCCCCTATAAATGGGACGACAATGCGGGTTTGCTTATCACACACATGGATGCGCAGCAGCACAAAAAAGCTTCTAAATATGAAAAGGTAAAGCATTCAAATGTAAAAAATTATTATTGAGTCTCTTGGATATAAATGAGGACCAATTATGAGACGTTAGAAGGCGTAAAGAGCTGCTTCACCTGTAGCCTGGTAAGTAAATAAATGCTTTGCTTTAAACAAATGCATCTGTTTTTAAATGCTACCCCGAGGATTTATTGTATATGATGACTCAATACCTGTGGATTGGTGAGATGAGAAATATTGTTAAGTAATTCTTTAAAAAAAAAACTCATGTCACTGTCCGAGTGCTGAAACGGCAGATCCGCACGTTTGTAAATTCTTTATCTCCATCCGCACGTTTGTAAATTCTTTATCTCCATCCGCACGTTTGTAAATTCTTTATCTCCTGTTTGTTACAAATAAAGTATTTTTAGAGCACGTTACGCCCAAAACACACCCATTACTCTTTAAAAGAATATGAACAACCCGCTCGGCGCACAAACCATTTCTCCCATCCTTAAGTTAGCAAAAGTGGATTCCGACGGTGCGCTGTGCGCTTTAGACCATGCGCTTAGATCGATAAAATAGGGCCCTTGGTCTTGAAATATGTGTGTATGTCCAATTTTGTAAATCCCTAAAATGTTGGCTCCTTGTATTATGGTAACTCATTTTTTAGCAGGTACAGGATATGAGTGTCATAAAATATAAATGTAAAGGTTTTAATATTAATACATTTTTATACTACGGGTCCGTTGAATGCTTGAATCTGATTGGCTGATGAACATTCTGAGGTGTGCAATTATTTTCTGGGAAACGCAACGCGAACGTCATTCCAGGCAGCTCTCTTGATCCAACCTGATCTCACGAATTTCCGTGGCATAGTCACGGAATTTTTTGCTAATTTTTCCGTGGCATTCTCACGGATCTCCGCATATTTCCGTGGCCCTGCCACGAACTTTCTTTTCCGTGGCATTCTCACGGATTGATAACTCAACTGTTTTGTCCTATTTTCTTACCATTGTCGCTTCGGTTTAGGGTTAGATTTACATAAAATGACATCCCTACCCAAACCCAACTCTAACCCCAACGCCAGGCAACAATTGATTAAAGTTTAGAAAATATAAAAGAATACATCAGAAAAAATAGTATAAACCAATACTTAAAGTGACAAACTAATGCAAACACCAAATCTAACCCTAAACCGAAGCGACAATGGTTTGAAAATAGGAAAAAGCAGTTGAGTAACCAATCTGTGAGAATGCCACAAAAAAGAAAGTCCGTGGCAGGGCCACAGAAATATGCAGAGATCCGTGAGAATGCCACGGAAAAATGAGCAAAAAATTCCGTGACTATCCCACGGAACTTTGTGAGATCATGTTGCTTGATCGCATTACAGTTCCATATCACTTCGCATAGTTAACTGCAATAAAGGACAAACAAAAACAACAGGACAGATGATTTTCTGAGGCGTTTAGAAACGCACAGAGGTAGCCTCGTTCACACAATCTGTCTGTCTGTCTGTCTCTCTCTCTCTCTCTCTCTCTCTCTCTCTCTCTCTCTCTCTCTCTCTCTCTCTCTCTCTCTCTCTCTCTCTCTCTCTCTCTCTCTCTTTCTTTCTTTCTCTTTCTGTGTCTCTCTCACTCTGTTTCTAATAACTTCATTAATAACTGCATTAGAATGCTATGAACGGCTCAAGAATCCATTGGCAGCTTTAAAATGACGTTTTGGAACAAGCAAAAGGAGCCGTTGTGGATGAGACACGGAAGAAATAATCCTAATCACAATAGCGATTTAAGTACAAAAACCGGACAAATCCCTTTAAATATATATGTGATTGATGTCTTGAGGTGTGTTAACCGTAGAATAAGCAGAATAATTGACTTTGTGCCGTTGAATTATTGAAAAATAATGCACAACCGAGGTGTAACGGCATCACAATTCAACGGCCCGGAGTCAATTATTCTTTACTTAATAACGTAATCACAATTACATTTAAAATATACTGTATAGCCTTTGTCTTTGAAAAAATATTCAAATTAATAATACGCACAAATTAGCATTTCTTTGCGCTTGCGCACGGCATACAAGCTTTTTAGAGCCTGGCAGGATTTCTAATTTTTTTAGATTTGGGACGAATAAAACCGTTTTGACCAACAGTTGTGAACAGTATTTTCATGTAAAAGCAGCAGAAACAGCTGCCGTACAGACATGCATGGAAATAATCACAGCGATTTGATTCTTAATAATCACTTGCCTAAGCTTTGCATAGCCTTACACACGCCCCGCCCATGCCAGGGTCACAGTGGTCAAGGCAAATCGTACAAAAGTGTAAATGTGGTCGTACCAATTATTAAAAATTAGATACCTCGTAAAATATGTTAGAACTGCCATGAGATAGCATTGATTTAAAGCATATGTTACCCAGGACCACAAAAACAGTAATAAGGTTAATTTTTTTTAATTGAGATTTATACATCATCTAAAAGCTGAATAAATAAGCTTTCCATTGATGTATGGTTTTTAAGGATAGGACCATACTGAGAACTATTTGAAAAACTGGAATCTGAGGGTGATGATGAAAAAATCGCCTTTTAAGTTGTCCAAATTAAGTCATTATCAACTGCATCCCTTCACAAATATAGTTTTGATGAATTTATGGTAGGATATTTACAAAATAAATTCATGAAACATGATCTTTACTTAATATCTTAATGATTTTTGGCATAAATGAAAAATTTGTAATTTTGATCCATACAATGTATTTTGGGATTTTATTACAAATGTAACCATGCTACTTAAGACTGGTTTTGTGGTCCAGGGTCACATATTAAAATAATAGACTTTTAAAGAGTTAATCACTTCAGAAATCTTCAAAATGTGTATAACCATCTGTTTGACATTATCAGACAGCAGCTTATGAGTCTTTTGTACTGAAAGCTCTGGCGTGTGAAGTGCTTTAACAAAAAAGACTCTCAGAGTCCCAGTCAATAGATCTTGCCTTTGGCAAGCCCATTCCCAAAGTCCATTATAGCGTTCATTTCCACCCCACAAACAGCACTTAACATTCATGCACCCACTTCACACCCTGTCTCAAAGAATAGATATAATCTCTGCTGTTTTCTGCCCACCAGCATGAGCTGGAAATCCCCCAGTTTCAGCATCAGAGTCATCCAGTAAAAAAGCCATTTTCTGGGAACTCTTAAAAGAGCTGCTTTGTTATTTTTCTGCAGCAATGATAAAAATAGTTTTTTTGAAGGGCAGTGTGATAAAATCATGTGAAAGGTTGAGCAAATTGCTTATTTGAAATTTTCCCTGGAAATAGTCGATATGGCTGCTTTGCTGCTTTAGCGGTCAAACACTTAAGGGTTCACATTTGTGCCCTCTTTGAAGGTTCAGTCAGAATAATTTGTGTTAAAAGTAAGATAATGTTTTCTGTGTTGCGTCCTTTGAAACCTCATGATGATGTGGAGTAAATGTCAGGTGCACAGTGATAATTTATAAATATTGTAGGTTTTCACCTTCAAATCTTCCACCTGCATGCATATTATGGGAGAATTTTATCAACTACTGTAAATATCTTGTCTGGTTATTACCAGCTGATAAAAATTGCATGTGTATTAGTTATATTACATAACAAACTATACACTGTAAAAAATATGCAGCATTTTTGTCAAATCAACTATGTCAACTTTCCACAAGCAGTGTGCAAATCTTTACCATTGTCTACAAACAGGGGCGCTGCTAAGGATTTTAGGCCCCATGAAAAGAACCTTGACAGGGCCCCCAACACAGATGAGACTTTTTTCATATTAATTTTCATAAAATCATGCGCTTTTATGGTATTTTGACCACCATTGGGGTGAGAAAATTTTACTTGAATTAAGTGTTAAAGAAAAAAGAAATCTTATTTCACAATTTTTTTCTCACCCCATGGGCAGATAATTTTGCTTGTTTTAAGGACAATTTCACTTAAATTGTATATTAATTTGTCTTAAAACTAGAATTATTTACTTAGGTCATTTTGCTCATCAAGAAAAAGCATCTTAATTTAAGAATTTAAGTAAGAAAGTCATTTTTTGCAGTGTTGAACGTTTAACTAAAACTGTGTATTGTTATTTTTTCCAGCGTTTTTGACCTAACATGGGGAGAAAATTGAGTTCCCTTATCATGCACTTTTAACAATAGAACGGCCACCAGCAGTCATTTTAACCGCAACATTTAAACTTATGGTAATTGTCTTTAACACTAGAATGAACAAGGCGTCATTTTGACCATTTTGAAATTTGCATAGTCAATAACTTTGTCTAAATAATTCATAAAGCCTTGCTGCTCCCTGACTTTTCCTAAAAATACATGAATTTTCATAAAAACTAGTTTAAATATTTATTGTGTGAATAAAAACAGAAATACAATCATTTCTATCTATAACGTACACAGGCAGTCATTTTGCGCTGTTTAAATTGAGTCAGTCTGAATCAGATAATGTGAAAGTATTACAACTCCACATCATCTTCAAGAGATGCACTGAAACCTCACAAACAGCTGATAGTAGTTTGTAAAGTAGCTGGCAGAGGATTTTTATCAGAGTTCATGAAGTTAGA
This sequence comes from Misgurnus mizolepis, assembly GCA_025389145.1. Classification (NCBI taxonomy): domain Eukaryota; kingdom Metazoa; phylum Chordata; class Actinopteri; order Cypriniformes; family Cobitidae; genus Misgurnus; species Misgurnus mizolepis. The sequence goes on along the minus strand of JAIFKI010000002.1, from coordinate 27,894,234 downwards.
CTGCTTGCAAGACAGTGCAACAGCGTGGACTGCAGCAGGGTGCTGAAAGTGGGTGGACCGGCGGAGCCTCGTACAAAGATGCCAACAACGGCTGCCTGTGAGGCAAAGCCGTGCACCCGCTACACCCTGCTCTATCGAAACGTGCTTACTTGTCGAAAAATGCTACCGTAAAGACCTGGGGACTCATGTACAAGCATGCGCGTAAGCACAGAAAAGTTTCGTAGGCTATGATCATTGTCACGGGCGGGCGGTCCATTAACAATTTAGGCCTACTTACAAACCCACCTTTTCTTGTGAAAAATTCGGTAACATAACTGTCAACCCTTTGCCTCTTTTACTTCTCTTATTTTTTTTCTCTTTCCATTTTTGACTTCCAGATGTTTGAGGCATTTTCACTTTCTCGTCAGTCAAGTTGATATTCTGCCAGCGCTATAAGTGAAGTCAAGCTGTGTTGCCTGGATCATACAATTTGGGCGGACTGAACCATTTTTATGATAATTGAGAGGGGGGAAAGGGGCCCACGGACGTTTGTGTTTCCTAAACAAAGAAATTTTTTTGATACCAGAAAACAGCAAATAGAATAATTTAAAGTTATTCATTTTTACTATTAAATTTGTTTTAGCACCACAATTTTAGGGGCTTCTCTGGGCCCCCTCTTACTCGTGGGCCCCGAGAATCGTCATTGTTTACCCCCCTTTACAGCACCCCTGTCTACAAACAAACTAAAAATATTTAAGTTATATTATAAAAATTAAACCAAACAACGTTTAATCACTGCTGACTTTTCATCAAAATTTCATCATATAAGCAAAGTTATTTTGGCATAAATTACCAAACATTAATCTTTTTTGCTAGATCTGTGTTACTCAAAGCTGGACTATAGGGCCATGGTAAATCTAGACAATGAAATGACGGCTATTGCTTGCTAGGCTTAAACAGGCACATTAAAGGGATGGTTCGGCCAATCAAGACACCCCCAAGCTGTCCGATATGCATATGGTCCATCATTTTTCAGACAAACACATTTTCAGTTATTTTAGAAAATGTCTTAGATGTTTTAGTTGATCAAATGTGACCAGTCACGGAAAGTAGGGACACAAGTCGGATCTGGGCATTTTGAGTTATTCACAGATTCTGAAAGTGCAGTTTCTAAGCTTTCCAACGATGTGTAACACATGGAAATCTGATAAGATTTGGAGAAGTTGTGGCCATTTGAATATAGGAACTCAGAAATACTCAAACCGAGAAAATCGAGACGAAAGGGACTCTTCTTTTCAGCTGGGGGAGACAATAGGGCTCATTTACATCTCATTTAGCTAAGCCATGCCCCCTGTAAAACCCTTTTTGAGATGTTCTAGCATCATATGTAGTATTTTATGACCAAATGACAACTCGCAAAAATAAACATGACTCTTTTACCTTTGTGGGGATCACAAGTCGAATCCAGTCTGTTTCAGATTATCCAATGACCATATTTGTCCACAAATGCGTATAATCCGTGAAATATAGATTGTTTACATTAGATTTCGCATGAATGTCTGGTAATACAATATAATATATAATCTGAAGACTATTTAAATCGTAACATGTACTGTAAGGGTATATGAGCTTACACTCCGTTAAACACATGAACCCGCCTTCAAAGTTTGTATTTAAAATAGGGAAGTAGTATAATAGATCATCCAAACAGCGCCGTCGAAAACGTGACATCCTTTAGAGAGGTTACCAATGGCTCGCTCGTTCCTCCATCAGCCAATGACTTCATGGAAAATATTGATAGACAAAACATGTAGCCAATTATATGAAGAATACAACGATATCTGTGTAACTTCTGTGTGTTTGGACTCATGCTGCGCTGCAAGAACTGACATACAGATGACGTCAAAGTACCGCGAGAGCGAGTCGAAATTAAACTACTCCGTAAGATTTCTTGAAGAGCTCTCGCGGTACTTTGACGTCATCCGACTGCGGCGCCGCATAAAGTCAGTGACGCGGCTGACGTACGATGCGGCTGACTGTTATTTGTTCCGCCCCAGCTTCTTTTATTTTTCTTTTGTTTTGTGCGCCCGAGCTTTACAGTCTGGGGAGACGCATGCTATAAGTTTGAAAAAAAAAAAAACTTAGCAAACATGTCTGAGGAACAGGGCAGCGCGTCACGTGACTTCACGCTCGAGCCGGAAGAGAAGACAATGCTGAATAAAGTCGTAATTCTGCTATTTTTGGACCAAACTGTATTTTCGATGCATCAACACAATCTTACTGACCCACTGATGTCACATGGACTACTTTGATGATGTTTTTATTAACTTTCTGGACATGGAAACCATACATAGATTTTCAATGAAGGGGAAAGCTCTCGGACTAAATCTAACGATAAAACATCTTAAACTGTGTTCCGAAGATGAACGGAGGTCTTCCGAGTTTAGAACGACATAAGGGTGAGTCATTACTTACATTATTTTAATTTTTGGGCGAACTATCCTTATTTAGTAGTCACGCTGTTCCCTTTGGGGGCAGAGGCGAAAACACAAGCTTATACAGTATGTAAATATACACACAGACAATGACGCCCCCCGCTGCATGCTAGAATCTCCGGAAAAACAAGCCTATTTTAACCGCAAAATGTACGCTTTTAAATATACAAAAACTGCTATGTCAAACATGGAGAGGCTTCTTCGTGATCTCAACTAACAGATTCTGCAATAAAACGAAAATCACAAATTTCGAAAAAAAAAACTTTGTTTCTCATTTTCTCGAAACTTGTGCTGCCGACTTGAGTCCCTGGTTTCCGTGACGGGTCACAAATGTAAAGTTATGGGGTCCACTCCTTCAAGTCCAAAAAATGTGCATCCATCCGGCTACATCCAAATTGCAAATCCAAACGGCTCCAGGATGATAAACAAAGGCCTTTTGAGGGTAATCCGTGCGGTGGTGTTGTAGAAATATCCATATTCAAAACTTTATTAACGAAAATAACTTGCTTCTGGTAAGGCCACCATCTTAGACTCATCTGTATTCAGGAGAGAGTAGGGTAGTGTACACACTTTCTTAGTGACATATGACAAATTCATACATACGGGGGAACAAAGCAGCAAACAGAACCCTCCATAAACTGCGTACGCTTTCATCTTAAATGTGGACGCGACTAAGATGGCGGCATTAGCGGAAGCTAGTTATTTTCGTTTATAAAGTTTAAAATTTTATATTTTCACAACAAAATGGCGCGGATTACCCTCAGCAGGCCTTTGTTTATCATCGTGGAGCCGTTTGGATTTATTTTGTGAAGGATGGATGCACATTTTTGGTACTTGAAGGAGTGGACCCTGTAACTTTACATTTGACTAACTGAAAGTTCTAAAACATTTTCTAAAATAACTGAACTGTTGAGTAAATCATGGGTTTAATATATTTTTTGGCCGAACTATCCCTTTAATGGTTAAAAGTTTAATTTTTATTTAATTTTATGCTACAGTACCTGAGATAAGCATCAACTGAAAGCCAAATTGGGCCCTTCATAACTCTTCATATAGGTTTCCAGCTACAGAGTTTTCGGCATTGCTTTTGCAGGTAACGGGGACGCCTTGCTCTACATCTCTCGCCTCAGGAGCTGTATTTTTCATACGTACCAACCCAGGAACAAAACAAACTTGGAGACGATGTACAAAGATGAAGAAAAACAAAAAAGGGGAAACAATGGAGGAAACAAAGGCAAAAAATGAATAATTCATCAAGAATTCCACTTCTCGCTGCAAGTGGGGCAATGAATACAGAGATATCTCAGGTTTAAAGGCTGTTTTGGTTGGTGAAATACACATCCCCGACAGAATGAACCAAACCACACAGAATTACAGAGATGAAAGACACGAAAAGAAGCGCAGACAGATTTGAGCTATACACACTGTCAACCAAACTAACTGTATACATTTTTCTGAGCACCAGGTCGGTCTTTATTTAAGTGATCTGAAATGTCTCGTATATAAATCATATTTGTTTGCATATGCATTCAGAAAATATTTCAGCATTGTTTTTATTGTGGCACCTTATCCGGCAATGACAGCATTGTTGTGCTAAAATATTTACTCAAGCATGGAATTGAATGTTTATGAATTTTGCACAAATATTTTCTTCTTCTGCTTCAACAAGTTTGCAGCAAACACCTAACCTTGCATTTCTGGCTCAAAACCACCATGCTGATCTAATCTGTCCACAAAGCCTTATCGACATCACAACTGCATCACTGTGTCTTTTGTCGAAATCCATATATGTTTTCACAAGGTTCTTTCCGACCAGTTATTTTCAGTACACCATACTGTAAAAAGTGAAAAGTTGGAATAACTTAAACATATATATTTCAATTGGTAACATTTTAAAAAAAGTTTATTGAACTTAAAAATAAATAAATTAAGAGCACAATGCAGGCTGTGCAGACGACTAGATGGATGTGGTCGACTAGATCAAAGTTGCTCTGTACTCAGCTTTATTAGTCCCACAAAGAGATTTTTGTTTTCCATATACTGTAGCTTTTATCACAAGTTGAGTCAAACTGATCAAAAGCCCCAAATATAAAACATAATATGAAAGTCAATGGGGCTTCTGATTGATTTGTTTACAAACATTCCTCAAAATATCTTTCTTTGTGCTCATGAAAGTGAGTAAATGATGACAGAGTTTTCATTTTTGGGTGAACTATCCCTTTAATACTACTACTAGTCATTCATGTTATCCCAACTTGTTTTAATTAAGTAAATGAGGAAAATTCATATTTAAGTGCACAACCCAGCAGGCCTTTTCAAACTGTGGGCTGTATTTTTGAAAAGAGATGAAGCTGAATGAAGACTGAATTAGTTTGCAGAGTCCTGTGGACACTTTGGTCTTTTCAAGACAATCTAAAACCAGCTTACTATCATTCATCTAAATTAAACATACATTGGGCACATTAGCACAGTCAAGCAGTATAACCATAGACTGTACAAAAAAATTGACGTCTGTAACGTCAACCATAGGTTTCTTGGCCGCGCATCACCACGCATCACTCACGGATATGTGAAAATGGGTAAAAAGGCGGGACATGGGTGAAGCTAAGGTGACTTGTTGCTGAAACCACGCCCGCCTAGCCTGATTCTAGTGACGGCAGTGGCTGTTCAACCACCAGTCAAGTGGCCACGCCCTTAATTATGCAGAACTTTAAGGCTTGAATGAACTATATCCCTTTTTAATCTTAGCCATTTTGATTCCAAACCGAGGCTGTGATAGATGGACGTCCAGAGCATGCGCTTTAAACCTATTGTTTTGTATCAGAATCCTTGTCATTTAGCCATCAATACTTCGTTTTACAAACTTTCACGGGACAAAAAAACTCAGAATGTGAATTGTTAAAATTAGGAGGGACAAAATATGACCCAATTTAAGACAAGAATAGTGCATTGTGTACATAATTTCCATTTTGGATATTAGCCTGTTGGCTAATCGCTAATTTCTCATGTTGGAAGCATGTTTACTTTTCTTTAAAACACCAATATATTGCAACAATACAATATTTTATGACAACAACTAAGTATACATCTCCAGTTTGTATAGAACATAAAGTATGTTTCATGTATTTTCTCCATTATGTTTTTTCAAGACATGAACATTGACATAAAGTTGGTGTGTGTAAATTTAAGTGGCATCAAGTGGTGAGATTGCGAATTGAAACCGACAGCTCACCCCTTAATTTCAAAACGCATATGGTAACTGCCACAGAACAAACATGTAGTCTTCTGAGACGTCGCTCAGTCTATGAGTCCGTAGGGTGTCCCATGTGTCATTTTTATGCTTCGAAGTGTGCTCATCAGCGCCCCCTTTGCACCCTTTAGGTCATATGTCCCTACTCATTTTAATAATCTATAATTTCTGAGGTTCTTTGTCCTGTGGAAATTTGTAAAATGATATATTTTCTGTGTTTTGATGGTTGAATGACCAGCATCCTGGTACAAAACAATAGGTTTAAAGCACACACGCAGGACCTCCATCCCTCACAGCCTCGTTTTGGATTCAACATGGCCTTAGGCTGAAGAAGGCGTATTGGGCAAATTCAATAAGTTTTACCCTGCAACAGAGCCACATAGAAAAGCATTTGGCACGCATTACTCCTTGTTATGATAAACTCGACTGTAAAAGCATCAATAATGACAAACAACATTCTGAAAAATTGCACTACTAAGGGGTTCTGTTGCTTTACAAATAGGAAATTAATTCCCTTCATAACTGAGTGCCAGGAATTATGCCAATATTTACTTATGGGCTTCCGAGCTGCACGAAGCCTAAGATACAGCAGCTTTGGGATACGTCTGTGTGCTGTACGTAAGAATTCAATGATATTTGACACATTTTGTATGTCTGCCTGCAATGCATCTTGGAGACAAAACATACAATTTAAAACTGTGGCTTACTGTGGTCATATGAGGGTATGTTGCGGACGCTTGCATGCATCTTAGTGTTTGCTTGCCCTTATGTTCCAATGTTAACATCACAGATGAGATTTTCTCAGCTATCTTCACTGACCCCATATTTCCTTTTAGCATGACGGTACATCTCAAGACTATGAATGGATTGTGCCACAACAATGCTATTGAACCAAGAAGGGACGATTCTTGCCCACAAAGGACATCTAACATCTTATTTTACAAATAAAGCATGCATGCGAAGGCTAACTACTGGATAAAGTACTACTAAGAAGATCTTTATGGTAATGACAAAAGACAATTTTAGGCAAAAAAAAATGAACAGACACAGTATACACAATTGCAGCTATTGTGTGTACTGTTTATGTATTAAAAAGACTTTTCAAAATGCAACATGGCTCGCTTTTTGGGCAAATCTCACAAAACCATGTCACATTTTATGACAAGATCAAAAGATAACAGGTAAGAAGATAGATCTAGATACCTCTAGATCAGTGTTTCCCAATCCTGGTCCTAGAGCACCACCTCCCAGAATGTTTTAGATGTCTCCTTATTTAACGCGCGCCTGATTTAACTCATCAGCTTGTTAGGGAAACGTGTGTTTACTATTTTGAAAGGAGGCTGATAAGTTGAATCAGGTGTTTTAAATAAGAAATCTAAAACTTTCTGGAAGAGGGTGCCAGGATTGGGAAGCACTGCTCTAGATAACCTCTAGTGGTGAGATCCTGAAATTGTGCACAGGTCTCTATTTAACAAATTCTTACTCTCTAGGCCTTGTCCCAAATGGCGCACTCCGGACTTGTGGACTTCCTCACACTTGGACTTCCTTTGATGACATCATGTAGTGCAGGCTTATGCTGCGTTCAGACCAGCCGCAGTAGAGGCGTCAAGCGCGAGAGATTTCAATGTTAAGTCAATGTAAAGACGTGTTGACGTGCATCTGGAGGTCTTGCAGCGCGAATGAGGTTTGCGCGTCTTGTTGGCGGAAAAACCCGCCACCTTAACCAATCAGGAGCTTGCTCTAGTAGTGACGTGATTACAGGAAGCGAGCGGAGTCGCAGAAGCCCCTCCCATGACGCGAATTTCCGTGTGAATGTCTCGATGACTAGAATTTCACGCGCGAATGAAGCCAATAAACTCAAAATGTTCAAGCGGCAAACTAGACTTTGACGCCACAAACGCGGCTGGTGTGAAACCAAGTTAAGGGAACATTGACGCGAGACCACGAGGGTGCACCGGAGTCGTATTTTGGAACAGACTCGAGCGTCACCCGGTTGCCCATCAGTGTGAACTCCTCCCATCCGTCGTCTGATTGCTCTTATTGACCTTTCGCAAGGACTTCTGGGTTGGTAAAGTGCGTGAAGCCTGCAGCTGTGCAGGCTTCGCCGAAGACTGCATCAAGGGTGCAAAGGGGGCGCTGATGAGCACACTTCGTAGGGTAAAAATGACAGATGCACCCTGACTAAGCGAGCACGCGCAATTTAAGGCCATGAGACCGAAAGTCCACATGAAGTGGGCCATTTGGTACATGGCCCTAGAGTCTAGCACCCTGACAAATGCCTGTTTGGACTGAAACGCGATGTTTTTTTTTGTTTAGCCCTATCTTAAAATAAAAGCTTTTTAGCTTCATAACTATATTAGTGCCTGGGTGTGGATTTTTTTGTCTTTCATCGGGACCAATTTTTTGACACTTTGACTATTAGCATGATTAATCTGAGTGTTATGTCTGACACATCTTAAACAGTGATTATAAGTCAGAATGCATGAAGTAGCTTTAAACCCCCCGATTTAAGATTGACATTTGTATAGTTTTATCATGCATTTTTGCACTGATCCATATTTATGCCGCCTCCTGCTGATAAAAGACCAACAGTGTCAAGCCAGTATTACAAAACAGAAACTCACATTTTCATGTATAGAGCATCTAGGTACACTGGCATGCTTTGGTTTTTGTTTTGTTCCCTTAATTTAATTCACATGAATTTCATTTGTTATGTTTATGCGATAATGGATTGAATGGAGATTGAGAGTATAAGGCACTTTGGCAGTGTTAAGGCATCTCAATGGAGCTGGGCATTAAACAGCCTGATGGAGGCTGAGCTGAATACTGTGCTGCATTTCCAGTTTGGCTTCAATAAGCAGATTTGTGGCACAGGAGAACCTGGTGACATTGGCTCACTGCTAAATAGGTCCTGCTGTGAGACCCCCATTTTTTGTTGCGCGGCCCATTTACACTGAATTCCACCAGGAAATAAATTCGTGTTTGTATGCCAGGCTGCAAATAGGAGAAGGACTGGAGGGATAAAGGCTTTAGATGGTTCATATGTGACTCTTATCAGACAGTTCTTTGCATGCTCACTCACAGACACCTTTGGTTGCAAAAATGCAAGTTTTTTTTTTTTTTCAATTTTCATGCCCTTAAGAATTTTGCTGTTTTAAACTAAAAATACCTGAGCCTGAATTACAGATGTGTCATTCATTCACTTATGGAGTGCAAGCATGTTGGGTAGGTTTGACAGGAACAACTGAAGGCAGACTGATGTGGGGTCATCTACAGAGCAGACGGGTTCAGCCTCGGGTCCTCCTTAAATGACACATATAAGAAACAAAAGGAAAATGCTGACTAGGTTGTAGATACCAGTTGGCTTTACTGAATTTGAATTTTTCAATATCAAAGGATATGACATGCAAACTTCTAAGATGTGTGTTTGTCTAATGGAGATAAATTGGATAAATTATGTAAAGTTCATACTAATCAACTTGAATGAATTTGGATTTTACCAAAGGTCAAGGTTTGGGTGTTTTGCATGGTCTAGTTCCAACCTATTCAGGTATAAAATTATACCTTGGGGTATAATTTTGCTATGATGACATGACATGTACTGTACTGAGACACCTTTAGATGCTCCAAAATATCTTTAAAACCATAAATGTTTATGAAATCGTTTCTACAATTAAATGTGCCTAATCTGATGTATAAGGCAAAAACCTTAAAACGTAACAACAGGTTGTACACTCGCCTAAAGGATTATAAGGAAAACAATATCATGTTTGACAAACTTTCACCTTCAGAAATGCCTTAATTGTACATGCCATTGATTCAACAAGGTGCTGAAAGCATTCTTTAAAAATGTTGGCCCATATTGATAGGATAGCATCTTGCAGTTGATGGGGATTTGTGGGATACACATCCAGGGCACGAAGCTCCTGTTCCACCACATCCCAAAGATGCTCTATTGGGTTGAGATCTGGTGAATGTGGGGCCATTTTTGTACAGTGAACTCCTTGTCATGTTCAAGAAATCAATATGATTTGATTTGAGCTTTGTGACATGGTGCATTATCCTGCTGGAAGTAGCCATCAGAGGATGGGTACATGGTGGTCATAAAGGGCTGGACATGGTCAGAAACAATGCTCAAGTAGGCCGTGGCATTTAATCAATGCCCAATTGGCACTAAGGGGCCTAAAGTGTGCCAAGAAAACATCCCCTACACCATTACACCACCACCACCAGCCTGCACAGTGGTAACAAAGCATGATGAATCCATGTTCTCATTCTGTTTACGCCAAATTCTGACTCTACCATCTGAATGTCTCGACAGAAATCGAGACTCATCAGACCAGGCAAAATTTTTCCAGTCTTCAACTGTCCAATTTTGGCGAGTTTGTGCAAATTGTAGCCTTTGTTTCCTATTTGTAGTGGAGATGAGTGGTACCCGGTGGGGTCTTCTGTTGGTGTAGCCCATCCGCCTCAAGGTTGTGCGTGTTGTGGCTTCACAAATGCTTTGCTGCATACCTCGGTTCAGTCAAAGTTGCTCTTCTATCAGCTTGAATCAGTCGGACCATCCTTCTCTGACCTCTAGCATCAACAAGGCATTTTCACCCACAGGACTGCTGCATACTAGATGTTTTTCCCTTTTCACACTATTCTTTGTAAACCCTAGAAATGGTTGTGCGCGAAAATCCCAGTAACTGAGCAGATTGTGAAATACTCAGACCGGCCTGTCTGGCACCAACAACCATGCCACGCTCAAAATTGCTTAAATCACCTTTCTTCCCATTCTGACATTCAGTTTGGAGTTCAGGAGATCGTCTTGACCAGGACCACACCCCTAAATGCATTGAAGCAACTGCCATGTGATTGGTTGATTAGATAACTGCATTAATGAGAAATTGAACAGGTGTTCCTAATAATTCTTAAGGTGAGTGTATAAACTACTAGCTGTGGCTAGAGGACACTAATCCCATTATACGTCACTTTAAGTCGTAATGAGGTGCTTGCACAAATTCTTTCTTTTTGCACAAAGGTCTTTATTTTTGAAGGACAGTCTCTCTAGTTAACCTCTGCTGAAAGATCTTTGAAACTACACTAGTTGGCTTGCCTCAATACAGCACCTTTCTCCATTTAAACCTAAATAAAAGTAGCTATTAATTAAAATATAAATTTTCATTCTCAATTTTAAACATTCTAATTATATTATTTCTATTAAGTAGGTTTTCTGAAGCTCAGAGGGTAGGACATTTTGCTCACAATGCAAATAGGTTGCACTGTAAGTTTATACTCCATAAATGTACATGCTTGTAATGTTGTATGTCTTACAGAGGGCTCTTAAATGAAAAAAAAAAAATTTCTTACCAACACTGACCATTTCTTCAAAACACACACTGACAGAAAGCACTGGCACAGCGCTTAGTGTAAGCTTGAACAAGAAGAACTTAAAGGCCTTTTCTGGCATTTTAATAAGAACAGTTTGACTTCAACTAAGCCCAAGATAAACTTTCACATCTGATCAAAGAAACAGCATTAAATTCGCATTATAAACTCGGTCACGGGAGATCAATTTTTACTGCATTTATCTTAATTGCATTGTACTCCATAACATTTCTCCAGTCATGGAAAACATCAAAGATACTAAATGAAAGCATAATCGCAAGACTTAAATATCAAATTGATCTTTTTCTGGAGGGGGTCAGGCTCTGAGATCTGTTTCATGTATAGAGAACACAAGTAATTCAGAAGAAATTGTGTTTAAACTGTACTAGACTTTGAAATGTATCACCTGCACAACCGGTCAACCCACTATATACTAAAACTGCATCTGGGCTAAATCAAGCCAAATGTTTTATTGAGCTGTGGCATCCATTATTCATAATGTCATTAAAGGCTTGAGCAACTCCTACATAGAGCAGCATACAAATGAAGCGTGTGCGAGAGAGAGAGAGAGAGAGAGAGAGAGAGAGAGAGAGAGAGAGAGAGAGAGAGAGAGAGAGAGAGAGAGAGAGAGAGAGAGAGGGAGGAATATTAATTTGTGACTCTTGACTTCTGTAAAAGGTGACATTCCTTTTAATGACTGATCATTAAAGGGGAAACTTTGAAGTATTTGTACAAAACAGCTGGCACAACAAGCCTGGCACAACCATCCATCAAGTATTGATATGTATATTTAGAATATAATCACTTAGTATATCATTCAATACGTTTTGCGGTTTTGCTATTTCTATTTTTGTGTAAAGCTGCTTTGAAACAATGTAACAATGGCGTTATATAAACACATTTTGATTGATTGATTTATTGTTTCATCCAAAAGTTTATCTATTCTTGTGCCTTATCTTGCATTGGTTGGACAAACAGTCCCAAGCTTAACTCACATTACTGCCCAGCCAGTGTACCCATGTTAGGTCGCTCATAGATAAATATCAGTCTACAAATTACTGACCTTTGACTACTTAGTCCTTCCAGAGGTTTTTTTTTGTGATAATTGCGAGCCAAATTCCTTGATCTTGCGGCACGTTTTCTTAAAAAATGCGATGAAATTGTGAGATCTTGCCAAAATTGCGTGAACTTGCAAAACTGAGTGAACTTGCAAAAACTGTTTGCAGCTTTTGATCAGTGTTGGGGCTAGTTACTCAAAAAAGTAATATATTACGTATTACATATTACTCTCAAAAATAGTAATGCCTTACTTTACTTTATTACTCCCTGGAGAAAGTAACTAGTTATATTACTAGTTATATTACTAGTTACATTTTTTTTCTGGACAAGAATGTTTATTTGGGCAAGCCACGGCCAAGAAAATGCTGGCTTCCTTACCCACTACCGGACGTGGGGCACAGCGTTCGGAGAAACATTAAAGAGTGTGCACTTCACCGTCAAGATATTTTCCTTCCGTTGAACATAATAAAATATGACTGAATCTTCACCCGTCGAAACTAGCTTTCTGTTGCTGGGAACCTTCCTCTGAAAAAGAGCTTGCCGTTGTTGACGCTTCTATTTTCCCGATCTGTCTTTGAGTGTGCCGCTGCCGCTCTGTGCTGCTGGCTGCCGGGTGTCGACCAATCGGTGATGGTAAATGATACCTCGTGCCAAACTTAGACCAATCACTGTTCCATTCACGCCCACCTCCCCTTCCCTTTTGTTCTCTGTGTTTTGTGCCTTGTGTGATGAAGGTGCTACTGGCGAATGTAACTCAAGTAACTAGCTCAGGAAAACTGTAATAATATTACCATTTTCAGACGGGTAATGCCTTACACTACTAGTTACTGAAAAAAGTAATATTATTACAGTAACTAGTTACTTTGTAACTAGTTACACCCAACACTGCTTTTGATTGATGTTTAAGTCGCGCAATTATGTCACTCCCTAACATTCCCATGGCAACAGGGGACATGGCTGCGCATGTGTGAAGTAAATGCAACATTTTTCAACTTTCTGCTAAGATATATATGACTTTTTGCTACAAAAATGTGGGGATTATGAAATCATGCAAGCCCGCATATTTTGCGAGCAGAAATCTGAAATGTATGCGGCGAAAGTGCGGCTTATTTAAAAAATGTGCCATAACGTTGTTGTTGACATTTATTTTATATGGTATATACACTCACCGGCCACTTTATTAGGTACACCTTACTAGTACCGGGTTGGACCCCCTTTTGCCTGGGTTGAGTACAGTGAACTCATTTTCGTGTTCAAGAAACCAGTCTGAGATGATTTGCGCTTTATGACATGCCGCATTATCCTGCTGGAAGTAGCCATCAGAGTCCAAACTGTGTGACGGCCCAAATTTTGCCCTGTTTTAGCCTAGACATCTGGCCTATGTTTGAACGGTTATTGGACGTCTTTTAAATGCAAAATTGCTTGCTGAGTGTCCACCAAATCCACTTATTTGACTTCCAATAATTACTGTACAGTACTCTCAAATTAATAAATAAGCACATTGCAGTAATTATTTAATAATAAATATACTGTTCTGAATACCAATACACAAAATGTCTTGGATACCAGTATTTTTCTATAACCTGAGAGCTTTAACAAGTGCAGCATGGCTAACAATAAAATATGCTACTTTTGTGAGTCAGATTTTGAATGTTCAAGTTGTACCCTTCTTGCCACGTTGCAGTAAAAGCGAGATTTGCCACAGATTTGGTAGGTGGCATTTGCCAGACCTCTCTCCTCTATCATTGCATCATTTCTGTCATACCGGGGTTAGGGAACACAGTGGAAAAGACGCAGTGTAATCAACACTGGCTTGGAGCAATAACAAAAGTGTTTACACAGAGACGCCCCGCTGAGATTTCTTTTCATATCCTGAGCTGCGTGCACCTCCGCTCAACTCATAAAACCAGAAATCAGCACATAAAAAAGACGCACACGCTGTCATTTAAACAGATCCGCAGGTTTGTTTGTGAGAAGGCACATGCACCCAATCTCACCTACCCACACACAGATCCTTAAAATGCAGCTTTCTCTGTAAACATGAAATATAGTACCTTAAGGAAACATAGGCTGTGCTCATAATGTTCAATAGATAAAAAAATTCACTCCGGCCCCCAGTAAAAATTCCAGGAGTGGGTTAGAGCGTTCCCGGCAGCACCATAAATTCACAGGTTATCCGAGAGACCTCCCCAACTGTTCCCTTTTTTAATGAACCATAAGCTTCTGAATGAACATCAATCTTTCTTGTAGGCAGTGAGAAATGACACTGACCAGGGAATGCTTAGGTCTCGCAATGTCCAAACTGTGTCGGCCTATGCTGTTTTCTCTCTAAACCTGTATGAATTTCTTTATTCTTTTGAACACAAAAGAAGATATTTTGATAAATCATAGTGAACACACAGTTGATGGTACCAATGACTTCCATAGTATTTATATTTTATTACTATGTAAAGTAATGGGTATTGTCAACTCTATAGTTACCATCATTTATCAAAATATCTTCTTTCGTGTTCAACAAAATAAAAAACTCAGGTTTAAAACAAAATGAGGGTGAGTAAATGATAGAATTTTCATTTTTGGGTGAAAATATTCCCCCCATCCTGAGCAAGTCAAGCTTATTCCTTATCAAAGGTAAATTCCTGCATAATGCAATCCCTGACTCTAGAGTACTTCAGTATCCAAACTCTTAAAATACATTTACACAACATCGATGTACTAAAAACTAATATAGACATTTTTCTTCGCATTTTTCGCATACAGATGAAAGCTGTAAAAATGCTGTATTATGCGAGCCAGGCCAGTAGTTGGCAATGTCACATGATGCACATAATACAAATGTGTATGACATCACCTTTTCCCAAGTTTGCATTTTTTTTATGGTATTGTTTTCAAAAACGTGCACTTTGAAACCCTGCTCAGAAAAAGCATTGAAAAGCATTAAGCTATTTTTTTGGATGGATAATGAGGTTGGTTTACTACTCAGTTGACCATGGACTATAAAGCAGCAACATTTTGAAAACTTTTTCGGAAAAGCGTAAAGAAACTCATTATCTTGAGTAGCACAAACTCAAGTCCTGTAGGCCGCCACTGTTATTGTTTTGGTTGTCAAGTACTCGATAACTATATTATCAGTGGTGCATAAAGACCTTACATATTGAACTCTATTGTCTTTATTACCTTACAAAGAGATGTTTTTATGTTCATACACACGGGTCGCCTTACATGGAAGTTGCCGTCATGTTTCTACAGTAGCCCTAAACTGACAAACTGTTCTACAAAGCGCGTTTTATCCCTACATTGTCTGAGACGATGACATGTTTGTCCTGTGCCAGCAGCTTCTTTTTAAAATTTAGGTTTGTTGCAATTCGCAATCTCACCACAAAAAAAAATCCCTTTACACCTTAAACACGTAATATGCATATGGTGCCACAATTTTTACATTTGTAGTTTTGTTTTATTCATTGAAACGATCACTGCATTGTTTTCAAAAACTTCCATTATGAGACGTTTTCAGTAGGCCTGTGACAATAAATCGCGTGTCCCATTAAAGGGTTGTTTCAATGCAATGCTGGGTTGTTTTAACTCATGTTTGGGTTAACAACAACCCAGCATATGATTATTTATAGCCAAACATGTATATTTATATATGTATATTATATATACCCAGCTTAAATAACCCAACAGAATTTAGAGTGTTGGTTGGTGTGGTAATTGTTCTGCCCTTTGATTGACAGGACTAAATAAAAAACTTTATTTTAAAAAAATTCTCTTATTCTCCTCTTATTTTCAACATTGCCAGATTTGGCAAGGTGTATGTACACAACCATGATATTATGCTAAAGACTAAAACTATACTAAAAGTAATGATTTTTGAAAAATAGAAACGAAATCAAAACTATTTATGCACCACTAAAAAGAACTAAAACTAAACAAAATAACACATTACAAAACTAAATTAAAATAAAAACTAATATTTTTTTGAAAACTATAATAACCCTGTTTCAACATAATTCTTTAAACTTAATTAATTGAAAAAAAAACACGCATTTGCACAATTAATCGTTACAGCCCTAGTTTTCAGTACACCAGAACAGCATCGTTGTGCAAACAAACAGCAAAAATACCTAAAACATCCAGTTACAATGAAGTCTACCGACCGCTTCCCTTAAACTGTAAAAAAATGTAAACATTTAATTCCCATACATTTTTATAATATGTAACATATAGTAGTACTTTTCCCCTATAATGGTTTTTCTCCTGGGGGTTTTTTAACCCCTTGGGGTCAGCTGACATTAGCTTAACTTAGAACTATGTTAAATTATGTTAATCACACATACGTTACATTATTACTCCAGTCACTAGTACGGTTTAATCTTAGCTGCTGTACTTTGGTACTTGGTTGTCCTGTGGTTTTTTTGTTTTCTCCTGTTTTTAATAATGTAAAGCTGCTTTGTGGAACAATTAAAGAATTTTGAAAAGAGCTAAATAAATTTTAATTAAATTGAATAAGTAGGAACTCACAGTATGAATAATGGTAGAGACAGATTCCTAATGCCCTGCAGTATTTTTCAGTCTGCTATCTCATATGTGCCATGTCAGCAGGAGTTTACAGTATGGCAGGATGTAAACAAATGCTTATGTTACAGCAGGACATCGTTTATACTTAGGTGAATACATACGGCCCAGGTGAGTGGAATTGACAGAGGACATTAAGGAGATGTCTGTTCCTGCCACACGCGTGGGTCAAGTGTGGTCTCTTTAGAACATGAGTGAGTGATCTTGATAAAAAGCGAGGCGAAGGAAATCTGAGCCTGGAGGTGAGAGTTGAAACACACCACTACAGAAAACAATATAGAAGAACACACACACACACAAACGCTGCCCACAGCAAACACAGTGTTAATGGGTATCATTTGTCTTACAGCAAGCTTTCTCTCTGGTTCTTCCTTTAAACAACATCTAGAGTTGAAGTCATTAATCACAAAATGGTAGCGACAGCAAAATGCTAAAAACACTAATGTTGTATATTTTTTAAATGATCAAAATAAAACAGTACACTGCAAAGTTATATAATAACAGGTACATGACAGATACATTACCACTTAAACATGCATTGTTACTTATATGGTAACACTTTACTTGAAGTGGTGTTCATAAGACTGACATGACAGCTTTATTATCATGACATGACACATGCTATGAACATAAAGGACATTTTATAAATGTGTATGACAACTGTTATATAGTGTCATTCATTAAATTGTGTCATTTTTAATGCAGAGATGACTTTGTTTGAGGTGTCTTTGTTATGACAACTTGACATTAACCAATACATCATAACTTGTCATGACAACCTGACTTAACCAAAACAACATAACTGACCACTTTTTACCAGTGATACAAATGGAATTTGCCATTAAATTGTCATAAGGTGTTAATACTCTGTCATATAGTTTTATAGCAGCATCATTAATATTTTTCTCGACCTCAACTACAGTGGTACAAATATAATTTGTCATTAAAATGTCATTAAGTGTTAATACTCTGTCATATAGTTTTATAACGGCATCATTAATATTTTTCTTGACCTCAACTACTGTGGTACAAATATAATTTGTCATTAAAATGTCATTAAGTGTTAATACTCTGTCATATAGTTTTATAACAACGTCATGAATATTCTTCAGTTCATAATGTTTTTTTTTAAAGTTTCCTCCATGGGTTTAACAAATAAAATCAATCATTCAATAATAATAATAATAATAATTAAAATGTATAAAATTAAATTGTATTCTATTTGGAGACAGATTCACCTAAAATTAAATGAAAACAGTACAATAATGGGTTAAGCCAGGGAGTATTGGGTCAATATCGCATGTAATTATAAGTTAATTACATTAAATTAAACTGAATAAATTTTTTGTTCGTTTTTTTTTCTATGTCATAAAATTTCAGAACCCTCTGTGTGAAGAAGAACAAATTCTGTTAGTTGTCAGTTTTTTATGTATTGTGCACATACATAAAGTTAAGTATAATATTTTGACGTGTCTGTTGCATTTTGTTAATTTATTTAAAATTATTTGACATATAAAGTATTAACACTTAACCCATTTAATCCCAATTTTTTTCGCAAAGATGAAATATATACATTTGTGTTGTATTTGTAAGTATATTAAACAATCAATGTCAATAATGTAAAAAAAAAATATTTGAAAAGACCATGAAAAAAATTTGTTTTATCCCTGGTCACAATTGTGACTGGTGGTAGAACACAGGGAGTCTAAGTCTAAGGTGTATATAAATACATAAATATATACACAACAGCATTTTTATCAGTAAGGGGATTTCTAAGTGGGCTATTGACACAAAATTTCCACCAGATGTTGCCATCAAGCCAAAAATTGAATTCATATAAAGAAATCAGAACATTTAAGTATACAAGTTGAGTCATAATAAATAAATAAAGTGAAATATCACAGGGAATAAGTATTGAACACATGAAGAGAACAAGGTGCAAAATGGCATAGAAAGCCACAAGATCACCTGAAATCTGTCAGAATTGCGAAAGAAACCCTGCCCCCTATCAGTACTAATTGATATGAGCTGCTTTAGTCCTGACTGATGGCCTATAAAGGCTTCTCATTACCCAGGAGGCACACAGGAAAGACTTCATGATGGGTAAAAGCAAAGAACTCTCTCAAGATCTTTGTAATCTTATCATTGAAAAGCATTTATGACAGTTTAATGTAATGTAGTTAACGCATAAAGCTAGGTAGTTTCTTAAGTTTGATAATTATTCTGCTATTTATGACAGATTTATGACAAGTTATGATGTATTGGTTTATGTCAAGTTGTCATAACAAAGACAGTTCAAACAATGTCATCTTTGCATTAAAAATGACATAATTGAACAAATAACACTTGTCATGTCAGTCTTATGAACACCCCTTCAAGTAAAGTGTTACCATGGGTGTATATTGGTACCTCAATAAGTATATATTAGGACCTTTTTAAAGGGTACCGTCCCAGTGACAGCGATCAGTTTGTAAATGCAGGCAGAGAAAAGTGCGGCTCATGCTGGGTCTCTTACAGTGCTTTAATAGTAAGGCTCTATTGTCATGACAAATTACCATTTTCTGCTTTGAATGACTTAAGGTATCTTTTGTGAAACAGTCAAAACAGAAATCAAAATGTAGACGTTTGCCTTGGCATACTTTGATTTTAATGAGCTCGTGTTCTTTAACGGTTTACATTAAGCAAAACTTTCGAGAATTTGTTCAATTAGAGATTCCTTTTTTGTCTCACTAATGCAAACCGTTAATGCATAAATGCTCTTAATGAAATGTTTGACATTTACTGATTGCCCACAGTGTCGAGTTTCAGCGCCACATTAGTTTCCTTCTTCCACTCAGCACTGCAGTCTTATTTACCGGGAACTGGCGTCATTAATTATTCATGCTTGTTGTAGGATATCGCCTAGTGCACTATGTTATTTTCTTCGTGTCCCCTCGTCTGTATGATTTCCAGAAGCTGAAAAGTTCATAAATCTTCCTCTTATTCATGGCCGACTCCCTGCCTTTTCCCATGGGTGAAAACCGTCCGGCATAGCCGCTCTTCCACTCCCTGAGCTCGGCCCGAAAGTCATGCCCATCAGACCATAGACAGCACATGATGAAAAAACGTGGAAGTGGACGGTGATGTGAGGAAAATGCAGCTGGTGGGAATCGGTTGGAGGGGAGGTTACTGAACCTGGACTATGGTGCCACCCCAGTGGAATAGCTCAGACTAGCGCTTATAAATGTTTTAACGCATTTATATGGGTCATGATCCAGGTCTGAGGATAGAAGAGACAGGAAAGGAAAAAGAAACAAACCGTGGAGGAAAATAAACAGGGATGCAGGTTTCTTGACGGTGGTGCATTAAGGTTTTTGTTTTAACCCCCTGGCCTCCTATTGACTTCCAGGAACGGCAGCACAGAGCGTTAGTACATCAGCTGATGTCAGCAGTTCGTACCGGCTGTAAATGTCTCCCAATGACCTCAGCACCACTTATGATGAAAGGAGAACTGCTTCGATTTACTGTAGTCTACACTGCAGATAATGTCAAAACCCAAGATACTACATGCTAATAATGTTTTTTATTCAAAAGAAAAAAGAAAATCTTTATTATTAAGTCTGTGCAACACAAAGATCATGCTCATACTGATAAAGAAATGTATAGTTTGAATGCACGGTAAATGAAGAGCTCTGATGCAAAACCCTCTAGGTGCACTCACAAACCCTCATTTTTTATCAGGCTCTTATATGTTTAGGTTATGTATTTCACTTTAATAGCAATGAAACGATTATGAGTCACTAATTGAAATGCTTTATTGTCACTTTATTCAAGAAATTTGACACTTTTTGCTGCAAAAAAAACCTGTTAAAAAAACGTTTGCAGCTCGACAATTTTAGTCTGACATATGGATGACGTCTTGCATGAAATTCTTCTTATGTGCACTTAGAGGGCTTTGCTGGGAAATCGTTAACAGATAATGCCAGCAAACCGGTATTTCTGAAAGGTCTGGGCTGCGTTTCTTGATAACGTCTCTTAGCTCACAACAAAAGGTATACGATAAATGAAGTAATAACTTTTCTAGGCGTGTTCGCCAAAATATACCTTAAAGGATTAGTCCATTTTCTTTAAAAAAAAATCCAGATAATTTACTCACCACCATGTCATCCAAAATGTTGATGTCTTTCTTTGTGCAGTCGAGAAGAAATTATGTTTTTTGAGGAAAACATTGCAGGATTTTTCTCATTTTAATGGACTTTAATAGACACCAACACTTAACACTTTACTCAACACGTAACAGTTTTTTTCAACAGAGTTTCAACGGACTACAAACGATCCCAAACGAGGCATAAGGGTCTTATCTAGCGAAACGATTGTCATTTTTGACAAGAAAAATTAAAAATATGCTCTTTTAAACCACAACTTTTCGTCTATCTCCGGTCCAGCGTGACTTAACGTAAATGCATAGTGACGTAGGGAGGTCACGTGTTACATATATAAAACGCACATTTGCGGACCATTGTAAACAATAAACTGACACAAAGACATTAATTAGTATCAGTTGACATACAACAACGTAGGAACGGTCCTCTTTCAACACACTTGTAAACACTGGGGCGGAGTTTCGTGTTCTTCCTCTGTGACCCCTTGACGTCATGACGTATTGTGTGGGGTCGCGCTGGCGCATCACGACCAGATCTAGACGAAAAGTTGTGGTTTAAAAGTGCATATTTTTTAATTTTTCTTGTCAAAAATGACAATCGTTTCGCTAGATAAGACCCTTATGCCTCGTTTGGGATCGTTTATAGTCCTTTGAAACTCCGTTGAAAAAAACTGTTAAGTGTTGAGTTAAGTATTAAATGTTGGTGTCTATTAAAGTCCATTAAAATTAGAAAAATCCTGCAATGTTTTCCTCAAAAAACATAATTTCTTCTCGACTGAACAAAGAAAGACATCAACATTTTGGATGACATTGTGGTGATATATATTATCTGGATTTTTTTATTTTTATTGACTAATCCTTTAACCTCTTAACCTCCACATATGTGGACATCACATTTTTTTGTTGTTTGCACCATAATACTTAATGCTCTGTAACTGGAACCTACACAAACGTGGACAATTACACAGAAAAATATTTGGTTATTATATTTATTGGTTCTTCCTAACCCCAAATAGCTGGAAGAAATCTGAAATGCAGTTTACAATGTCGTTAAATTAGTTGATGCTTCAGTTTTTGGGTAAGAGCTCTATTCCAAAATAGAGCAATTACCGTAAAAACTCGTCAGGGAAGTGTCATCGGCAAGAAATCGTTTTCTCTTACTTGACGAGATAACTCGTCAATGGCGGGGAAAGAGTTAATCACTATATAGTATATTGGCCTACAAAGCCAAAGCGCAGTAACTATGCATTTGGTCAAAATTGAGTTAAGGGTTGAAATGGCCTTTGTGAGATCTGTTTTGTCTTGTGACAAAAAGTCTCCTGGTTCAATTTTGTCCCATTTCAGAGAAACGTGTGTGCCACAATTGCAATAACATTTTTGACTGGCTGGTGTAAAAAACTTTCGTTTCAGTGTTTGCGTAGTTACTGCACTTAGCCTTTGTAGGGCAGTATAATATGTTCTGAGAGCATTCAGGTTCATATTATACTCATTTCTGACCGAGGTGGAATTAAGTGGCATTTGCATCTGAGCTCTTAAAAGAATTTGGATAAAAATGTGTCCCCATCTGTGAAAACCCAGCTAATTTATTTTTTTGTGATTTACTGTATTCTACTTAAAGAATTTAACATACCGTAATGTAAAGACCATGTCAAAGACTGAAATGGTAGTGAAATGAACAAGTTAAAAACCAAACTTTAATGCTCATCATTCCAATATTAGACTTTAGTCTGGATTTCACAGTTGGGGTCACAAATGCATAGCATACTATACATATAAATGCGTAAATGTAATTAAGTTAGGCCAATAAAAGTCACTTGAGGGGCTCGGTGTCACTTAAATATTACTGAACGCTACTTAAGCCTTGTGAATTTGATTGTTGAATTGACTGATACTGTACACTGAAAAAGCTAGTTTTCGGTTCCAAATGCATAAAAAAAAACAATTTAGGAGCAGTATTCCTTTTTGGAAAATTGTTTACTGAGGAAAAAAATGACAGAGCACACCATTAATGTAATAACTGCAAGTTTTGTATGATAAATAACCGTATCAGCTGCAGAGTTTTTTTTTTAATAAGGCAAAAATCTTCCTGTGAGCATTATGCATTTGCAAGTTATTAGTAATCAGCTTTCAAGCATAGAAAAATTACACGGATACATTGCAACTCAAGGGTGCTGGCTGAGTTGTAATTGTGCATGGTTATCATGTCAAACTAATGCATTAAAAAAGCTTGACCGGAGATGCACACTACTAGAGGATGTACGTACAGTATAGTGGTCGTCTACACCACAGGCCTTCGAGCACATACAATCGTGTGTGTGTCCATGTGTTTGTGTGTGTAACACATCTATCTCTCCCTGAACCATTTATGCAAAAGCTGAACCATGTATTAAAGTTGGCATAAGCTTGCTGCAGGCCTACATGTTTAGATTGATGATGTTAGAGTAAAGGTTGGGATTTGTTTAGCTCTGTGGCAGTCCACTCGCAGACTGATTTCTATTAATGACCTTATTATGAAAGCAGAGCATTCAGACAAGCTGTTTACCTGCCCCGGGCATACGGCACTGCTAGAACTGATTGCGCACATTCATCAATAAGAACTAGAATCCAATAACCCCATACCGGCTCCCGCTCGCCGCGCACCGCAGACTGTTCGGCGGCCCTCTCCGATGAGTTTATGAGGATAAAAATGAGGCACTTAATCCAGAGCAGGCACACATCACAGCAGGCTGACAGCCGGATCCCTCTGTATCATCATCGCCTTCCTGCCGAGGAGAGAGAAATGAGGGAGAGAACGTTAAGGTGATGGGAGAGAGAGATCGGAGTGCTTTGAACCACTGGCACCTTTGAGTTAAGGCTGTTTGAGAGACTTGTGGTGCTGATGGGTCGTGTTAGGAAGAATGTGGAGGTGGTGCGTGACTGATGCTCGACACCTGTTGAAGTCTCGGGAGTATAATGCGTAAGTATAATAATGTGTGCTAATATCGCTCCATTGATGTATTGCTCTGCAGTCTGCCTATTTATGCCTATAATATCTTAACAATATGCAGGCACAATATTAAAGGTGTAGTGTGAAACATTTATATATGGAATGTTTTTTTGGTCTTTTTTAAATTAATTAATTAAATTATAAAATAATTAATTAAATTATAAAATAAAAATAAAATTGCAAAATATGTCCCAAATTTGAAAATTAAATGCTAAAATAAAAATTAAAACATTATTTCATTTTCATTTTTAACGTGATGAAGCATCATTCCGGCCAAATTAAAAAATAAAATTAAATTGATGATTTGACATTTCATTTTCAATATAATCTTGATTCAAGACTGACAATATTAAAATAAAAAGTCAAGCTTGAAAAGGAATCTGTAAAAAAATTTTTTTAAAGGCTTTTTATTCATGCCCAAGCAATAATAGGGACAAAATTAAAATGTAAAGTTCAGTTTTAATTTTATGTTCTGTTTAAATTATTTGTTTTCATTTTCTTTTTCGTTTTCATTTTCATTTTCATTTTCAACTTGTATGCAAATTCAATGTTAATCAATGGGTGGCGTTTATTTACTTGCTCAAAAAAAAGGGGATTGGCTGAAGCAGCGTTGCCAACTCAGCGACTGTGTTGCTAAAATAGCGACTTTATTGCTACATCTAGCGACTTTTAGGCCCATTTAGACAAACTTAGCGAATGTTTGGATGAATCTTAGCTTCACATCTGTACAGATAGGCTACTGTGTCGCTTGTACTGGCCCACGAGTGCCGGGTGGCGCTGTCCCGGTGAAATGTGCGTCTGGTGTCTCTGTGCATGGAGCTGGGCAGTGTAGGAGCTGACGCGTGGATGGGATTCGCGTACATTGTTTAAATTTCAAAGGAGGAACAAACAATAAAAAGTGGCTGGTCCGCTGTTATATATGTGCGTATTTTCACACATCTGGTCCGGTGAGGCGTCAGTTTAACGAGCGGATACACCGACCAGTCACTTACTTTTAAATGAACATTATCTGTTTATTTAGCCTATGTGTTGTCTGTACAAGTATCAGAACTTGCGTCCTCTGTGAAATGCGAGTCTCTCTGAGTCTTCTGTGTACACTGCACTGGACACAACATACAGTTCTTCTGACCATAGCTGAAGCGTGAAAGACGAGCTACGCACATAAGGGCTGTGACGATATCACAGTAATACTGCATCACTGCTGAAATAAGATGCCAGCTGCGGTGATGTCACGGCCGCAACCTTATAAAGCGCGTCATGCCCAAGTGCTCTGATTTCTTGAACTGTACCAACTCACTCCCTGGTTTTAAACCCCTGCGCGAATAACAACATCTCTGCAAGAAAATGTCAGAGCCATGCCCATGAAATTTCATGTGCAAGGAGTCCGAGCCACGCGCATATTAAGCTTTCTCATTCAAGGAGAAGCACTGTGCTGGTGATGATAATGACAGCATAATAATAATTTAAAACTATAATGGGCAAACATGACAACTATCGTTATGAAGGCAGGAGCGCGTATACTGACAGCACAACTCGTTATTTGGTTGAATGCTGTGCTTATATCTGGAGCTACTGTAAGCGAATTTCTGAAAGCAATGATTGGAGTATCCATAAGTTTTGCGCAGTTATTTACGTAATGATGCAATTGTCGATTTCGTTTTGTATCCACTTTGAGAAAATCTAATTAAACATACTAACAATAATAACATTAAATAATATTTATTTTCTATATCTTTTGAGTTTAATATCAATTATGGAACAGTTTTTGTCATTGTTTGTAACCCATTTTTTGTACAATAAATTATTAAAAGTTGCAACATGTTTGGAGAAGTGTGTTTCTATTCACGGAGAGTTTACCGAAAATGAATGTCTAAAGAAATAGGAATCAGGTTTTGCACAACTCATCAGAAACAATCTTAAACTCTGCATGTTCTTTCTGCAGGTTTTCAGGTTGTTATTCTATGAAATGTATTGTATAAAATGGGTTATAAACGATGACATAAAAGGTCTATAAATCATTGTATATTCAAAAGATAAAAAACAAAAGTTAACATATAGAAATACATATTATTTCACATTGTTATTGCTAATATAATTTGTTGTTTTAATAATATGGGGTGGGTTGTTGTGCTAACAGTCTAACCGCGTGATTCTGTTGCTTCTTCACCACGGTAAAATAAAATCCCGTACGGTCACAGCCCTACTCACAAATCAGCGTTACAAATGAGGACCACTTACAAATATGCCACAAAGGCTGAAGGTCTGCTCTGCCAGTGTGCCCGCTGCAAAAGTAAGTGACTGGTCACTCATGTCCATTTTCATGAAATGCATACAAATAACACGCAGTGTGATTATAGTGCTATATATACGCCAATTTTGCGAGCATATGATACTCCAGTCCTTAACGGATTTTGGCATAATTATGTATTGCACGATAATCACACTGTGTTATGTGTATGCATTTGATGAGAATGGCTGACGCCTCACCGGATCAGATGTGTGAAAATACGCATATATAAACAAGCGACACAGTAGCCTATCTGTACAGATGTGATGCTAAGATTCATCCAAACATTCGCTAAGTTTGTCTAAATGGGCCTAAAAGTCGCTAGATGTAGCAATAAAGTCGCTATTTTAGC
Source organism: Misgurnus mizolepis (assembly GCA_025389145.1). Taxonomy (NCBI): domain Eukaryota; kingdom Metazoa; phylum Chordata; class Actinopteri; order Cypriniformes; family Cobitidae; genus Misgurnus; species Misgurnus mizolepis. The sequence goes on along the minus strand of JAIFKI010000002.1, from coordinate 27,867,737 downwards.
AACACAGTCGCTGAGTTGGCAAAGCAGCGTTAACCAATCCCCTTTTTTGAGCAAGTAAATAAACGCCACCCACTGATTAACATTAAATTTGCATACAAGTTGAAAATGAAAATGAAAATGAAAACGAAAAAGAAAATGAAAACAAATAATTTAAAGAGAACATAAAATTAAAACTGAACTTTACATTTTAATTTTGTCCCAATTATTGCTTGGGTATGAATAAAAACCCTTTTTAAAATTTATTTACAGATTCCTTTTCAAGCTTGATTTTTTATTTTAATATTGTCAGTCTTGACTCAAGATTATATTGAAAATGAAATGTCAAATCATCAATTTAATTTTCTTTTTTAATTTGGCCGGAATGATGCTTCATCACATTAAAAATGACAATTAAATAATTTAATATAATGTTTTAATTTTTATTTTAGCATTTAATTTTCAAATTTGGGACATATTTTGCGATTTTATTTTTTATTTTATAATTTAATTAATTATTTTATAATTTAATTAATTAATTTAAAAAAGACCAAAAAAACCTTCCATATTTATAAGGATCTCTTGACAGAAATGTAATATAATCTACATAACTATAATATCAGCGGTGTATAAAGACCTTACGTAATAAACTCTTATGTGTTTGAGACGTTTTTATCTACATAAAAGGGTTAAGGTACCCTTATCTACATTAACTCTTTCCCCGACAGCATTTTTCATGATTTTCAAAAAAGTTTAATGCCTTCCAGAAAATGCTCCTTTTTAAATATATAAACATACAATATATGAAATAAAAGAACAGACCCTCTGCTTTCACACAAAAAAATCATTGTTTTTTTAGTCTTGTCATGTTTTCATAAGTCAACTAAATCGCGTAGCCTTACCCGGACTTTTGTTTGTGGCTGCGCAGTGCAGTTGCTGTGTCGCTTTTTCAAACGTGAATTGGGTAACTACATTGCATATAGATCTGTTTTGCGTCAATTATATTTTAAAATTAATACACAAGTTAACTGCTAAAATGTAAACTTGAGATTTACACTGGGGCACAGAAGATTTACAGTGGGGCACGTGCCCCAGTAAAAGGGGTCTAGCGACGCCCCTGTCACAGGGAAAATGCATAATGATAATGTCTTGGGCAGTAACGCGCCACAGTAATAATATTACTTTTTTCAGTAATATAATGAATCACTCAAAGAAATTTAGTAATAATATTACAATTACTCTTTAACAATTTGATTCTTACAACGTCGATTACGCAGTGACAATTCAATCACCCAGATTAATCTTCGTATCAGCATTGTGATACAATCTAGCATGAAAGATAGAGAGTTTTTTGGTTCATTAAGTATTCACAGACCAATCAGCGAATGACATCAAAGTATGACTGAAGCGATTCGACAATACAGCTTAAAAACAAAACAGCTTTGAAATCGCTTTTGTGATGCTTTGATGGCACACCTGTTTACATTGAGCTAGCAAGGATAGGTATAGTCCTACAAAAGCTAAACAACCGAAAAGACTTGGTTTTAATAAGCTACAACAAATCAAATCCTTATGGATAAGACATTTAAAAGCCCTAACAAGTTAGCCGTTAAAGAAATGGTTTAAAATGTAGAAAAAAAAATGAAAAAAGGTATAAACCAATACTTAAAGTAACATCCTAAGCAAACACCAAATCTAACCCTAAACCAAAGCGTCAATGATTTGAAAATAGGAAAAAGAAGTTGACATTGACACTTAAAAAGAAATGCGTGACATATTTATGCAAAAGGCGGAAAAACTTGTCAGTCTCACGCAAAAGACTAATTTACGTGACTATAGGTACATAATTTCGTGATACAGGGTTGCAACGGAATATTTAACACAAAATTAAAATTCAGTCATCACTTACTCACTATCATGTTGTGCTAAACCTGTATGAGTATCTTTATTTTGTTGAACACCAAAAAAAATTATTTTGAAAATGACGCAACCACACAGTTGATGGTACCAGTGTCGGCCAGTGACTTCACTTTTTGTTGCGTCAAGTGAACCATGTGCATCATGTGTACGTGCCTGCTAAACACGCGTCCAAAGGATTTGTGATAGAATAGACACTCAAGTTCACAAACTACTCACAAGACACTAACTTAACACTAAACTCTGATTACATATAACGGTTAAGTGAGTATCTGGCAAACGCAAGCGTCTCTTTTACCATACACCCCTTTCGAAGCATCTGCAGGCTTGTATTTTGACATCACACGTGATGCACATAAGTTCACATGAAGCGCTGAACACATATTTTGAAATGACGAGCCACACACATAATGAGCTAAATCGTGCACCCTCGAAAAAGAAGTCACCGGCTGTTAAAGATGGTACCCACTGACTTTCATAGTAGGAAAACCAAATACTATAGAAGTAAAAGTGTACTGGCAGCTGTGTGTTTACCATCATTCATCAAAATATCTTTTTTGTGTGTTCAACAGAATATGATACTTATACAGGTTTAGAACAACATGATGGTGAGTACATTTTCATTTATGGGCAAACTATCCCTTTAAGGGACACACATCTGTGTAAAGTAATAAAGTAGTAACAAGTCCAACATTATGTATAGTTTAAAGAGGATATATTACAAAAATCTGACTTTTTCTGTGTTTAAGTGCAATAACTAAGAGTCCCCAGTGCTTCTATCAAACTAGACAATGTGAAAAAGAACAACCCAGTGACTTAGTTTTGGTAAACCATTCTCTGCAAGCATGTATAAAAATAGGTCATTAAAATTTGTCACCCCTTGTGATGTCAGAAGGGGATAATACCGCCCCTTAATCTGCACTATCCAACCACGGCACTGCCATTTAGTGCAGAGATCAGCTTATTTGCATTTAAAGGGACACACCCAAAACACCACATTTTTGCTCAGACCTAAAAAGTGGCAATTTTAACATGATATAATAAATTATCTGTGAGGTATTTTGGCCTAAAACTTCACATAAGTACTCTGGGGACACCAAAGACTTATTTGAAATCTTAAAAAGTCTTGTGAAATGTACTCTAAGTAGCTTTTAATGCATATAATGTAAGAAACGAATGGAGCACAAGGGAGCTGTCCAGTGCTGAAATGGTGCTTGTATGATGTACCTCACATAGTATCACATTAGTTTTAATGTACTGCACTGAATTTAACATTGTCAAATATGTAAATATTTAAAATCGATCAGATGACTTTACTGATCAATATTACATATTAAATCTCAAGTTATTAAATTAAATATTCAGCATAGCTATGTATGCCCGACAGCTAATAATTCAAAAGTAACTGAGCACTTTCAAGAAACTAATCTAATGTAATGTAACGTAATGCTTACATTTGTAAATCTGAAGTCTTAAGATAACTGAGACTGTATGAATAAAAAGAGTAATGGGTAATCACAGGAGCCGTTTCCTACTGCTCAGAAGTGTTAAGCATTATACAAAAGTACTGCTGTTTAAAACACTGTTAATGTACCTGGTCCTGCCATTGATCAAACACAGTGGGCTTGTTTTTGTGTTAAAGCACTACTGTATTTGACAGAACAACTAGGCTGAAATTAAACAGTTTGATAACAGCAACATTCATTCAAAACATTGGTGATCAAAAGATCAGTGGGAGAACAGAGGGTTGCATTTTAATTGCCAGCTAATTTAGCTTAAACTGCAGAGTTAGCACCCCATGCATTAAACAGTGAAAGTGGTATTTCATCAGTGAAGTGGAGGCGTGCATCTTTTTATTGTGCCATAATTAATGCTCCCAGCTTTTGCACTGCACTCAAAGACAAATGGGGGTCTTTTTCCCATGACCTAATTGGAGCCTCCTGTCTAAAATTACAATTTAGCAAGTAGAGGTTGGAATATAACTGCAAATGGGTCAACGAGGAGCATTACTGGACTGTGAAAGTTACCCAGAAATCCCAAATGTCCTTGCTCTCTTTTCTATCACTTCAAATACACACAATGTCCCATATGGACCTGTTTAAACAATTAGCAATGTTTCAACTCAGCCAAACCCTTGGGGACAAGACATTTTTATAGCCGATATGATCTCATCAGTAAATTCAGCTGTTTGTACATTTTTGTACTGGCACACATGGTCTATTCTGTATGTTTGGATAGACACTGATACGTTATTAACTGGGAAAATAAATACAATTATGTATACATACAATAACATACTAATGTATACAGGTCCTTTACGGCTTTCATGGGAGATTGGAATGCTCTTATAAGATTAAATGTTTGTAAATCGCTTTAATTTGACATGATGGTTTAATTCAGTTTTGTGTGATTACTAGAGACTAGTCACATCGCACACACAGAGAAACTTTAACAATTATAACTAACCTTTAATATTGTGAATTTGTGAGGTTGAAATTGTAGTAAGCACACAGAAAATATTTTCATAATACAATTAAAGGTCATTTTAAAGCTGTCACGCAGGCATCTGTGTTCTGTCAATAAGAAGATTTTATCTTTTTTCTTAAATTACCATAACAGTAATGATGGAGGTTTTGTTATTGTTATTTGAATGATGTATCGGGTAAAGCAAAAATGAGACAGGAATGCAGACAGATCCATTACTGAACCATTAGCATCATCAGAGCAACAGCAGGACACGTGTTCCTGTCTCACACAATAAAGAAATATTGTTTGCTTTGGATACAGCAAATCATTTCACTGAGAAATTACATTAATCAGAGATTCACAGTTCAATTTGTGTGACCTCATCTTTATTGATTTTTAAACAAATTGAGATCTTTGTATGCTTGAAAAGAGAACAAAACACACAATTTTAATGTAATGACATCTACATTGTATAACCACAATGTATAATCAACCTTTAGCCTGAAAATGTGTAAAGACTTAAAATATGGTAGGTTTACTTTGAAAAACTTAAAATATTAATAAGAAATAATTCAAATATGAGTGCTAATATTTCTTCTTTATTTTTACAAATTTAATTCTGACAAAAAAACTTTTACCTCAGTTTGTAAACCCGTTTCAACTACTGTTCATCATTTAAAGGATTACTCCACTTTCATAAAAAAGATAATTTACTCACCCTCCATGTCATGCAAAATGTTGATATCTTTCTTTGTTTTTAGGATTTTTCTCATTTTATTAGACTTTATTGGACCTCAACAGTTTACATTTTCAATGGCGTTTAAAATTGCAGCTTCAAACTAAAGGGCTTTAAAGATCCCAAAACAGGCATAAGGGTCATACAGAATATAGCAAAGCGATTGTCATTTTCGGCAAGAAAAAAAAATGCACTTTTAAACCACAACTTCTTATCTTGCACTAGCCGTGTAACGCGCCATCGCGACCTTACACGTTGCATAAAACACGGAATACATTGCACGATTTTGGCACTCCTATAAGATCATTACCTTATCACACCGTGCGACATGGATCGTTTAAACTTGGGTACAATAAGCATGTAGACTGTATGGTGATGACACGAGCTTCGGTGGCTGCATCACACGTTAGCACAACGTCACCAGCATGCGCTAGTGGTAAACAAACAACATAACGCAGGTCATAGCAGCAAACACACTATGCGGTGATCATGCTGAATTTCTGACACTGTCAGAAAACTAATGTTTTACGACATAAGACCATTGATGAAGAGCCACGATCACAGATAAAAACATAAACAACTTGGATGACATGGAGGTGAGAAAATTATCAGCATTTTATTTTTATGAAAGTGGAGTAATCCTTTAACATCAAATAAAGTTGAACTACAACAGCTATATTTCTATATTTCTAACTGGCCGAGTAAAACGCACTAAAATAAATTTGGAAATACTTACACAGAAAACAAAAACAGATCCTTCCACATGTTGCACAGGATTTTCTGCTCCTTTGCCTTTAAGTCAGTGTACATTAGTAACAGACATTATTTGTTCATAGCAAAGAGAAGGGCTTCATGGGTCACCTCATGTTGTGATTGAAGTTACCCGGCTGAGTGATTTTCGAGCATGCCGTCTACTGCCTTATTCCCTGCTCTCATCCACACATTGTTCTTCCTCCACTAAACTTGAACATAGGATGAAATATACTGTATAGACCATCTGAGGCGTTTACAAATAATAACAGGTCTGTTGTAGCACTGAAAGTCTGCGTCTAATCTACTTTTTTTGTCCCAAAATGAAAAAAAAAACTTTCATTACTACTATATTTTTTAGCAATTGTTTTTGTAACCAAAGAAAGAGATGTAAGGCACCCTAAACTGAAGCGAAAATGTTAAGAAAATAGGACACTCGTGATTTACGTGACTATAGGTACGTAATTTCGTGATACTGGGTTGGAGCGTTTGGGTGAAAATTTGATACCGCGGCTCCGTCTCTGCCTCAGTCCACGGACGATTCCTTCTGCGCATGCCCTGGCTCCAAACTCATTCAATTCATTATAATGGAAAGAAGCGACGTTGCGTTGTCCATCTTTTTGCAGTCTATGTACAGTACATGTGCATTTCTCCAAATCGACTTACAAGTGAGGTAAACAATAGAAGCAATTATAGCAACACAAGAACAGCAATACATAAGTTCAACTATAAATAGTCTCATCAAGTCCACCACAGTATACATAGACGAGGGTTGGTTAGTTTTTTTTTAATAGAAATGTACAGATAAAAAGAAAGGGAAAAATAGAAAGATAGTAAGTCCTTTATTAGGAAGTGAGGTAGTGGCGGAAGAGATGGGTTTTTAGCCGAGTCTTAAAAACAGCTACAAAGTCAGCAGATCGTGTCACGACCGGCAGAATCATTCCACAGTTGTGGAACAGCTCCTGAGAAGGTACGCCCTAGTGTTTTTTTTCCCATCGCTCGTTGGCAGAACGCAGGTATCGAGAGGGTACATAAGTAAGTGAAGGTAAGGGGGTGCTGACCCAGTGGTGGTTTTAAAGGCCAGGAGCAGAGCCTTAAATTTGATGCGAGCTGCTATAGGAAGCCAGTGTAACTTGACAAAGAGAGGAGTGACGTGCACCCTCTTTGAATGAATGAATGTTTGTTTATTCGGTTACTAAACAAAATATATATACAGAAAATTCATTACATACAAACAAAAATAGTAACCGAACAGGTGTAGGCTGAAGCCGCGGCTTATTGCGCCTACCCTATTTACAAAACAACATCTACCCATCAAGATTAAACATAAACAATACCTGCATAAACATATACGTACATACACACATACATACATACACATACATATACATACATACACATACATACACACATACATACACATACATATACATACATATACATACATATACATATATATACATATATATATATATACATATACATATACATATATATATATATATATATATATATATATATATATATATATATATATATATATATATATATATATATATATATATATACATACATACATACATACATACATACATACATACATACATACATACATACATACATACATACAGATATTCATATACATACACATACATTACTTGCATTGTTTTATTTTATGCACAGCAATTAAACAATTTTCTTAAGTATTCATATATTTATCAAAAATTAAAATTTTAAATTGTTTTTTTAAATAATGAATGGAATTGCTCCTCTTAAGTTTATCGGTGAGACCATTCCACAAATTGACCCCTTTTACCGAAATAGTATTTCTTTTAAGATTTGTTCTGACCATTTGTTTTTTAAACATGTTCTCTCCTCTTAGGTTATATTTCAGGTCCCTATTTTCAAACAAACATAGTATATTTTCAGGCACTACTTTCCTATTAACTTTGAACATAAAGACAACGGTATTCAGACTAACTAGATCGGGAAATTTCATTGCTTTAAATAAGCAGAATATTGAGTTTGTCGGTTCATTATACGGTGAGTGATTGACTATCCTTATGGCTTTTTTTTGTAAAGTAAAAATTGGATCTGTGTTTGTGATGTAAGCATGCCCCCATATTTCAACACAGTAAGACAAATATGGAACAAAAAGAGAACAATACAGCATATACAAAGAAGACGTATTTAGAAGATACTTGGTTTTATGTAATATAGCAATTGTTTTGGACAATTTTGATTGAACATGAGCGATGTGTGGTTTCCAGGATAATTTATAATCTAATATTATTCCAAGAAATTTGTTTTCATTCACCCTTTCTAGTGCCACATCATCGATCTTTAAGCTCATGCTAGTTTCAATTTGTCGATTACCAAATATAATATACTTAGTTTTACTTGGATTAAAAAATAATTTATTTCGGTCAAACCATTCCTTGATTCTGGATAGTTCACTAGTCACATCACTAATTATTTGGTGAAGATTATCCCCAGATACACAGTGTTGTGTCATCTGCGAATAGAACACATTTTAGCAAGTCGGATACCTTACAGATGTCATTAAAGGCGGAGTCCACGATGTTTGAAAAACGCTTTGGAAAAGGAGACGGGCCGACTACCAAAACACACTTATAGCCAATCAAATCAAATCAAATGCCGGGTTGCGTATGTGTGGGGCGGTTCTATCAACAGAAGGTCCAGATTCTATTGGGGTAGGGGCGTGTTTGTTTAGGTGATTTCAAATATCAACATTGGCTTTCAAACATCATGGACTCCGCCTTTAATATAAAGAATAAACAACTTAGGACCAAGTAAAGAACCCTGGGGCACACCACAAGTTACTTTACGCATTTCTGATTGATGCTCATTAAAATATACATACTGGTGTCTGTTGTCAAGATAGCTTTTTAACCATGAATAGGCACGGCCCCTAAAACCATATTGTTCTAATTTATTCATTAATAGTTTGTGATCTATGGTATCGAAAGCTTTTTTGAGGTCGACAAAAACACCCAAAGTAAAATACTTTTTATCTAATGCAGATGCTATATGATCAACTAATTTAATTACTGCCATTGAAGTCGATCGACCGCTCCTGAATCCATATTGATCATCACTTAATATCTTGCATTTTTCTATGAAACTATCAAGCCTCTTCAAAAAAAGTTTTTCCAGTATTTTTGAAAATTGAGATAATAATGAAATTGGTCTATAATTTGAATATAAATGACTATCACCACTCTTATAAATTGGAATAATTTTTGCCGTTTTCATCTGATCTGGAAACACACCAGAATAAAAGGACAAATTGAAAATATAAGTCAAGGGTTCTAATATTGAATGTATTATATTTTTAACTAGTTTCATATCAATATCTGTCCAATCAGTTGACCTTTAATTTTTGAAACCATTCACAATCTACAGTATTTCATTTTTGGTAATGTCAGACACATACATAGAGGAAGAGTTCCTGATATTATATTCAAAACTCTTTATGTTTTTACTTTTTGTATCAGTAATTCCTTTTGCCAGATTGAAACCAACATTAACAAAATAATCGTTAGATTCATTTGCTATCTCCTTTGGATTTCTTATAGGTACTTTATTATCATTTATAAAATAACTTGGACACTCTCGTTTGTTATTTGTTTTTTTAATAATTTTGTTTAGTACTTTCCAAGTTCCTTGCATACTTTGCTTTTGCTGTTCTAAGAGTGTGTCAAAATATTGCTTTTTACTATTTCTGATAATGCTTACCAATTTATTTTTATTTTTCACAAATTTTGCATATAGCATGTTCTTCTTTTTGGATGCTTTTTCAATGCCTTTGGTTATCCATGGCTTTTTTGCTGAATTATTTTCTTGGTTTTGGGTCATCTTCATGGGGCAGTTAATATTATACAGTTCAATAAATCTATTCAGGAAAGTATCATATGCCACATTTACGTCACTTTCTACATAAACATCACGCCAATCTTGATTACTAAGTTCCTTTTGGAATTCATCAATATTTTTTGGTGTACAACTTCTTACAAATGTATTAATGGTCTGGGATTCGTTTTTTCGTATGAAATAATTTGCAAATATTGCAAACACTGGCAAATGATCACTAACATCCCACATAAACAAGCCCCCAACAACTTTTCCCTCAAATCTGTTGGTAAAAATATGGTCTATTAGTGTTGCTGTTTCTTTAGCTCATTGAAGACCACTCTTGCCGCTGCGTTCTGAATCATCTGTAGGGGTTTGGTCGTGCAGGCTGGAAGCCCTGCCAGTAGCGCATTGCAGTAGTCCAGCCTGGACAGGACAAGAGCTTGGACTAGGACCTGCGTAGCGTGCTCATTTAGGAAAGGTCTAATTTTCCTAATATTGTAGAGGATGAATCTACAATGTATATCGAAAAGAGCAGCGGTCCAAGCACAGAGCCTTGAGGCACCTCGGTATTGAGACGTTGGGGTTCGGAGACGTTGCCTCTCCAGGATACCTGAAATGACCTACCTGAGAGGTACGACTTGAATCATAGAAGCGCTGTGTCAGAGACACCCATAGCCACGAGGGTCGACAGGAGGATGCGGTGATTGACGTTGTCAAAAGCGGCAGATAGATCCAGTAAGATCAGCACAGATGATTTGGAGGCTGCCCTGCCCTTTTTTACAGTCTATATGCAGTACACTTTAATGTACCCCTAATATGAATCATTTAGGTACAGATATGTATAGATTTACCCCATTGACAGCTAGAGAGAATTTTTTAACAATTTTTTTCTGACATTGTGTAAAAAGGGACCTCTGCATTTAACCCATTCCAGTGAGTAGTTAACACATGCACGGCAAGTCGTGAATACGCAATTATTTTATTGTATTATGGTGGTTTATATTTTATCTTTATTATCTTTATCTGATATGTGAACTCAAATTAAACCATTAAAGTGTTTTATATAAATTATTTTGCACGACTTTTAGATAGGATATGTTTTGGAAAGTAATATAACCACGGTCATATCTAATATAAAAACTATCATTCGGAACAGTTGCTAATTTGAGATTAAATGACGACTTTCTGATTACACCCATTTATCATTCAGCAGGTTGTTAAGGTTCCATGAAGAGTATCAGTATGGGTAAAAACTGTCCTTATGCAGATTAGTGACAGGCATCATTACATTGGTAATGAGGGAATAGGTGATGAATTATAAATAGGCTCACATGGTCCAGTGGTGTCCTACATGCTGTAATTGAATCACATGCTCTCAAGAGATTCTTCCAGAAGAGGAATGTAAAACTGCTCTTTTAAGTGTCTACTTTACCAAGAGTTCATTCATTCATTCAAAAATATATTTAAATGCAGATTTTTTGATTAAAGCACATGCTGCATGAAGCAATGCAGAATTAAGTGAAATTTCTTGAACCTTAAAAGCTATAACCATATCTCTTTCCTCAGAAATGAAGAATATTAAAAAGCACTAAAAGCAACCCAAAATCAGGGTTTGACCCATAAATTGACATCTCGAATATTGTTTCACACATTCTTGAAGTGGCTTAGGTATAAAACGGCAGGCTTAGTTTTGCACGGTGAAAAGTTAGCCAAAGTTATCCTTAGGGGCCTTTAAAGAATTAGTTCTTCCTTTTTCTTGGCAGACTCACCTATTCAAAGTGTCCCATGGCACCAATTATTCCTCTTGCTTCTAAAAGTTACACTCGCTACATTTCTTCATAACAGCAATGTCTGCAGGTAGATCAATAGACCTACAGAGTAAAGGAACAGAGCAGATTAAAAGCCAGTAATTTGTTGACAATATGGTCTGGGTTATTTATCTGTTGAGTGAATAACATCTGACAGACAATAAATATTATATAATAAATAATAATTGCTTTAATATAAAGTAAATGAACTTTATTAAGTTAATAAAATGATTTTGCATTATTACACGGGTTGTTTGTAATGCTTGATTTTGATTCGCCAGTCGCGACACTTGCAGTTTTGTTATTCCCTGATAACAACCGTCTGAAACTATTAGCACGAGGTAACTGGATGCTGCAAATTATTTTGACAGGTACAGTTTAATATTACAAAAAAAATGAAATATAAATATGTATTTTAATAACATATATGACATTATATTTACAAATTATTAAACCAAAAAGTGTGTTTGTGACATCTGAATGTCTGGTCTTATCTTAAAGAGGACATATCATGCAAATCTGACTTTTTTCATGTTTAAGTGCTGTAATTGGGTCCTTAGAACAACCTAGAAAACCGTAGTTTTGGTAAACCATTCTCTGCAAGCATGTGAAAAAATAGGTCATTGAAATTTGGCTCCCCTTGTGATGTCAGAAGGGGATAATACTGCCTCTTAATCTGCACTATCCCACCACAGCACTGCCTTTTAGTGCAGAGATCAACTCATTTGCATTTAAAAGGACACAACCAAAAACTGCCAATTTTTGCTCATAACTACAAAGTGGCAATTTAAACATGCTATAATAAATTATCTATAAAATATTTTGAGCTAAAACTTCGCATATTCTGTAAACACCAAAGATTTATGTTACAACTTAAAAAATTCTTGTGAAATGTTTAATTAATTTGATTTGAGATGAACGTTAGTCAAAACATTTATTTTGGTGTTTTTACATAAAGGCAGGGGGCTCAGATTGTTAGAAATGTAAGTGGGAGTGCCATGAAAAGACACTATAATTATAATTGTATGCACAAATCTCTGTTAGCTGTGCACACTGTCCCCCCTTAAAAAAATTGGTGCATGACGTCCCTGCTTATGAGGTAAATAGCCGTGTAATAAGGAGGATAATGTACAGGCAGGCAGTTGTTATCGCGAAATAAGCGCGAAATTCAGTGTGATACAAGACACTTCTGATCACACTGCCAGGGCGGGGCTTATTTCTGTGATAATAACCAGCTGGATGTAGCCTATTTTGTACTTAATTTGTAACAAATTCAATCCTGCTATTAGAGAAAAGACAGAGTTATACATTAAAGTGTAATATACATTAACATATTAAAGAAAAATAGCCTACATTCAGCTTTAATCTCAAAAATTTTTTGCACATGAATTAAATCTCAAAGGCAGCCCTATCATATTTTCACACAGTTCACACGGTTTAATCCATGATCTCAGCTGACCTTGCCCGCGTGTTTTATGCTTGGGAAAGCAGCAGACAGTCTTTCAATGGACGAAAGCACACTTCCAAGAGATAAAAGAGCTTCTCTCAAGCATGGTTTAGCATCTTTACTGAAAGTTGTTTGCTTTGTGTTCATTTATCAAGAATAAGTTATGTGGAGGAAGTATTACAAAGCCAAGCACACTCAGAAGGTCATACTTCATTCTGTTAAACTGCACTCACACATACCGTCACCATAGCAACAGACAGGTTTCGGGAGTCCTTAGTCAACAGAGAGCACAGAGATGAATTTAGTGCTGAAATGAAACATTCAAACAAATTAACAAAACAACAAAGAAATGTGTAATTGTTTGTTCCTACACAACAAAGAGTATTGCTTTCATGGCCACTGAAATCGCTTCAATGTGGCTTTGGGTTATTTGTATTCAGTTTTCATCAGCCTTGAATGAATTATCAAAGTTTCATTATACACCACAGAAGAAGTAAACAAACAAAAGTGAAGGTGAGTCACTTCAGCAGATGCATTCATCCAAAGTTACTTACAATTACATTCATGCATGTGGCAGATACTTTAAGTCAAGGGTCACCAACCTTGTTCCTGAAGGTCTACCCTCATGCATATTTTAGTTTCAACACCTGCCTATAATTTTTTAGGTAGCCCTGAAATGCTTGATTGCCAGGTTCAGATGTGTTTGACTGGGGTTTGAGCTGAACTATGCAGGACAGTAAATCTCCAGGAACAGGGTTGGTGACCAATGCTTTAATTTAAAGCGACTTAGAGTGCATTCAATATAAAAAAAATGTTTTATATATGTGCGTGATCCTGAGATCGAAACCTATGACCTTTGCTTTACCAATACTCTACAGGAAATACTTACTGTAGGTAAGGTTCAAACCTACTACAACCTTTACACTGAATTTAGACTTTGACTTCAAACTGTTTCTTTGGGTCTCTTTGCTTCACTACATCACTATGCCACAGTAACATGTAAAGGTTCTGGCTATAATAAATCTAAGTGTAAAACAACAAAAACATTGACGTTATCACTAAAAACCACCTGGGACAATGGCAAATAAACACATTACACAAGATTTATGAGTGGAAAATACAAGGGTAACATCCTATTTGTCATAGGTAATGCTACTGTCACACTAGACTTTTTGCATACAAAACACTTGCACATATGGACAGCAACCAGATATGAAATCATGCGCTAAAATTATGCTTTATTCACAAATCAAGGATTCAGACAGACTTGCACAGTTGCTTGTGTTATAATTATATAAAATAGGATTATGCAGTACTGTTACAGTTTTTATTTACCCGATAAGGTCCCGCTGTGACGTACGTACACTGTAAAAAATTCTTTGCTGCCTTACAAGTTTAATCAACTCAGATTTACAGGTCATTTCATCTAACTATAATTTATCTTGACAAGACATGAGTTGCAACAATTTATAAAAAGAAGTTGACTTATTTTATTTTTATATCTGTAGTTCGGTTAATTTGGTCCAGACCAAAAGCAAAAAATGATACATTATAGCTTTTTTTCAGTTTTGGTTCCTTTACACACCACACTGATCGCTCTGGTCCACACCAGTTGAAAGAAACCAAAATTCAGTCATGTGTTAACATCCACATCACTCATTGGCCACATGTCTTTGAACGTATTTCCTAAGCTGCTTCTTGATTGGTCAGAATCAACGTGTGGGAAATTCCAACGGAATGCAGGAAGTAAACAAAAAGGAGGAAAATACAGCAGACACAATGGACAGATGACTCCACACTGTAATTATGTAACATAGTTAATATTAATAAACATAGTTTGTATACAGCACTCTAGACAAACTGTTCATTTCCAGAATGAATTGCGGATGCGGCTTGAAAACATCGTTTTAATTCACTACAAACGGCGAAGACACCCAATTTCTGAGGCCCCGCACCTCCTCCTCGCAACTTCATGGTATGTCCACAACCTGCCATTGTGGCAATATTGCTAATAGAAACTGTCAACACTTCCTCAGGGCTTGACATTAACTTTTTGAGGAACTTGTCCTTTGGACAAGTAAATTTGTGTCTCACTTGTCCATGCACAAAAGTCACTAGTCGGTTCGGTTTCGGTCGCGTTGCTCGACCGCATACGTAATCGAGGTTCTCACATTTCAGTTAAAAATACATTCGAAAATTAATATTTATTTATTTTAAGACATACAATCATTGTAGTTTCATTCTTACCTTGAAATGTAACGGTTGCTTTTCTGGAATTAAACCTGAAATATTAAACCTTGATGACGTATGCGGTCGACTAAAGGGCGATTTATAGTCGTGCGTAGGTCCTACGGCGTAGCTACGGCGTAGGCTATCCGTAGCCTGTGCGTAGCCTGACGCGCACCTCACAAAATTTCTAACAGCGCGTCGGCTCTACGCGGACTGCAAGCTCTGTGATTGGTTCACCAAAACCCCTCCCGTCAGGTAAAAAAAACTGCGTCACGGTGAAAACAAAGATGAGCCAAGTTGAGGAGTGGTTTAACTCAAACTGAAACATAAGTCGCTGTTTATTTACTTCCATCATTGCTGGCCTTCTCAAATTATACACAACAAGTTGCTATTTCTTCTTCATTTGTGGGTTTACTTGCTTACTGTAGCTTCTTCTTCTGTGACGACTTCTGCTGCTACTGTGGTTACACGCGTGATTACTGCCAACCAGCGGTTTCGCGTGTGTTTGCATGTCGACGCGGATGGCGACGCACAAGTATAAATGAAAACCGACGCGGAACCTACGCCGTCACTGCTACTCCGTAGGACCTACGCACGACTATAAATCGCCCTTAACGCGACTTCCGGGGAACAAACCCGAAAACATGTTCGGGACGTGTCGGGCGGAACTGGCACGAATGGCCACCCTACTCCGAAATGTATTTTACTAAGATTCATTTGGCTGCTTCTTGCAACTCTTTCTGAAGAAGGATGCTATATCTGCTGCCTTTCTCTTCATTTTTCCCACATTTCAATGATTGTCTGACATTAAAACACTAAAGCAAAACATTAAAACATTACAAAGTTTTAACAAACTTATTAGGATAAATGTATCTAGATTATCATTATCTGATTAATCGATCTTAATCCTAGCATTTACGCTGTAATGTTTGTGTGGGATTTTTGAATGTACAGTGATGAACTCTGTCAGATTCAAATCGGCTGTTGCGCAGCGCACACACACATAGGCGCGCTGAAAGAGAGATTCTCATCATAAAACAGATTTTAAGCCCATTATGTGTTTTTACCGAACTTTAGAAGAGAAAAAATACGGACTTAAATCAGCTTTTTTGACACACAGTGATGAAAACGCGGTTGAAGTGTCTGTCATTTATATTCACGCTGGATCCTGAGAAACATCACTCTCCACTTCACTCCATGCCGTACCACCCCTCTGTGTTCGGCCATCAGGTTTCATGCGCGCACAGCTTGTTTAGTAACAATAACAGTAATGTGTAAACGTGTGTGTGTGTCGGCGCGCTGCACTCTCTGTTCCACTCGGTGTTTGCGCTGTGCATTCAGTTCTGTCGTTAACGGCACATAACGTTAAGTAACATTGTTTGAACATGGTTCCTTTTTTCTTACACTTGTCTTACAAAAAATCCACTTGTCCTGGACAAGCGGACAAGCCTTAATTTCGAGCCCTGCTTCCTCATCCCATAATACACAGCGCAGGTGACTACAGCAGCTGGTTTAGTCTAAAAAATGTGCAGTTCTTTTGCAGTTAGGTCGGTTCAATCTCGAATTGTGATCATACCACAAACGAACTGCTCCAGAGTTCGTTTGAAATCATACTGAGACCACCTCTTAAGGGAGGTCTCGGTCCACTAGTTTGGTCCGTTTTTGGTGCACACCAGAGTTCGATTGCTGCATTCTCACCTGCCCAAACGAAACGCACCAAGTGAGCTATCAAACTTTGGTACGATTCAACCAAACTAAATAAGGCAGGTGTGAAAGCACCCTAATTTAATAGTTATAACAACTCATCTCTAGTCAAGATAAATAAAACTAAGTTAAAATGAATTTCAGTTAATTAAACAAAATAATAAAAATAATAATAATGAAGGCAGCCAAGTATTTTTTTTACAGTGTATCGATTGTCTTTTGGTGTTTACGTAAAAATTTAAACGCAGGGCCAGGTTTACCAAATATGGCAAAATGTGAAACTTTCCGCACAAGCTTGAGTTTCCAGTCTGCCATATTTGCATGCGTATGAACAGAAGTCAATGGAAAGAAAATTCCAGTTTGAAATCAGCATAAAGGAACGATCGCATTATGTACTATTCGCACGGGATTAGTATTACCTGGGGACCCTGTGTGATTTAGAAATTACCTCCCTACGTCTGAGTTTCGTGTGGCCGGTTCGCACGGGATAAGCAAAGCCTGTGATTTCACTCAAATCTACTGACTTATCTCCCTGATATAATGTTGAGGCTTTGCATAACACTATCACGCAACACCGCGACATGCTGTAAAAGTAAAAGGTACCTTTACCAAATCATATTTCGTTAAATCATACAGTGAGTGAACGTGTGGGGAAAAAAGTGAAACTGAGATGACAGAATTAGCGTCCTCTGCCTCTAGATGCCGTTTTAAAGATTAAAATTACTTTTAACTATCTGATCAACACAAATACAAGGCGCCAAAATATGATTGCTTACCAGCATTAAAACCGCTTTTAATAAAAACCGAATTTCTCCGCTCCGTGGACGAGGAGGCAGCAGCCAATGTAACGTCTGGCTGTATATTAACTGACTGAACACTTGACTCTCGCCTGGGCATTTAGATATGCAAGTTTTTCATCAACAATATCTGCGTGAAACATTAACATCATGATCATCTGCCGACTCGACTGTTTCAGCACGTCCTCTACGGAGAGTCTGCTTTATTAACGGCTTTTCGTTCGCTCCGCGTGAGCTAAATGTTTTTGTTCTGTACTTTTTTACTCGCATATATTTCTACATATTTTCAACCAAGGAACACACGGAATATAATATAAGTTATTATGAATAGCAGTTAAGCTTGTTCTGAAATGATGAAAAAAGCCAAATGACTAAAAATGATCTTACAACTTAATTTCAAACGTTATAGATACAAACTGAAAATGTCCTAATATGTATTGCCTTCAAGCCTAAACAATGTTCTTTAATAAAATATATATATTCTCATAGGGGAAAGATAGCACCCTGCGTTCTACCTCAGTGCATCTCGTTGTTCTGGATTTAAGTAATAATCTTATTTTAATAAACAAGCTATACCACGCTAGTAAGCCACGCAAAATCACCGCAAATGAAATTCCTTTACCACGACATCCATAGCTCCACCTAAACTTAGAGATCGCAAATATTGACAGTTCTGCATATTTTTAATCATCAAGATGGACGAGAGAGACTGATTAGAAGTTTAAAATTAGAAATATACTAATAAAGTCCTCAAGTTTCACAATGAAAGCCAAAAAAATCGAAGGGATGTGTCTCTGTATGTGCGCTTCACAGCTGCAGTGCGAGAGGCGCAGAAACTGAGAAAATAAATAAATAAAGGTTCACTGGTAACAAATGCTGGCCAAATTACAGAGATGCCTATTCGCACGGGACTAATATTATCAGAGGACCTCGGTGTTCGGCGAAATATGGTAGGTCATTTGCGGAGGAATTTTTACTTTACAAATTACAGACATGGCCGATTCGCACGGGATTAAGATCACAGACAACCTCTGTAATTATTACAAATCACTAGAGGTCACCAGGTAATACTAATCCCGTGCGAATAGGGCTTTAGACTGCAACGTTACTGTGAATATGGGTGGGGAACGCTTTGTCCATCTTTGCTTTTTAGTAGAAAAAAGGTCATGCCATGATGTACCAGTTTTCTATTGGTCACATGTCTCCAAATGATACAAATTTGATCAGACTTGAATGTGAAAAATCTTTGCCCAAGCTTGAAAATGTAAGGAAAATTGTAGTGTGACCACCCTTTAAGCCTCCTTTATTCATTTGTGCATACATTTTTCTGCTCAAACAATGCAATGTTTAAGGTTCTTACGTCACAAGGTACACATTTCAAACTAATGCACATTTGATTGATTACATTGATCAAACTCACATGTAATATGATTTGGGTTTTTTTTCAGACAGCTCGTAGTCACTGAGAAAGTTAACGTCACTGATGGATGAGGTTCAGAATGGGTTAATTTCAAAGGCCCACACAAAGCTGTCAATTACAAGCGATTTTTCGACTTCTGTCACTGCCTTCTGTCATACATCCTCTCACATTCTCTTCTGGACTCACACTTTGTCCTCAGAAATTCATTCAGAGCAAATACTTGAGACCTTGTCACAAAAGCAGATGCAATTATGAACTGTTTACACAAATATACACGCAACCAGCTCACAAGCTAATGACTAGCAGGTCAAAGTGTGAAATTCAGTGTTACGCAATTGCAATAAACTGCAAATATAATTGAATCATAAGGCATCTTTGTATTAAGTCTTGGTATTATTAACACCTTAGCTGTAGTACTACTATAACCTCACATGCATTTACACATTGCCTGATGAAATGTTTTTAAACAATTTCCATTAAAAGCAGATCTGGGCTTTATTTAAGTCAGGATCTGAGATTGTAACCTCATTTTCTGGTACTGGATGTCCAATAAAGCAAGGGGTTTTCAAACTGGGGGTCCTCGGGAGATTTTAAAGGGGTCACCAGAAAATTTCAAGAGAATAAGATCAATCAAAATTTTAAGTCTGCTGTGAAGATGCACTATGATGTTTTATTTTATTTTGGTCCCTCCTCTTCTTCCAATCAGTTTCTGTCCTATCCATATAAGAGAAAAAAATGTAATAATAATAATAATAATGATTTAAATTAAGATGCATGTAATGTGTCAGTTCATATTTTAAATAGTCCACATTTAGATGTCTCTTAATCTGTGGAACCCACCTAAGAAAGAACTGCATTTAAACAAATGACTGATTTCTAGGCTGCCTGCAGTTTTTCCTCCCTTTATTCTTATTTCACATTTACTCAAAGCAACGAGTCAAAGCAACAACAGATATCCAGTCCCCAGCTGTGACATCTAACTAACGGCACCCAGCCCACGCGCTCACATTTGTTTCCGTACCACCAGTCGGCTCTGTATTGCATACGTAGCCACACGCTCTTCAGAAGACGCATTAGTTTCCTCCTGTGCCCTCCGGTCCCTCACGGCAGGAAAAAGGGCTCGAGGATGGAAAGGGATCAATGTGCAAGCATTAATTCACTGCGGCACTTATCCAATAGGTTGACTGACAGGCACTAAGCTGGTGTCGGGGAGATTGTTAGAGAACATTCATTCAGTTGTAAGGTCTGAAGGAGCAAACAAACAGTGCCGTCAATGTCACCAGGGGAAAGATATTAGGGAGAAATCAGACAGTGAAAGGAAGCTTGGTGGGATTGAACACATCAAGAAAGCAAGTTATGGAATTGGAGTACTTTTTTAGAAAAGTCTTATTATGTGACCATGTGTGAAATTATGAGATAAGGACCATCAAAGTTTCATTTTAACATTGGTTTTAATCTTTGGCATGGTCTTACTCAGTCAATATTAAAGGTATCAAGGATATATTTTCACAGAATGTTCTTTACATTTTCTGTAGAAACTGTAAATCACAAAAATATGACTTTAGCTAAGTTTTTACAAAAGGGGTCACTGTGTTTTTAAATTTACAAAAAGTTACTTTTTCTACACTATTGGCATCGTACACACTGCAAACTTTCGGGAGTGACAACCACATTTAAATGCGGGAGTAAATCCCTTAAATGTTCATTTCATACGAACAAGACTCACTCCCGAAAATGTGATGATTGACACAGAGATAACCATAGCAACGTCTCCCGTGCTTATCACTCACAGCTTTGACTAAAATAATTTAAAAGTGTTATGTTTTGCAACAAACCTCCGTCTTGGCATTGTATATTGCACACATTTTTGAGGCTGCCCCACAGCGCGCTGTCTTGCAGTGTTGCCAGGTCCTCGTCTTTTTTTGTACTTACATACAGTACCGTTTTGGCGCTTAATCGTTTATGGCTTTTGGCTCATGAAGCGATCAAGTTTTTGGTGTTATTAAAGTGTGAAGATGCCGGTACCAATATTTAGATCTCTGAGGAAATGCAATTGGATTTATTTCGGTTTATTATTGGATTTTTCTTGTTCACTGTTTTTTTTTTTTTTCGTGCAAGATCTGGCAACACTAGTCAGCAAACGCTCGTGCCTCTGATAAAGAAGACTTTTCTTTTTTCAGAAGAGAGACCTGTCATGTCCATGATGCACGTTTAAACACTTTAACTACTAGTTGTTGAGTTATGCAGAGTCTGTAAATGCGGTTGTCAATTCTGTAAATTACTAAAGTGTGTGTGTAAAGAAAAGGATTAAGCATTAAAAGGTGAAGTGACAACCGAATTAATATGCAGTGTGTACGGGACTTATAAGTGGTATCAGGCAGTTGTTGCATTAAATAGCTATTTCTACCTGATTTAACTTCTACAAATTACTTTTGTCAGTGCAACTTTATAAAAAAAGATAATAAAATCTTTAGTCAATAAAAATGTAAACCAAAAATATTTTTATGCAATTAGATTTTAACACACGTAAAATTTATTTACAGTACAAATCAAACCCACAACCCCTGTACTGCGAACACAATGCTCTACAAACTGAACCGCACATGTATAAATAGTTGTTGCATCTAAACCAAAGGTTTTCAAACTGGGGACCAGGGACCCCCAGGGGGACTCCAGTGCCCCTTTTCCACTACGGCAGTTTAAGTGCTGGTTCAGAGCCAGAGCCTAATTTTAAATCAGTTCTTTCTTTATCGACACCCAAAACACCAGCTCTAATCTAGAAAAAGTGGTTCTTCTGTAGCACCAAAACATTGCTGGTCTAGAATTTAAGGGCCGCTAACGTAGGTGTTTTCAGCAATATAAAAATAATCTCTGGTATCCCCAGAATGTCTCTGTAAAGTTTCAGCTCAAAATACAGCACATATCTTTCATTATACAAATGTTGAACATGGCCATTAAGTGGCTGCAATGAAAGACACACTGTTTTTGTGTGTATTTCTTTAAATGCAAAAAAGTTTCTGTTCTCCTCCCTTTATGCAAAGTAGGGGGTAGAGCGCTTACACGTGTGTTTTGGATTACATCAAAACACGTGTCTCTGGCAGAAGGTTGAACTATGCGCCCATAAGGTGGACTCTGTGAGCGGTCATGGGTGGGACGTAATCAATGTGACATCACACTGATAGGAGATCCCCAACAGCCTGTTTTGTGCGACTGTTGCGTTTTTAAGAAGATTACACAAATAGATGGATTTGTATAATTGCAGGATGTTTCTTTACACACACTGGCAACTCATTCTCTGCTAG
Organism: Misgurnus mizolepis; assembly: GCA_025389145.1. Taxonomy (NCBI): domain Eukaryota; kingdom Metazoa; phylum Chordata; class Actinopteri; order Cypriniformes; family Cobitidae; genus Misgurnus; species Misgurnus mizolepis. Next base: position 27,845,309 of record JAIFKI010000002.1, on the reverse strand, counting down.
AAACACATTTAAGAATGCATTTGTAGGTTAGGGGGGCTGTCAGGGGCAGGGCCGGTGTCACTGTGACACAATACTAGGAGGGTAGCTACATGCTAAGGCTAACGTTGTTCTGTGTAAATTATAAAATATGTTTTGCCCATACCGTTATTCTCATTTGCAACCTCCTTTTATATGCATTATGTCGAGCTGCACGTACGCGTTGGATTCGCCACATTTGGATGCCAGTGTCGGTTCGCAAAGCCATTGACCATTAATAATAACGCAATATCCGACATTCTTAATGTTGTGTTTATGTTTGGCGCTGCCGTGCTAACATTGCTGGGAAATATGAAACGTATACAGTGACGTGAGACTTGGCTGGTGGCTCTAGTGCATGGAAAGGCAATCCGGTTTTTGAAAGGCTCACCAGTTGAACCAGCAACAGCACTAGCTTTAGCACCCAGTTCTTTTTTGGTGGAAAGGGGGCACAGGAGGTTCTAATGTGTCTCTTTTATACATCCAGCATTACTCTGTGTAGCCAATAATGTATTCATTATACATACAAATATATAAATTGCTATATATATATATATATATATATATATATATATATATATATATTAGGAAGGGGGTCCCTCACAAAATGATTGATCATATTTAAGGGTCCTTGGCATCATAAAGTTTGAAAACCCCTGATCTAAACTATGTTGTGTGGACATCTATCCAATTTCCAAAAAAATATGGTTTTAATATGGTTCAGTAAAATATGCACATTTAAAACAGCTCTTGGGTTTGTCCATATTTACCCAACCATGTGTTGAACCAACCCAACATTTTATTTGGAGTGACATAATAATGTAACACAGCAGTCCCTAACACAGTAAATAACAATGTTTACCTTAGTGGAGATCCAAATTGCTCTCCTGCTTTATATGTCCCTAGTTACCAAAGCAACTGATCAAAAGCCTCATGTCTGCATGTTCTCGGGAGCACATGAACAAAAGTGCCTCTGTGATCATTCAGATACCCTTTAAAACAGTGGAGCTCATTGAGCAATCCCTCTGTGCACTGCAGGGAAGGGCCAGGGGTCGAACCTTTGTAAAGACGGGGGATAAAGCAAGAGTTTGAAAATGGCAGGAGGGAATGGAGGGATAGACTGAGAGATAAAAATCTACAGTAAGATAAAAGACAAGAAATAGCAGTGGTAGATACAGTAAATTGATGTGGGTTGAAAATACAACGTGTCACAGAAACCATGCCGATAATAGCGAAAAAAGATTATAAACTGAAGGTCAAACATATTACACCGACAAATTCTAGTTGCACTCGAGACAAGCCCGTTTTTTTTTTCACGAAATCCAACGCAGGCCCAAAGGTGAACAAGCTACAGCTGTTCCCAGAAAACAAGAGGTGAAATAAATCATGAAAATGATGCTTCATCAGTAAATCTCTTTGTTCTCTGCGTCAGCTAAAACTCGTCTTGCAGGTCAGGATTCGTCTCATGCCACCTTGCTGAACAAACGGATGAAAGAGAATATCTGAGTGAATCAATACTGCACATCTGTTGTTATCATGACAGTATAACGAGAAACAAATTTAAGGCCAATTAACTACTTATTTTTAACCCACCACAGATGTCTGTTTGGTAAAAACTAGGGCTGTGAATCTTTGGGTAGACAGCGAATCGATTCGATTCACGATTCAAAGGTTTCTGATTCGATTCAAAAAACTATTTTTGCTAACCAGAACAATTCAATTCGATTCGATTAACAATAAAATTTGATTTGATTCGAATATTAACGATTCTGTTCTATAAATTTTAGTATACATCTGCATCTGAGCAAATAAAATAAATATTTGGGAAATTCATGACCATTTAATAGATTTTCAATAAGATTCAGGACTTTAGTTTAATAGCTTAACTTCTTAGGACTCAAAATACATTAAAGCAAGTACACCAAGAAAAATAATACTACTTCTACATATTCAATGCACCATAAGCTTTTATTGTAAACATTGCATACATTTCCTGAACATTTAGGAAATACAGCAAAGTGTGTAAATACAGCAAAGTGTGTAAAGGAGTAGCACTTCTCACCTCTGACCCTAAAATACTAGCTGCTTTAAGTGCAGGTATGTCTATCTTAATGGCATGGCATCTGCGGAGATGGTTGCTAAGGTTCGTTGTATTTCCAATGTATTTTAACTCAGATTTACAATGTCTGCAAACTGCAACGGACTTCGGACAATCTTTCAATTTACGTAATCCCAAACCTTTGATCTCATGTTGGCTGGTGCGTTGTTCTCCTTCGTGTCCCTCCATTTGTACACTGTCTGCGTTTATTCAAATGTCAGCAAACAGGCAAATTGAAGAGTAGTGACGTAATCCACTGCTAATTTTACGTCGCAGATGTAGCTATTTTAAAATGTATTAATATATTTTTATTATCCATCGTATTCGTTATATAATCACGATTCATTCGATTATTAAATATAAAATCGAAACAAACGATTCACGATTCAAAAATCCAGGTTTCAAGATCGATGCATATGCATCGGCAGGATTTGTAATCGATGCATCGAGAAAACGAATGAATCGTTACACCCCTAGTAAAAACACATTGTTTGTTTGTGTGTAGATGCTAAATTGTCTCCACACCACTTTGCTTAGACAGGTACAGTAGGTAAATCTATGAGTAAAGAAACAGATATTAAACACGGAGAGTTGCATTGTTACTTATGTAAGTAAAACTGATGCAAATTTTACATTTAATGACACTTGAGGGGGCCACACATAATATAATATATAGGGGCGGTTTCCTGTACAGGAATTAGACTAGTCCTAGACTAAAATAAATGTAAGAGCTGTCCAAACTGAAAACAACCTGCACTGACAACAGTGGTTCTTAACGTTATTACTGAAGGCCCAATGCTCTGCACATTTTTTAAATCATCATGATTTAAATCATCAGCTCATTAGAAGAGATCTCCATGAACTGAACTGAGGCTGTTTCTTAATGTCCAGGAAGGATCTTCGGAAGCCAGAATTTTGAGGATGCTACGTCATCGACATCCGTCAAAGGACTGTTCCAATGTCGAGGATCCTCGGAATTGCAACCAAGTACTGAGTCCTTAGTTCAAAAAATATCCCATATATAGGAAAGGATGCACCCCATAATGTATAATATAATCTAACATAACCTACACTCTAAAAAAATGTTGGGTTGTTATTAACACTGCTGGGTTAATAGTGTGTAGAACCAATATAATATTATATACAATAATATAATATAATATAACTCGGCATTGGATAATTTAAAGCCCAGCACTGGGACATTTTTAGCCTAGCACTAAGTCATTTTAAACCCAGCACTGCATAATATTTAGCCCAGCATTGGGTCATTTTTAGTCCAACACTGGGTCATTTTTAGCCCAGCACTGGGTCATTTTTAACCCAGCACTGGGTCATTTTTAGCCAAGCAATGTGTAATTTTTAGCCCAGCACTGGATAATTTTTTGTCAAGCACTGGGTAATTTCTAGCCCAGCACTGGGTAATTTTTAAACCAAGCATTGGGTCATTTTTAACCCAGGGTAATTTTTAGCCAAGCACTGTGTAATTTTTAGCCCAGCAGTGGGTCATTTTAAACCCAGCACTGGGTCATTTTTTGCCCAACACTGGGTAATTTTCAGCCCAGAACTGGGTCATTTTCAGCCCAGGACTGTGTAATTTTCAGCCCAGCACTGGGTCATTTTTAGCCCAGCACTGGGTAATTTTCAGCCCAGAACTGGGTCATTTTCAGCCCAGGACTATGTAATTTTCAGCCCAGCACTGGGTCATTTTTAGCCCAGCACTGGGTAATTTTTAGCCAAGCACTGGGTAATTTTTAACCCAGCACTGGGTCATTTTTTGTCCAGCACTGGATAATTTTTAGCCCAGCACTGGGTCATTTTTTGCCCAACACTGGGTAATTTTCAGCCCAGCACTGGGTCATTTTTAGCCCAGCACTGGGTAATTTTTAGCCAAGCACTGGGTAATTTTTAACCAAGCACTGGGTCATTTTTTGTCCAGCACTGGGTCATTTTTAGCCCAGCACTGGGTCATTTTTAACCCAGCACTGGGTCATTTCTAGCCCAGCACTGGGTCATTTCTGACTGGGTCATTTCTAGCCCAGCAATGGGTCATTGTTAGCCCAGCACTGGTAAATGTTTAACCCAGCACTTGGACATTTACAGCACTTGGTCATTTTCAGCACAGCACTGGGTCATTTTCAGTTTAAATACATAATAAGTTTAAATATCGGTCATATGTAAAATCAGTGCAGAACCAAATTTAGAAATTGTTATTTAGTAATAAAATTCACAGGTGAAGCAATTGTCAATATATCAAAAGGATAATTTACACCAGAAGTCATTAGATTTTTTTGGAATACATTTTTAGATATTTTTGATAAAAACTGGGAGGCTTGTGACTGTCCCATAGACCAGGGGTTTTCAAACTGGGGGCTGGGGCCCCCAGGGGGGGCGCGAGATGGTGCCAGGGGGGCCCCAGTTTTATGACATTTTATGAAATACATTAATTTATCATGAATTCTGTGTAATTAAACCTAAAAAATAAGGCTTCTAACCAAAAGCACTACTTTTTATATAATTTAATGTTTTTTTTATTAAAATGTTGAGTTTTAGAACAGTTTTTTGTCACAAATTTTCTTTGGGGGGCCGCGAAGGAATGCACCGTACACAAGGGGGGCCACACGCTGATAAAGTTTGGGAACCACTGCCATAGACTGCTATACAAACGACACTATTCAGGTCCAGAAATAAAACATTGCCAAAAAGTCCATGAGCCATCAATGGTTCAATAAAAATATTATGAAGCAACTTTTGTGCACAAAGAAAACAAAACCAAAGACTTTTATTTGTTTTTCTTGTTTATGCATTCACGATCAGACTACAAGTTCATGCTGATACTTAGATTGTATAACTAAATTCACACAATAGTCCTAAAGATGCCTTTTATACCTGCCTGAGTATTTCGCATCTCTTAAGTAAAAACACAAAGTATGCAAGTGTAATTTCCCACTAACCTAAGTGTAAGTTCTATATTAACCCTTTCCTATGATTTTAAACACTCACTCTATAAGAAGCTTCTTGTATTGTTGGGGTGTTAACGTCGCCTTACTGCAGGTTTCTATTTCAGCATCCACTCATCCACTGACTCCAGTGATTTCTTTAGCTCCAAACTGCTAGTTAAATTCAAGCCCTGGAAATCACATACACATCGCCTTTCGCTCAATTTACAGCTATGTGAAATTACCAGCCAATGTCAGTTTGAAATGCCCCGCCATGCAATTCATATTCTCTGATTGCCCAGGGAAGGAGGTCATTACTTCTGATTGACACTCATTTGGCTTTGGAATGGACTCTCCCTACCCAAACCCATTAGGCTGCTGGATATTATTAGGTAACTAGAGAAATAAATGAAAGTACGCACTTACAGAAACTGAAGACAATTTGTCTGACAACTGAAACCCTAAAATAAATTGTAATTTTACTCATGCAAATTGCTTTGTTTATACTTTGGCATGCCCTCTCACACGTTACACAATCAGTACGCTAGTGTACGAAACGACCTTGAAATGACTTCTCTTATTCTTACTGGAACTTGAAAATGGAGAAATCTGGATGAGCAGACAGACTAAGTCCATCAGTGTAAGCCCCCCGGACCCTCCTGAGATGGTAAGGCTGCCTGAAAGACCTGATAGATTGGAAGCTGGCAGTTTGATTAAGGCCTGAAGGTTTAGATGGTTTTGATAGGAGCGTCCCATAGAAAGCACATTCAACTCACTGTAGCAAGGACACAAAGTTTAATCGCGTAACATGCTCAGTTTAATAGATTTCATAATGAGATTTTGCACTTTTTGTTTGTGCATAAAGATGGTATCACTGTTGCTGTCGTAAACACTGGAGTGAGATGTTGTTGGCACACAAATGACAATACTGTCAATTATTTACTCACCCTCATGTTGCTGCAAACATGCCAGACTTTCTACTGTGAAAAACAAAAGATGTTATGCCGACATTAGAAACTGCAATTCTTAGTCTTTTTTCATTTCAGTGGTGTAAATCTGCGTGAATCTATTGATGATTTAACATCAAGGTTGAAGGGGACATTTCACAAGACATTTTAAGATGTCAAATAAATCTTTGGTGTCCCCAGAGTACGTATTTGAAGTTCTAGCACAAAAATATCCCAACAGAAAATACACTCACCTAAAGGATTATTAGGAACACCTCAATAACGCAATTATCTAATCAACCAATCACATGGCAGTTGCTTCAATGCATTTAGGGGTGTGGTCCTGGTCAAGACGATCTCCTGAACTCCAAACTGAATGTCAGAATGGGAAAGAAAGGTGATAAGCAATTTTGAGCGTGGCATGGTTGTTGGTGCCAGACGGGCTGGTCTGAGTATTTCACAAAGAATGGTGTGAAAAGGGAAAAACATCCAGTATGCGGCAGTCCTGTGGATGAAAATGCCTTGTTGATGCTAGAGGTCAGAGGAGAATGGGCCGACTGATTCAAGCTGATAGAAGAGCAACTTTGACTGAAATAACCACTCATTACAACTGAGGTATGCAGCAAAGCATTTGTGAAGCCACAACACGCACAACCTTGAGTCGGATGGGCTACAACAGCAGAAACAGCACGAGCTCACCAAAATTGGACAGATGAAGACTGGAAAAATGTTGCCTGGTCTGATGAGTCTCGATTTCTGTTGAGACATTCAGAGTTAACAAAATGAGAACATGGATCCATTATGCCTTGTTACCACTGTGCAGGCGTGCACTGTGGTGGTGGTGGTGGTGTAATGGCCCCTTAGTGCCAATTGGGCATCGTTTAAAAGCCACAGCCTACCTGAGCATTGTTTCTGACCATGTCCATCCCTTTATGAGCACCATGTACCCATCCTCTGATGGCTACTTTCAGCAGGATAATGCACCATGTCACAAAGCTTGAATCATTTAAAATTGGCTTTGTGCGTTGGATGTGCATCCCACAAATCTACATTAACTGCAAGATGCTATCCTATCAATATGGGCCAACATTTCTAAAGAATGCTTTCAGCACCTTTTTGAATGAATGCCATGTAGAATTAAGGCAGTTCTGAAGGCGAAACGCTAATATTAGCGTATATTAATATATAATAATATTATTATAACTAATATTTAGTTATATAGACTGCAATGTAAGCTTTTATGAAAGTGATGGCCCCTAGTGGAGTCATGTGGGATAAGGTATAGCTAAGAGTGCTCCAGACCAACCTTACGAACGTATGACTTACAGAAGGTATACGTAACTTAAAACGTTTCGGCAAACACGTATTAGCGATAAGGTACAGCTTAAGGTACAACTTAAGAACGACGAAGCGTTAAGGTAGTTTCGGAGAACGCAGCCCAGAACTGTAAAGTTGACTAAAACAAAACATTTTGCAAGTGGAATCATCAATAAGTCACAAAAAGAACAGGAACATAAAAAATAGGTTTAATTCTAATTGCATATTGACTTTAAATATACAATGCCATAGTAAAGCATACACGGTTCAAACAAACCAAAATGTGAACAGTGAGTACATTTATTTCCATGATGCAATTCACTTAGACCATCTGGGTTGTGTGTACTGTAAAACAGGATGGCTAAGGTAACTGCTTATAAAATGCCAGTTAAAAAAGTTCATAGCAAACCCATTAAAGATTGCAAATGAAACCACACCGCAAGTCTCGGGTTGTGTTGGTGTGAAGAGGTTGGTTCAGGTGGCACAAGATTCCAATTAATACTTTGGCCGCTGTAAATCTCTTGGTTCTATGCTGCTACGAGTGCAATTTACTGCAGTGCCCTTCAGCCCTGGCAAACAGCAATCTAGACAGAAAGCAATGCTATACAATCAGATGACCATTAATGCCAGCTATGCACCCACCGCCCCTCCACTCACAATTTTTTCCATGTCACACATGCATTTAATACATCAAAAATAAGTTTGGCCATAAAACTTATTTCTGGCGATAACAACATTCACAAGGACTTTAAAAGCAATGAGACATCAGGCTAACATAAAGAAGAAAATGTGCTGATGTAAGAGAGGTGCACACAACCTTATAGACTCTTCCGGTCCAGTAAGAGGACTCGTTGACATATTGAGCTCTGCGGGACTAATGTGACCGGTGACTATTCTGCACAGACAGGTATCTAGTGAGAGCATACTGACAGGAGGTCATCATTTAGTGTATGTCTCAAACTCAAAAGTGCTCTTCAGCCATACAATATAGTTCTCATTTTTTATCCGCTTAAGAAAATCAGCACGTTTTATTTTGTGCCACCATACTTACTTGTGTAACTACTCTTGTAAAAGACTTTAAATAGGGAAAACATGGAAGTGTTTGGTGGCTTCTAAATTCATCCCTGTTTGGATCCTAAGGAACACATGGGGCTAGGCTAATGCTAACACATATACAACTCGCTGAGCAAAGATTAAGTGCACGCATTGAAAAAAGATAGGGATGTTTTCATTTGTCTAATCTGAGGTAAGAACATAGTAAAATATTGAAAAACTGTGATGTTTTCCTTTAAGTTATTACCCATACAATACAATACAATACAATACAATACAATATACTATACTACCTGTATACGTAAGGAATAACTGATGACAGACATATATTGTAATCTCATACTGAATAATAACACTAATTTCTGATTTCAGACCATACCAGAACATTTTTGTTTTTTTAAACTTCAAAGCTTATTTTATTGTGATAACAAATAAATAATGTCATGTAAAAACTCACATATTTAACATGCACATACATGCAATTATTAACATTTCAAAAATCTTCTTCTAAACCTCATTTACTCAATCTTGCTCCATTACATTTTTTCATAATTTGGTTTTCTGCAACAGTGTGTAATAGATTGCATTAGAATTGCTATGTCCACAGAGACTCAACCAGTTAAGCAAAGAAGGGCCGTACTTCGCGTCCAACCTAAACTGGCACAGACATTGTTGCCAAATGAGCCCACAGGGAACCTATTATTCCCCTTTCACACACTTCACCGGGGAAATGCTCCCATTATGCAGTGTTGTTGGAGCACTTATCAACGTGCATGATACAGCGATTGACGCATGGGAGACTTGCAGCAAAACTTGCTTACGTAAATTCGCACCACAGGAGTGTAGTTAGAGTCTAAATGTTGAATTGTTTTATATTTGGCAGTGAAAGTCGAGGAATGTGGAGTCAGTTGATCCTTATCACAAAATAAATCCAGAAAGGGTGATCAGGTCTTGAGAAACATAGAAATGTCACCTAGTTCATTTTTTTGTAATAATAACTGACTGAACATCATCCTGCTTAATACATGGCTGCTTACCAAATTAATATCCTGAACTTTTCCAGTAGCTAACTAAGATTTTATGCTCACCACTTGTAATAAAATTCAAAATCTTACAGCTTATAAATATATGTTTTAATTCGTCAAGATTGACAAATCTGAATCAATTATTTCAGAGAGTCCTATTGGACCAATTTTAACAATCCAAATCAAGTTTACCTCTACCTTCTCCAAGCAAGCCAGTAGCCTATTTCTGTACCTAGATAGAGTGCCACAGGGATAACATATTTTTGTCCAATTCATTTTTCTCATAGACTTTTGGATTAGCACAAAAAATAAGGTCTGTATTAAACAAAAGTTTATGACACTTATGGCCCTATTTTAATGATCTAATCGCATTGTCTAACGGGCATGTCCGATTCCACTTTTGCTAATTTAACGACGGAAGAAATGGTTTGTGCGCCAAGCGCCTGGTTTAAAAGGGTTGTTCCTATTTTCGTAATGAGTAATGGGTGTGTTTTGGGAGTAACGTGCAATAAAACAATACGAGTCTCAGCTCTCATCCACTTTAAAAGCCACTTGTGCTGGCGCCATGCCGATTCCCTATTTAGATGGCGGAATTGTAAAATGGAAGACTACCAGTTTAAGATTGATATTAAAAAATGTGTTGTTTTCATTTGCATTGAATTTGTTCTTTTTTGGTATTAAAACCTTTAAAAGTTGTTTTCTTTCAGTCATGGAAGTAAACTTAGCAGGCTTTTAATTGCTGTAAAAGTATTGAAAGCCTACAATCATCGGTGTTATCTCAAAAAATAATTTACAAATGTGAAAGAAAAGGTTTGTACTCTAAAAATACTTTTTGTAACAAACAGGAGATAAAGAATTTACAAACATGTGGAGAGCTGTTTCAGCACTCGGACAGCACCGTGAGTTTTGAAAAGCATATCCACAGGTACAAAGTCATCATAAACAATAAATCCGTGGGGTAGCATTTAAAAAAAATATTTCAAAATAGATGCAATATTTGCATTTGTTTAAAGCAAAACATTTAATACCACTCTTTACGCCTTCTAACGTCTCATAATCAGTCCTTATTTATGTCCAAGAGACTCAATAAAAATCTTTTACAATTTAATGTAATTTCCTTAAATGTTTCATATTTTAAAAACAGTTTTGTGCTGCCGCGCATCCGTGTGTAATAAGCAAACGTGCGTTGTCATCCAGGTTGTAGGCGCATATTACTAATGCGCTCATTAAATAACAAAAACAATATTGCGCCATTGACTTTAGGCTTTAGACCAGGTTTTAGTTGGTCAATGGTGTAGTCTATTTTAGTTCCCTCAAAATAGCAATGCGCCACCAACAATGCACCTGAACACACCGCGTTATTAGACCAGAAAGCCCATGGTCGCAAAATTGGATAAAAATGCATTTGCTCTTTAAACAAAGTAGCGCTAAACATGAAAATGATAATTGCGCCAGGTTGAAACAAGCAAAAGGCACTTGCGTCGCACATTGCGCTGCATTGCCCCAGGTGCATGATAGAGCACGCCAACAAGTAAATCTTTACAGATGAATACAACTTCCGGCTTCTATTTCTAGTAACGCATTTACACTTTGAAATGTATAAAATTTCTATCAATCTGTGAAGATTAACTTGTTGGGTTGGACAAAACGTGTAATTGTCATAAACTTTTGTTAAACACAGATATTATTTTTTGTGATAATCCAACAGTCTATGGGAAAAATCAATAGGGTTTTTTGCAAGGGAACCAGTTTCCCAGCTAACTTCCGGGATTGGCCTACAAAAATACGCCAACCCTGCGGAACTCTATTATGTTGCACATACTTATTTAAAAGTCTTTCAACACCATTCCAATACCATTAAAAAGCACACATACTCCCAGTGAGTGAAAGACAATGAAAGAATAAAATTACCACGTAATGCTGCCATCTCTGTCCCTAAAGACCTCCAATTAGTAAGAACTCAATAGAGTACAATGAGCACTTTAGCACTGCCTCATTAAGTTGTGTTTGCGGATCAGAGAGAGATGGATAGGGAGCAAGGAAGAGCAAACAGGAGAGAGAAAAGTAATTCGCTGGTCGCTTTGTGTTTGCATCATACAATCTTGTGGCTTGAAGGTTTGGCATGACTGAAAGGTCTGGCCTCGGGATCCTGCTGTTGCTGTATCGAAAATGCAGCTTTCAGTTTCCCGAGGCTTTCGTGTGTCACCCTGGAAGTCATGGCTGGGTTGGATTCATTTTTGGATTAAGTCTCTCTGGGTGGCAGATTGAAAGAAGCAGCTACTGTATCTGACTGAAGCCTGACAAAATATCTGAATTTCTGTGTGAACTCGGAGCAAAGAGTGATTTAGAACTGGAATGTATGTATTAAATAGCATCTCACCTTTGAGTTGAACCTGTTCTGTAAAGCAGTGTATCTTCACCGGTACGTCACAGTCTAAACAGATCACAGGTTTGAAAAGCAGAGGATAAGCAAGGCTAAAAGTACAGGTAATGCAAAACAAAAGGCTACTTAGTAGAAGTACATGTGGCCATCTACAAAAACTATTTAAAAAACTATGGTAAGTAAGTTAAGGTAAAAAAAAAATGCACATGCACCACAATTTAAGTGCATTGAATTATTCTAGTTAATATTATACACCTGATATTATTGCTAATATATTTAAAAAAAAATGTTTCTGTTTAAAAAAGGGACAGCAGTTGTTGCCGGGGGTGAAACCCTTTCAAAAAGTACAACTTTGTAACTAAATAGTTCATATATGTGAGGCGTTCTGGCAAAACTCGTCAGATGTTGCGCTGGAACGTTTTAAGAGAAATCATAAATTAAGTCGAATGTCAATTTTTGGGGGTCAAAATTTGGGACAAAGTGACCATTTTGTATCTTTTACAACATGCACAGTGACTAAAACAGCTATTTTACCACAGTAAAGTGACTTTTACCCGTCATACTTGACTGTTGTGCATTAATTTCAATTGCCTTTATTTATTTATTTATTTATTAAAATTACGTTCCTGAAAATCACAGCAAATTTAGGTAACCATAACTTTTGTTACAGACAAGCTATTATAGAAATAAAAGATTTGGCTATTAAAGAAAAAGACATATTTGGAAAGGGTTTGAAACCAGCATTCAGTGGACATAATACCATAATAACTCGTAAAATTTTACCATGTGATAGGTTTTCGCAGATCGCATCACATATTAGTACCTTAAATAGTAGGGACGCTGCCTAATGTGGGACACCTAAGATATTTGTAGGTCCCCAAAAAATATAGAAATGCCAGTGAAATTATGGCTTCAAAAACATTTACATCACATGACCTCTCAAATGTCCAGTCATATATGAGGATGGAGTGAAGCACACTTCACAGAAGTCTGAAATTCAAAAAATGTCCCACATTAGGGCAATCTGCTATACATATCTGTACCTAAAACACATATAAGAACCTTTTTAAAGGTATGTCGTCCCAATCACAACTTACTAATTTTGGTACTAATTTTTAAAACAAAACATTATATTTGACCTTTAAAGGGACATTCCACTTTTGTTGAAAATATGCTCATTTTCCAGCTCCCCTAGAGTTAAACATTAGATTCTTACTGTTGTGAATGCATACAGCTGATCTCTGGGTCTGGCGCTACCACTTTTAGCTTAGCTTAGCACAATCCATTGAATCTGATTGGACCATTAGCATCACGCTAAAAAATAACCAAAGATTTTTCCTATTTAAAACTTGACTCTTCTGTAGTTACATTGTGTACTAAGACTGGCAGAAAATTAAAAGTTGTGATTTTCTAGGCAGATATGGCTATGAACTATACTCTCATTCTGGCGTAATAATCAAGGACTTTGCTGCTGTAACATGGCTGCAGCAGGCGTAGTGATATTACGCACTGTCCGAAAATAGTCCCCAGCTATTGAAAATAACCAAGGGGACTATTTTCTGGCAGTGCGTAATATCACAACGCCTGCTGTAGCCATGTTATATTAGCAAAATAACTTTTCTTTAAATTTTCTATTGGTCTTAGTCCACAATGTAACTACAGAAGAGTCAAGTTTTATATATAAGTTTTATATAAATACATAAGACTATGAAATATTTTGCATGTCCATTTATTTAACACACTATATCTCTTCAGGCATGTCACTCATCACCTTAACCCTGGAGAACCCACAGGGTCAAGTTTGTTCAATAGAATAAATGGGTTTTTGGATTTTCCTGAGTTCTCCAGGGTTAAATGAGTGAGTTCAAGGACAGGGCATGCATCTATCGTGTTACTGTTTTCCACATTAATGTAAATACCCAAACATGATCTCATAAATTGGCTCATTACTTCCATTCTATTAATTAGCATGCTGTTAACACTGAGCAAACAGATTTCCAGCAGTGGCCACCTTTGTGCCAATGCATGATGGAAGGAAAAAATGCCAGCATTAATTTGCCCTGCTTTAAAAGCAACCCAACATGTGGCCAACAAGGTGTCACACTATGCTGATGCCTGCCAAGATCTGAACAGTGAAACATGGCGGTAAAGCCACAATCCACCAATGTGTGCTTCTGCAAGTTCCCCATGTAGGACTAAGCAAGATCTGTGTGGTTGAGATAGTTGACTGATGTTTAATCCTTTTAATTCATTGCCCATCTCAGCCTTATCAAGTTTGTTTGTTGCTGTTGGCCTGCCCAGGGGCTTGGTCAAAAGTTATGAAAAGAAATAACAAAAAGGAGACTAACAGACTAATTATTGCATCTGCTGAGGGCACCAAATTCATATAATAAAGACTCTGGTTTTTAAAGACCCTAATAAAACAATGTTCTCGGCAGAATATGTGTGATAAAACACAAAAGGGATGACTCTGATATCTATAAAGTAGCACACAAACACACACTTTCACCTATATGGCTTCTTTATCAGGCACAGCATTCATCTTTCTATATGAAGTCAAGACAGTTCGTGATTAGGACCCAATGAGTTCACCCAGCAGGGTCTTGCAATGTGCCCTTAGATCTCTGCAGGGAAGCGGGGCAAGGTGAAGGTAGAAATTCAACCCTCAGGTCTTCTCTCACCTGTATCTTTTGCCATCCAACCCAATGCTTGCATTGATTAGTATTCCACACCTACAGCATGAAGTGTCGGACACAGCGGGAGAACGTCTCGGTTACGGATGTAACCCTCGTTCCCTGAAGGAGGGAACGGAGACGTCACGTCGTGACCGACGAATTGGGAACTCGCTTAGAGAGACCAATCTGCTTCGTATACTACTAAAACGCCAATGAACTTGGCATTGAGATATTTGCATAATGCTGGCGCCGCCCCACCAGGTGCCTTTATAAGCAGCAGGTGCAAATAGGGAAATTAGCTTCTTTTCGCTGAGAAAGCCGGGAAAATGAGACCGGCCGATAAACAGCAGGTGGCAGCACCTGTGGCGACGGGACGTGACGTCTCCGTTCCCTCCTTCAGGGAACGAGGGTTACATCCGTAACCGAGACGTTCCCTTTCAGTCGGTCACTACGACGTCACGTCGTGACCGACGAATTGGGAATCCCTACCAAAACGCCACTAGGGGCTGACCTCTTCCAGTGTCTGCGTAAAGCCCTCCGGTTCCACTTAAGGATAAGGAGAATTAGGTTTTAAGGCAGAAGGCCGGGCACTAGATGTTCCTTTAACCCCACAGAAGTGCCAGCGACTGGGAAGCGCCCTACCTGAGCGGGATAGGAACGCTGCGGAAGCCACCACCCGTCTTAAGGGTTAATGGTGGGCGAAAGTCAACCGTAGTTGAGGTAAAATGACAGCCGTGGCTGTGTAAGCAAAGCAGTGCTCTGCTAAGGGAAACGTGGGCTAGTAGGATTAACCCCACGGAAAAATACTCACAAAGGAACCCGGTGGGACACAATGTGGAGCCCGAGCCAACACGTAGGTTCGCGAGGATGCAGCTAGTGAAGGCTGACAGCCAATGCTCCGCAACAAAGGCTGCCAAGGCAGCGGAGGAAGAACAATTCAAACCATTACGCATTTTTGTTCTGAAGGCCTTCCATACTGACACAGTTATGAAGCATCAGTTGGAGGCTGCAAGCCGACCTGCGAGTCTGCTCTCCGTGCCCTCCCTGGTGAGGAAAGAACACGAGAGGATACAGGCTCGATACGAACACTGTAAAATCTAATGAACGTATTAGGTGTCGCCCAACCAGCAGCTCTGCAGATGTCTGTTAGCGAGGAACCACGAGCTAAAGCCCAAGATGAGGCAACGCTCCGTGTGGAGTGCGCTCTCAAATTAAAGGGGCAAGGAATACCCTGAAGATTATAAGCCAGGGCGATAGTATCAACTATCCAAAGAGACATCCTCTGCTAGTGACAGCTTTCCCTTTCTGCTGGCCACCATAACAAACAAAGAGCTGGTCTGAGGTCCTGAGGCTTTGCGTGCGATCCACGTAGAGTCGCAGTGCGCGTACGGGGCACAACAAAGCCATGGTTGGGTCTGCGTCCTCCGGAGGCAGCGCTTGCAAGCTCACCACCTGGTCTCTGAAAGGAGTGGTGGGAACTTTGGGCACGTAGCCTGGTCTGGGTCTCAGTGAGACAGCAGGACCAAACTAAAAGCACAAAACGTCAACAGAGAATGCATGTAAATCCCCTACTCTCTTCATGGAGGCCAATGCTATCAGGGTCAGAGTTTTCATTGATAAAAACATCAGACTCGTAGACTGCAAAGGCTCAAAAGGGAGACCTGAAGGCTTCAGCACCATGGACAGGTCTCAGAAGGAAAGAGGGAGGGCGCGAGGGGTTTAGCCTGCGAGCGCCTCTTAAAATGAAATAATTAAATCATGCCGGCCAACTGATCTGCCGTTGATAAGAGAGTGATGAGCAGAAATAGCGGCGATATCAACTTTAATGGCGGAGGGACAGCCTACCATCTAACCTATGTTAAAGATATAAAAGCACAATGTTAATGGGCATTCTCTGGGGTCCTCGCGTTGCGAAGAGCACCGGGTGACGAAAAAGGTTTCTTTAAGCGCGTAAGCCCGTCTTGTGGACGGTGCTCGAACCGCGTAGATGGTGTTAGATACCGCTTGCGATAAATCACCTAAACCTTGCGCGCGCTCAACGACCATACATGGAAATCCCACAGGTCGGGGCGCGGGTGCCATAATGTGCCCCTTCCTAAAGAAAGAAAGTCTTTCCTCAGGGGAAATCGTCAGGGAGGGGCTGTCGCGAGGAGCATTAACTCTGAAAACCAATCCAGTACGGGGCGACTAATAAAAGGCTCTCCTCGTCCTGCCTGACTTTGCACAGTGTCTGCGCAATAAAGCTCACTGGAAGGAATGCGTATTTACGCACCCCCCGCGGCCAGCTGTGTGCCAACGCATCCACGCCGAGGCTGCCCTCGGTTAGTGAATAAAATAGGCGACAGTGGGTATCGTCCGGCGACGCAAACAGATCTATCTACGCACAACCGAACTTCTTCCAAATTAGCTGGACCGTCTGGAGGTGGAGTCGCCATTCGCCGGGGGCGCAGCTCGGGAAGCGCGTCTGCCGCTGTATTGAGCGAACCCGGGATGTAAATGGCACGAAGGGACCTCAGATGCTTCTGACTCCAAAGGAGGAGATGACGAGCGAGATGCGACAGGTGACGAGAGCGCAAAACCGCCTTAACGGTAAATAACGCAACAGTCGCAATGTTATTGGTGTCGGCTAATACATCCTTCCCTCGCATCTCCATAGCGGAGCGTACAAGTCCCAGATATACAGCGCACCGCTCGCGGCAGTTGGGGTGGTATGCACACCCCTGAGACTGCAAGCCCGTCATACGTGGCTGATCATCCCGTGCTGAGGGCATTGCAATATACAGAATGCCAGGAGACCCCTCAGGGGCATATCTTCTATCGGAAATGCCGGGTCTACCACGGGGAAAAATTTAAATGACACGCAGGTGCAATGTTTACACGGTGTATGTCGGTGTGCCACGCTCTCCTCGAGACTCGATCGTAAGCCAATGCTGAAGCGGTCTCATATGAAGCAGCTCGGGCGGCGTCACAACCGCAGCATGCTGTCATATGTCCAGGAGCTTCTGAAATTGTTTCAGAGGGACCGCGTACTTCCCTCGAATTAAACCGAGGCAAGTCAGAACTGACTGGTTGCGCGCTCTTGTTAAACACGTCAATTAGTCGACCGAGTCTTATTTCCATACTGAGAAAAAGGATCCTCTGCACGGGGCAAAGTTGCTCTTTCCCAGTCGACCTGAAGACTTAAACGAGCGAGATGCCAAAGCATTAACTCTCTGTGTTCGCGCACGTCTGCCAAGAACGGGCTATTATAAGTCGACGTAGAAAAAAGCAGAATGCGAACAACGCTCTCTCTCTGACATTTTAATGCCGTGACTAGCACATGGAGACACGGAGAGAGAGAGACAGCTCGAATGGTGTACTTCGTATTAATATGCCCACCCCACGACGCAGAGCGAAAAACGGTCTAAAGCGAGGGGAGATGGACACATAAAGTACACGTCTACAGGTCTAAGGCTGCAAACCGATCTGAATATTGAAATACGAGCCTCGGCGTTATCATCCAAAAAGAACACCTTCGTAGAGCCGGTGCGTAAATCAAATCGATCGTAACCCGCCGCGTATTTTGGGTACTATGAGATAAGGCTGGAAAAACCCTATCATCATCATCTCGGTAAGAGGGACCGGCTCGAACATCCTTCGCCAACAGGATATCGACTTTTGCACGCAGTACATGTGCATCGGACGCTTTCACTACAGTGAAACGAAAGCCCGAAATTTTGGGGTGTGCCGGATTCGTAACCGAGGCGGATCGTGCGTAAAACCCAACGAAACGGGCTGGGAACTGAAGCCAAGCACCCAGGCACCGTACGAGGAGAAATAACGACACTACCGAAGTACCCGCGGTGGGGCAGCGAAGCGAGACAGGTGGGACTGCCGGTGCGTCTGCTGTGACAGCATAAACATCTACAGTATGTGTGTGTGACACTGACCTGAGCCCGCTGAGGGTAACGGTCGTCTGGTCTCCTCTACGGAGAGCGCAGACTCCGATGAGGGTGCTGGTGGTCCGGTCTCCTCAGCGGAGAGCTCGGACTCCTCAGGTCACCCGCTGGCGATAGAGGAGAGGTAGGGTGAGCTGGTGTGTGCCCGCTCACGGCTCTCTCGATCCTCTGGAGACCTGGAGAGGGAAGAGGAATGCACTCTATGTGTGGTTAGTGGGTACCGGCTAAACAGCCGGTGGAACATATGCAAACCAAGGATTTTCCACCCGACCCTCTATCGGGGGAAGGAGCTCCATCTCCTGAAGAGTGATCCTCTGCCAATCCGGGTCGCCCTTCACTGGCCACTTAAACTCCCGATTTTCACGGGAAGCGGCTAAGCGGGCGGGGCGAGCTGCTGACGACCGGTTCCCCTGCGCTGCCGAGATGGGGTCCGAGGAGGGGAACGGAGGTGGTCGCCGCAGGACGCCAACGGCGAGAGGCAGACTGAGGAGCCGGCGTGGTGGACCAAGGGCAGCTCTGTTCCGCCGGGGCATGACCTAAGAGATCGCCTCAGTCTGTGCAGCGGAGCTGTACGACTCCCCTGGCTCGCCGAAGAGGCCGGTCTGTGAGACAGGAGCATTCAAGTTGTTCTCGTCTGCGTCCGTCATGTCAGCCAGACACAGCCAAAGGTGGCGATCTTGAACCACTGAGGTGGACATCGCACGACTGAAGGTCGCGGCCTCCCTGGTAAATCCTTTGTGAGCCTGCAGCAACGTTATTACGTGCAGGGCTGAAGCCGCCTCTCCGGCATGCCTGATGGGCAGCGTCCGTAACCGGACGACTGTCTACAAACACGGGAGGGAAGGGTTGGGTGGTCCCTCCAGGAACGCATCCCGCTCCACTGAAGGGGTCCCCGCCCTCAGCGGCTCCGTTGGTGAGGGAGGTGAGGGGTGAAAGCTGAACGGCCGGACGGCCGCAAATCACGTCAGCTCTTCGTGCCGTCGGGGAAGAAAGGCACAGGAGGAGAGGACCGAGAGGCCCGAGCAGCTCCGAAGTACCAATCATGTGGGCGGGACGGTTCGGGCGGAGAGGGGTTAACCTTTCCAACTCTACCGTCTCCGCCGCTCGCGGGCACGGCCGCCATCTCCGGAACGACTCTGCCTCGGAGGAAAAATGGACACCCCTCTGATGCTGCAGAAGTGACGGGACCAGAAGGAGGTCCAATGGATTCGGCAGACATCGTAGAACACGACTCTGCAGTCTCCACCGGAGCCTCAACCGGCTGAGGATGAGAAGGCCGGTAGGTGGAGGACGCATCCTCCGTCCTACTCAGCGTAGTGACGCGAAGGGCGCCCTGCGAGCGCTTGACAGCCGCACCATGGCGGCGTCAGCACTGCAAAGGCGCGGACAGCGTTCCCGTAGAAACGACAGTCGTCTCCGCAATCCAAGAGGGTTATGCTCTCACAGAGAGAACAGAAACTCTCCACGAACGCAGCCCCGGAGTGCTCGATGCCTGAGCACGAAGACAGCGCTCGTGACCGTCACTGGAACCCTTATACTTCTCGCATCCAAGATCGCACGGGCGAAAAGCTATCCTGAAAAGGACGCTGATCCCCGCATATACGAGAGAGTGGCTGCCTTTAACAAGGCACAAAGCTCTCTCGTATCACTCTTTTAGGGAAATTCACTCAGATGCTTAGTTGATGAGCGCACAGGAAGGCAACGCACACACTAAACTCAAAACAATAAACAGATGTAGAGCCGTGGAATAAGCGAAGCGTCCGCTGTGATACTGCTAGTTCAACCAACTTCAGCAATCAAATCCCAACAGAGTAAAGTAGCTTCTCAGTAGCAGATAAAGCCGGCTTTCGAAGCGAAAAAGCTAATTTCCCTATTTGCACCTGCTGCTTATAAAGGCACCTGGCGGGGCGGCGCCAGCATTATGCAAATATCTCAATGCCAAGTTCATTGGCGTTTTAGTAGTATACGAAGCAGATTGGTCTCTCTAAGCGAGTTCCCAATTCGTCGGTCACGACGTGACGTCGTAGTGACCGACTGAAAGGGAACACAGCAACTTACACACAGCCATTTTAAAAGAGAGCTAAAACAAGCCAGTATCAGATTCTGGACACCAACAGGATTACACTATATTTCGACGTTGTTGTTATAAAATCATTCTCTAATCGTTCTCTCTCAAGAAATGAGACCTTGGGGAAACAAACTCGAAAAAAAAACAATTACACACAAACAATAAGAGCGTGTCAGATGGTTCACGTCATAAGCCTGCTACACGAAGCTAGCTGAATACACTCCAATATAAAAAGCTGTAGAGTATTTTCAGAAATACCTACACCAAATATATTTAAAACTTGTTCTGTGGTCTCACAAAGTTAATAGTATTTTATGCATTCTGACTTATTAAGACATAATCCAACTCTTTCCCCGCCAGCCAGCTGCAGCATTTTTTTTTTTTTGAGGTTTACAAAAGTTTAATGCCTTCCAGAAAAAGTTCTTCTTTAAATACTGAAAAAAATCTCTGGTTGCACATGATTGAATTGGGTTTTCTTAAAATTATTTTTCTTAAAAAAATTGTTGGATCTACATAAATTAATCATGTACATTAGTTCAATATGATTCAATCAGGTCTTCTTAAAATGAAATTAATTTTAATTAATGTTAATTTAATTTTAAGAAAACCTAATTTAATGATGTGCAATCGATGTCCAGAAGTTTTTTTTTTTCAGTATACAATATATCAAATTAAAAAACAGACCCTCTGCTTTTAAACAACAACAACAACAAAAAACATTTCATCCTACCTTCATTTGTTCTCTTTTTATCACCTCTCAAATATGTGTAGGTTTCTTCAAAAACACAAAATTTTGAGCTGAGATAATTCCATTTTTTGTGAAGGACTTTTGTTAGGGATCAGATTCAAAGCGATTCTCAAAACATACACGGACATACAGTAAAGTTGTTTGCCCTAGCGAGAGACTTTCGGGTTTTACAAGTTGCAGAAGATAATAGCTGTATTGCGGAAAGCTGGAAATTCTCTTCATTGAAGCATTTTCCCTTAATTAACTGGTCAATGGTGGGGAAAGAGTTAAGAGTTGAATCCCGTGTGACATGTGAAAGTGCATTTTGGACAGAAATACTCTTAGCCAGGGTTCATACAAGTTTCAGACAGTTTTTTCGAACAAGGGTACATCTTACATAACATTTTTTTATGGGCACTTCCCCCGGAAAAGGACGCCCGCACATCAATTAGCGTGAGAGCAGAGGAAGCTAGAAATCACAGACATCACTTTGAGTGACAGCTTTGTTTTATATCAAGATTCAACACTGGCACGGAAGAAGAAGTGTGTTTTTTGGATGTAATGACAATAAAGCCTTGTTCAGCTTTCCAAGTAAGCCAGCCTTATGGAAGCAATAGTTTATTTATCTGAGGTAGCAGCAGAGTTTTGCGTGTGTGTTTGTTTAACGATGCTGGATTTCGTTGCAAAGTCCCAACCGGGTCATACACTCTAAAAATGGCTGGGTTATTTTTGACCCATAATGGGTAAATATAGAGTAGTATTACATCCTTCATATCTCCGAAGAGTCTTTAGTTTTATCAGATTTATGAAAGACAGATTAGCTCTAGCGAATTTAACACAACCCTTTTGGGGCGTGCCGCAGGAGGAGCGAGTCACGAGCAAGCAACAATGGATAACTTATGACTCACTATATTGTTTACATTATATGCACTTATGCACCGATTTCCAACATAACACAGAAGTCTTACTGTCTGCTACACTCTAAAAATGGGTAAATATTGGACAGAACACATGCTGGGTTAAAAATTACCCCGTGCTTGGTTAAAAATGACCCAATGATGGGTTGTTGTTATGCAACCATAGGGTATAATAACCCAGCAGTCGGGTTAAAATAACCCAGTATTGGGTCAGTTTTTAACCCAGCACATGTTCTGTAGGTACTCAAGATTACTATGAGAAAAGCAGAAACAGTGGGTTATGGGAGCCTTAACAAATTTGACTGTCGACATTCAAACCCCCACTTCTAAAAAAAATCCACTTCTTTGGACAAGACATACAGTAGTAAACAGTTGCAAAAACAATAAAGATGCAAATAATAACATTGCAAATTATGAAAAATCTAAATGTAAAAATGAAGAAACTAAACCACACATTAGGGGGCGCCGTGATCCATGTCATTGCCACATTATGTTGCATTCAGGTCCAAGTACTCACAGGGGACACAAGTTTAAAGGTAATCCACTAAGACCGACGAAAAATTTAAATTTGCTGATATGGCTAGGCACTATACTCTCATTCCGGCGTAATAATCAAGGACTTTGCTGCTGTAACATGGATGCAGCCGGCGTAGTGATATTACGCAGCAGCCGAAAACAGTCCCATGATTTGGAAAAAATAAATGATAAGTTGACATGACTTAAAAAACCAATTGAAATGGTTTAACTTATATTATTATGTTACTTTAACTTACCATTACTTTTGATTTGTGGAACAGAAGAAGTTAAAGGATGAGAAGAAATGAAATAACAGTTTGAAAAATAATCAGCATTCAGTGCTTGTTGTAAAGGTCAGTGCTTGAAGCTGGTTTCTGTAGATTGCACTGATGCATATCGCTCAAGCCTTCGGTGGCATGTTTTTCACAAACACCATCGACTGGCTGCCCTGAACTTATGTACAATCACCACAAGGCAATAATTTCCAGGTTAAATCATCAAGGGCTGAATGCTTCAAACACGTCTAAAGCAACAGGACCATAAATGGCATCCGTGTTTACTTCAGTCAAGCCGACAAGCCTCAAGGTCGCCCGATTTCAGAGCAATAAATTCCGCTCTCTTTTTGAAATGAGCAGCACGAACAAATGCCATCTCACATGAAACATTTTAATGTAAAACCTGAAGAATGTGTTTCATGCACTTCCAATTCAAAGTAAGTTCTTATAAATTAAATATAAAGCAATTGCGGCCAAAGCACAGCTCCTTTGGGGGCAGCTGATCTTTAATTTGATACATCTGCACATATGACATTTCCCCTACAGCGCAGCGGGACGCTTCCTCTGTACTTCCGTTATACATCAGCGTATCCTGCTTTGCACGTCAGTCAGACTGGGTGTAAATCAGTCACAGGGACAAAGTTCAGTCACCGTATCAGGCAAACCACAGACCTCAGGTGTATTTCTCACGCTCAATTCAAGTGAAATCAGCTTTGGCGAATTTAGTAATCTTAATCGCCAGTTGGCAGTACAGATGTGGCCTTTAAAAACGCGCGTTTTCTCCCGCGGCATTCGCCAAATCGTCTCGCGGAGTCACGCAGAATTCTGCAAGTGTTTTCGGGGGGGCTACTTTCCCTTTTCCCTTAATGTGTTTCGCTTCACAGAAAATCCACCAGGTGGCGCATAAAAAACTACATTTTTATATGCGTTGTCATTGCGGTTGTTTCCAGAAGTTAATAAGGGCATTGCTGAATATTTAATATTTCTATTAAAACAGCAAAGTGACGTCAACCCCTTCTTGCCAGCATAACAGCGCATACATATATTAAGATGACTGTACGTGCAATGGGCATTTATACTAAGTGCAACAAAGAATTTAGTGTGAGCCTAATACCCTTAACTCTATTTACAATGAATATCTTAATTATTTGTGTTGTCGAATTTTGACACCGTTTCATTGTTTGTTTATAATATTAATAATTATGTCCGTTTTTCTAAAAGTATTAATATTTTAAAGAGATTCATGTGGTATAAAAATACATGTTTTAAAGTTAAAAATGTTGTAAAAATATATTAGTATTATTGTTCTTAATATATTAAGAACAATAATATGACACATGTATATTGCGCAAAAATGCTATACATATGGAAAGATGAATTCTTCTCAACCACCACCAATAAAGTTAAAAAAATATTCTTTAGAAAAATAGCGTTTAAACCCACACAGAGCGAACAAGAAAACATGGGCCTATGCTTACATACTGTACAGTGGGCATATGATATCTTTATTTAGTTTTACATATTTAAAACTTTAATAATACCTTTCTTGCGCATATAGGCAGTCAGTGTTATGATTTTTTTTAATCCTTTCAGCCGTTATTCATAACAATAAACAGATTTCCTTATTGAAAGAAAAACGTAGAAAATGTTATTATGGGTATAGTTGATGCAAATAAAGTGTGCAGTATGCAAAAAATGCAAACAAATTATTTCTAAAAGTGGCAAGATTTTAAAAAGATAAAGGTGGTATAAAGAAAGACATGAGAAAAGTAGAGGTATGCAAAAGAGCACAGTTTAGTTATTGTTAATTAAAGCGGTTTTATACACCTTTGTTTGAATTGACAAGCATTTTATTCGCCACTTTCAACACATTTTGTGATTCATTTACTGATTTATTACAGAAAATTGTTGTCAGAAGCAAAGATATTGTACAAAGCATCTTTATATGTATGTTTTAAAGTTAAAAATGTTGTAAAAAATATATTAGTATTCTTTAATATAAGAATAACAATATGATACATTTATATTGCGCTAAAATGCAATATACATTATTCTGCAAGCAATATAAATTATTCTCAACCACCACCAATAAAGTGTAAACATTATTCTTTAGAAAGAAAACGGCGTTTAAACCCGTGTTGCGTGGAGCGAACAAGAAAACATATGCTTACATGCTTATTCGGCCTATGATATCTTTTTTATTTAGTTTTACAGTTTCAAAAGTGGCAAAAAAGTTCTTAAAATCTAATGAATACTGGTTTTGTAAAATGTATATAACTGCAGATGCGTGCGTGGGATCCGGGCAGGTATCATTTTCCTCCAGACCTTGACGCATGGTCGCGGGAAGGCAAGAAATATATTTTTTTAAGTTAAAATATTTTGCACAATTGATATATTACTTATGAATATTTTAGGAAATTATTTTTGACACACGTAGGTTATTCCGTGTATTTTGGATTTTAATTTCATTACTGTGCCTATCCGTGGCCTCATCCGAGCGCACTTTCTCCGCCTTGCATCTTTTGAAGACATTGGTATGCAGCACCATGACCCAGAAAAGACTCACACACCTTTCCCTGATGCATGCCCACACAGAAATACTGAACTCCCTGGATATTAGTCCTCTAGCTCATGAGAGACTTTGGAATCTCTATTATACAACCGGCGCAATTCGCGAGGCGAGTTTTTTCTGTTCGAGTAAAGAGCGCGTTGATATTATGCGTATTAACGGAATGACAACGCGGGTTTGTTTATTACATGGATGCGCAGCAGCACAAAAACGCTTTTTAATATGAAAAATTAAAGGATTAAAATGTAACAGATTATTATTGAGTCTCTTGGACATAAATGATGACCAATTATGAGACGTTAGAAGGCGCAAAGAGCTGCTTCATCTGTAGCTAAGTAAATAAATGCTTTGCTTTAAACAAATGCATCTACTTTTAAATGTTTTTTTTTTAAATGCTACCCAACGGATTTATTGTATATAATGACTCTGCACCTGTAGATATGGTGAGATGAGAAAACATTTTAAGTAATGCTTTTAAAAAAAACATTTCGCTGTCCAAGTGCTGAAATGGCTCTCCACACGTTTGTAAATTCTTTATCTTTTGTTTGTAACAAATAAAGTATTTTTACAGTACAAACCTTATATAAAGCCTATTCTAAAAATGTAATTATACACCATGTTTTTCTTTATAAAAGTATACAATATCAGAACTAAACCCATTATTATTTTTGTTCAAATTATGAATTATTTATATGTTTAAAAAAGACAGTAATAGTACTATTTAGTAAAAAAAGATCTATATAAAAATATACTAGGTATGTTAATGTGAGAATATTTTACATCTGTTAATCGACGTGTGATCTTAACTTAAAAACGAAAGTAAAATATGTTCGTCCGCATGGACATTGAAAACTGTGAAGTTTAATCAATATTATATGTTGTTATAATATAATATGTTGTATGTAAATTGTAACGAAAGTAATTCCCCCTGGGATAAGTATTTTTGCTTCTGATTAATAGCGCATATTCATCTGAGAACTGATGATGTCTGTGTGTTTCAGACCCTGGCTGTGTGCCCTGAAGTGTATATGACAATAAAGTAGTAAATCTCAATGTATTTATTTTTAAAATGTATTTTAAATAGGCCTATAGGCTCATAGGTTTTTTGGTTAAAAAATTCACAGCACCCCCTGTTCAAAATGACTTCCAGCGGCCCTGCCTTGAAGCTTTGTGGCAGTCAGTGTTATGATTTTTTTTACTCCTTTCAGCCGTTATTCATAACAATAAACAGATTTCCTTATTGAAAGAAAAACGTAGAAAATGTTATTATGGGTATAGTTGATGCAAATAAAGTGTGCAGTATACAAAAAATGCAAACAAATTATTTCTAAAAGTGGCAAGATTTTAAAAAGATAAAGGTGGTATAAAGAAAGACATGAGAAAAGTAGAGGTATGCAAAAGAGCACAGTTTAGTTATTGTTAATTAAAGCGGTTTTATACACCTTTGTTTGAATTGACAAGCATTTTATTCGCCACTTTCAACACATTTTGTGATTCATTTACTGATTTATTACAGAAAATTGTTGTCAGAAGCAAAGCTATTGTACAAAGCATCTTTATATGTATGTTTTAAAGTTAAAAATGTTGTAAAAAAATATATTAGTATTCTTTAATTTAAGAATAACAATATGATACATTTATATTGCGCTAAAATGCAATATACATTATTCTGCAAGCAATATAAATTATTCTCAACCACCACCAATAAAGTGTAAACATTATTCTTTAGAAAAAAAACGGCGTTTAAACCCGTGTTGCGTGGAGCGAACAAGAAAACATATGCTTACATGCTTATTCGGCATATGATATCTTTTTTATTTAGTTTTACAGTTTTAAAAGTGGCAAAAAAGTTCTTAAAATCTAATGAATACTGGTTTTGTAAAATGTATATAACTGCAGATGCGTGCGTGGGATCCGTAACAGACTTCCAGCGGCCCTGCCTTGACGCTTTGTGTGTTCGACTTTAAATGGTGCGGCGCTGACTGGTCGGCGTATGACATCAGAGTACCGCGAGAGCAAAGGTAAAGTCGGACCATTTGTAACATTTCGACTTGCTCTCGCGGTACTTTGATGTCTTCGTTGCCGAACTGTCTGCGCAGCGCCACATAGAAACGCCCTTTGACTCTTTAAGGCAAAGTACCAGCAACATGAGAAGTGGTGGCACGCAAAAGAAAGTGAAGGTACGCAGTACGCTAAAATATAAAGCGTCTGTACTGCGAGCACTGGTATAATTATTTACATCGTGTGTTGCTCTTTCACCATTGTGCACCCGCGCACTCGCTCTGTAGTTTGTAGCTCGCGCTCCGGCTTCGATAAACAATGCCCGTTTCTCAATACCAAGTAGGGGAGAGTGGGGCAAAGTGAGCCAGTGGGTAAGTTGACCCACCCCCTTTATCTAGGCAACCATACAGATTTGTAGCCGTGTGACCACAAATACAGGTAGCAACCATAATTTATATTGGGCTATGTTAAAGAGAAGGACAAATTAAAGAGTTATGATTAAAGTATGATTTAAAAAAAAAACAGTTTTTATCCTATCAAAGTAAAATGTATACATACCAGGTATAATGGCTGTTATGTCAAAGTAGATTTATCCAGGTCTAAATATTTATACCATAAATATTGGTGATAGGCTAATGTATAAAACCATGTGAATGATTTAGCTAAAGATTAGCCTGAATTACTAAGCTAGGCAGTTTTCCAAAACGGTGGCTGTGGGGCAGAGTGAACCAGATGGGGTAAACTGAACCAGGGGTTCAACCCCACCATGAGGCACTGTAACCATTGAACATGTTTCATAACAAAAAAAAATTCTGTGTAGTTTCGCACAACTGATTTGTTCATTTTTAAACATTTTAGAAAACATATCATGCTAAGACATTACAATATTAATTAATTTTTATGCATTTGGCGTTTTGCAGGTCCACACTGAAAAAACAAACATACCACTCAGAAACGTCCATTGACAATCTCCAAACAATAAGTTGTTCCTCAAAATCTGTATTTTCATCTGATACAGACTCAAACATGAGTGGATGACATCAGAGTACCGCGAGGGCGATTTAAAACCAACCTCATCCGCTTTATTTCTCGTGGTACTCTGATGTCATCTGCTTGTCGGTTCTTGTGGCGCTGCGTAAAGTTGACCACACCTAAAAAATGTACTGCTAAACTCGACAGAAATGCTCTGTATACCAGCACCTCCTTTATTACTTGTATAGCAGGAAAAGTTCTATTTTACTTCTCAGCGTGATAAATAGCTTACAAGGTTTGGTGTGTGAGCGTGTGAACTGACAGAAATGCGTCTGTCTCATAGTGAATGCGTGGGACTTGAGAGCCTAGGTTATATCAACATATGTCAAATTAAGTTACCTGATATCCACTTAATTTTATAAGTTATAAACATTCATTTAAAATAACATACAGCGTATGTATTAGGCCTATTTGCTTAAATTGCATTTTAACAAAGAAACTGCAAGGGTTGAAATTAAAACCCAACGCGCTGGTGAAAACTGGATAAACCGGTTTTCTTTTGATTCCCTGATGATGAGGTGATCGATTAGCATTGGGGGTTGGCAAAGAATTGGCAGACCTAGGGGTGGGTGGTTTTTAATTTCTTGACTCTGTGTCACTGGTAGCTGCTAAAACAAGCAGCTAAACCATGTACAATTAATTACATTTTGGAATTAACTTCCTTCATGTCTTTTTATTTATACACTGTAAAAAATATTTTCTGAATTTTTAAGTAGTTAGCATTAAATATGTTTACAAACAATTGGTTTACAAACTCTGGGATGTTTGTGATTATCATCATTCAGAAAAGTGGTGCTTGTGTTTAGACTTGTGTTTTACGTGATTAAATCATGAAGATTACATTAGTTTCTTTTCAGTGTAGAACAGTTTGTAATCAAAATGCAAAAATATAGTATATTTATAAACATCGCTGAAACAAAGAGTGAATTAAAATTAAAAAAGTAATAAAGTTAAAGCTGCTGATAATTTTGTTTATATTTACTAGCCTTTTCTGAGTGAAAAATGTTTAGATTTTGTTAAGTAGCCTAATACTCCAATTTATTTCAGTGTGGGTTTCTCATTTTTATCAGCTTTCTTTTGCTTTTCAAAGGGCCGTCTACCTTTGCTACCGCCAGTGCTTTAATGTGGGCCGGTAGGCGCCAGTACTCAGTACCGCCACTTCCAAATATAGCTCTTGCGTACCACCACCTCTCCCTGCGCCCAGAACGTACTTCTAGCGTACCAGAACGCTCATTTGCACATCTGTTTAAATCAGAGGCTTAATTTAATCCTTTGGCTGCGCTGCCGCTTTTCAAAGCGCCCTTCACAATGCAAGCTACCTAATTCGTCCCACCGAGAGCAGAGACTACATTACCCATACACCTTTGAGTTTTACAAGTTAAAAGCGCATGCGTAGCTTTTGCTGCTGTCAATAGGCTTGTTCGACTTCATGCGGCGCCCCGAGAATCGACAGCCGGAAGACGTCACAGTATCGCGAGAGCGAGGCGAAATATGATTTCTTGAATCATTCTCGCGGTACTCTGACGTCATCCGGCTGTCGGTTCTTGTGGCGCCGCATGAAGTCGAACAAGCATAGTGTTAACAACGTGGTTTGGAGAGGTGTGTGAAACGCGCAACCATAGCTGCTCTGTTAAAATGAAAATACAATGAATACTTAAAATGCCCTCCTGGTTTTAGACTCTGAGGAGTAAAAGAACAAGGCTTGAATCAGAGGACTCTCGCTGGCTGACATCCCACCAAGCCAGAATGATATCGCTGGTACCCTTTTGTAGGTACTACGTGACAATCTCTGCTGTCGCGGCTGTCAGCTTGGTTCCCCTCGACGCAACTTCGGATTTCCTCAGACGATGTGCAGTGTAAAAACATTATTGAAATTGTATTATACATACTTGCTCAACTACAAGTGAACAAAATTTCAATGAATTTGAACGACGCGCACAGGAGTTTTATCCCCCGCAAAATGGAAAACAATGGGACAAAATAAAGTGATGACTTTCGAGTTTCAAATGGCCAATATTTTGTTATTCTTGAACCCATAGACATGGTCTTGGTGTCCAGAGAGTATCTTTGCCCGACAGCGACAATATGTTATTAAAAAATAAATTACATCATTATGGATAAATGAGTGCTTGCAGAATATATATATATTTGAGAATGCTTATCAGTACTTTTTTGTTTCTTTAACTTTAAAGATGAATATTCTTCTTTAGAGATGGGCAATTTTCAGCAATAGCACATTATATTCAACATTTTGAGCTCATAAAAAAGATTTTTCGCTTATTTAAATGATTTTTTTAAATGTTTTTATGCACGTTTTGGTGCAATTTCATCAAAAGCTTATAATTAGGAAATACACACAACACGCTTAACGTATATTTTCTATATGTTAAAAATGTTGTAAAAATTGCGTATTCTTATATAATAAGAATAACAATATGATACATTTATATTGCGCTCAAAATGATTTAGAAATGGAAAAAGGAATTCTTCTCAACTGAGTGCTTGCAGAATATATATATTTGAGAATGCTTATCAGTACTTTTTTGTTTCTTCAACTTTAAAGATGAATATTCTCCTTTAGAGATGGGCAATTTTCAGCAATAGCACATTATATTCAACATTTTGAGCTCATAAAAAAGATTTTTCGCTTATTTAAATTACTTTTTTATGTTTTTATGCACGTTTAGTTTTGGTGCAATTTCATCAAAAGCTTGTAATTAGGAAATTCACACAACATGCTTAACGTATATTTTCCATATGTTAAAAATGTTGTAAAAATTGCGTATTCTTATATAATAAGAATAAAATATGATATATTTATATTGCGCTCAAAATGATTTAGAAATGGAAAAAGGAATTCTTCTCAACTACCACCAATAAAGTTTTAAAATTCTTCTTTAGAAAAACGGCATTTAAACCCACGTGCACCGAACAAGAAAACGTATGCTTACATACAGTCCGTGTATGATATATTTTTTATTTAGTTTTACATATTTTTATTTATATGCATTTAATAATAGTCTACCGTAAGGTCATAATGTACACACTGTTAAAAATGATTCAGTGGCTTTGTAAATATCTCTAAAATAAATGATTAAAGTAACTTAATAAAATCTCTTAATGCAGTTATGCGATTTTTTTTAGTTGGAAAATAAATTACTTAAAATAGAACAGATATTTTGTGTAAAATGTACATATATTATTTGATGTATACGCCTTAATAATATAAGTATTACATTTACAGATTATTTTAGTCAATATATTTAAAAAGGTCAGAGTAATATATTTAAGTTTTTAAAACTGTAATAATTGCATATTTCAAATTATTATTATTTCTATTTGACATCAAAAATGTGTAAGTTTTACGCCTAACTTGAAGTATGAATTACTTATATTTTCACATTGATATTATTTGAGTAAATGTAGGAAAAAAAATAAATTAATAATAAGTAGAAAAAATGTCAATTTTAAACAATCACATAGCCAACGGTTTTTAATCAGCAACAAAGAAACTGCACATTTTGCCGATGACAAACACCTCAGAAACTCCTCCAATTTATGAATATTTACACTCACAATATGATTTTATTTCCTTGGTACAAAAGTATAACATATTATACAAATTCTCAGTGAAATGTATTAAACACCATTGCATACTTTTTATCGTGTTTCATACCATGTAAAGGGAAACATGATAATATAAAAAGTAGCCTACTGTTCAGTAATGCAGAAAAGTGCAACACAACCATGTTAAAGCTATTAAAACGTTCAGATGCA
Source organism: Misgurnus mizolepis (assembly GCA_025389145.1). Classification (NCBI taxonomy): domain Eukaryota; kingdom Metazoa; phylum Chordata; class Actinopteri; order Cypriniformes; family Cobitidae; genus Misgurnus; species Misgurnus mizolepis. The sequence goes on along the minus strand of JAIFKI010000002.1, from coordinate 27,813,040 downwards.
AAAATGAACTAAATGGAAAATTAGATAAACTAGTTAATGATATTGCGTAAATGCGCTCGGTCTCTTCAAAGGTCTTCGCGAATTATTTTGTTATAAGACTCGATTATCATACATCACGTCTCTTCTACTGTAAGTACACGGAAAAAATAAGACAAATGATGCGCGTTTGAGTCCGATTTTTATGAAGAATATGTGACTGTTTATGTAACTGGCAAAAGAAAACTTCGCCAACAAAATGTTTGCCAAAAAGCATGCATTTGTATGACATCAAAGTCTATCGCCTAAACATTGATAATCCGTGTCATGTTACTTCAATATCATACAGTATACGCTAAGCATGAAGTCGAGCACACACATTGTCGTCAGTATGGCCTACATGAAACACGCCTGCCCTCTACAGGTTTTTATATTTCCTGCGTCCCCCACCGAACTCCCCTTCTGCGGGATCTCGCAGAATTTCGGAAGTCTCCGCGGCATTCTGCTCTCAGAGACGCGCATTTTTAAAGGCCACATCTGTAAATGCAATATTATATAATTTAAGTAGACATGCAATGATGATAGTCAGACCCTTGCAAATGTAAATTACATATGATTCTAATCAAAGAGATACAAATCTGTCATTCATGGAAGATTTCCCATCATAACTTTGGGATGGCTAAAAGATTTTATGTTTCTATATAAATGTAAGATCTTTAAAGGGGCACTCCACTTGAAAATCAGCTTATTTTCCAGCTTCCTCATAGTTAAACATTTGATTTTTAAAGTTTTGGAATCCATTCAGCTGATCTCCAGGTCTGGTGGTATCACTTTTAGCATAGCTTAGCATAATCCATTGAATCTGATTAGACCATTAGCATCGCACAAAAAATAACCAAAGATTTTCGATATTTTTCCTATTTTAAACTTGACTCTTCTTGTGTACGAAGACTGACAGAAAATGAAAAGTTGTGATTTTCTAGGCAAATCTAGAAACTATACTCTCATTCCGGCATACTAATCAAGGACCTGCTGCCATATCACGGCTGCAGCAGGTGCAATGATATTAGGTAGTGCCCGAAAATAGTACCCTGCTATTGAAAGTTACTAAGGGGACTATTTTCGAGAAAAATGGTAGCACCAGACCCGGAGATCAGCTAAATGGATGTCAAAAACGATAAAAAAAATGTAACTCTAGGGGAGCTGGAAAATGAGCATATTTAAAAAAAGGTGGAGTGTCCCTTTAAAGAAAATATCAGTCGACAGTGATCATCATGTTAAAAAGTTTAAATACCATGGCACATAATGTGTTGTTTTGGAAAAACAAAGGATGTGCTTAACCTGGACTTTTTTTTTTTTAGGAATACAGACCATTTAATGGCTCATTTCTTATTTCTGCTGCCTGTACATATCCCACTTAGTACACAGCTACCTCAAAAATAAGGTAAGGAACATTAAATATTGATTTGAAATATTTCATTTGCTTATTTTAATGAACTCAGACCTTCTGTGAAGAAAACCTGTTTACTTTCGGTTTTAAGATAAGACGTTTAAATGTCAAGAACACTATTTGGTTCAATCATTTGTACATATAATGTCATATATGTTATTAAAAAACATTTATATAAACTTTGTGTAATATTAAACTGCACTCCTCAGAATGATTTGCAGAATCTGGTGTGTTGTTAGTTTTGAGCGGTTGTTATCTGGAAATAACAAACCTGCAAATGTTGTGACTGGCCAATCAGAATCAAGCATTCCAATGAGCCGTGAAATAATAGGAATTAAGGCTGTTTGTGTAAATTATGTTATGTTTCTGTGCACTGGACTTCATGTTAAAGGCGGGGTGCACAATCTCTGAAAGCCAATGTTGACATTTGAAATCACCTAAACAAACACGCCCCTACCCCAATAGAATCCGGACCATCTTTTGATAGACCCGCCCCACAAATACGTAACCCAGGCAACGATGTCAGTTAGTAGACACGCCCCTTACTGCTGATTGGCTACAAGTGTGTTTGGTTCTCGGTAAGACTTCCTTTTCCAAAGGGTTTCTCAAAAATCGTGCACCCTGCCTTTAACATCTGCTATGTGAAATAGCAGTACTTAATTAAAAATAAATTACAATGATCCCTCTTGGTTTTTTTTTCTTTAATATTAACAATTTTGCAGATTCTGCAAGAGGTACCTGTTATGAGCTCAACTGCACTGTATATACAATATTCCTTGTAGTAATAAAAAATTCACCCTCTATACATTTTCATAAACCTACCCTATTACAATTGTATATACAATTAATTGTATATCAATTGATAACTGTAAAAAAATCATACAGTAGTTTCATAATACATCTTTTTAATAATACATATGTTAGGAATATCTATGGCAGGTATATATTTTAAATCCACTCGATGTTGACAGGTGTTAAGTTTGAGTTTTGCAAGTTAATTTTGGCATGTGTTGTGTGTATTTCCAGTGTTATTTTGAGATACTTCGCTTTCCACCTGTCTAACAGCTCACCAGTCACTCTGATGGACTGAAAAGCGGACAGACCCAGTGGAGCAGCACTCTCACACACACACACACACACACACACACACACACACATACACACACACACACACACACACACACACACACACAAACACAGACAAACACACACCTACAAAAAACAAGAACTAAAAACACCTGCTGGGATGAGCACACACTAAAAATGTCTCACACTGTGAGTCTGACAGATGAAAATGGACATCATCACACACCATCACCTAATTTATACACTATAGAAGCCATTCATTGTAAAACAAATTGCAACTGTACACAAATAAATGCATACACACACACACAAGGAGTATATGCACTGCTAAAATTTCTTTTACATTTTAAGTAAAATTTTAGTTTTAGAAAACAAATTTAATGTGGTACATGCTTAAACTTCATTTCTTTGCTAAAAAGTTCTTATTTTAAGAAAAATAAGAACTTCATTTCTTTTTCTTACACTATTGGCAAACTGCCTTAAAAATAAACCATACAACAGTTTGTTCTTCTTCTCTGAAAAAAAAAAACACTTAGAGGGATAGTTAGGCCGAAAATGATTTTAAACCCATGATTTACTCACCCCCAAGCTGTCCGAGTTGCATATGTCCAACACATTTTCGGATATTTTAGAAAATGTTTTAGATCTTTCAGTTGATTAAATGTAATGTTACGGGGTCCACGACCTTCAAGTCCAAAAAAAGTGCATCCATCCTTCACAAATTAAATCCAAATGGCTCCAGGATGATAAACAAAGGCCTTCTGAGGGATCCGTGCGATGTTGTTGTAGAAATATCCATATTTAAAACTTTATTAACAAAAATAAATACCTTCCGGTAGCGCCACCATCTTAGACTCCTCTGTAATCAGGAGAGAGTATTAGCGTAGTGTACGCACTTTTCTTAGTGACGTATGACAAATTCGAGGGCGGGGGCACAGAGCAGCAGCAGAGTAGCCTCCGTAGGCTGCGTAAGCTCTCATCCTGAATGCGGACGCGACTAAGATGGTGGCGCTACCGGAAGGTATTTATTTACGTTAATAAAGTTTTAAATATGGATATTTCTACAACAACACCGCGCAGATTACCCTCAGAAGACCTTTGTTTATCATCCTGGAACCGTTTGGATTTATTTTGTGAAGGATGGACGCACTTTTTTGGACTTGAAGGTCGTGGACTATGGGTGGACACCATAACATTACATTTAATCAACTGAAAGATCTAAAACATTTTCTAAAATATCCGAAAATGTGTTTGTCTGAAAAACGATGGACATATGCAACTCGGACAGCTTGGGGGTGAGTAAATCATGGGTTTAATATCACTTTTGGCCGAACTATCCCTTTAAGGGGTAGTTCACCCCAAAATGAAAATTCTGTTGTTCCAAATAATGAATTATATATATATATATATATATATATATATATATATATATATATATATATAATATATATATAATATATACATTCTTTTGTGTTTAGCAAAATAAGAAATTATATATATATATATATATATATATATATATATATATATATATATATATATATATATATATATATATATATATATATATATATATATATATAATTTCTTATTTTGCTAAACACAAAAGAACGTATTTGTAATAAAGCAGGAAACACCATTGACTTCCATATAAAGAATGGAAAATATTATGGAAGTCAATAATGCTCAAAAATGGTTTGGTTACAAACATTACTCAAAATATCTTCCTTTGTGTTCAAAGAATGTATACAGGTTACAACTTTCTTGGGTGGTTTAATAAATGTTAAAGGGACTCATAAAGTATGGCCATTATCCTGAATCCACCCACAGATATTCATTAAATTGTCTTTTTGTTCCCTTCAGCCCAAGAGAGTCAAGGTCTTAAAAGCGATCAGTAAAGGATGAGGATTTTCATTTCTGTGTTACTTAATAAATGTAAATTTATCTTGCTTTAGGAACACTTACATATATATTTACTAAAAAAAAAAACAAGAAAAAAATACTTGCATATAAATTAATATATTAAAGAGCACCTATTTCATTGCTGAAAAACAACATTTGTGTATTTGATACACAACGTGTTCGTGTGGTTTGTGGTTAAAAAACACATCATTTTCCAAATAACATACTCTCTTCCTGAAACGTGATTGGCCTGAATACCTCTGACATCAGCCAGAAATCTGACGCTCGTTACCATGTTTGAAAGATTCGCTCACAATGCAATGCTAACAGGAGTTAACTTACAGGCTGTGAGTCCAAGCTGGAGGAATTATGATAATGTCGGTCTTGTCTACATTACCAATCCCAGTAAGTAAACTGTTGCCTACAATCCGTGTGTTTGTTGTAGTCCAAGAAAAGAGATTTACGTTGAAGACGATAATTCGCGTCATTGTTTACTTTGGGGTTTGTACCTTTTGCATATCGTACTAATACATACCAAAGGAAATGTAAAATCGTGAATCAGACTATAGGTGCCCTTTAAATTGGCAGCTCATTAAAATGATTCTGAACAGAAAGCAATGTGTTCATTTCGTGACAAATTTAAATTGTGTCAGCTTGTAATGTGACATTGTAAAGCACTGCAGTCGATTGCCTTGTCCTGCTCTAAAAATAACACCCCAACCTTTAAATACAGTGTTTGGACTTACTGTTTTTCTAAAGTGTTTGTAGTTGAGGGATTCAACATGCTCAGATTACAATACAAAGATCCTGTCAGAGAAATTCACTGTGGCTTTGGCAAATCTCACCATGTAATTTACTGAAGTAGACACTTTCCTCTCTTCATCTCCTCCAGGGAGATTAATTTCATACCCACTGTCACGTTATGTTTTGTTTTTCCAGTAAATATTAAAATCCCCCTGTAGAATCAGATAAGAGCACCGAACACACAGAGTGCATTATTTCAGATACACTCATCTACTGTCATCTTTGCCTGGCGGAGGATACAGCATAACCAAGCCTTGCTCTCTCTATATCCCTCACCCGGTCTTTCAATCTCTGTGTACATAACTGATATGCAAAGATGTATTATAGTGAGTTCAAATTACTTTTACTTGTGAGCAGTTAAGTAAACAGACATGTGACATAAATATAATTTGAATGTGAGCAAAACTTTATTAGCATGCTGGAAAGACCAGGCTACATCTGTATGGATAATATTGGATATAACAAGATTAAGCACTGCTATTACTATTAACTGTTTCCGCGCCAGCGTATTAAAAAAGAAGTTGCAAGCCAGCCCAGCATTTATTATGATTTTCACAAGCGTTTAATGTCTTCCAGAAAATGTACTTCTTTAAATATATAAACATACAATATATCAAATAAAAGAACAGATTTCTTTGCTTTAAACAAACAAACAAAAAAACGCTTCATCCTATCTTCATTTGTTCTCTTTTTATCACCTGTCAAATATGGGTATGTATTGGGTGTGCATTCTTGTAAAGGACTTTGTTAAAGATCAGATTTAGACTGATAATCAGAACATACACAGATTTTTTGCTGGTTTTGGATCAGTGGATGCTTCAGTGTTTTATAAGCTGAGTAAGGGTGACACCTAGTGGACAATAGCGAAAATATGAATTTGCTGTTAAAACTCGTCATTGGCAGAAAAAATTTTTTTCTTAGTTGACAAGATAACTCGTCAATAGCAGGGAAATAGTTAATGGGGCGAAATTCAATGCTCAGTCTGATGAGGAAAATCCCACCTTCCTGTTAAAGAACAATAGTCATCAATCCAACAGGGTGTTTCTCAAATGTGAGGACACGTCCTGCACTCAAAAAAATGAACTTTCGCCTTTGCCAGTTTTACTTAATCTTTTCATATTGTTATTACTTAAAAAAAATCATTTAACAACGTGAACTTAATTCAATTGAGTTTATTCAACAAAAAGATGTGTCTTGTCAGCTTTACTTAAAAATTATTTGTTCAGCCAACATAACAGTGTTGTGTAAAATTAACAGATTAATAAAACCAATACAGACTGGCATCTCATTGGCTGATGATGTTGCAGTGTATTGTGGGTAATTGTTGTTGTTCTGGCACCCTCTTGCAGAAGTGTAGCACCATTAGATAGGTACCTTTGGCCAAATATGAGTGAATTAACTTGTTCTGATATATTATTATAACAAAAACAAACAAATTAATTGTTTGAAATGTAACATTTCATTTAAAATATATTTGTGATGTACTTGATAAGTTATAGTTAATAGGCTTATATGATTAGTTGTATTAAGCAGCTGCACTATGATTGATTGATTGATTGATTGATTCAGTGTTAAGGAGTTATTAGATAAAAGGTGTGGAGTTTATAAAATGACATTATTCAAATTTTTGTCATCATTAATTAATTTTTTTATGTACAATCAACTCAACTGTTGTTTGTTAAGTTTACTTAATCTTCTTTTGTTAAATGAACAATTACTTAAAGGGTCACAAGGCAGCATTTTTATGTTAATAAATCATCTTCGTAAGTCGGTATATGGTTAAATGACTCATTACATGACGAATGAAGACTCTCTCGCCCGCCCCTACCGTCTGTAGGAAGAATACCCCACTTGCAAGTTCGCTGTATCCGACCCGGTGTCCTTCAGTCTCGTATAGTCTTAGATATAGAACGCATTTACTCCCAGACACTAGGGGGAGCTAGTAGAGAAATAATACTCAGACTTGCCTTGTGTGCCTTTAACAAATTATGTGGAACCTGTTGACAAAATATTTTTAAGTAAATCCAACATTTCATTTTTTTGAGTGGAAAGGCTGCATATCTCGGCTGCCACATCATCATCCATCATCTCAATTTAAAGGATGCTTCGAAGGCAGCCTTCTTTGGTGTCCTCCATTTGAAGGATGCATGAAGTGTATGCTTGATGGCCTCAAATCACCCATAACTCTTTGCACATATTCCAAAAACATTGAACATCGTGAGAATCAAAGCGGCACTTACTTTGCCCACTTTTATTTAGAAATAATAAGCCAAAGAAATATGTTAGCAAACAAGTCGCCACAGAGCTCACCTAATTTTGTTATGGTATATGAAGGCATACATACTTTACATTTATTAATTTAGCTGACGCTTCGATCTACAATTGCTGTATATGTCAGAGGTCGCACCCCTCTGGAGCAACTAGGGGTTAAGTGTCTTGCTCAGGGACACAATGGTGTGTCACAGGGGATTCAAACCCGGGTCTCTCACACTAAAGGTGAGTGTCTTATCCACTGCGCCATCACCAACTTTAAAAGGAGTCATATGACCCGATTTCATGTTTTCCTTTGATTTTAGAGTGTTAAAAGATGTCTGTGCATATAGAAGTTTCAACCCAAAGAGATCTTTTTTTTTAAAAGTGAAGCCTCATACAGTACACGCCTTCCTAAAACGGCTTGTTCAAACACACCCCCGCAGTTGGACGTCATAGTGCAAAGAACATTTGCATAACACCGCCCTTATGTATACACAAAGATAAAGAGTGTAACTTTCATTCGCACTGTAGTATTGTTGCCGCCATGTCATGGAGACGCTGTGTATTTCGTTGCAAAAGGCAAACTACTTTGTTTGGCCTTCCAATAGAGGAAACATTAAGAAACCAGTGGTTAGGTTTTATTTACAACACTGTTCCAGAACAGTACAGCCCAAAAGTTTGATTGTGTGCTGCACAATTTACGAAAGGACTACTTTTTAAACACGGGGGAGTTACAAGGCTGGATGTATACAAAGGCTTTGTCTAAAAACTGGACTTAGAGGAGCTAGAACAATGTACAGGATGTGGAAAATAATGTGATTTTTGAACCATAAACCCTGTGAACAGTAATCTTATTACACCAAATACACCAAATAACATGCTTTTTAGCCATAAAATATTGAATATTGACAGGGAATATTGGCCTTTTAATGTAAAATCTAATAATCAACATTAATAATTACAATTACAATTTAAGTGGAGTAATCAACAATTATGATTTCTGTCATAACCGTGCAGCCAAGTGCCACGATTTCCCTAAAGAGACTTTGCTTATATACATTCACCTAAAGGATTTTTAGGAACGCCATACTAATACTGTGTTTGACCCCCTTTCACCTTCAGAGCTGCCTCAAATCTAAGTGGCATTGATTCAAAAAGCATTCTTTAGAAATATTAGCCCATATTGATAGGATAGCATCTTGTAGTTGATGGAGATTTGTGGGATTCACATCCAGGGCACGAAGCTCCCGTTCCACCACATCCCAAAGATGCTCTATTGGGTTGAGATCTGGTGACTGTGGGGGCCATTTTAGTACAGTGAATTCATTGTCATGTTCAAGAAACCAATTTGAAATTATTCGAGCTTTGTGACATGGTGCATTATCCTGCTGGAAGTAACCATCAAAGGATGGGTACATGGTGGTCATAAAGGGATGGACATGGTCAGAAACAATGCTCAGCTAGGCTGTGGCATTTAAACGATGCCCAATTGGCACTAAGGGGCCTAAAGTGTGCCAAGAAAACATCCCCCACAGCATTACACCACCAACACCAGCCTGCAGTGGTAACAAGGCATGATAGATCCATGTTCTCATTCTGTTTATGCCAAATTCTGACTCATCGAATCGAGACTCATCAGACCAGGCAACATTTTTCCAGTCTTCAACTGTACAATTTTGGTGAGCTCGTGCAAACTGTAGCCTCTTCTTCCTATTTGTACTGGAGATGAGTGGTACTCGGTGGGGTCTTCTGCTGTTGTAGCCCATCCGCCTCAAGGTTGTGCGTGTTGTGGCTTCACAAATGCTTTGCTGCATACCTTGGTTGTAACGAGTGGTTATTTCAGTCAAAGTTGCTCTTCTATCAGCTTGAATCAGTCGGCCCATTATCCTCTGACCTCTAGCATCAACAAGGCATTTTCACCCACAGAAATGCCACATACTGAATGTTTTTCCCTTTTCACACCATTCTTTGTAAACTCTAGAAATGGTTGTGCATGAAAATCCAAGTAACTGAGCAGATTGTGAAATACTCAGACCAACCACGCCACGCTCAAAATTGCTTAAATCACCTTTCTTTCCCATTCTGACATTCAGTTTGGAGTTCAGGAGATTGTCTTGACCAGGACCACACCCCTAAATGCATTGAAGCAACTGCCATGTGATTGGTTGATTAGATAATTGCATTAATAAGAAATTGAACGGTTGTTCCTAATAATCCTTTAGGTGAGTGTATGTACTGTATGATGTCAACCAGCAAAACTGAAAGTGAAATACAGCTTTCCACGCTCTTTCTTATGCTGTCCTAAAGCAATCTCTTCCACTTCTTAGTTGGGTTAAAATTCCAGTGGCTTGTTTTCCAGCCGTGATGTTTTGGGCTGTGAGAGCAGTTTCTCTCATCGCTAAGCATCATTAATCAGGATTCTCGCTTAACCTGGACTCCAAATGATTCTAATTACTTTCCATTACGGTACTGCTGGCCAAGGAATACCGCTGAATTCTGTCACTTCATCAAAACAAACACCAGCCAGCAGCAGATAAGAAAGAAAAACGTTATACTTAAGAAAAAAATGAGTATGTTGTATGCAATACCTATCCATCCTCAACCTAAGCACAAGCTCCACTTTACAACACAAAACTAACATCCAAACTCTTTTAAATCCCAACACAACATTAAAAATTAACCACATAAAATAGGACCTACAAACATTTACTTTCCCTGTCCAATCCAATGCTCTGGAAATAAAACGCTTTCAATCTTAACTTTGTGTCCTTTTCTCATGTTGTGGCTAAATGTGGTTTCCCAGCAGTGTGCAGTAACCTTGGTAACCAGACTGATAAGTACCACAGTGTGGATAGGGTGTGGTTATCTGTATCCTCTGAAAAGAAAAGTTCAGAGGATGTGTCTAGAATAGTGTGGCTAAGCGCCTCAGATAAGACCCAAAGGGAAACAGAGGTGACTCCTGGAAAGTTTTGTCAGACTGACACGGGTCAAAAGTCTATGTTTCTTTTAGAAAAAGAATGTGAGCATTTCTTTTATTAGTTCTGATAATTGTTTCACATTTTACTGGCATAAACAAACACAATTCAAGCATTTATTACACTAGGTTGCATTTAGGACCCAAGTTATTATACTACAACAAAACAGAAACTCTCAAACACTAATATAACAACATACTAAACAATAATATGCCCCTCTCTTTTCATATCTTAATTATAAAGGAATAAAATAACCTTTTACTTTAATATTTGCTCTCATTATTCAGTCTCATGCAAAGCATCCTAGGAACTGAAAATCCTTGCCCAGTTTTAGCAATATTGATTTAATACAAAAAATTATTCATAAATGAGTCAAGTTCACAAAGGTTGATTTAAAACATGTTATCCTAGAAACCACATAATTTTTTTGTAGCGGAAGATTTTCCCGAATTATTTAAAAGATCCGCCCCTCAATATTTTTTAAAAAATGCTCCCGAGAGGGAACGCCTGTTAAACGCGTGCACGAGACAGAGAGAGAGCGTGCAGGAGCTCAGTTCTTCTCTTCGCTCTGTTTAGTTTCTGTCGGCATGTTTACCGTGTCTGTGCGGTTCGTGACTTGTGCCAGGGCTAGCATCGCAAATCATAGCTTACATCAACTTTTACCAGCAGTGATTTTAAATGGATTTCTCCAAATAGCATGACAAAATGAACCTTTCCAGTAGAAACTTCGCGTGGGAAGCCCAACCTGTCCTTTTAGCTCACGCCAGCGTGTGAAATAGTCTCCCATAAACATCTGGTCTTGTTTCTTTATTTATAGTCCTTTCTCTTCTTGTCATACAATTCGTAGACACTTTTTCTCTTGCAACCCTCAGACATTTTGAAAAAAACACAGTGAGAACGGGACCTTCAATGAATGGTTGAAACCGTAGCACAACACACATACACGTGAAAGTGCGCATGTGCAGAAAGCGAACGTAGAGGCGAGCACTTGCGACGGTTATATGTCAACATATAATCAGAATGATTGACATCTGGGATGACCAATAACAGTGGTGATCCACCCGGAAAACGAAAATCTTCCGCTATACCTTTAAGTGATGCAAATACCTTTTGAGTGGGGGGGGGTTAAAATGTGACGTACACCTTCAAATTAATATAACTCTAGCATTTTTTAAAGGTTTTTCTCAGAAGGGTCTGGGGGTGAAAATCTTAAATAAATAAAAAATCGTTATAGCAGTTTAAATCTTTTTTAAGAAATCAAAATAATTCAATAACATATTAATTTGGTAAATAAAATTATAAAAATGTAAATATTTCACATGCAAACATTAAGGGCTCTATCTTACACCCGGCGCAATACAGCGCAATGCGGGACACAAGTGTCTTGTGCTAGTTTCCACCCTGCGCAATTATCATTTTCACGTTTAGCGCCACGTTGTTTAAATAGCCAATGCATTTGCGCCCCCTCTTGCGCCCATGGGCGTTCTGGTCTGAAAATGAGGTGTGTTCAGGCGCATTGTTAGCGTTGCTATGTTGAAGCAACTAAAATAGACTACGCCATTGACCAACAAAAATCTGGTCTAAAGTCTAAAGTCAATGGCGCAATAGTGTTTTTTGTCATTTAAAGAGCGCATTAGTAATATGCGTCTATAAGCGGGACGACAACGCGTGTTTGCTTATCACATACATGAATGCGCAGCAATACAAAAACGCCTTTAAATATGAAAAATTAAAGGATTGAATGTAAAAGATTATTACTGAGCCTCTTGGACATAAATGAGGACCGATTATGAGACGTTAGAAGGCATAAAGAGCTGCTTCACCTGTAGCCTGGTAAGTAAATAAATGCTTTGCTTTAAACAAATGCATCTGTTTTTAAATGTATTTTTTTAAATGCTACCTCACGGATTTATTGTATATGATGACTCTGAACCTGTGGATATGATGAGATGAGAAACATTTTTAAGTAACGCTTAAAAAAACTGACGCTGTCCAAGTGCTGAAACGTGCGGAGAGCCGTTTGTAAATCCTTTATCTCCTGTTTGTTACAAATAAAGTATTTTTACAGTACAAACCTTTTCTTACACACTTGTAAATTATGTTTTGATGATATTGGATAGCCATACATTTAACACTAGCACTAACACTGTTCATACCAGACAGCAGTGCATGTCATTTTTGTCATGTTATATTTACTTCAAAGCTTCTATGGTCATGTTTTATGAAAAATGTGGGGTAATTTAAGCATACATAATATAATATATTCGTGATATTATTGTGTAAGAGCGACTAGACCTCCCACAAAAGTGCATGCCGCAATTTGCTTTCCGCAATTTGCATCCGGCAAGCTGGAGATCAAAGTTTTTCACCGCAGTTAAAATGTTGTTTTTGAAAGTCTAAATGTCAACAAATATAAAATAAAGCAGAATATTTCGTTAGATAAAAACATATTGTGAATTTTGGAAATCTGTCTTTATTCAATACATTTTGACTTTTGGAGTTTACAATGCTTTAGCATTATCGGAAATAATTGACACACGAATCGGAAACAATTTTATGCAGCCTCTAATGAAATCTAGAATGAATAAATAGTTCTGTTATATTAGGACAGATCATAAACATTTTGATCGAACTGTCAAGAGACCAAGAGACATCGCTCTCTGCTCCTCCATCAGACTCTGCATCATCAATGTTCTCAAGCAAGGATAAAATCTCAGTGACAGTCATTTTCTTTCTTGTTGCCATTTTGACGGTAAAACTAAGTTTTAGCTTAGCAAAAGCATACAAAACTGCCAGAGAAAGGTTGCTAGGCAACAGCTACGCACATCTTTAACGGCGGGAAAGAGCGCTGAGGAGATAAAACGCCTGTAATATGTGCGGTCAAATTGACCGCTATGGCCATTAGAGGTAGAAATACTCAGAACTCGTTTGTGTTTTGTAATTTTAATAAAATAACAATGTTAAAAAAAATTTACATTAATTTAAGAAAAGTCATGGAACTGTAGTTATATGGGTTTTATTTCAACAAAGTTATTACATTGCAAATCTTTAAAACGGTCAAAATGACTGCCTTGGTAGTTCTAGTGTTAAAGCAATTAAAAGCCTGCTTTCTTAACTTTCATGACTAAAAGAAAAGGGGTTTTAAAGGTTTTAATAAAAAAAATAACAATTTCAGTACAAGTGAAAAACATTACAATTATTTAACATTATTCTTAAAATGGGGGTCTTTTTCCTCGGCTTAGTTTTTCAGTTTACAAAGTCCTTCATCTAAATAGGGATTAGACATAGCGCCAGCGCAACTGGCTTTTAAAGGGGATGAGAGCTGAGACTCACATTGGTTTATTGCACATTACGCCCAAAATACTCCCATTACTCATTAAAAAAATAGGACCAACCCTTTTTGACCATGCACTCGGCGCACAAACCATTTTTCCCGTCGTTAAATTAGCAAAAGTGGTTAAAATAGGGCCCGCAGTCATACGTTTCAAGTAGTTGTGATCCAAATTTCAACTTAAAATCACAAAAAATGTGGTTTATGTTACAGTTTTAGTGGTTTTACCAACAATGGCCACTAGGTGTCAACGGTTTGCTGCATACTCGTCACAAATTAATAAATTACTGTCACTGCATTATTAATAATGCATAATGTTTTTGAAATATAAAAACTACATTCTAAGAGCTTTCCAATGATACATAGTTTGTCAAAAATGTTTGAAGATTTGTTATAGGATATAGTGTTATGAATAAATAATAATTAATATGCATTCCTATGGTGGGGAGGACATGTAACAAAAAACTGTCACTATATTATTTCTATCATCAGGTGGCCTTGAAATATGAAAACTACATTCTGAGAGCTTTCCGGTGATATATAGTTTGTCATGATTTTTGAGGTTTAGGGTAGAACTTTAGTGTTATAATTATGTAAAAACAAATTAGGACTTCCTGTGGCCCCGAGACATTTTACAAACTGACTCTCACTACGTCATAATTTTCCCAAAATGGTGATACAATTTGAAAACTAGAGCTTTCCAATGATATATAGTTCATAGTGCAGATTTTTAGGTTTAGGATAGGGTATTAGTGTTACAAATATATATTAACAAAGTGGGCCTACCTGTGGACCCGTGGCATTTAAGCTCTCACTATGTCATTCCTTTGCCAAAATGGTGATAATAAATGAAATCTACACACTTAGAGCTTTCAAACTATAGTTTGTCATGATTGGATAAGAATTCGCATGCAAGTAAACTTATGCGTCCCACTGGCGGGACAGTGACATTTAGCCTAATTTAAATGTTTTGAGGCACATTCATAAATGAATCAATTAGTCTCCCTACATAATATATTTTATAAAACACTGTGGAAATCTGTATTCTAGAGGGGTAGACCTGTCCAATGATAAATAGTTTGTCATGATAGATAAAAATGTACATGCAAAATATTCAAGTAAACAGGTGTCCCGCTACATTAAATTAACATTACATTTAATTAGGGTCAAAATTATTTTATTCAGTGTGGTGTCAATGTATGTTTTTGTTGTATAGTTGTCTCATACTTTTTAGATACGCTGTTATTTGTAGGTATTATTTGATTACAAACTGCAGTTATGACTGTATAGCACAGCTAGTTTTGTATAGCCAAATATCCATCGGCAGAATTATAAGCCCATTACGAAAACAAACTATGACTTTATTAAAGTTCTGTGTACCATGTTTCGAGTGCCTGTAACAAACGCCAACCAATACCAACATTTAAAGTTCGCAGGTGGGATTAAAAATAAGTTTGCAGGTAGGCGTTTGTCAGATAAGTATGAATTAGCATTTAGCTAACTGGCTAGCGGAGCCAAAGTGTTGTCATTTGTTTACATCCTTGTTACAACATACTGTAAAAAGCAGCCCTAAATGGCGTCACCCACTTTATTGACTGTTTCTGTAATTTATGAGAAATGATTTCTGTTAAAGAAAATAACTTTCTATTGAACTTTGAGCGTTGTAACTTTGTAGATGTTGTTTATGCTCATACAGCAACATTACACACTAACTGAAGTTAAAAAGTGAAATCATAATCAATGACCCCTTTAACATTCCACTTCTTTGAGTTATCAAACCCACACAGGGATGACGTCTCATATTGGTTCATCCAGAGCTTTGTCTGCTCATTGGCTTATCTCATCTCGAGCATACAGCACTTCTAAAACTGTCAGCGAATTACTGACATGAAGTATTGCTGAGATCCCCGCTACACCTCCAATTAAGAGCAAATCAAATATCAGCATACAAGGTAAAACAGGGCACAAACTTCATTAGGTTTAAGAAATGAAAACAGAATTTGTTATTTAGCCATGTTGCAGAAGGTGAAATCCTATTTGCTGGTGTGAAAAGTTGAAAGCAAAACAATTTTAGGAACTTTATTGATCTTTTGGGGTTACTTTGTTTTGTTCGCTTATTTGCTATATTCCTCAACAGTACAGAGGCCACATTTCAGCGACAGTCATAAAATAAATGGATTTTGCTCACTGTGTTTAATACATTTACTGACTTCACAAACTGTAAACTTTCAGAAGACAACACAGCAAACAGAAAGAAATCCACAAATAGCCTTGGTGCAGAGATGTTTAGGAAATTACTGTTACAATTCAATGTCTGTAGAGTGGATAAATCTGACTGATCATACTTTTATGCAAGACTTTATTATATCAATGCCGGCCTGAAAAATCATCTTTTTAAAATGTGTGCATGCTTGTTTAATTGTTGTCAATGCATCTTTATTAGTTCATATGACAATTGCATATTAAAATTATATTTTGTTTCTTGATATGGTATTTGATTTTATACCATTTATAGCTTACATTATAATTTAAATACTACAAAGCTTTTTAATAACTTTATTTAAAAAAAATAATTCTGTCACAAACTTTGATGCATTAAACTAAATTAGGTCAGTATACATATGAGTTGGGGTCTTCGTACACTTCAAAATAAATGAAATATTATGGACAGGAAATTACATTATGACATTTGTATTTATTATGTCAGGATAACGAGAAAACAACAATTAAGTCGTGATCAAGAGAAAACAACTTTTGTTATGTTGAGATCACAAAAAATTAAGTCGTGATCACAAGAAATCAAGCAAGCAAATATAAAAATATGGATGACCTCTCTCGGCTTCTGTAGAAAAGGTTTAAGAACAGCGATGTAAATATGCTTATAGATATTTCCTGGAGCTGCATGTGTAATGGTACTTCTTCTGCGGCGCATATTTAGTGTCTGCACGAGAGCGCCCTCTGGATTTTGGATGTAGCAGCATTTCACCGTAATTTACTGAGAAGCACAGCATGTTTTTGATTGTAACTTTCTCATTTCATCAGATATTTGCATGAAATTTAAACAGACGGTAGAATTTTGTTAGTTCTTTCAAATGAAATCATTTACTGTTTTAGTTGGAATAGGCCATTTAATTGGAATTAGTTTCTCATATTCAGACTCAGACCTATGGTTTTTAGAATGATACCTGCAGTTCTGATGTTCAGACATGACGTTTGCTAATCTACCACCACAAACGTTACTACCAAATTTATTTATTTAAATACCTTCTTCTCCATAGGTTCCTATGAAATTTCATCAATACCAAGATAAAAGATATATATTTTTTCAAACAGTTGCTTAAAATAAAAACACCTCAGGGCTGAAAGCTCAAAAATCAAACGCTTCCAGTGGTTCTTCTTCAAGTATTTATTGTAGTATGTAGTAAAAAAATAATACAACCATGCGTTGAGAAGTGGATATTGCATGACACGCATTTTAAAGTAACACGCAGGTTGAAACCCAGAAGTTCGACCCAGAAATTTGATGTAAGCATTGCTACATTTGAAACGACAATAGAGCATACATTTCAAAATACAGCTGTGCAATGACAATAATGGTTATATATTCAGAACAGTACAATGTTTATAATATAAATAACTGATATACAGTATTGTCAGGTAAAATACAAACATATAAATGATTATGATGATGATGTCAATTATTTTAATGACATTATGTATGTTGAAAACATTGCAAAGCAAGATATGTTTTACATGCATTAATTATTAATTTTATATATGAAATTACTACCATATCAATAAAAGTGCTGCTCGGTCTTATTTCAAAGGACCTCTTAACTATCTCTGATTTTATTGTTTTAATTGTATTATACTTTTTTGGACATAAATATGCATGTGATCCCTTGAAAATTATATAAAACAGCTATCCTTTGTGTCCTGCTTTTAAACTTTGTGGCTTCTCTGACATCTCACAATGATCTCTCCTCTTGTCATCTGATCCTTACTAAAAACTGAGAAAATACACACGTTTGTGACATAACAATGGAAGGTAAGAAAAATCATTTTTATTTTGTCTTGAGTGTTTAAATATGAGGTGTCACTGCTATGTCACATGACACTAATAATCAATAAAGTATTTAAAATACAAACTGAATGTCAGTGAAGTCGTTTCTATAACAGCAAACGCGCATATCAGGGTCACATAAGAGATGTAAACAAACTAGGCTAAATGGAGCTCTGTTATTGCACAAAACAATAAAAAAAAAAATAGAAATAAATAATATACAATATTTAAGAAGATGACGACACTGCGGCACATAAAATAACAGTATTTTAAATAGTGCAAACAGTGTGCAGATCGGATAGCAGCATTTGTAGAAATGTGTCCGGTGCGGTGTGTAATTAGATGTGTGTGCATAGAATTTGAGGTGGTGCTACAGTAAAAAGTCATAAAGATTTGTTGAGGTAAATTATGTTTAAAGTTAAACTAAAAATTGTTAATAAAATCAATGTAAAGTCGATATAGTGGTAGTCAATCTAATGCTTTGGATTTCCTAATAATAGCATTATAATACCGTCCAAGTTGTCTTTGTATCTTTAAACGTATAGTTTGAAGCGCTTCTAAATTTTACTTGACGGTGTATAAGCTGACACCCTCAACAATGTTGACAGACATCATTTACTGTAATCCGTGTAAGTTCTTGTAAGCAACGTGTAAGAAAAGCTTTCTCGGTCATTTTGCCAGATAGGAATCAATGGCACTGGATGTGCTTTCGCCCCCTGAGGGAAAACGCAAAAGTGTCCGTGCGCAGTCTATTGCTTAAATTCCTGAGAGGTTTTTGTCCTCTCAGTGTTTCTACTTGCACCCCATTTTGTTCCCATTACGCGTGTGATTTGTCATCGGAGCTTCTATATTTTCTCCAGGTCAGGTTTATCCCTACTTTTCCCCATGGGATGCTGCAGGGATGAGGAATTATTTGGGATTTTCATGTATCACAGCACTTCTTGTCAAAATATAAAGTGAACACCCTACCCACACAAACCTCAGTCAAATAAGACACATGAAAATAACACACAATGCGCATACACATGTACACATTTGCTCTCCTCTGTTGTTCATTTGTCAGGTATCAGCTTAGAGTCGCCTCTAATTGGCACCTGTATTGAGCTACACAACAGTCTGTCACTTTAAGTTACAGAAAGGCAAGTCCAGGAGAAAAGGTATCATTATTTATGTTTTTCTTCACAAAATAAGGAGGAAGACAGTCTTGCTTCTCTTACAGACGTACACTGTGCCCTAACCAGGCGGCAGGCGCAAAACAATGACATTTTAGCAGCAAACTAAAGCTATTTTGTTAAGAAACTTTGCCAAATGCCAAAATCACAAACAATTATAAAAAGTTGTTTTTTTTTAAGTACAATTATGAGAATTGGAATTTTGGAGGGATTTAGAAATGAGATTTATTAAATAGTTCAGCAAAAAAATGGTTAAGCTACCCTCCCTGTCTTGGTTTTATTTATTACAAGTGTTGTAAAGAAATCAACAGCAAAGCTGTCAACCCTCCCATTTTTCCCTGGATATCCCGTATTAAACCATTTTTATCCCGCCATCATCCCGTTTAAATATTTTCACATATTTTTATCTTTCTATAAAAAATCCCATTGGCTGTATTTCATGTTTGCTACATTTACCTCCGGCAAAGCGGCAGTATATCTGTAACATATCACTCAAACGACACCCACCAATGAAACAAGAAAAAGAATAGCAGTCAAAGAAAAAGAAAAGCTTCCCGAGGGAGGGTGGAAGGTGACGATCTGCGCACAAAGCTAGAATCGCCACGCGCACGTCCGTCCACTCCCTGCGTACACAAACGTGCATAATTGTAAGGGGTTGGGAAATTTCTCTTATTTTCAAATCCCAATGTTGACAGGTATGCAACAGTCTACAAAACATCCCATCTGTTTTGTTGGTGGTTAGGACAAAAACTTAGATTATCCATAAATGTAAGTGATAGCTTTCATAGCTCACTGAGCCACAAATTCCATGTAAAAATTCCCTAAACAATGTTAATCTTAAGTTTAATTAACTTGAATTTACAATTTATTATTTAATTGATAAAAAAATAAGTTGAAATAACTTTTATTTTATTTATATGTAATTTATAGCAACTCCTCGCTAGTCAAGAAAGTTAAAATTAATTGTAATTTCAAATTAATTAAACTTAAAAATTCAAGTGTAACAAAGAATTTCACCATAAAAGCGCAGTAAATTGATGCTATGATAATGACGATTACCTGATGACATCACAAGAACAAACACAGCATAAAGCCAGTCACTAGCTGTCAAAATTTTTTGTTGGGAAAACATTTACACAGTAAACAATTGGATTAACCTTAAAAAATTACTTCAATTGGTAACACCTAAAAAAAAAATTTCTCAACATTTTTTCATCTAAAGTAAAATTTACATTTTGTAAGTGTTACCAATTGAAGTAATTTTTTAAGTTGATCCAACATTTCACTTTTACAGTGTATTCTAACATTAATAAAGTAACCAGAATACATAGCTACTTTGAATCGTTTCAATGGAGAACATTCCAAGTATAGGTTGTTTAAGTATAAGGGGCGTTTCCCAATTTTGGGGCGTTTTTTAAACTGGGATTAGGCGTTTTTAACCATCCAGTCAAAAACGTACGGAAGCCCTGAAATGCCATACATCATGATTTTTTAACACCTTTCAGTTTGAAAACACCCCAAAATTGGGAAACGCCTCTTTTTGTTTCACAGAGATCTTCTCAAAAATGTATTTGGGAATCTCCCACTCAATTTGAGGCAATCAGACAAAGAGGTGGAAAAACACCTATTTCAGTTTGAAAACGCCCCAAAATTGGGAACGGCTCTTTTTGTTCTGCAGAGACCCCAGTCTCGAACATTTGGCAGACGCTTTTAGATGCTTTCGCCCTATAATGATGTACAGTAGCAGTGGTAACAAGATAAACTTTCATACCTTCTACAAACCATAATCTGTGGTAACACACTCATATTTTTTTGGCTATTTACATGTCTATTGTCTTGCTGTAGGTCAACTAGTAGATTATTAGGGGTCAAGCCCAGAATGGTATTCTTATTATTCTTCCGTCGTCTTCTCCGCCATTGCGGTCTATGGCAGCCCATAGCAGCGTACATAGGAAAGTTATGAAATTTGGCACGCTTTTAAAGGACTGTCCAAATAGTCTCCACAGCAAATTTGGAGTCTCTATCTCAAACCCGCTAGCGCCACCAACAGTCCAAATTTGCACTTAGGCTTTTGCTTATAACTTCTGATCCGTAAGTCCTAAACACAAAATAGTTTCCTCTGATTCCTTGGCTCAAGACTATTTGATCCGTCATGAAAATTTTTCCGCCATTTTGAATTATTCGTAAAACTTACATTTGCGAACTTGTCCTAGAGCTTTTCCCCGATTGCCACAAAAATTACTATGTACCATCTAGAGACACTCACGGCAAAAAGTTATTAAAAGAATTTTGATAAGCCAATCCGTTGTCGTAAAGCGTGTCAACAAATTTAACGTAGAGCGCAAAAACAGATTTTAGTCTGTATCTTCGACAATCTTATGTCTACTGATGCGACACTTGGTAGTTGTGATGCCAGTCAAGATCTGACGAATGTTGTACATGCTTATAACTTTGGCTGTGATCAACGTATTTTCACAGGACTTGATTTTTTTGTAGTCCTGAATAGTTGCCGAGTCCAACGATACCAAACATGCCAGAATTTGCCTTATTGTTAACCCTGCGCATCAAAAAAGTACTTTACAAACACACGTGAATCTCCGCGAGCATTATTCCTATCGACTCCAAAACACCATAGGAAGAACATTACATTACCTTCTGAAAAAAAACTTTATTGGCGTTAAATTAAAATTTCCATTAGAAATAGCCGAAAATTGCAAAAAATGAAAAAATGTTGTGTTTTTTAAACATAAATAGACTGATGTACGACCACAGTCTGAGCCTACACAAAAAAAATTGTATGCTTGCACCACTAGGCCTTATAATTAAACAGAACCTTAAATCAAGCAACCTCATGGTCATACAACTGTGGAAAAGTTTTGAGATAGAAATATGGTATTTTTGCCTAACTGAATGAGAACACAGCTTTTTTGCTGATAACTGTTATAATATTTTTTCTGAAATCAAGAGATTTTCCTAGGTTCTTTTAACCGCTCATCCGAATTCAACTTTACTTTCTTCTGTGCCTTTTAGGCTTGACCCCGGTAATTGCTGCTTGCAGCTATATTTGTGCTTGTAACACACATGCAGTACTGAAAAATAAATATACTGTATCATTTAAACCATAAGTGACAAGTGCAAAGATACGTTTGGATTGAAGTATCATCCAGATAAATGTGTTTTTCAGAGCAGTTAAGGAGTCATGACATAAAAGACGAGATGCAGCCATTTGCCTTTTACTGTCAGACACGAAACAACCAAACCTGTATATTATTAAAGACTCTTCAATACTGCTAAGTCCTCAGGTAGACAATACAGTGTAGGTGAATGTCCTTCCTCGTGGCCTGTAGATAAATGGATGGGGTAATAGGGTCTGGCAGTGAAGATGAGACCCTGGAGGTACAGGGGTGGGCGGGGGCCTTGGTGAGGAACTCACATGGAAAATCACAATGGGAGGAAAATCAATTCCGCCAAATTGCAGCAATTCAGGAGAAAACTCTGCTGATGGTGACGCAACAAAAGACACCCCCGCAAAGCAATTACACATTATTTAATAGAGTTCACTCGAAGTCTAGTGGCCACTGTCTGAACACAAGAAGTGTTCTGGGAACGCACAGAAACTACTATTATACCTTCCAAGGTTTACCATGTGGCCAAGAGGCTTGACAGGAGTATTCATAGCCCACCATAAAAAACTCAACTTTGAGTTATAGGCAGAGAGCTAAAATTGATAGAGCTTTGATGTTTTGAAAATAAGATGGCTCAGTATCGCACAATTCACAGCATGAGTTGGCACTATGGGTGGGCTTCCGGTGCTTAGATTCTGGATGTGTGGGTTAGGGTTTACAGCTATGTTTTTCTTGCTAAGTTTTCGTGCCTGGCAAGTTTTGTTAATAAAATAATTCACACAAGACACGAGTCTGAATATGACTATTGGCATAATGTCCAGTGCACATTGTGTTATTCTTTAAAGCTCACATAACACACAATGGCCCTCATTTATCATTCTTGCGTAGAAACGGGCGTATATGTTGGCGTATGATTATGCTGCTTACACTCCTCTCTCTGCCCTGTAACGTCAGGTAAAGAGCACAGGCTCGCAACTGAAGGAATACATATGTATACAAATCAAATGCTTTGGTAAAGTCACACAAATTAAACATTGAAGTTCATGTTGCACAAAAAAAACACTTAAGTTTATAATTACTATGTTGTTGTTGTTGTTTTACAGTGGGTCATAATATATCATATACTATTTTAGTTTGTCAGTGCGTTTTGTTGTGTTAGGAATATTTTTCTGTGCATTTCTTAACTCAAAACGTGCGTACACCACCTCCTGAGCTGGCGTAGGATTTGAGCGTGCCGTACGCCAACGTCCATATTGATAAATCTCAAAGTCACCGTGGTTTTGGGTGTACACCAGGTGTACGCTGGAAATTTGGTGTAGGCACTTTTGATAAATGAGGGCCATTGTCTCTGCATTTCTGATGTTAATCTGGAGTACCTATGGAGTAGTATTAAATTCTTTATATCTCCGAAGAGTCTTTAGTTTAATCTGATTTATAAAAGAAACATTAGCTTAACCGGTTCTTTCCAATTGCATACAAAAAAATTAAGAAGGAGGAGTTACTACCGCGGGAGGAGCGACTACGAGTCATGCAACATTTTATACAACACTGTTTAACTTATGATTCAGTACGTGTTTGTGTCATTTATATAATATGCATGCGCCTATTTCCAACATAAGACAGAAGTCTTACTTACCGCATGCAACTCATGACCCAGTTGGGAAAATTCAGCGCATCAAACACGCACTCAAAACTCCGCTGCTACCCTGGATAATAAACTATATCCATTGTTTTCATAAGGCTGGATTTCTTCTCCTTGCATCCAAAAACACACTTCCTATTTCGTGCAATTGTTGAGTATTGAAATTAAACAAAGTTTGTCGCGTGATGTGATGTTTGTAAGTTCTAGCGTCTCCCGCTGATTCATGGGTGGGCGAGGTTTTCGGGGGAAGTGCCCATAAAAATAAGAGCTACGTATAGAAACCCCCTGAAACGTCGGCTGGATCCCGTGATGGAAAAAAACTTTCCAAAACTTGTATGAACCCTGGTGAAGTGCATTCGGCACAGAAATACTCTGTAACACGCCCAACTGCTTTTTTGACACTTTGCCTACATTTAGCATGAAGGAACAACTCTATAACTGTGTTAATGAGTCAGAAATTATGCATGAAATACCCTTGAACCACCCCTTTAACAAAAGAAAAATTATAACAAACGTCAAGAACATCACACAAAACACATACAACTGTGTGTACTTAAAAGTGTTGAGTCATCCACTGTCCCAAAAACAGCATTTCTCTCGTGAAACCCTTACGGTTCACATACGGCTGTGAATGTCTGAGCATGTAAAATGTCAAACATGATCAGAGCAGCTTGTAGCAGCTGTCTGTACATTTTCTGCATCACAGTAGGTTTTAGTCTCCAGCAGCAACTGTGCGTCTGAGGCAGGATGGTTAAAGGTTCAATGTTGCCTCCAACAGGCTTGAAGCAGCAAAACAATTTCAGTTTTGCAAGCTAAGGACGTGTCAGGCATTTTCCCTTTGTGAATCCAAGCAATTTTCTTTCACATTTGTTTTCTAGCTCTGGGGTGCATTCCCAAAAGCAACTATGGTCGCAATTTCTGTCGTTACCAATAAAGTTTAATGGTACTGTAACAACGACCATAGTTAAGTTAGCAAACAATGCTTGTGGAAAAAATACCAGTGGATGGGAACATCTGGGGCCAGATGCACGAAAGCATTAAGACAAAACATAAGAACGTTCTTAAGATAAATTCATTAGCCTGGAAAAACCCAGACAAAGTCTGGCAAAGAGGCCATTCAAGCCCATTTCTAATGCCGAGAAATCGTGGCACCAATCAAAAACGTTGGGGCGGGCTATTACACAATAACGACAGCGCAGCTATCGTGAAGCAGATTTTGTACATTATCAAGATGGATGCCGCATTGGAACATCACTCGTTCGAATCAGCTATCGTGTCTGTTTTAAGCGATTTGAACTTTTCCTTTTCGTTAAAACCCGAGCAAAGAACAACACGCGAAGCCTTCATATCTAAAAAAAGATGTTATTGCTGTCTTACCGACTGGATCCGGCAAAAGTCTGATGTAGCTCTGTATACTTAATCCGCGCGGTGTTGTTGTAGAAATATCCATATTTAAAACTTTATTAACGAAAATAACTACCTTCCGGTAGCGCCGCCATCTTAGACTCCTCTGTATTCAGGAGAGAGTATTAGCGTAGTGTACGCACTTTTCTTAGTGACGTATGACAAATTCGGAGGGCGGGGGCACAGAGCAGCAGCAGAGTAGCCTCCGTAGGCTGCGTAAGCTCTCATCCTGAATGCGGACGCAACTAAGATGGCAGCGCTACCAGAAGGTATTTATTTTCGTTAATAAAGTTTTAAATATGGATATTTCTACAACAACACCGCGCGGATTACCCTCAGAAGACCTTTGTTTATCATCCTGGAGCCTTTGGATTTAATTTGTGAAGGATGGACGCACTTTTTTTGGACTTGAAGGTCGTGGACTATGGGTGGACCCCGTAACATTACATTTAATCAACTGAAAGATCTAAAACATTTGATAAAATTTCCGAAAATGTGTTTGTCTGAAAAACGATGGACATATGCAACTCGGACAGCTTGGGGTTGATTAAATCATGGGTTTAATATCATTTTTGGCCGAACTATACCTTTAAGAGTTGTTTCCTCATGCTAAACAAATGCAAAGTGTCAAAAAAGCAGTTGGCAGTCTGTGCCGAATGCACTTAGCCAGGGTTCGTTCAAGTTTCCGAAAGTTGTTTTTTCAGGTCCAGCTGAGATTTCAGGGGTAAGCCATACGCATCACTTCTTTTTATGGGCAGTTCCCCTGGAAAAACACACCCACACGGCAATCAGCGAGAGCGAGAACCGAGGATTCCAAGTCGACAGCTTTGTTTTTATCAAGACTCATCAATGGTAAACTAAATAAAAAAAACAATTCTGACAGTTTAGACTGAGTAGGTCACTCAGAACCATTCCTCCAACGTCACACTATCTTAGGTTCACCCACAAACTACATTATGACTACTCATGTGCAAAAAGTAACTACGACAAGCATGGCTTGGCTGTGCACACCTCTACAAACACATGCATGAAATACAAATACTCATTTGCTTGCGCATAAACATACGGCTTTATGGGTTTTCTATATGAAGGACCGATTCATCATGGCAGTCCCAAAAGACTTGTGAATTATAGCTCGCCTAGGGCAAGTTTGCTTTGCCTTTATACCAGGGAATGGAAGACTAAGGTCAGACCGTACAAGTGCACAGAAAATAGTTGACATAAATGATGATTATCACACGTGTGTATGTGTGTGTTAAAAAAAACTATGTAAGGTTACTGGACTTGAGGTTACTCTTCCTTTAAGAGTCCAGTATCTACAGCGAAATAGCCCAAAGCGTGAGAGCTGGCCTAAATCTATCAAAGTTAAAATGGAAACTTTACATTTATGGGCCCCTGCAAACATTAATGTTGTTATTTCATAGATTTATAGAATGGAAATCTGTGGTCATTAGCAGACATATGTCAAGACATAGCGATTTCCTCTAGAGCGAGAAAAACACAAATGCTTTAAACTCATCAGCCATGAATTCTGAGAATGGCACACACACCGCGCACAATATTTCTCTAATAAGCGTGCTGGCAAGCGGCAAACCCGATAGCTTACAGGCATGAGAGATTACATTAACATGCTTTAATGCAATTTCAGAATCCTGCTTTGTTTGGCCCTGTAAAGAAATCTATTGCTTTCACCACAGAAAACTGAAAGCCTAGAGGAAGTTTAGGATCAGGAGCAGAGCTCTGAGGAGGAAATGTGAGGAGAGGGGAGGGATGGTTATTATAGAGGTTTGTGTAGTGCCGGTGAATAGGAACGGCAGCTCGAGCAACGTGTTAGCCCTCTGATAAGGCCTGTGTTCCCAACGCTCCCAGGTCCAATACGATGCAGACGGACAGTGGCTCACAACGGCCAATTTCCTGCCACTTGAAAAAGCCAACTAGGCAGCGAATATCACTGGATCTACCGCTTGAATGTTTGGGAAGCTGAATCAGCTTAATGGCTTAAGAGTCTGTGGAGGTGTAGAGAGACAGACTGGGTTATGAATCGGATTATATCCCATTTCAAATTTTTGGTTTGAAACCAAATTCATGAGTCAGTTCTTTGCTTTAAAACAGCTTGAATGTAACTCTACATCCTTGCCTCATTTAGTATAAGTGGATTTATAAATATGCAAATTAGTCACTGCCTCAACTCAAATCGCACAACTCGGGCAATAGATGGGAAATTGCGAATTTGTCCCCACCTCCACTACACCATAGATGTATATATAATAGATGCTACATTCGGCAGTTTTACACATAACTGCTAGTTCGGTTTTATATATAATGCATACATATATTTCGAAATTTAAAAAAATGTAAACAAGGATCAGATATACGTTTCTAAACAAATGTATTCAGTTCAGTTCAGTTCATCTTTATTTATTTCCCGAAGGCAATTTGGTTGCAGCAAACAGGCATACACATAAAACATTGTCACACATACATACACAAGAAATTGTTTAAACACACATGATTAAATACATTTACCTAGAGTTTAAAAACTTTACAGCTGAAGGTATAAATTAATTTTTAAACCGATTTGTTTTACTGAGCGGGGTTCTATACATGAATATCAGCTGACGTCACTCACTTGTCTTCTGCCATTTTGAGGACCTGAAGTGGTCGCAAAAGAACTAGAAGCTATGCCTTCAATATGCTGTGAGCATCAAAATCGCTATTTTTACAACACTAAGAAGACTCAACACAACATGATATTTTGCTCGAAGTATCGCCTGTGTCTCTACACGTGAACTCGAGCATTGAGAACATTGTTTGTGAACACAGAGTTAACTAAAAAGAAGGTTTTGAACAACTGACTTTGGATGATTTGGCGTCCGCTCGCCGCCTTCTTCCCAGTCAAGATGTATCGATCTCCAATTGCGACGTAAGGAGGGAGGAGAGTAAAGATTGATATCTCCTAAAGCATAGTTCCATAAAAATGCACCGATAATTCGTTGTTTTGTCGCAAGTGAAAATAATATTGACCTAGTTGAAAAAGGAGCCTAATATGAGATTCATTCATTCACATTCGGAAATCGATTATTTACGTCTGGCATTTAAGACGACGAGCGGACAACATAACAGCCAAAGTCAGTTGTTCAAAACCTTTATTTTTAGTACACTCCGTGTACACAAACAATGTTCTCAATGCTCGCGTTCATGTGTAGAGATTCAGGTGATACTTCGAGCAAAGTTTCATGTTGTGACGCGCCTTCTTATGTTGTAAAATTGTGGAAGTTCGATAGCAGCAGACAGCGGCTGGAAGAACACTTCAGGGATCGAGTAAGCATCACACCCTAACCAAGATATATTTTTTAAAGTAGCGTTTCTTTTCATGACAGTCGAGATGCGACATGTTGTCTTTCGTAGCCCTTTACTGTATCCGTAAGAATCATAGACAGTAAAAGATAAGAAATCCGTAAATTGTAGCAAGCTAGCCAATGCTTGTCAGTAGTTTGGTGGTATTCGGTAGGTCCTCAAGATGGCGGCATGACGTAAAAGGTCACGACTGATTTCCATCTATACCGGCTACCGGTTGGAAGAAGCTTGAACTCCTCAAACAAGGGGTGAGAAACATCCAACAGAATGGTCTGTGCTTTACCCAACACCTGTCTCTGATATAGCTGAGCCATAGTCATTTGCTTCCTCCCTGTTATTTTGCTTCCCTGATTCACCATCCTCTCAATACGATTTCAATTTTTTACATTCAGAGAATTTAACCAGCACAACAGTGAAAAAGACAAAACCGACTCCACGGATCTATAAAACATACACATCAATGTTTTATCCACATTAAATGACCTTAATTTTCGCAGACAATACAATCTCTGCTGCCCCTTCTTACACAAAGCATCAGTATTTGCAGAGAAAAACAATTTAGAATCCAATACAGTACCCAAATACTTGTACTGTTCAACCCTCTGGATACCCGCTCCATTTATACTTATTTGTTTATCATCAGTTGATTTAGCTCTCAATCTAAAATCAATAGTCATCTCTTTAGTTTTCAGAACATTTAGTTTTAAAAAAGCATTCTGACACCAAACAATAAAATCATCAACAACAGGACCATGCAAAGAATTCACCTCGCTCAATAAGCTAACAATTACAGTCATCAGCAAATTTTAAAATGTGCCTATTACTAAAACTACTCTTACAGTGTATGTGCATGTACATGGGCTGCAATTTTTTTTCTCGCCGGTGGGATGCCCATCACAACGCAGAGCAATGCTTAGGTACCGTAATTCCTCAATTAAAGACCGAGGCCTTTATTTACCTAAACTGCCGAAGGTAACAGGCTTTTATTTGAAGCAGGCCTTTATCTCAAATTCCATCTGTTTGATAGCGTTCTAGTGGATAGAGATCATTCATTTTTTAACCGTATATTTTTTTCAAGGTTGTTGAAAAGTCCGTCACTAGCATTAAATGAGACCCATCCAATGTAGCTACTGACATCTATTGGCAGCTGTGCATTATGATGAACTTGAATGCATTTAGGAGATAACACCGCGCTCACATTATCAAAACCACTCAGATTTTTATTCAGAGTCGTATGCAAGCCCTCTCACATGGTTATGATATCGCTTAGTTTATCTGTCGCGTGTGCACCGTAGATATTCACTTAGCCCTGCTGCGCACATTAAAAGGTTTTAACGAAGGCAGATGAAGGTGAGTGCTCGCGCAGTTGACGTCTCTCCTTTTGAAACGCGCGATTGCGCTCACACTGCGCCTTAGCCAAGTAAGCTCTCACTCATTTTCCCCCGGCACTTATCTTTCCCCGGCCTTAATATGAGACCGGCCTTTATTTGTCCACGATGACCAAACCCCTGGCCACTATCAGAGGCCTGGTGGCGTTTATTTGAATACCGGCTTTTATTTGAGGAATTACGGTAGGTTAATAATCAACAGCAGACACTCGCGCGCAAACGCTTTGAAAAGAAGGAGGACATTGGTGCAGTCACGTTTTCCGTGTGGTTTTACATGTGAAATGTGAAGCAAATGTGAAGCAATTGAGCACACGTGCTTGGCCATTTCAGTGGGTGCTTAAGCTGAACCCCAGAGCACCCAAAGGATCAGGGCCTATGTGCGTGTTATTGTAGCACTTCCATCTGTATAACAACACACAGTTCAAGTGAGGAACCTTTTTGGAGTTATAATGTTTCCAGACGCACTGAAAACGCATTCTGATGGTGTACTGGTAGTGCAGATTGATACTTTTTTGGAACCTTGAGTGACCAAGAGAAAATATCTTGCCTCATTGTTCCGCCCCAAGCCAGCGGGTCATCATTAGCCATGTTTCCATCACCATGATTTTATGCACATTTTGAAATATTGCATCAAAAACGAGTGATGAAAACACCAAATTTACAAATCTCTTGATTCGCAAAAAGGTTTTTACGCTCGCTTGAGGTGGTTTTTGATTCATGCTAAAAATGGCAGATGGAAACCCATTTGCAGAATTAATTCTGACGTAGCGGACATTAAAACAACGGGACTGACCTTCTAGCTGTTTCCGCTAAAGTTGTCTTTACCATAATAGGGGCTCAACGTCATCGCAATGTCCTTGCTAGTGCTTTCATAAAAAGTCTGTATTTTTTCTTCTGTGCACAGCATTCAGTTTGCCAATTACAAGCTACATGGCAAATACATTGATAACTTGCACCATCGTGACTATATGCAGCCCTGTCTCCGTTTTCCACGCATACATTGTTTTATTTACTGTTGGTTACTAGGTTACCCAGTACCACCGTCACTCGCTCAAAACAACTTGATGGAAACGCACCTAATTCGCATTTCTTTGTTTTACTTTTTTGTAATGTAATTGTCAATAAAAGCCTTATGAACACTTATAAAATGCTTGCAATTATACTTCAGTATACCATAGCAACATCTGACAAAAAGTACTTTGTAAAAAGACTTTGTGAAAATTTATATTTGCATCACTCTGTTGTGATATCAATTTTTTATTATTTCAACCTTTTAACCCCTTCAGTCCTGATTTTCATGTGTTTAGTCAGTATGCCTTTTTTTGATTGGTTGATCAGCATTTTTATTGGTTTGAACCTCAAAACGTGATGTCCATTCCAGTGGACGCAGGGTCTGAAGGGGTAATTTTCTTTGTTTGTTTATTTATTTATTCTTTACATCATTCCAGCATCTATTGCTATATTCGTGGCGAGAACTGGTAAATTAATACACAAGTTTATTCAGACAAATAAATCCAGACCCAGGTAGGGGGAGAACAATTTGGCTTCTCCAATTTGCCTAACTTGCATGTTTTTTGGCTTGTGGGAGGAAACCAGAGTACCTGAAGGGGTTAAAACAGGTCCATAAATCTTCTGAACACTGTGTATACCAAACATACTGTTTATCAAACGACCATCTCTTTACTATAGTCTAAATGTATTTTGGGTGGATTTCCCAAATTGATATTGATTCATAAAATAAATAATTGATTGCAATCTGAATATCATTCTTTTTACCAAGTTACTTGCAAAGCAAAATATATACTCACATCCAAACTGTACTCGAAATAACTTATAACTCAAACTCAGCTTGAGGGAAGTTGGCAAACGCATCAAATAACGCCCTTCAAGCTATGTGCAACACAGGCGAACATTAATTTACTATATTTAACATTTATGAAATTAATTACTCTACTTTGTCACAGCAGCACACAGCAGTCATTAGAATGAGGCAATGCTAATAAGTCATTACTTGTTTGTTTATCTGTAACACAATGTGTTCAAACAACATTTTCCTCTTTTTCCTCAACACTATCTGAAAAGGGTTGAACAGCAAGTAATTAAGGGCATATGTTAGAGTCCAGTATTCACTGCCAACCTCTCACTGACCAATATATCCTACCGAGCTGCCAATAGCAATGATGTCAGCCACGCTTTCCCACTGACGGCACAGCAGTTGATCCTCTTTTACTGTATACAGGCACTCTGTCATAGTGACAGGACTTTTCTTTAGTGATCTGCAAAATGGCACACCATTAGTTCAGAGTGACAATATTACGCAACCTCTGTATATGGACAGCATGCATATTAATTAACCACAATATGATGTATACAATTAAAGAGGTGTGCATATCTGAACTTCCTGTTACATCAGAGCAATCAAACTAAAACGCAAAGACATTGCTGTTATGGACTTTTAAAGTTACAATTATTTCAATTTACTTTTCAAGTAGTACAATTTCCATGTACCTAGGGGCTTTTATAATAACAAATTGTAGTTAATGGATGCTTTTATTTCCTGAATAAATGTTCCTTGCCTTAAATGCACTTAGTTTTTTAGGAGCCAAATTAGACTTTTTAAATTTGTGGATTCATTTCAAGTACAACTTTTAAATTCACTGTTTAAAATTCTGCTGGGGAAGGTGTAGCCTAATGGTTAAAGAGTCAGGCTTGTAACCCGAAGGTCATTGAGTCTCATGGCCGGCAGGTATCGACTGTGGTGCCCTCTGAGCAAGGCACCTTAACTCCCTGAATGCTGCAGTGATAGCTGCCCACTGTTTCGGGTGGGTTCATGTTCATGACTTGCAGTGATTGTGTTCACTACTCACTGGGATGGGTTAAATGAAAATGGCACATTTTGAGTATGGTGTACCATACTTAGTAGATGAGTTCAAAAAATGTGCAGAACAGAAAAATAAAGTAATCGTTTTGTAATAATGGATAAAAAAGGATCCCACTGAAAGTTTTGGCTTTGTGAGATTTTCAAACAGTAATGCCACCTTGTGGATCAGAAGACCACAAAGCATCAAACATCCAGAGTCTATAGTGTATTTTTATACGGCTTATTAAAATGTTGATTCTGATTTGCCAGTCATGACATTTGCAGGTTTGTATTCCCAGATAGCTGCTCAAAACTAATAACACACGGTAAACCCGGATGCTGCAAATAATTTTGACAGGTACAGTTTAATATTAAACAAAAATTTTATATAAATATGTCATTTTAACGCAATACGCAATTTTTGTGTGACCCTTGGTCTAGCCCATAGTTGGATACATTGAGAGAGCAGCCTTACGGTATATTCACACAAGGGGCGAAAGCGTTAACGGCAGGTGTTTTCGTCCACTTAATTTGGCCACACATTTCTCTGTGTTTCAGCAAATGGAATGATTTTTGGTGACAAATCTTATTTTAACACATATTTTGGGAAAATGCATTGAACGTTTTTAAAAAACTCAACAAACCACTGTGGGCAAATTCACAACCTCTTTCTTATGTTTGTGAAAAAAACATCCACTAAATTAAGCTGTTGTAAAAATTGCAGCATCAGATTTCAATTTTTTACTGTTCCTGGCTGTTTTTGCCCCATTGACTTATTCTCTATTAGTGTAGGTAGTGCTACACTTTGTGTGTTCTCTGCTTTGCATCTTCATTTTGGGGAGTGTTTTTTTCTCTTTTATAGATTGGATGGGGGCCCCATACATACCTTTGCCTTGGGCCCCCAATTTGCTAAATCCGCCACTGCATAAGGCATCTTTATTTGTCCACACCACCACTGATCTATATAAATGACTGGATTGCGCATGACGTCACAATTGTGAAGCCACCGCTCGGCCATGTAGGTATACCCAAAAATTCTATTAAATGAAGGACGTTTTCAGATTTTAATCTCTCTGCTTTTATATCTGAAGTCTCCCTTTACATTATTACAACACAAACATCCTAAGCATGTACATAGTTATTTATTAAAAGTTATGCATTTTACTTTTTAAACAGTAATTATACATTCATCTTCATTACAGTATCAGATCAGCGGACAGACCGCAGCATATTTATTATTAATGACAAACGTGCTCATTCTAAAATCTAAATAAATAATCATGCTTGCTACCATATGTGCATGCAATAATTTGCTGATTTTGTAATTATTTTATACAGTGGTTCACACAGTAAAATGCATTAACAATGTTAATGACATGTATTTTAAAACAGTTAAGATAACATTTTAAACCGTATAAAAGTTAATGTGAAAAAACTTTATTTACACCTGTGTCATAAACAGAATGCAGCACACACACTCACCAGTTTTTTTTTTATAAATCCCTTATCCTGCCCGATTAAAACATAAACAAACATTGCAAATCACACCAAAAGTAACAATTAATTTACGTACACATACCAAGATGGCCGCTCGATGTTACGTTAATCATTCTGTGCGCAATCCAGTCATTGACATAGATCAGTGGTCCACACCCATGTTGATAAGAGTATAAAAAGTGTTAAAATAAGGCAAATTTAGAACATATAAAAATGTGTGATTCATTTGCTATTAAGTTTTTCAGGTTTTCTTCAAGGAAGGTCTGTATTTGTTAAAAATGAGCAAATAAAATATTTCAAATCAATATTTAATGTTCCCTACCTTACTTATGAAGTAAATAGTTTTGTAATAAGCTGGATAATGAACAGGCAGCGGTTGTTATTGCAAAATAAGCCCCTTTAGTGTGATACAAGACCCTCTGCTTCGTGTCGGGTCCTGACTATACTGTCTGGGCTTATTTCTGCGATAACAACCTGCTGCCTACACATTATCCCTTACAAGACAGACATCTGTGTGCAAATGATCTCACTAGCCATATTTAAGTGACACTGTCTGACTCTGGCAGGCTAAAATGTCCAGTTTTAACTAATGTAACTTCTGCCATGCGTTTGGGCAGGCGAGACACAATCTATATTCGTGAGAACACAGCGCCAGAAATGCCAAGGCGATAACAGCCGAAGCATCAGCGAGCAATTTATGAAAATGCCCTCAGATCACCTCCGGAGGAAAAAACAGAAAAGCAGAAAATCAGATGAAGAATC
This sequence comes from Misgurnus mizolepis, assembly GCA_025389145.1. NCBI lineage: Eukaryota > Metazoa > Chordata > Actinopteri > Cypriniformes > Cobitidae > Misgurnus > Misgurnus mizolepis. The sequence goes on along the minus strand of JAIFKI010000002.1, from coordinate 27,777,993 downwards.
GGAGAAGATAAGCAGTTAAAGGGCGGCAGAGGTGCGGTGGAGGAGGTACTGTATCTGGGTGTATATTTTTAGATTGTAAGTACATGATGAGACCTGAAGCTTGCTGATCAGCAGGGGAGCTTCTGCTTTTGAGCAGGAGATAACTCAGGCCTGCTGCTCTATTCATCTTCCCTGCCAGGAACACATTCACACCGACATTAAAAGTGTACCGCAATCTTTCTGTTTCTCTCCTCTCACCTCGCTCGCTCTCCCTAGCACACACAGTACATTCAATTTACAGTTCTTCCTTCATCTTCTTCTGCCTCCCATCTTCATCTTTCCATGCCACCTGTCCATTAATGGGAAAGATAGAGGAGCATTTCTGCAGTTACTTTTCTTCTGCACTGAAGTCCACAATCAATCGCTCGTTAGGTCATCAATCAGGTTACTGAGAGCACAACTGGTCCCGCCTCTTTGAAATTCAAATTGGGCATGACTGACTACAGTACAATAAAGTGCAGTGCACTTTAAGCAGGGCTTTAGACAACAAAATCAGAAGGAGCCACTGGCCCCTAAGAGGCAAAAAAAAACAAGCACCATATTATTTTTTAAGTGCCACATAAAAATGAACTTTAAATTTTAAAACTCATTAAATGTGTACCGGTATGTCTGCTATCTCTTCTCCTGAAAAATTAATCATGGTTTAATTAAAGTAAAAGTAACCATGTTTTTATCTATTAACATTTAAGTAACCATAGTTTCTGTACTGTAATAAATCATTTAATTTAAGAATAGCATAGTTAAACTATAATGGTAAGACCATATGGGTGATTATGGTTTTATTACAAATAAAACAAAATGGGTATTATGGTAAAACCATGATTAAAAGCGGGGTGTACAATTTTTTAAAAACGCTTTTGAAAAGGGAGTCAGGCCGAGTACCAAAACACATTTCATTCAGCAGTAAGGGGCGTGTCTACTTACTGACATCGTTGCCTGGGTCGCGTATGTATGGGGCGGGCCTTTTGGTGTAGGGGCATGTTTGTATAGGTCAGGGGTTCTCAAAGTCCGGACTCCGGTCCGAATCCGGACCCGACGGCAACTTGATCCGGACCCTGCGTCCACTTCATATTACAAGTGCATTAATTTCTATGTGATTGATTAAATGTGTGCATTTGCTATTTTACAAATGCATATTAAACTTGTAAACCATTCGTTTAGTTTTTTTTCTTTATAGATTTAAGAGTATTCCTGGTCCGAAAATAAAGTTATTAAAAAATTTCCTGTGTCACGCTGTAGCCATCACACCCAGATATTATGCACAGCTACTTCATGTACTACGGCTTTTGATCAGTCCTTACCGATCATTGTTGGTTTGAGTCATTTAAAACATGCATTTAAAAAAGCAACACTCGTCGAACATAATCATTATACATATTCTTTATTATCATGAAAATACCTGAAAAGGTTTGAAGAACAGCAATATAAATATATCCTTAAGACATTTCCTGGAGCTCCGTGTGTCTGATTCTTCGTCTGCAGACTGCAGCGCATATAAAGTTTCTGCCCGAGAGCGCCCCCTGGCTTTTGGATGTAGCGGCATTTAACCGTAATTCATTGAGACGCATAGCAAGCATCATCAGCCAATTTATAAGTGCACCCCTAATTTTGGTCAGTGTCTCTGCCTACCAACCACACTTTTTTTGCCATGGTTTATGCATCTGATGGAGAACAAACTGTGCCATTTCTCTAATTAGTTTGCTCTGTATTTTGCACCTGGTTACTTTTGGCATATTTCTTGTGTTTATTTTTTATTTTTTTTACTTTAAATGCAAAATACACTTATGTTTTTCCCAAACTATTTGTGTTGATTTGTTATATAAACAAATGATTTAAATAAAGTTTTTCCGGACCTATGAAAATTATGGGAATTCAGATTTGGACCTTTGAATGTAAACTTTGAGAACCCCTGGTATAGGTGATTTCAAATGTCAACAATGGCTTTCAGAGATCATGCACACTGCCTTTAAATATGAGTAAATTATTTTTGTGGCTGTTATTAGTACATCACATGAACAAACCTAAAGGTCACAAGACAATGCAAACATAGGGGATGTACTGTAGTACTGCATCCATCCAGTACATACTATAAAATTTCAAACTCTTTCAGTCGTCAAGAATTAAATATTCAGTTTTTTTGTACTGTAGGCTCATCCGGATGTTGGGTACCTTGCAAAAACAAACATTTATTTCCTTTTGGATTACTGCAAAAAATAAGCTCTGTGTTTAGCAGAAGTTTATGACGTTTTGTCCAACAATTTAGTCTTCAAAGATGAACACAACTTTTATAAATTTTGAAGTCAAAATTCCTCTTTTTATATTTCTCGTAAACACATTTACACTTACAATTCATTAAATTGTATTCATCTTTAAAGATTAACTTGGACAAAACTTGCAACCAGCAAGCAAAAAATATGACTGAAGGCTAAGTATAGAAGGTTTCAACAGTAACAACATAAACAAATGGCTTTCGTGGACCAAACGTAACTTCCGTTAAACTCCACTAAGAATCATGAACAACAAATAGGGGTAGGGGTGTGTGATATGATGATATTTGATCGTAAATGATTAAAGTGTCTCCACAATCCACTTTTTCGGAAATATTGTTGTATCCTACATAAAGTACGCAACAAGGGGCGCGCTACATAAAGGCGATGTAAGGGGCGGTTTTATACCTTTCGGCTCTTGCTTTCAAAGCATTCTGACCGCAACTACACGCGGATGCCCGTGTTCCGACACATAGGCAATAGTTTTCTCTTCTTTTATTTTCAATTCTTCCAAGAACAGAAAGCTGTGGAGCATTTTCGTCACATTGACCAGAGACCAGAAGTTAAGTTCAGCTCAGACGCGTTATCGCGTCACCCCACGTGCGTCCGATGAAACCGTCTATAGATCCAATATAGTCCGGCTATGAGTAACACACTTCTAGCCTAAATGACCTTGAATGTGGTTACATGCCATTTTTTCCAAAAATAACTTGGAGATGTACAATATTCCATCATGTAAGCAAAGTCAACATTTGTTCAAGGTTTGCTTTCATTTCTTTTACACGTTCTAAAAGTATACGCATCGTCTATTTTTCCACTATGGTTAGACGTCTATTAGACTTTCACTGGCAGCCCAAATTTTGCTCTGTTTTAGCCCAAACTATTTGCTTGATAGTGTCAAACTTGTTAACAACAGAGCTGATTTATGTGATAATCCAAAAGTAAATGAATGGCCTTCTTTGCAAGGAAACCAGTGTCCCGATAACTTCCGGGTTAAATACGTCATCCCTTTGGCACTTTATTCAGTGGGTACTGTGACCATATATATATTTTTTGATCATTTGACAGAACATCACTCGCAACGCACCATTCCAATTTAAAACAACGGCAGTGTCTTCTGGCCATTGTGTAGGCGCTTTTACAGCCCACTGTCTATTTTAGCAATGCAGACATTTAATCCATACTGTGGGACTCAACTGCAAAGTCGGCAAAGCATTAATACTCAGTATTATTGACACGGAAACTGTTTGGATCATGCTACTCCCTACACAGGATCCTAAGGGACGTTGTACTGTAGGTGGACTTGTTTAACAGTAAACTGAACAATTGACAATTTAAGCCTGGGATAAAGGCACTTAAATGTACAGTGAACACTAATGGGCACTAAAACGCTGAACAACACATATTGTAAATGTAAAATGCATGACAGTGCACTACAGTGCAAGTGTGTCAAATATGTCCGTACGGCATGTTATAACTCGGTTCCCAGTTATCATGCCATTTACTCTGCATATAGGTTAAAGGGACACTCCACATTTTCCAGCTCCCCTAGACATCTGATTTTTACTGTTTTGGAATCCATTCAGCCGATCTCTGGGTTTGGCAGTACCACTTTTAGCATAGCTTAGCATAATCCATTGAATCCAATTAGACTATTAGCATTGCGGTCAAAAGAAGTTTAGATATTTTTCCTATTTAAAAATACGTAGTGCCCGAAAGAAGTCCCTTGCTATTGAAAGTTACCAAGGGGATTTTTTCAGGAAGTGCATACATGTAATATCACTACGCCTGCTGCAGCCATGTTACGGCAGCAAAGTCCGTGATTATTACGCCAGAATGAGAGTGTAGTCCTAGCCATATCGGCCTAGAAAATCACAACTTTTAATTTTCCTCAGTCCTAGTATAAGATGTAACTACAGAAGGGTCAAGTTTTAAATAGGAAAAATATCAAAACTCTTTGGCCATTTTTGAGTGGAATGCTAATGGTCTAATCAAATTCAATGGATTATGCTAAGCTATGCTAAAAGTTATACCGCCAGACCCGGAGATCGGCTGAATGGATTCCAAAACGGTAAAAATCAAACGTTTTACTTTAGGGGAGCTAGAAAATTAGCCTATTTTCAAAAAAGTGGAGTGTCCCTTTAACTTTTAAGGCAACATTATAAACTAAATGATAGTGCAGAGCTGTACTGATAATTGTACTGATAATGAATCAGAAAGCACTGACAAAACATACACTAGGAGACATCGGACACATTTGTGACCCTACCTTTGATATCCATTCAATGTATTTATTTTTATTTAATATAGCGCTTTTCACAATTGGTAATTGTTTCAAAGCAGCTTTACATTAATAGGAGCAGTGAAAAGCACAGAAAATCGACAAATAGCACAACATAATACACGATAGCATAAGCAGCTAAATTTGCTGCGGCTATGAATCAACATTATAAGCAAGCGTATTACTAATGTAACGTATAGAAGTATGGAAGGTTTTTTTGGTCTTTTTTAAATTAATTAATTAAATTATAAAATAATTAATTAAATTATAAAATAAAAATAAAATTGCAAAATATGTCCCAAATTTGAAAATTAAATGCTAAAATAAAAATTAAAACATTATTTTATTTTCATTTTTAACGTGATGAAGCATCATTCCGGCCAAATTAAAAAATAAAATTAAATTGATGATTTGACATTTCATTTTCAATATAATCTTGAGTCAAGACTGACAATATTAAAATAAAAAGGCAAGCTTGAAAAGGAATCTGTAAATAAATTTTTTAAAGGCTTTTTATTCATGCCCAAGCAATAATAGGGACAAAATTAAAATGTAAAGTTCAGTTTTAATTTTATGTTCTGTTTAAATTATTTGTTTTCATTTTCTTTTTCGTTTTCATTTTCATTTTCAACTTGTATGCAAATTCAATGTTAATCAGTGGGTGGCGTTTACTTGCTTAAAAAAAAGGGGATTGGCTGAAGCAGCGTTGCCAACTCAGCGACTGTGTTGCTAAAATAGCGACTTTATTGCTACATCTAGCGACTTTTAGGCCCATTTAGACAAACTTAGCGAATGTTTGGATGAATGTTAGCTTCACATCTGTACAGATAGGCTACTGTACGCTTGTACTGGCCCACGAGTGCCGGGTGGCGCTGTCCCGGTGAAATGTGCTTCTGGTGTCTCTGTGCATGGAGCTGGGCAGTGTAGGAGCTGACGCGTGGATGGGATTCATGTACATTGTTTACATTTCAAAGGAGGAACAAACAATAAAAAGTGGCTGGTCCGCTGTTATATATGTGCGTATTTTCACACATCTGGTCCGGTGAGGCGTCAGTTTAACGAGCTGATACACCGACCAGTCACTTACTTTTAAATGAACATCATCTGTTTATTTAGCCTATGTGTTGTCTGTACAAGTATCAGAACTTGCGTCCTCTGTGAAATGCGAGTCTCTCGGAGTCTTCTGTGTACACTGCACTGGACACAACATACAGTTCTTCTGACCATAGCTGAAGCGTGGAAGACGAGCTACGCACATAAGGGCTGTGACGATATCACAGTAATACTGCATCACTGCTGTAATAAGATGCCAGCTGCGGTGATGTCACGGCCGCAACCTTATAAAGCGCGTCATGCCCAAGTGCTCTGATTTCTTGAACTGTACCAACTCACTCCCTGGTTTTAAACCCCTGCGCGAATAACAACATCTCTGCAAGAAAATGTCAGAGCCATGCCCATGAAATTTCATGTGCAAGGAGTCCGAGCCACGCGCATATTAAGCTTTCTCATTCAAGGAGAAGCACTGTGCTGGTGATGATAATGACAGCATAATAATATTTTAAAACTATAATGGGCAAACATGACAACTATCGTTATGAAGGCAGGAGCGCGTATACTGACAGCACAACTCGTTATTTGGTTGAATGCTGTGCTTATATCTGGAGCTACTGTAAGCGAATTTCTGAAAGCAATGATTGGAGTATCCATAAGTTTTGCGCAGTTATTTACGTAATGATGCAATTGTCGATTTCGTTTTGTATCCACTTTGAGAAAATCTAATTAAACATAATAACAATAATAACATTAAATAATATTTATTTTCTATATCTTTTGAGTTTAATATCAATTATGGAACAGTTTTTGTCATTGTTTGTAACCCATTTTTTGTACAATAAATTATTAAAAGTTTCAACATGTTTGGAGAAGTGTGTTTCTATTCACGGAGAGTTTACCGAAAATGAATGTCTAAAGAAATAGGAATCAGGTTTTGCACAACTCATCAGAAACAATCTTAAACTCTGCATGTTCTTTCTGCAGGTTTTCAGGTTGTTATTCTATGAAATGTATTGTATAAAATGGGTTATAAACGATGACATAAAAGGTCTATAAATCATAGTATATTCAAAAGATATAAAAAACAGAAGTTAACATATAGAAATACATATTATTTCACATTGTTATTGCTAATATAATTTGTTGTTTTAATAATATGGGAATTGTTGTGCTAACAGTCTAACCGCGTGATTCTGTTGCTTCTTCACCACGGTAAAATAAAATCCCGTACGGGCACAGCCCTACTCACAAATCAGCGTTTCAAATGAGGACCACTTACAAATATGCCACAAAGGCTGAAGGTCTGCTCTGCCAGTGTGCCCGCTGCAAAAGTAAGTGACTGGTCACTCATGTCCATTTTCATGAAATGCATACAAATAAAACGCAGTGTGATTATAGTGCTATATATACGCCAATTTTGCGAGCATATGATACTCCAGTCCTTAACGGATTTTGGCATAATTATGTATTGCACGATAATCACACTGTGCTATGTGTATGCATTTGATGAGAATGGCTGACGCCTCACCGGATCACATGTGTGAAAATACGCACATATATAACAGCGGACCAGCCACTTTTTATTGTTTGTTCCTCCTTTCAAATGTAAACAATGAACGCGAATCTCATCCACGCGTCAGCTCCTACACTGCCCAGCTTCATGCACAGAGACACCAGACGCACATTTCACCGGGACAGCGCCACCCGGCACTCGTTGGCCAGTACAAGCGACACAGTACCCTATCTGTACAGATGTGAAGCTAAGATTCATCCAAACATTCGCTAAGTTTGTCTAAATGGGCCTAAAAGTCGCTAGATGTAGCAATAAAGTCCCTATTTTAGCAACACAGTCGCTGAGTTGGCAACGCAGCGTTAGCCAATCCCCTTTTTTGAGCAAGTAAATAAACGCCTCCCACTGATTAACAATAAATTTGCATACAAGTTGAAAATGAAAATGAAAACGAAAAAGAAAATGAAAACAAATAATTTAAAGAGAACATAAAATTAAAACTGAACTTTACATTTTAATTTTGTCCCAATTATTGCTTGGGTATGAATAAAAACCCTTTTAAAAATGTTTTTACAGATTCCTTTTCAAGCTTAACTTTTTATTTTAATATTGTCAGTCTTGACTCAAGATTATATTGAAAATGAAATGTCAAATCATTAATTTAATTTTATTTTTTAATTTGGCCGGAATGATGCTTCATCACATTAAAAATGAAAATGAAATAATTTAATATAATGTTTTAATTTTTATTTTAGCATTTAATTTTCAAATTTGGGACATATTTTGCGATTTAATTTTTTATTTTATAATTTAATTAATTATTTTATAATTTAATTAATTAATTTAAAAAAGACCAAAAAAAGCTTCCATATAGAAGAGGGTGCTAAGTTAAGCCCAAGAAGGCTGCCTCCCCGGGTTGAAAAACCCCCTAGGAGTAAAAAACCCCAGACTTATTATCCGGGGAAATAAAAAAAGTCCTAGGAGAGAAAAACCTGTGGGATATATATATATATATATATATACATGTAAACGGATAAAGAGATTAAGCGGTTCTGCCGGTGGTCGTTGGTCTGCCGGTGGCCGTTGGGCAGGCATGCCGAAGTCTTATAACCATTTGAGATTGGGAGTATCAAAGTTGATTGATTTGGCATTAATTTCAATCTTTGATGTGTCCTTACTCGGTCAAGACATCAAGGTTGTATATTAACAGAATTTTCTTTACATTATAGAATGATTTTATGTAGAAAACAGCAAATCGCAAATAATTTCTTTCAGCTCATTCACTACATGCTGTAGTAAATGTTACATAAGCTCCCAACAACATTTCACATTTTGTATTACATTACAAACACAATGTGTTCCACATGAGGAAAAGTTAAAATCTTTTTAGACTGATTTGTAAAAAAAAAGTGGTTTTAATCAGATTTCAACAGTATATGGATTAGATTTTGTGTTTTCTGTGCTTACAAAATTACATTTCAGGAAGATGAAAAATTATTTTTGCAGCCTGAGTGAACAAAGCCTGCGTTTTACAAAGCAGCAAATTGTCTATAAGAGTGATCAAACACTTACTGTATATGTATTACCAACAGTCAGTTTTTCACTGTATTGCTTGTATATTCGGTCTACAAATATCATTAACAACAACTGTCAAAAGTGACATGATCGACCAGCCCTAAAGTCGATACCCAGTATTGCATTGCATGGTCAGTTCAAAGAAACTCAAAACCATGGCTAACAGGAAAAATAAAGTTGTTTGCAGAACACATTTGTTATATTCGCTGCTAAATTGAAGTGGATAAATAGTTTCTCTATTTCGTTAGTGTGGCGTAAACAACATTTTCTCAGCTAAGATACCAGGAACCGCTCACTGCGGGAGACCTAAATGAATTTCCCCAGTGGTTACCGAGCTCCTGTAAGATAATTCACAACCGCATTTATTGCATTTATTTCTGTATCAGCTATTCGAAGCTTTATTAGTTTGTTTGAGCTAGCCTGCACTTCTCAATTTGATATGTTTAAACAACGTCCAGTGCAGATAATTACTGTTAGAATTACTGCAACCTCAACAAATCATATAAATTTTCACATGTCCAGAGGGAAATGGACCTCTGATTGATCAGTTGCTCGGGAAATTGAGTCTAAATAAATAATGAGGCAGGGAATCGTTTTGGACTGTAAGGTAAATACAATGTTCTCTCGAGAATCCTTTAAATAAAAGAAATCTTAGAGGCCTCGTTGATGTATTCTATATATAACAGTCAGTTCGGCGGATGCTGTCTTTATAGAGGTGGAATTTGCATTGTGCTACTGTCACAGTAACACACAGTACTCGCAAGCAAAATATAAATATGCTCCAACACAAAAACATTCACCAACACAACAAAATTAAGAAACAACACAAAAAACCTCATACACACAACATGTTGATCCTGGAAATGTCCCATAAAACTGTCAGCGTAAATGCAAATACGTCTCGTAATTGGGATTCTGGCATGTCTCCCGTAAAGAGGACCTAGTAACATTACCGGAACATTACCGGAACAAAAGGTGGTAATAATGCCACAAGATGAGGATGCGCGCGTCATCGCAAAAAGTTATCGTCCAGCTCTTTGACAAGGGTTTTAATTAGATTTACATTCACAGCGAGAAATGTCTGCAATCCAGGATTAAGCAGATATCCGAGATGAAACCAGCAAAATAAAACAGCACGTTATGTGCTAATCAAAAAAAAAAAATGCACTCCACACACGTGTGGTTTCTCAAGAGAGAAATCGTGGATAATACGTCAACTTTAAGGGCGGTATTTCATGCTTCTGACTAAAGCCGCATTCACATGGTCCATCAGCGTTAACGCTTAACGGAAGGCTTGTCTGAAGCGTGGCCAACAGCCAATCACTGTGGCCGCAACACAAGCTCCGGTCTTCCAAAAACGTAATTGGCTGGCTCTGCCTAGGTTATTTGCATAAGGCGATATGATTGGCTGACGCACGCGTTGCCGCTTGAAAAGTTGAGAAATATTCAACTTCTGCCGCGAGCAACGGCACTGACGCGGCGCCGACGGATCCACAATTCAGTTCGCCAACGCTTGACGTCACCCATTAAAAGCGAATGGATCAACGCTTACGCCCCGTGTGAATGCGGCGTAATGCTGTGACGGATCACAATTGACCCACGGTTGGCTCGCATGCGATTCGCGGATTAATGCGCAAATTTAAAAAGGGAAAGTTTATCATTTGCATGTGTTTCAAAGGCTTGAAGGGGTAACATTCAAGTGATTTTAAACAATTTAACCACAAAAATGCCTTAAAGTGAGCAGTTTTCTGTACGCACAGACGCACATGCGGTTGAATGTATCCGGTCCAGCTTCAGTCAGATGTGATCATCCCTATGCCCTTCAAAGATCAGAACTCTTGATTTGTAAACTTAAGAGAGAGTTGTGCAACTGTGTCTCATACTGTAGTACATTAAAATACATTTGCCGAATAGAGCAACGAAAAACAACGTAACGTTTTTATGGGGAGCAACGGTTTATGCTGCATCTTCTTCCTAAAGCGCTGTTTGGAATCCCCCTCCATCGCGTTTAAGTGCACTCAAAAGTGCACACATGGAGAGATGCGTTTCAAAAAGCTAGCAAACACAAAATCTTTCTGTTATTGACAGGGCACATACAAACAAAATGGTCTCCACAGTATTCTTTTTCTAATAAAAGCATTTGTTTATGTCTTAAGTGTATATTTAGATTAGCGTCAAAAACTAGCGTCTGTGCTTATTTGGTCTTAAAGAGAGTGTAACCTCAATTAACCTACTTAAGCCTGTGTCATTAATGTTAATCAAACAACCCAAGACAAAGAGAAAATCACTTTTGTAGCTCTAAAAAATTATAATTATATTTAATTTATACAATAAAGACAGTGTTATTATTCGTTTGACTCGATTTCTGTACATAATGCTAATTTTAGACCTTCCTTAATGTGCAACTTTGTTCTTTTTTTTATAAATGTTTGTAATTTCTTTATTCTAGGGCAGGGGTGGGGAATTCTGGTCCTGGAGGGCCACTGTCCTGCAGAGATTAGTTCCAACCCTAATTAAACACACCCGAAAAATCTAATTAAAGTCTTCAGGATTACTTGGAAATGAAATTCAGGTGTGTTTGATTAGGGTTGGAGCAAAACTCTGCAGGACAGTGGCCCTCCATGACCCAGGGTTCCCCACTCCTGTTCTAGGGTTTTCTAGCTGGTCCAAGCCAAATCCCACATGAGATCCATGACATTTTCCTAGGCCAAACACTGACTCTAATCAGTGCTGGCATATTCTATTGACTAATGTTTTTTTAAATAATAATCCACAATGACACAATTTGGGGTTATGTTTAGTTCATTTACATTAACCAAGAACTTTACACTGATATTTTGTCACAGCAATTTGTAAATGCTAAGTGACCATTGCTGGTAAAAGCCTGTGGATATCATACATTGGTGAGCTGATAATGTCAAAATAAAATGGCCTGTTATCTTCTGGCATTTTCATAATAACGTGCACTAACATCCAAACTTAATGTGTCTCTTTCTAATGAAAGGCTGCATGTGATTAAAAAAGATACTCGAGGTTTTCTGTGTTCATGGAACCATTACACAGTGACCTCAATATCAGGGTAATTTTAGAGGAATGAATTAAAACAGCACTTTAATGAAAAATGAATGTGTAATGAAGCTTGGCGAGTCTATCAAAGCCAACAGTCTTAAAATTCATAGTGAGCGGCTGTGACATCCATCATCCACTCTGTAATTTTACATGTAACCTTTTCAGTTCATGCCACATCAAAACCTGCACTTTGACATGATTACATTTGTAGATATGATTTTGTGTCAAGAAAAGGAATTGAAGATGGGGCCGCTGAAACAGTTTATATGCAAATGTGCATTGCTCAAAACTCATCCAAATTTGTACAATGCTATAATCTAAATCCTTGTTTTTCATGATTCTGCTTTGTAAAATTATAAAATGTCATATAAGATGCATTTTTACATTTCTTGTTCTTTATAAAAGATTTTAATAAAATAATTCTTTCCCAGTCAACTTTATTTTTAAGTTGCCAGTGCCAGCATTGATTTTTACAAAAGTTTAATGCCTTCCAGAAAATGTTCTTCTTAAAATATATAAACATACAATATTAAATGAAAGAACAGACCCTCTGCTTAAAAAAAATTAACAACCTCTAAAAAATGGGTAGGTTTCTTCCAAAAGGAGATAATTGCATTCCTTTGTAAAGGACTTTTGTTAGAGATCAGATTCAGAATGATAATGAAAACATACACAGAGTTTTTACTGTTTTTGAATCCATGGATACTTTAGTGTTTTATAAGTTGTGTAAGAGCTAGGGATGTGCATGCATGTCATTTTTTCATTTCGATTAATCCGTGGGTCTGAAAAACAATTACTCAATTAATTAGGGGCGGGGCAATCATAGGGGTGTGGCGCACAAAAACCTTTAACAGGAAAAGCTGCGGGATGAAGTGAAACTAAAGGGTTAATAAACACAAACTGAAGCGCTTTCTATATGACGCACTCTACATAATATTAGTCAGTATCGAGACAACATAAATGTATTATACAATGTGCATATATCTGCACAAAATGCATGACTTAAACCAAGTTTAATACTGTTTGGACAGAAAGTTTAACTGCCGTTGTGGATGTGCACTAGGGGTGTCACGATTCTCCAAATCCTCGATTCGATTACATTTTCGATTCTAAGGTCACGGTTTGATTCTTGTTTTTTTTTTTTAAGGTTGCTATGCCATTTTTAGACTAGACTTTTATGAAATATAATATCTTACCTTGAACCCGGAGATGCCCTGCCCTGTTAGTCATGCTGCCAGTGGAAAAATATGGTACACGCACATACCTGAAAAAACGAAACATTCCTGTCAGTAACTTGCACCTTAAAAATGCGCTTTTATTACCGTCGGACAAGATTGTGAGACTATACCCCAGTAAGTCATGTTTAAATGCTGTTTTCAAAACTCTTAAGCAACTGAAATAAGTTGTTGTGAAACTTAAACAGATCTCAGTTCAGAGAAACGACCGATCCGGTCACAGACAGCGCTCTGCTATTGCACGCCTGCGTGCGTGCGTGTGTGCTCTGATTGAGTTCAGCTGAAGGCGGGAGGCGCTTGCTGTTTTTTGTTTCCCATGTAAAGAGCAGCTTGCGTGGTGTCTCCTGCATCTGCCATGCTATCTTTTAACTGCTGTACCTAGCGAAGTTAGAGGAGGTTGACTCGCAGTGCTCAACACGTGTTTTTTTTCTGCTTGGCAACCAACCGGATGTGACATGGGGGCATGACAGCATCGACGATTCCATTTTTTAATTAGAAGTTCGAGGTTGTGACTTAATTTCATTCGATATCAATGTGACAACCTTAAAGGATTAGTCAAGTTTCTTAAAAAAAATTCAAGATAATTTACCGTAAAACTTCAAATAATAGCCGGGTCCCAAATAGACGCCTGTCTCTTTTAGATGCCTGGTGTGACGACAGGTTTGGATAAATAAACGCCTGTCTCAAATAAATGCCGGGTCTGTTTTTTAGTTTCGGGTTGTATTTAATCTTCTAAAACCCATCAGATCGTCTGTTTCAGACAGTTGTATGGTGCAGATTGCACACACTTTAGTTTTGACTACCGGTAGATGTCACGTGACAGACGCAGTCGTTCCCTTACTCATCACTATGACAACACAACAAGGTTCGTCTTCAGGATTGAAGTGATGATGACAGTAGCGAAGTGGCAATCGTGAGAGTCGGGACTTTTCCCGGTGGGCCAGTAGTGTTTTGAGGCCGCTGATAATAGCCGGGCTTTCAGTCTTTTGTCATGCATGCACTCCCACCACACATTGTATTTCTCACGCGGAAACACTATTTATCATATTTAATATGCTGCAGCGCCCAAAATGTATCTGGCTGCACTGCACGCTCTCTATCAAGCCCGTCTCCCCTGGAGTTCTAGTCGAGCGAGCCGATCCAAAAAAAAAAGAAAGAGGCTACACAATAGCCAATCAGAAAATTGCACTGTTGTATCTGGGTAAGATTTCACGCAACAACCAATAAAAAGCATATCCTCGTTTGCTTTATTTATGCTGCCAATAATTTAAGACTGTTATTCTTACACAAACTAATTTGTTAAACACATTCAAATTATAAATTAAACGTAATATGTGGTAACCTCCTGCTGTCATGCTGGAACAATTGAATTAAAAGCCTGTCTCTTATAGACGCCTGTCTCTTTTAGACGCCTGGTGTGACAATAGGTTTGGGAAAATAAAAGCCCGAGCTATTATTTGAAGTTTTACGGTACTCACCACCATGTCATCCAAAATGTTGATTTCTGCCTTTGTTCAGTCGAGAAGAAATTATGTTTTTTTTTTTTTTTTGAGGAAAACATTGCAGGATTTTTCTCATTTTAATGGACTTTAATAGAACCCAACACTTAATAATTAACTAAACACTTAACAGTTTTTTTCAACGGAGTTTCAAAGGCAAGGCAAGGCAAGTTTATTTGTATAGCACATTTCATACACAGAGGTCATTCACAGTGCTTTACAGAGTAATGAGAAAACAATATATAAAAAATAAAAAAAGAAAATGTAAAAATAAGAGATACGATAAAATCCTTTATGCCGCTTTTCAGGACCGGAGGAAGACGAGAAGTTTTGGTTTAAAAGTGCATATTTTTTATTTTTCTTGTCAAAAATGACAATCGTTTCGCTAGATAAGATCCTTATGTCTCGTTTGAGATCGTTTAGAGTCCTTTGAAACTCCGTTGAAAATAACTGTTACGTGTTAAGTAAAGTGTTAAGTGTTGGGTTCTATTAAAGTCCATTAAAATGAGAAAAATCCTGGAATGTTTTCCTCAAAAAGCATAATTTCTTCTCGACTGAACAAAGAAAGACATCAACATTTTGGATGACATGGTGGTGAGTAAATTATATAACTGGATTTTTTTTTTAAGAAAATGGAATATTCCTTTAATGTGCATCATAATAGAGTACTTTAAAACATGACCAGTCTAAGCACAAGCTTCATAACATTAAGCAGATTTAAGTCTTTGCGAGATAACTCGTCAATGGCTGGAAAAGAGTCAAGAGCAACAGACCGTTGAAAGCTGCAATTCACAGCGTTTGCCTCTCTGTCACCATCTCTCTTTAAAACATTAAAATTGCAGGTTACTTTACGTACTTACCTTTGTTCAAAACCAAACCTATTTCACCTGTGTTTTTTCTAATTTAATCAGTTATAACCAGTTATAATCAGTTAAGTAATTTCTGTCAATGGGCACATAAAAAAATTACTGAGTGCACTCGTAATTCCACCTTTATGGAAATGTAGCCATGTGGTTTCTTTCGAGGCAAGACCATAACCAGGCCCTCCAGAGGACATGAAAAGGCAAGGAGAGGTCAGGAGCATGAAGGCCATCACAGACAGAAGGAGCTGGGTCACACAACAATGAATCAACGCTCCTGCCATGATGGAGGGATCAAGTAACTTTTGTTGTGATGAAATTATCCATTAGGAGAGACAGCAGGCAGGGGAGGCCGAACCTTCAGAAGACAGCCCACTAAATCAAACGAGTCCAGGGCTTATCTCCTCACCTTACGACCAGGGCCTCCAGAGCCCTCACAAGGTCACCTGTAACGATGGTGCGGGTTGAGGAAGATGAGGTTTAGTACAGATCTGGGCCGTCCTCAGGTTGTGAATCATGCAGGCATGTGTGCAAACCCCTCTGTGGCATCACTCTTCAGCAAACTCTGCTGTCACCATCCACACCAGCCTTGAAGGAAGGTTTGCCTGGATCCTGGCCAGGGTCTCATCTCCCTTTTTTAGGTATTGGCTATCCTTTCAATAGCTAAATTTCCTCTCTCATCTAGATGAGGATGTGCATTAACGCTGTAATCTTCTCAGACCTGTCCTTCAAAGCCACCAGAGGCGCTATGTCAGCTCAGCCTTCTGGTGGATAGGAACTTATAAAGGGTAATGATGCCCATAGTGTGGGCAGAACATTGCTTTTCACTGGTGTGCCGGTGCCCAGGGGGTGGAGGTTTATGAAAATGTCTGTCTCTGATGCACAGAGCGTTCCAAGATGATTGATTTCAATGACACATTGAGTGACCCTAAACCTTGCACTTCTCCGAGCTCCGGGGCTTCTGCCGTTTCCTAATGGGCTCTGATAGAATTCTGTCAACACATCATCAACAACATTAAAAAAAGACCTTGCTCTCAGCAGTAATCATTGCAGACGCACTGCTTTTCAAAGCTTTTTCCTGAGCTTGACTTGAGTTTAAAATGACAGTTCACTCAAAAATGATTATTCTAGCATCATTTATTTACTATCAAGCCGTGCTGCGCAGAATCTTAGTCATCATTGAATTTCTTTTTTCTTTCAGACTAAAATATCATTAACATTATCTAATAATCTCTTTTCATGTTTCACTGATTTCTTATAAGAAATACATTCATATTGGTTTAAAGCAACATGCAAATGTTAGATTTATTTTGGGGTGAAATTTTCTATATAAAAAGCTATATTTTCTATAAAGTAAATAAAAAAGTATTAGATGCACAAACTATGTGTGTACTGTTTGTTTGTGAGCATGAATTGTCTCTTTTTTTTCTTTATCTCCATACCAAAGCTAGAAAAATATTTATGAGATTAGATTCAAGGATGTGACCCTGTCTGTGAAATCCAGACTAAAGTTTATTAATGTTTGATTTCAACCATTGATTTCACATTGACTTCAACATTTTTACGTAGCCTTTCTCGGTCAGTATTAAGATATCAAGGTTATATTTTCACAGAATATTTTTTACAATATGTAGGTTGATTTTATGTAGAAAATAGTAAATCACAAAAATGATTTTGGACAGGTTTTCACAGAATATGTTATGTGGTATTCCCATAATCTTCATTATTTTAGGATATAGGGCATGTCCTCCGTGCTATACATCAGTTTTATAAACCCTCTCCTCAGGGCCTAGTGTCAGCTGTACTGTGCTCTATCATGCAGCGTTGGGTAACACAACATTTAGTTTCTTATGCCTGCTCAGACAAAAAACGTGCCCTATATAACCTTTATTTATTCCCTACAATATAATAAAATAAAATTTTAAGAAGTTTCTTTTTCATAGCTTAACTCTTGCACCGCCAGCGTTTTTAAAAAAAGTTGCCAGCCAGCGCCAGCGTTTTTCATGATTTTCACCAAAGTTTAATGCCTTCCAGAAAATGTTTTTCTTTAAATAAATAAACATACAATATACCAAATGAAAGAACAGACCCTCTGCTTTCAAACAAAAAAAAACCGTTTCATCCTACCTTTAGTGGTTCTTTTGTAATCAGCTTTTGAATATGGGTAGGTTTTTGCAAAAACACCATATTTTGAGCAAAAAGCAAAAATAATTCAATTTTTGTGACTGACTTTTCATAGAGATCCCATCCAGAGCGATCTTTAAAACAGACACGGACATGCAGCAGCTTGCCATAGGGCAATACTTCCGGTTTTAAAAAGTTGCGGAAGGGCGCCACCTGGTGGATAAAAGCGGTATTGCGGAAAGACGGAAAATCTCGTCATTGGCGGGGAAGCGTTTTCTCTTAATTGACGAGATATCTCGTCAATGGCGGGGAAAGAGTTAATGAGATTTATCATACACCCGGTGCAATGCAGCGTAATGCGTGACGCAAGTGTTTTTTGCTAGTTAACTGCCCGGCGCAGTTATCATTTTCACATCCAGCATCACAATCTGTTTAAATAGCAAATGCATTTGCGCCCATTGCTGCGCCCATGGACGTTCTGATCTGAAAACGAGATGTGTTCAGGCGCATTGTTGGCGCATTGGTATTTTGAGGCAACTAAAATAGAGTACGCCAAAGACCAACAAAAACCTGGTCTAAAGTCAATGGCGCAAAATTGTTTTTGGTTATTTAAAGAGCGCATTAGTAATATGCACCTATAGACTGTTTCATCGGGCGCACGTGCAATGATGCGATAAGCGTCTGGTCCGAACTTTACTTCCGGTTTCTGTTTGTTTAATGGTCTGACTAGTTGCTGAAATTGAACTTTTAAACAAATACCTTGTTGAAAATAACAAATGTTTTGGGTTTCTAAGTAATCTACGTGTTGTTTATTTTGCTTGTTATATAAATAAACTACTTTAAAAGGACATTGTTGTTATTTATTCTTCGCAGAGTTTACCGGAAGTTACGTGATGACCACGAAAGCCGCGTGTTTATGTTGTTACTGCCGAAACAGAGACATAGAGCTTTTCAAATCTGTGCGTTTTAGGAAGAGAGTGAAATCTGGAGCTACAAAAATTAACCATAAACCACGTAAACACATTGTATTACCATATTTTCCGTCGCTCCGGAGTATAAGCTCCATCATTAAAAACTGATTCATTAAGACGAAATAACATATATAAGTGGCAGTGAACTATACATCGCGTTTTTTTTCGAAAAAAAAATTCACAAAATCCAAGCCGAAGAACAGACATTTAATCTGGAAAGACAAGTTATTCAACTAAACAATAGCAGACAGAACAGCAGATGTCCCTACGTTAAAGTAATATTATCAGTTACTTAAACGATAAACCATAGCATACAGAACTAACCTGGAAGGTTCAATAGGCTAAATTAACCGAACAAGCCAACTAGCGTGAAGTTCGCAGATTCGTTATTCCACATTACTGAATCCATTGAATTACATAAATACAGGAGCAGCATATAGCGGACTCTTGCGGCTGTATGCGCTAATGTTGTCTCTTGCCTCATAAATGTCAAAATTAATTCATACTGACTTACAAGGCGCACCTGACTATAAGACAGAGCACCAGCCAAGTTATGAAAAAAATGCAGCTTACAGTCTGAAAAATACGGTATTCCAAATACACAAAATAACGTTGTTTTTAGCAATGAAATAGGTGCTCTTTAAAGGATTAAAATATAAAAGATCATTATTGAGTTTCTTGGACTTAAATGGGGACTGTTTACAGGACTTTAGAAGGCATAAAGCTGAGATCAGCTGGCCGAAGATGTGGAAGCAGATTTTTTTGCTTTTAAAAATATTTGCATTTATTTAGATTTTTTTAATGCTACCTCGCAGATTTTTTCATATGATGACTTTGTTCAACGACTTGTCAACAAAACAGGAGTTTCAAAGCAACCAAAACG
This sequence comes from Misgurnus mizolepis, assembly GCA_025389145.1. Classification (NCBI taxonomy): domain Eukaryota; kingdom Metazoa; phylum Chordata; class Actinopteri; order Cypriniformes; family Cobitidae; genus Misgurnus; species Misgurnus mizolepis. The sequence goes on along the minus strand of JAIFKI010000002.1, from coordinate 27,758,627 downwards.
CTTAGCTAAAAAAATGCTGGCAAGCGCCCACAGTCGGCAATTGCCTGGCTTTTTTAGCTATGTTTAAACACTTTGGTGTATACGCCCCCTTAAAGTTGGAGGAAGATCAAAAAGGGGCATCAATATAAAGACACATTTATCCAAAGCACATTGGACTTTCAAAAACGATGCTCTATCTGATGGGTAACAAGAACAACAGCTCACAGAAAAAAAACAGAAACACATCTTCAGCATTCATTCCTCTCCCCTCAACCCTGTTTACCCTTTTGACCAACCATGAACTCGATCAACACATTTCTCCACCTCTACATCCTCCTCAACACCTCCTCCTTCTTCCCTCTCATTTCCATTTCTCCCTCTGATCCCGGCGAGCACGGCTCCAAGATTGCCACTCAGCCCACGTCTGCGGAGCAAGTGAGGGCGCCGACTGCTTCCAGGATCAGAGTCTCTATGCCTGGTGCGATGTACGCATGATGATGCGAAGAAATGTGGGTTGCTGTAGATTAAGCCATGTACAGACAGGACCATGATGGTCTCATCCAGAAAAAGATTTAGGTATTTTTTTTGCGTTTAGAAAAGAATACACACCTCTAATGAGACTGTGTGAATGATTGTCGTTTGTCTTCCTGGCCCACACAGGTTTCTTGTGAACTGCAGTGTTGTCATTACAGAGGCACATTAACTGCTACCGGCAGTGACTGACAAAGCAATTATCTCTTTTACTGCTCCACAGTGTATTAATAAGCGAGCGCTAATAAGTAAACATTGCCGATTTTAGTGCAGTGAGAGCAAAACGTTTATAAGTAGGGAAAATAGGTCCCAGTGCAACTCGCCTACATGTAAATATGAATACATGCAGATACTGCTGATTCGCTACAAGTGTGTTTTGGTACTCGGCCCGACTCCCTTTTCCAAAGTGTTTTTTAAAAATCATGCACCCCGCCTTTAAAGCCCTTATAGCCTGACCGATTTTTAATAAAGCAAAACTCAAATAACTAAAAACACATTAAACAATCTGTCAGCGTCATTAAAATACAATTGTCTTTTAAAGTCGCAATTAAATTTAGATGAAAAACTGCTATTTTTTACAAATGACTTATCTGTGAGTTACATTATTTAAAAAAAAAAAAGTGCCTTCATAATCTTTAATTAAAAATGCAAATCTCCTCCCCTCCTCGAAACAATCTCTCTTTACTTCTGATCATAGTGTTTGGCATGTGGGCAAAGTCTAGAAAAAGATCGCAGCGATAAGCAAATAGCAACGTGACCTAACTTCAAACGATACAATTAGTTATCGATGGCCGAATTTAAGTTCAACCCTACCTTTTATTATTTCAGAAACCATTTCACTCAGATATACATCACCACAGGAAAAATAAGACAATCACTACTTCAGTTTGCATGGCGACTATAAAGGTCCACGGTGTATATTTTTAACGCCATCTAGTGGCAACCAACAGCTCAGTCCACAGCTCAACCCTCCCTTTCGAAACACATAGTGAAGCTCCGGTAGCTGGCACAGAACAAACACATCATTGTCTGACACAACAAAGTGACAAAACACGCTACCACGGGACAGTTTGTCCATATAGGGTTAATGTAGAAACATGGCGACTTCCACGTTCCTGCGATGTATGGAGATACCTCATTCTAAGGTAATAAAACAATAAAATTCATTTTGTAGGGTCTTTATACACCACTGATAGGGTTGCAAAACTACAGGAATTTTCAAGGCTAGAAACTTTCCATGGGAATTAACGGGAATATATGGGAATTAATGAGAATATATGGGAAGTCATGGGAATAAATTGGAAATTTTAAAAAAATTGTTAAGTTGCTTATAACAGGGAACTTAAATGCAGTTTAAAAAAAAATATTTATTAGAATAAAGAATTTAAAAGAATTTGCAGATACCACACTGCTGAAGGGCCATTGAGGTCACACCTCCTGCATGTACTTCTATTCTTCCAATACATGCACAGTAATTTCTTGGGCCCTATCTTGCAGCCAGCGCAATTGACTTTGTCAGTGACGCATGTATCATTCGTATTTTGCACCGGCGCACAGCGGGTTTTTCCCTCCACAGACGCACGTCGGCAAACTAGGGAATGAACTTGTGCTCCCTGGGCGGTTCAGCGCAAAAAAGGAGGCGTGTTCCGGCGCAAACCATCCCTGATGCTATTTTGCAGTTTCAAAAAACAATTGCGCCACTGACCAAAAAAAACTAGTCTAAAGTCAGTGGCACACACTTTGCTTATCTAATCTACACAGATGCAACAGTTATTTTTGCAAAAAATAAATTGTTACAATAAAAAATATTAACACATGAGATAAGGGAAATCATTGTGGTGAGCATTGTGGTGATAGTTTTTATTTATTTTGTGTGGCTGCGTTAAAAAATTATCATGCAAATAACGATTAAAATATTTTCATAAGTTTGTTGTGTGGCTGTATTATGTTTATTTTATGTAAATAATAATTAAAATGTTTTCATAAGAAACCTAATGTGTACTTTGGTGTTGGACTGCTTGTGTTTCTTGGCTTGCAGTGGTGAGGGTGGACGCAGCGATGTCCTCTGCTGGCGTCTGTGTAGAGGCAGATCCACCTCCCGTTACACGGTGTGCCCGATTTATGCTGGCAAGCTTGGGATTCCCCCATCTCCTGACATCATTGTAGCACTTGGCGCAACGATGGGGATGCCAGCTGATGAGACAATTGTGGCTATTTCCTCTCACGCCTGTTTAACCGACGCTGATTTGGGCGGGTTTCCCCTACGCCTGTTTAACCAACGCTGATTTGGGCGGGTTTCTCCTATCCCCATACAAAACAACTTCTCTGTCTTTGACTGCTCTTACAAGAACGTCGGCCTCCTCGGCTGTGAACCGCTCCTGCCGTGCGCCTGGTAAATCCGTCATAATAATAGCAACCCGCCATGGAACTTGCGCCCTTGCGTTTAAAGGGAATGTTGGATAGCGTTCTGATTGGTTTATTTGACGTTACGCCCAAACCACACCTATGAATAATTAACCTACTTCAGACCAACCCCTTATTGATTTGCGCCTGGCGCAAGAGTTATTTCTCACGCCGGGAAAATAGCAACAGTGCCCAAGATCCGCCCACAAAGTCACTTGCGCTTCGCGCTTCGCACTTGCGTTTCAGATCGTTAAAATAGGGCCCCTTGTATCCTATATATCACTTAAGGGGGATTCCCATTTTCCAGGCCTTGACTACCACAGAAGCTAGCAAACTTGCCAACTAACTAGCAAATGTCTAAATGTGTTTATACAGGAACTAGCTAGATAGCCAGCTAGCCAGTAAATTCAATACCTAAATTTAAGCTAGCACTATTATAATAACTATAATAATGTTTATTATGTTTTTGTGTTACTTAATGAAAGAATCAAAAAAAATTCTACCCTACAATTAAATCAGTCAAGACGTCATTTAAAAAATAATGTATTTCTTTGCGCGCATGTCTGCTTATTACCAAGCAAAATGTTTATTTATGTTTGTATATGATATTGTTTATATAAATTTCCCTTAATTTCCAAATAATTCCCCTAAATTCCCATTAAGTTTCTAATTTAGAATATTTCCACAATTCCCCAGATTAAGTTCCCTGTGAAATTTTCTGGAAATTTACCAAAAAACTTTCTGCCCCTTTGCATCCCTAACCACTGATAATATGATTATGTATATTATATAGCATTTCTGTCAGGAGATCCTCCTAAAAGTTACACAATGCACCTTTAAGTCAAACTGGGACTTATTACTATAATACCTTGTTCATACTGTCAGTCCAAATCCGATTTCGGTGCCCGATTGGAATCCAATCATTTAGAACGTGTAAACGGACAAAAAAAGCATGAAATCCATTTTTTTCTAATGCGTTTCAGGCTACATCCAGAGTTGGTTTGAAATCAGTTTCAAATCGCAATTACGAAAATCCATTTCAGTCTGACAGCTCTGATTTTTGGTTATGTCATGCTGTCACGTAAAACCAAATTGCAAACTTTGGAATGGTCCATTTCTGACGAAATGATAGGGGTGTCCATGTATTGGGGATTATAGTTTCTACAACATCAGACGTCAAGGAAGATTGTCATGCCAGCGCAAATTGCCATAGAAACGGTGAAGAGAATCCTGAACACGGCAAAACGCTACAGGACGCACAGATCGGATTGTGAAACCCAATATGGACAGTGAGTCTGTAAAATCAGATATGTACCTAAATCGAATATAGACTGACAGTGTGAACGAGGTATAACAGACAAGTCCCGGTTTGACAAACCCTTGCACTTATATTCAAGATACAGACTACATGGAACATCTTATGTCTCATTGCTTTGTCTCTTTAAAAAAAATATGTCTCATTACGGTCGGAAAAACCGAGGTTTGCTAGTAGTTTCAAGAGGCAAAAGGAAACACAAACTGAGCATTCCTTTTAAGTAAGCACACTTTGATAATCTCATACTTTTTAAAGTACCATCTCCCAGCCCAAGCAGCTACTGAGGTTTGCTGATTCATTTTTGTTGTTGATGTCGCCTTAACCACATTCTTATACGTCTTTATTCTGCTTCTGGGATTTCTGTTTTCTTTTCAGCTAAGATCTAGGATACAGAGACAGATCATGGGATCTAGGCTTATTGTGAAACGTGTATTCCAATTACTGTAGATGGTTTTCACAATGTTATTTTAAATGGCAGCCAGTGAGAAAACATCTGAGATGAGCATTAAACATCAGTATAACAAAAGACTAAATGCTGTACTGAATCGATCGCACGATGGCTTTAAAGTTTACCTTCATATTTCTTTTCTGACAAGCCGATGTACTTGACCAGAGAAGCAGCAGTCAGATTACGGCAAGCCCAAACTATGTTTGAGGACACCGATTCTCGGTTTGGATAGCATCTGTAATATCAAATCCATACATCACGTCAGCTCTTGTTATGGGCTCTGTTGCAGCCTGCCATCCATGATTGGCCAAAGGAAGCTGGAATATCATTTCTCAGCCCTCCTTGTCACACAACTCCATATTAAAATTGCATGAAAGTCGCACGATGGACCTGCAAGGGTCTTTCCCTTTGGAGACATCCATGTAACAATGTCACCCTGCAACATTTATTACATCGCTACAAGTGTGTTCATTAAATCTGTCACGCAAGGTTTCCTTTCCCTCTTGCTCTCTTTCCTTTTCCTCCAATCTCCCACTGACTCTCTCTTTGATACCCCAGGTGGGAGTCAGGATCACTAAAATAGCTAAAAAAAAACAGCCCGGGCACGGCATAGTGTGGCCTGGATCTGTGCTTGCTTTTTGAAGGCAGAACTGAGAGAGACAGCCGTATCAAACATAATGAGGGTTGAGTTATGTAGGCCACTCACCGTTTTTATGTCATTTTTAATTGCTGTTGCAGTCATTGGCAAGGCCTTTTCCAGAGTCCCAGGGCGGGTGACCTCATATGGCAGAGGACAATTAGGGGCCGTTTTGTCAGAATTTACGTCTTCGGCAGCCATTAGACAAGCCAAAGATGTGTCATGATTGTATTTGTCAAGTGGGAGATCTAATTGGTCCATTATGCCTTGACAGGGAACATTTGTAGAAACCGATGTGCTTTTATCGCTCCAAATAGAATCAATTCTGAAAGAATTACCATGTTAAAAGTTTTTTCAAGATTATGTTAAGTGTTGGTAACAATGTAACAGGGAAATATGACCACACACTCACTTGCTCAGACCCATACATTTTTCACCAACGTTTTGGCCAAAAGCCTTTGTCACAGTGTGTTTTTTTGATAAAGGCTTTTTAATAAAAATAAAAAATAGATAAAAACATCTATTTAATCAGATTTTTCATTTATTATTGCTAAATAAAACCCTAAATCAGAGAATTTGTGTGCAAAAGTGTAAAAGTACAACACACACTTGATTTTTACTAAATTATTTTGAGCCATCTAGTGGATAATAGTGGGATGTAAGAATGTAAGATTAATGTCTTTGTGTCAGTTTATTGTTTACAAGGGTCTGCAAATGTGCGTTTTGTATATGTAACACATGACCTCCCTACGTCACTACGCATTTACGTTAGGTCGCGCTGGACTGGACCTAGATGAAAAGTTGTGGTTTAAAAGTGTATATTTGTTATTTTTATTGTCAAAAATGACAATCGTTTTGCAAGATAAGACCCTTATGCCTCGTTTGGGATCGTTTATAGTCCTTTGAAACTCCGTTGAAAAAAACTGTTAAGTGTTGAGTTAAGTGTTAAGTGGTGGTGTCCATTTAAGTCCATTAAAATGAGAAAAATCCTGCAATGTTTTCCTCAAAAAACATAATTTCTTCTCGACTGAACAAAGAAAGACATCAACATTTTGGATGACATGGTGGTGAGTAAATAATCTGGATTTTTCTTTTAAGAAAATTGACTATTCCTTTAAGCGTGCAACCCTTGACAGAGCTGACAAATATCACGTTATTTCCTCACCGCTTTGCACGTCTAGGTCCGGAAAGCTGTTTTCAACCATGTTAAGTAAATTCTTAAAGTGGTAATTGTTTCTTAAAACGCGGTGTGTTTCTCGTTTTATGCGTTACAGTACTGATCAATCTACAGGTTATTTTGTGCTCTAATCATGGCTTCACACCAGCCGCATTTGAGGCATCAAAATCGCCTCTACTGTGCCTAGTTTGCCGCTTGAACATTTTGAGTTTACTCACTTAACTCGCGCGTGACAGCCGCGTGAGAAATTCTAGTCATTGAGACATTCACGCGGAAATTCGCGTCATGGGATGGCCTTCTGTGACTCCGCTCGCCTTCTGTAATCATGTCACTACTAGAGCAAGCTCCGGATTGGTTAATGCGGTGCGTTTTTCCACCAAAGTTCAAAATTTTCAACTTACGCGTTTGCCGCGGCAATGCTCAATTCGCACTGCGCTAAACGCCTCATTCGCGCCGCAAGACCTTCGAACGCGCGTCAACGCGTCTTCACATTGACTTAACATTGAAATCACTCGCGCTTGACGCCTCTACCACGGCTGGTGCAAACGCAGCATAACACATCCTGAAGTTTGATTTCTCAGAGATTTTTCAAAATAAAAGTAAATTGGGTTTAAATGTCAGGAGTTCCTGTCGGGAAAACATTGATTTAATTAGATTTTTTGTTTATTATTGCTAAATAAAACCCCTAAATCAGAGATTTGTGTGCAGAAGTGTAAAAGTACAACACACACATTGATTTTTTCTAAAATAATTTCTATATTTTTAGCCTTAATTAAAAACTTTCTCCAGTTTTAAAAAGTAAAATGTTTTAAAATGTCAAAATATAATAAAAAAAAAACATACTGAGTAGTAATCTTTGAGGATGTGCTGGTAAACTGCAATAAATAAATTGATTTGATAAAGAATATATATACATCAGACGACTCCGAGTCAGATCTCCAATGGATCCACACCAATATCAGCGGCTCCGGTGCGGATCCAGTGCAGATCTGACCCGGTGTTGTCTGCTGTCTGGGATGCTACACTATAATACTTACAGTAATAGTAAGGCTTTCCTTTATGTACACAAATCCTTACAAGTACAATTTTGGCTTTATTTTTTTCCTCTTAAAAAAACTATTTTATGTTTATTGTCCCCCAAGTGTTTATGCCCATATATATTCATGCACATAATTATTTTTTTAGGGTGCGGACAACCCTCAGAAACACAACCAGTTGAGCTAATCGACTAATACTAAACCACTCAAACTTCCCTTATAAGGTCCTGTAGCTGTACCATGGTACTGTAATGATTACCACAGACTTTTGATATGCACTTAATCATGGTATTAAGTGATGAACATATTCATATACAGCAGTACGACATAATAATGGCACATTTAACCCCCAGGGGTCCAAAAACGCGGGGACGCGTTTTGACGTGTTTTCTCCTTATCATAGCAGAATCAACTTAAAATACTCCATCATTAATAATCAAACACTTACGTGTTTGACATCATTTGAAACTCTGAAGGGTCCTCTTTAATTAGTTCACATTCACAATAACAAGAGATCTTTGTGTTTTTGTCAAATAAAGAAAATAAACAGGGTGCGCATTCAGACATTTCTGTCTCCGCCAGCTGTCTCTTAAAACACGTGACAAAAATCAGTTGAAACTCCGCGAATACTCGTCACACAAACATAATACACATATCCAAAGAAAGCCTGAAATGTCTACTTTTAAACAAGCTAATTATAATCAAAAACAAATATTTCCTGTTTATATAATCTGCATTGAAGTAAAGAGAGTACAGTTTTTCCTGGCTGAGCTCATTATCTCTAATGCGGCCACGCCCTCAGGCTGTTGACATGGTAATGAAGAGACAGCAGTTCCAACAATAATAAACAAAGCGTGAAGTTTTATCAGATTTAAAGACTTTACCGCATGTTTGGATTATAAACTTTATACACACACGTGAGGAATATCTTCATTTATGTTTGGACATTGAGGAAGAGAAGCGTTTATCTTTAACGTTACCTAAGAAGAGGAACGATGGAAGACGCATTGGAGAAGGATATAACTTATTCCTGAAGAAACTGTAAGTCATTTGTCTTCATTTATATTTGCTATCATGTAATATGTTATGGCTTGTGCAGTTCAGCCTACATAAGCAACATTAGCAGACTGCACGCTTCGGATTTAAAAACGTTCGCATTGTTTACAAACGAGGGCGCGTGATTTCACGTAATGGCGGATTTCATTGATACATGCTGTAAGTTACAGTGTTAGACAGAGTTATTCACTTTCGTATCCTTCATGGCAACTTTGAGTAATGCAGCTGCACTGCTGTATCTTTTAAGTGTGTGCTGTAATATGATTCCATGTTTACATGCTTGTTTACAAACGAGTAAGTTACGCGCGTGATCACGTAATGGCGGATTTCATTGTTACATGCTGTGTACAGTGTTAGACGCAGTTATTCACTTTCGTATCCTTCATGGCAACTTTGAGTAATACTGCACTGGGGGATCTGCTGTAATATGATATTGTTTACATGCAACGCATTCCATACATTGCGCTTTACACGCGACACTGTTTTATTATGAGCTCCGCGTTGTTTACACGGAGACGCGAGCTCGCGCACATCCATTTGCGATGTGTTTTTGAAGTTCATACTCGCTTACAGAAACGCGTTTAAAACAGAAGCTAGACGATAAGGGGATGGGCATCTGAAAACAGTCATCTGAAAACAGCTTTTTATATAACTAATCATTGCAGATGTTTATTTGAGATACTAATTTAGTTTATAATAGTTTATCTGAATGTAGTGCTATCATTTACCCATCAGTTATGTATGTAAGGGTATTTCTGTGGACAATTTGTGATGACAGCTGTTCATAACTCTCTTAGAGGTCTGCATCCCTCTCATCAGTACAAAACTATGAAGTGGAAAAACATATTCACACTCATTGGACATAAAGTTATATGGTAACATGAGCCACATGAAGTTTACAGCTCTGTTGTTTATCAGTTTCTTATACAAGTTCAGTGTTTTAATAGGGTTTGTTTCCAAATAAATTGAAAATGTCCTACTGACCTTCATTTCTATTTTGATTATATTGTTAACTTCTTAATAAACCTCAAACAAACATGTCCATTTGTCCTCACATTCTTTACTGTAGTTCCCTCCTGCCTCATTATTATGCAGCTCATTATGCGAGCCTTTGTTTGCTAGCTGTCAATCAATCCTTCTCGCATACGGCCACTCTAAACAAAAAGTGTCTTACAATTTCTAAAATAATATATTGGTTTATGTGAATGAGTAGGCAGGATGATTTTCACATCATTTTAAAGAAAAAACTCTAGACTACTAGATTATGTTTAGGAAAGTCTTGTTAAACCATGTTTAGTATGGGTTTTGTGAACTTATATCAGTGACTTAAAAATTTTACTTTTTTAAAAACCACGCATAAACCTTTTTCTCTCAAAAATACAAACATGTACATACATGTAGCTCATATAATATTTTAGCCCAGTTTGTGCTGAACACAGTGGTATGAGACACTTGCCATTATTATGTTTTAAAGCAACTGAAAAAAGACCAAATGTAAGAGCATGTCAGAACCTCTGAGAGTGTCCCAAAATGGTTGGACCCCAGAGGGTTAAAGCACATAAAAACACCGAAATACCACTGAGTTATGTCTCTTCATTTCTCATTCAGTTTTTTTCTCTGCACAACCAGCTGCACCCTCCACCTTTGTTTTATCAATCTATTCAGTAATGAGCAGTAATATCCAATGCAGGCGCTGCCCGGTCGATGTCTCTCATCACAATGGTAATCTGTTTTTATAGCACTCATCGGCCAGGCGCTTTCAGTCCGCGACTACCTGCAGTCTAATCAGATGTAATCAGGAATGGCGCTCTGATAATGACCATGGTGCGATCAATGTCTTTCTGTTGCTGGAACAAATCATTAGGGAAACATAATCGTTAACTTTGACAACATTAAAAATGAATAATTTCATTTGCAGCTCATTGAGAAATGGGAAAGCGATATCCATGCCTGGCGGCCCACTTGTCATCATAATTTCATTTGAATATACAACTCCAGGTAAAGTGAAGGCGCCGGAGCACAGGCATTAGGTGCCAGACTCTTTGGAGTGTGCTGGGAGACAAAAATAACACATGAAATTAGATTATGCTATAACCTCTGGCACATCTACTGTTTAGTTTCAAACGTTAATTGCTGAGGTTTGTCAGTGCATTCACTTGCTTTGAACACCCAGCATGACAGGGATTAAATGTTCTCACTCAGTGCGTGAGACGCGGGCTGCTGGAGGGACAGAGGTCCACTCGCCTGCTGTTTGATGAATGGCTGAAAGATCAATGTGGATGTGCTCTGGCTGTGGAGATTGACAATGTTCTTATTTTTTGCCAGCATAGGGATCAAACTTTGAACATTAAGAGAGATGCAGACAGTGGCTTTATGATTCGACATATCAAAACTTAAATTCAAATGAATACTGTCAAAACAATTAAATGGACACACTTTTTTTGAAAATAGGTTCATTTTCCAGCTCCCCTAGAGTTAAACAATTGACTTTTACCATTTTGGAATGCATTCAGCCAATCTCCAGGTCTGGCGGTACCACTTTTAGCATAGCTTAGCATAATCCATTGAATCTGATTAGACCATTAGCATCACTCTAAAAATTACTAGCGTTTCGATATTTTTCCCATTTAAAACTTGACTCTTCTGTAGTTACATCGTGTACTAAAACCAACAGAAAATTAAAAGTTGCAATTTGCTAGGCAGATATGGCTAGGAACTATACTCTCATTCTGGTGTAATAATCAAGGACTTTGCTGCCGTACCATGGCTGCAGCAGGCGCAATGATATTACACAGGGCCCAAAAATAGTCCCCTTGGTAACTTTCAATAGCAGGGGACTATTTTCTGGCACTGCTTAATATCATTGCGTCTGCTGCAGCCATGGTACGGCAGTAAAGTCCTTGATTATTACACCAGAATGAGAGTAGTCGGCCCGACTCTCTTTTCCAAAGAGTTTTCTTTTTAAATCATGCACCCCATCGTTAAATAATTTCTTTACACGTATTCAGTTTTATTCTTTACAGAAATTGCTTCAAATTGTAAATGGTTTCATCCTGTTTGCTAGCTTCACAAAAGTGAAAAGCGCAAGAGTTGGAGCAACCAGGAAAAATATGGTTATCGCACTTTGAACTTAAGAAATCAAATTTATGGTACACTTGATGCCTACACTAAAAATTATATGAAATCAACATTTTATATTACCTTAACTTAAAATTAAGTTAAACAATTTCAACTTGTTTTAATAAGTTATGTCAACTTAACAAAAAGAGTCAAAACTTAAAGTAGTAGGTTGAATAAACTTGCAAAACCAAGTTTTTTTACCTTCATGCTGCTTTTCTTTTTACAGTGAATTTAATTGTTGCTTAGACATATGTTTTATTGTAACATTAAACCGTTTATAGATCGGTCTTAAGATATCTGCCTTTCCTCATTGAAGTAGAAAAAAATTCATCTTGTGAAACAAAGGCATTGCAAATATACAACCCCAAAACAGAAAAAGTTGGAACACTGTAGAAATTGTGAGTAATAAAGTAATGGAATAATTTACAAATCTTATAAACTTATATTTTATTCACAATAGAATATAGATAACATATCATATGTTGAAAGTGATACATTTTAAAATGTCATGCCAAATATTGGCTCATTTTGGATTTCATGAGAGCTACACATTCCAAAAAAGTTGGGACAGGCAGCAATAAGAGGCCGGAAAAGTAAAATGTACATATAAGGAACAGCTGGAGGAGGACCAGTGTTTAGGAATAGGAATGTTGTTCCATTCTTGTCTAATACAGACTTCTAGTTGCTCAACTGTCTTAGGTCTTCTTTGTCGCATCTTCCTCTTTATGATGCATCAAATGTTTTCTATGGGTGAAAGATCTGGACTGCAGGCTGGCTGTTTCAGTACCCGGATCCTTATTCTATGCAGTCTTGACATTGTAATTGATGCAGTATGTGGTCTGCCATTGTCATGCTGGAAAATGCAAGGTTTTCCCTGAAAGAAACGACGTCTGAATGGGATCATATGGATCTAGAACTTGGATAAACCTTTCAGCATTGATGGTGCCTTTCCAGATGTGTAAGCTGACCATGCCACACGCACTCATGTAACCCCAAACCATCAGAGATGCAGGCTTCTGAAAAGAGCGCTAATAACAACTTGGGTTGTCATTGTCCTCTTTAGTCCGGATGAAATGGCGTCCCAGTTTTCCAAAAAGAACTTCAAATTTTTATTTGTTGGACCACAGAACAGTTTTTCACTTTGCCAAAGTCCATTTAAAATGAGCCTTGGCCCAGAGAAACCGCCTGCGCTTCTGGGTCATGTTTAGATATGGCTTCTTTTTTTGACATACAGAGTTTTAGCTGGCAACAGCGAATGTCACGGTGGATTGTGTTCACTGACAATGTTTTCTGGAAGTATTCCTGAGCCCATGTTGTGATTTCCATTACAGTAGCATTCCTGTATGTGATGCAGTGCGGTCTAAGAGCCGAAGATCACGGGCATCCAGTATGGTTTTCCAGCCTTGACCCTTATGCACAGAGATTGTTCCAGATTCTCTGAATCTTTGGATGATATTATGCACTGTAGATGATGATAACTTCAAACTCTTTGCAATTTTTCTCTGAGAAACTCAGAAAACTATTTTTCGCCGCAGCATTGGGGGAATTGGTGATTCTCTGCCCTTCTTGACTTCAGAGACACTGCCACTCTGACAGGCTTTTTTATACCCAATCATGTTGCCAACTGACCTAATAAGTTGCAAATTGGTCCTTCAACTGTTCCTTATATGTACATTTAAATTTTCTGGCCTCTTATTGCTACCTGTCCCAACTTTTTTGGGAATGTGTAGCTCTCATGAAATCCAAAATGAGCCAATATTTGGCATGACATTTCAAAATATCTTACTTTCAACATTTGATATGTTATCTGTCAGTGTTTCCTCTAGGATTTTTTTCAGCTGTGGCGGCAGGGGGCGCCCATGAGGATTATAAATGTAAAAAAAAAATTTATGTAGAATATAGGCTACAGTAAACTAACATGTATTTTTTTTATAATTTTCACGCTGTCATTTACTTTTCCTTATATTTATAGCATATTGCTTTTCTATGTTTGATCTAAACTGTATTTTCTTAAAAAAACGTTACACAGCTACGTACGTAGTTCGGATATTTCATTGTAGTTTTAATGTAGTGTGCATTGCAAGTTCGTCCTCGTGTTTAGCGTACAGAGCTGTTACAAAGTCATGCAGTCCTGTTTGATAATCCGCACCGCTGTGATTGACAGAACAACCGACCAGTTATCCGACATCAGCAGCAATTTTATTTCACACCCGTACCATTTGACATAAAGACTGTGACCCCGAGCCGGTCACACCGCAAATCGCGCAGTTAAATATAAACCTTTACCGGTCTTCAGACAGATCTTAAACACAAATAAGCACGGGACATTTAAAAACGAGTCGAATTTTGGTCTTGGATGTTAGACCCGCATTTTACTCTTGTCTATTGAGTCCCGACCTGCATCTACAACACAAATGACACGCAAATAGCCTATTACACCCGTTAGATCAAATATTATGCGGTTCACCCGCGGGTACCCCGACCCTGCTGTTTCGTCTGAAAACAGATAACAGTCTCACCGTCTGCCTCAAGTTTCTGTTACCAACGTTCTTCTCTTCCACGGGAATAATGTAAGTTTCCTTACAAACAGATTCGACTATTAATGTCTTGCAGTCGCATATAAGTAGTATTGAGTATTTAGCCTTTCGGACATTTCGGTAGCTTTTTGCGAGCTGACGCTGTGGGTTTTGTCTAGAAGGGATACAGCAAATGCCGAAAAGTTAAGGATTAGATTTGGAGGTAGGATTATTAGGATGAAAACAGCGGTTCTGGCTAAATTGGATACAAATACATTCTACAATCGTGTGAAATTTTGTGTTTAGAGTTGGGTTTGGTTAAAGGATTAGGATAAAACAGTGCTCATCCAACGAGATTTCGTTTGCTGTATCCCTTCTATCCACAACCGCAGGCGTGGCGGGGATGTTTTAGGAGTGGCGGGCCGCCACTGTTGAATGTATATAGCGGAAACACTGTATCTGTATTCTACTGTGAATAAAATATACGTTTATGAGATTAGTAAATTATTCCATTACTTTTTTACTCCATTAATTTCTACAGTGTCCCAACTTTTTCTGTTTTGGGGTTGTATTTAATGCAAATAATAATGCTAAGACATATAATAAAAGATTTAAACGTACACAAACTGAGTTATACATTGCATGACAGTTAATTACTTTTTAATGAAAATGACTATAAATCACTACCAAAAGAATTCAGTAGCGAGAACTCCAGACCAGACAGACTAAAACTCTTTTTCCTGTCCTTTAAACAGCACGTGCAGATACTTTCTTACTTTCTGTTAATGTTCAGCTTGGTTCCTCTCCTTACGGTCTTTGCCTTTTGTTAAAATAAAAACCTGTCTGATAAGCAATCAGCTTGTCTGACTCCAGCATCACAACAAAGCAGAAAACAATTAAGTCCATTTTCATTATGTAGCTTGTTTCAACTAAATAAAGACAAACAGCCTATCTGTCTGGATGTGATTACGAGTTTGCTATTATGAATAAAAATGTTCTTCTATTGCTGTGTATCAAGTGGTAAATGCCGTTGCAGGCATTCACAAAAATTTTAAATGTAAATATAAAAACATAGAGACATTAATACAAGTGCTTATTTGTTTCTAAAATATCTTTCATTGCCTATGGTCGAAAAACTATAAGCAATAGCCTAAATTTTAACATCATCCCATGTGCTTTACTGCATGTGATCTTGTTTAAGTAGATATAAAATGAAATTTATTCTATGTCAATAGTGTTGGAAATATTACATATTACTCCTCGACCTTCCAAATGTTATTTAACCAGTGAAATTCATTAAACAAAAAAATCTCATCAATTATTTACCATCCGAGACCTTTTCCAAACACGAGTCTCCCTATATAAACAAGAAGTAGATTTTCTTAGGGGAGCTATTGAAAGGAGAGCATCTGACAGGTGTGGGTTTATGTGATATATTTGCCCATTTCTGTCTGGTACTATGGAGCATTAAATACATTAAGGTCTGGTAACCTTGAGCAGAACGCTGAGTTAAAGAACTGTGCCTAAAGCCATCGCTCTTCACCTGCCCAAGTGATGGAGCAGAACCTGCTTCATTAGCCCCAATCTCAGCCAATCTCGGTACCCTGACAGCTTCAAACACACATGCACACACACACACGTTTCCATGTTTTATGGGGACTCAAAGGTAGAGGTAATGACATTTATATCGTACAAACTGTATAACCTTTCCCATTCCTACCTAAGCCACCCTAAAACTAACCCTCACAAAAACTTTTGCATTTTGATCTTTTTCATTAAACATCATTTAGTATAATTTATAAGCCATTTTCTTCATAGGGACCAAAAAGGTATTAGTATTACTATTTTTGTGGGGACATTTGGCCCACATGCCATAGGATTACAAGGTACATACAAACAACAAATAAATGTATTTGCATGCACAATGGCAACCCCAAACAAATACAGTGTATACATTTACATACATGCATGCACGCACACAAATATATCTCAAATTGTAATTATTGACAGCAATAGATCATTTTTCCTAATTTATTATCTATTATGCATGAAAGAAATGATAGCTACCCTAAGGTCCCAGAGGACAGAAAAAATCCAAATTCATAAACTGTTTTAAACCGTTCACTGTTAGTGACACACACGAAGTTACCAAGACAGATTTGCCTAAAACAAAAGGAAATCCTGATATCAATAATTCACTGCAATCCTCCCCATGTCTTTATGTAACAGAATATGGATGGATTAGCCAAATCCTGTTCTGTTTCGCCCATGACAGGCCGGGATTTCATTATCTACCTGCTCACAACACATACCTGTAGCAAAAACAAATAGAAATGTATTTATATGATACCACATAAATGAAAACTCCTGGTGCCACGTAGCTATAGGCTAAGCCGTTCAAGTGCTTGAGCTTTGCTTTCATGATACAAAACCTCACTAACACCACAACGCTCCGAGAACAAAACAGCGAGGTTCATTTATTAAAATATCATTTTCAGATCCTGGCAGCTGGAATGTCTAGAGTCTATTGGTGGCTGGATTTTCCGCCCATAAGTGAAACAAACAGCGGCAGCAATAACAGCAGTGTTGCATTTCAGACAAGAGCCGCCCACTATTTATTAGACAGCAAACGCACACACACCAACAAACGACTACTGGGATGTTTACAATTTCTCTAACAAAACCACGAAAGACCGATCTGCAGTCGGATCACACCACTCTCTCCATTAATGACTGCTCAGGTGGAGGGAGGGGAAGAGTGATGGATGCCGACCGATGGCGTCTCCATCCGTGATGGAATGGGAAAAGTCAGCATTTGCCTGTGGATTGAGCTGCGGGTGATTAAATAGTCCAGTTAGTCCACAAAGTCATTAAAAACATTAAGTGCTGGGTAATTAATCAGAGGAGCCGGGCAAATGAGTAATTGATTTGCCATTTTAAAAAAAGCCTTTCTTCCTTTTGGTCCACCCAGACCACTGTTGTTTTTTGGTGAGCCTGGGCTCTTTAATGCCGCATTCTTATTCTGCATCTATTAAGGCATTTTTTCTCATTTGGGAAAATATTAAGTTCTGTTTCACTGTAATGTGCTGTACAGACATGAAATGTGATAGCAGGATCCAAGCACAGATAGTTGTAGTTTAATTCATCCAAAAATGTAAGATAATCCATGACAAGACCACAGACATAAACATGAAACAACAAAACACAAAGAACCTTTACATTTACATTATATTGTGCTGACTGTGATGCTCACGGTTCTTGTTTCTGAGATAAGATTGGAAAACATTTTCGCAAAGGGAAAGTGGGGTAGTGTTTATAAAAACTGGAAACAATTACCAAAGAAATTGAGAATTTAACCCACACAAGAAGTATTATCGTTTTGCTACTGATAGACTTACATGGAAAATTATATCTCTGTTTCCTTTAGATTCATAGTTTAACGTTCGTAACTGTTTGGACAGAAGGAGTTACGAACTTTAGTTAATGTTTCCATTGCATCGTGGTGGATTAAGGAAATTAGACTTTCAGTGTTACCTTGGGTTCACACCAGCCGCGTTTGAGGCGTCAAAATCATGTCTAGTTTGCCGCTTGAACATTTTGAGTTTACTCGCTTCATTCGCGCGTGACATTCTAGACATCAAGACATTCACGTGGAAATTTGTGTCATGGGAAGGCCTTCCATAGGCTTCTGTGACTCCGCTCGCTTCCTGTAATCACGTCACTACTAGAGCAAGCTCCTGATTGGTTAACATGGCGTATTTTTCCGCCAAAGTTCAAATTTTTCAACTTGCGTGTTTGCCGCGGCAACGGTCAATTCACGTGCAAATGAGGCGCAATCGCTTCACGCCGCGAGACCCCCAGACGCACGTCAATGCGTCTTCACATTGACTTAACATTGAAATCACTCGCGCTTGACGCCTCAACCGCAGCTGGTGTGAATGCAGCATGAGTAGTTGTAGCATCTTATAGAAGACACACCAATATAAATGTAATGCACCAAAATTCAAGATTTTTTTTAAGGAAAGGAAAGAAACGAAAGAAACCCAGATGCACTGAATGTCTCACCCTGAAATCCCCAATTTCTGGGGACGGAAATACAATAAAGTCTCATTGCCAAAGCTTAGTGGGATAAAAATAACTTTGTTAAAACAGTGAACTAAAAATAAAAAAATGACAACAACTGGGTATTTTACGATCTATATTGTTCATTACACCCCTTGAGGACCAAAACTGTGGAATCGCCGAAAAATTAATTCATACAGGCCTAGAACAACATGAGGGTGAACTATCCCCTTTTACATGAACTAACAATAAACAATACAGTTTTTTGCGATTTATTAATATTTGTTAATGCCAATAAAGTTATTTATGTTTGTTTATTGTGCATTAAAGGTGGGGTGCATGATCTCTGAAAGCTAATGTTGACATTTAAAATTACCTAAACAAATATGCCCCTACCCCAACAGAATCTGGACCTTCTTATGATAGACCCGCCCTACAAATACGCAACCCAGGCAACGATGTCGGTTAGTAGACACGCACCTTACTGCTGATTCACTCCAAGTGTGTTTTGGTACTCGGCCCGACTCCCTTTTCCAAAGTGTTTTTCAAAAATCATGCACTTCTGTTAACAGTTACAAGTAATTTAGTAATGCTACTCCAACAAAGTTTACAAAATTGTAGAGCTTTACAGTCCAGGGTCACTTAGTTAGTAATAACTATAATATAGTATAACTATAACTGTATATAACTATAATAATCTCATCAGCCATTCAAACAAACCCGCTCTATATGCTGTCAGTGTTGTGATTGTTTGTATGTATTCTGAAGAAGAATAGCCGACATGTAGTGCTTCTTTACAAGGTAACATCGCCATCTACTGGCCTGGCACACGTAATACAGCATATTTAGTCGTCTTTGCGGATCCGTGTAACTGCAGAACTTTTTGACAGCAATGTGGTGTGTACGTGAAATTATTTACTAGTCTACATCATTGACGTTTAAACATAGCCTAAAACAACACTATGAAAGTTCTGCTTGTGAAACAATCACATTTTCTATTTCTATTCGAACATGCTTTGAAGTGTGAGAATCATGTATAAAGATAGGCTTTAGCTCCCAAAGTGATATTGATTCTCTCATTTAGGTGAATAAGATGAGTATCGATTATACAAATAAGCCCCACAAAATCGCATATTATCATTCTATCCAACTAACTTAATATGTAAACACTCTTGTATTTTGTTTCACTATTAAATACAAACTAAAGTGTAACATAGCAAGTGTCAACATGATTAGGTTTAAACTGTGTTTTGCTTCATGCTTTTGTTTTCTTAGAGGTTTAAGAGACCCCAAGGGTATTTAAATTGATTGAAAAATCTAACAATGAATGTTTTGTTGTTCTTACGAGAATTGAAGATGAACAACATTTTAAACTTTTTGTTTATATCTTACATAAAAAATATAACATCTGTTTGGGTTCTCAGAGACCTGTAATATAAATATGAATGTTCATATCTTAAGCTTCCCTGATTTAATGAATCAATAAGTGTTTGATTTTCTTTTGAGAAAAATTAAGAGGATTGTTAAGATTGTTAACTGATCCTTCCACCACCAAACCCAAACCTGCTGATCACCTCATTCTCTGTTAAAGGTAGACGAGCAGCTTGTATCAGACAGCATGTAATCATAGAAAACTCTTCATCCAGATAACATTTCATCCATAAGTCACTGACTTACATATGATGGACAGAGTTGCTTAAAAATCAGTTATTTGTAACAATCAAGCACTTTTTTAAAATGTGTTTTTGGTCTTTTTTTTATATACATGCAAATAGTTAAGTTTACTGAAAGTTAACCTTATAAAATGTCTATTTAGATTTACTCAGAAATGAAGATGGAGAGGAGCACAATAAGGTGATACAAAATGCTAGAGAAAGTGAAGTAAACAAGATGAGCCACACAGGGTATAATGACTAAAAATAACATTTAAACAGATAAAATGTATATATTATGTGAAATATCTGGTCTTTTAACTCAGTCATGAAGATAAAGAGCACAGAGACCAGAAAGCTGGTGCAGAACAGGTAGGATCAATTTTATGACCAATTAATGTAGAAAATTGTACCATTGTGTAGTCTGCATGCACACTATACATAATATATCATGTCTTCACAAACCACAAAAATTGTGTGTGTGTGTGTGCGTGTGCGTGTGCGCGTGCGGGCGGGCGTGCATTAAATTACTATTTATAATTTTTCCTGGTACATTACATGAAAAAACATAAAATAATAAACAGTACCTTATCAACAATAACCTCAACAGTTGATACTGGGGCCAGTCGTGCAGTCATTTCATGGCACACATTTGCTAGTTTTTCAAAGTAGGCCTACGAAAGATAGAAGCAAGCAAAGACAAATGGCATTACAACACACGAACCCAGGAAAACAAACAACAAAACACGACAATGAATGCTCAAGCAACGCACCTTTTAAATTCAACAATCCTCCTGTAAGAACAAACTACAACACTTTTGATGCTGAATTCAAATGCAACTTACCAGTAAGTTTCCTACGTTCACATCCAGCTGCCTTTCTTTTCTCACATCAGTGATGATGAGAGTCGAGTCAAGTACATACTCGATTTTGTGTTCCTGTTTGATTCTTCTGAGCGCGACCACTGAATTTGAATCTATTGCCGTTTCTCAAGGCTGCAGACTCCGGGGGCCGCATATACAGCATACGTAATGCCTTGGTTATTTAAGTTAACTGAGCATTACATTCGCATAAGCATATTACAACAATTTATGATTACTAAAAATAACAGTCAACTTTATAATTGTAAACATTCTGAAATAAGACGTCTTGATGATGTATGCAACCTGCAAATGCGACCTCCGGAGGCTGCAGCCTTCCGATTGAGCAGGTTGATCTCAGTTCTTTTCATTGAACCGCGTTCGCCAAATCATGTGTAAAGTTCAATAATGGTCAACTCCACTCGAATGAACACTAAAAAACTAAAACGCGATTTTAAACTCGTTGAATCAAAAGGGCTGTTCGACCGACAAGAAGATGACGTCAAAGTACCGAGAGAGCGATTGGAGAAATTATACGGAGAAGTCTAATTTCGACTCGCCCTCGCCTTACTTTGACGTCATCCAGTGAGTTCTTGCGGTGCCACATAAAGTCGAACACACAAAGCCAACGACGTGTGTATCGATCTACGGGAAGGCGAAATGATCAAAATACATTTTCTCATTGGCGTTTTAAATACTTTAATAAAAAGTATTGCTAGGCTATATATTTTATATTTATTATGTTTTCTTCTTTAATTAGAAAATGTGAAATTATCTGTTCAGAAGTAAGAGTTTGGTTCCAAAACGAGATAACTATGCTTTTAAAATGTTTCAAAAATCTTTTTTTTTTATTGTGCATTCAAATTAATATCACTCAAACTGGAGTTGGTTTGTTTTGATTTAAGCCTTCATAAGTAAAAATAAGCTAAGTAGCACAATAAAACACAATAAAAACATGATAACATTTGATGATAATTCAATATATATAATATTATATATTTATTATATATTATATTTATGTATTTTATCGTTTTTATTATTTGGTATCACAGTATTTTGACTTTTGAAGGTCATGTACTTATAGGTTTGCATATATCTGTCTGTCTATTTGTCTGAAATAAGGGACCAAAAATACATTTGAAGACATAGTTTATGGCCTGTTCACAGTGAAAGAACCAGGGCAGTAATGAGAGGGCAACACTCATGTGTCGGGCTGTTCTTGTGTTCCCCTTGACTAAGTCTTCTGCCCTCATTTCCTGCGCTTAATAAACACATCAACATCACAGCTCTAAATCCCTAATCACCCCTATACAACCACCAGGATATTTTCTTTGCTTCCTCTCACATGCCACATATCTGCTTGACATTTTTCTTATTTCCCTTAAGGATGTAGAAGGTGGCTGTTCGGGTTGGGCCGTCTCTGACAGTACTCAACCAGAGGCAGACCAAATGACAGCATGTGTTAAGGAATGGTATACAGTGACGTGTCTACAAACGCCCGGATCATTATGGTGCTGAGCTGAGCCAGCCCAAGTCCATCACTAGAAGAGAGGCAAAGTGGTCACATAGCGCCACCTGGTGATGAAAGCTTTTTTTGAAGCCTGCTTAAGGTGTAACAAGGATCTGTTGTTCACAGTTGAACTTGTGTTTACATAATTAAGATATTTTTATCCGTTATGCAAAGCTCATGGGGCTGATTGAATGTAAACGTCGTATTTTGTGGCTCAGATGAGCATGCAATCACAAAGGGAGATGCATTAACATCTGGAGCTCTTGGCATAATTGGATATTTTGCTAAGTGTCTGTTGCACCTGCACAGAATTGTCAAGTGAGCTCTGTCTGGCTGTCTGTATTTTGTTTGTCTGTCTGCCTGCGTCTTTTTAGGGTCAGATTTGTGTCAGCAACTGCTTTTGGCCCACTTTAGTTGGACAATGATGTGTCATGCATTTCACTGATCTAATTTTGTTTTGATTTAATAAAAGATGTGAGGCAAAACCAATCTTACGTGTGATTTCATTTATAAATAAAATAGAGGGTAAAGGAAGAGATACATTTTTACGAGAGACAGATTTGTCTCTAATTGGATTCAGTTCTGTAATGAGTGGGCTATCTAAGATCCAAGCAATTACCATAGTGCTAATGATGAGTTCAGACAGGTGGAAAATCTAGCAAATTCCAGAAGCGTCTGTGTATGTGTGTGTGTGGAGGGGTATGTATGCTTATGTCAGGCGAGATTCACATACCTTTGGCATCAGCTCAACTCATTACCTGACTACAGCAGTGACACTTGATGGATGGCTCCTCTATATCATGTTGTCATGTGCCAATTTTCCTGCTGCAGTAGCTGGAGGAAGCAGTGTATCTGGCTTATATTCACATTGTGTTTTGTGTTTTATCTATCTTCTTCTGTCTCTGATGTATTCTACAGTTGGTGTTCACAACTGACTGATGCATGATTTTAGAAAAATACAGTTGTCATGTTTAACAGTTATGACATAAATGTGTTTAGGTGTGTTTTTCATGGAATAAAAAGCTTCGAAATTCAGTTATTACTGTATAACAAAGGTCTTACTTTTTTCTAAAAATGTAAATATGATGCAGGCCAAATATGTACCCATATTTTTACCTTTTATATATGATATAAATATATATTTTTTTAACTTTTACTTTTACATATTATTAGGTCTATAACTCCACACAACTTTTATCCATCATTTTTCCTTTTAATTACAGCAAACTCATATTTTATTTTTTAATATTTTAAAAACAATTGCACTTTAACATTGCAGGACCCAAATGGTAATAGTTAAATTGAACATTGCACAAAAGGTACAAGTGTTAATAATCAACACACACTTTGCTGCCTTAAAATCAACTCAGATTTATGAGTCATGTCAACAGAAATTAGTTGTCACAACTTATAAAATATAATTGAGAAAAGTCAACTTAAATTTATAAGTTATAAAAACTCACCTGTAGTTATAACAACTCATCTCTAGTCAAGATAAATAATAGTAAGTTGAAATGACTTTTAATCCGAGTTGATTCAACAAAAATTTTTAAGGCAGCAAAGTATTTTTTTACAGTGCATGTATTTTTGTATAGCACTAACTGTAATGCAGAGCTCTTAAACTACATTTGTTTATAACTGTTTACCTTTCATAAATTGTTACATTTCAAGTATTTCAAATTTCACTTCATAGTTTTATTTTTAATATTTAAAAGATATATAGGCTAAACTTCCTTTCCATTCTACACGACTGTCGGAGTTTGCCCCCTAGTGGCAGTTTAGTCGTAAATCCCAGTCAATATGGGAGAGACGCTCATTCTAGCGCAAGAGCCTTTAATCTACAAATTTATTTATACTTAAAAATTTAATTATAATCAATCGTTTTGAAGTTGTCAATTGTTACTGATAAAGTTAAATTTGAGAAAAATAATTTTCACCTTGCACACAGTGTTTTGATTAGAACACATTGAAATACATCACTTCCGGTGTGTCACAATTTTTCGAATTTGATCCGAAAATAACGCACACAGCCCCTTTCCGACTTTCAGTTTATCAACCTGTCGGGCCGGATAAAGATGATTGGAGCATTTGGCCCGCGGACCTCCAGTTAACTAACCCTGCTGTACAGCAACACATATTACATTCATGTCAATTCTATCATAACAGGCAAAAAAACTAATTTTTCTTTTGAATGATACCGTTTTTAGGCTGATGTTGATAGCCATTTAATATTATACATGAAAAAATAATTATTTAAAATCGCATCAAGACTTAAACATTACCTAGAATATGGAGGACAAAAAGTGACTTAAGTGCAAATAAATATATAAATACAGAAATTAATTAATTAATACAGAAATGTAGAAATAAATAAACAATTAATTAAATGCTTTAATAAATAAATGTAGAAAAAAAATTAACAAATATATCAATTTGTTAAAAGTATAAATTTGTGTTATAGTACATTTATTTCTACATTAATGTATTTATTTATTTATTTACACTAAAAGGGATATTCCAGTCAAATATCAAAATTACTCCATTATTTACTCACCCTCAAGCAAACCGAGATACACATCGCTTTACCCGCAAAAGACCTTTTATTAACCCCTTGGAGTCGTATGGATTACTTCTATAAAGGATGGTTGCATTTTCTTGGGGGGGGGGGTAAAGTCCATTCCCCCTATCCCTGTTTTCTATCATCATAAGCTTGGAAAAGCAAGGACATACTAAAATAACTCCAAATGTGTTCGTCTGAAAAATGGGTGAGATCATGGGGTAATTTTGATATTTGGCTGGAGTATCCTTTTCAGTCATTTTTGTCCTCCAAATTAAAATCATAAAAAAATTGTATTACATAAAAAATAATGTAACGAATATTCTGTGGTGATACTATATTTTTGATATCTTTAATATAGACTGAGTAAGTTCAGTCAAAGATTAAAATTAATGTTTAAGAAGCCAGCTTTCGTTATCATTTACACCAATAACTATTGCTTACCCATTTTCACATATTTTGTCATTTTTATGGCTGTGACTACTTTGATGCTCCTAATCTCATAATTAGATTGAGACTATAGTCTGGATTTCACATGGTCACAAATGTCACATTTAGAGGACATTTAGTAGAAAACTCCAACTGGTGATGAATGGAGGGTGAATTTGTCCTATCCTGCACAACAACTAAACAAAACGGATAATTTATGATACACGCTTATAAGGATTATGTTTAATATAAAAAATCAGTAGGTAAACCAAATACTTTTCTGTATCCTGTCCATACAACACCAGTTCTGGACATATCAATATTTCACGATCGATCCCCTGTCCCTAGTGTTTCTTGTGGGCAGCCGACTGAAAACAAGCAAAGCTCCTGCAATTCATTTGTGCTAAATCGAAGCCCAAAGCCCCAGCTTACCTAAAACTTTAACATTATTCGTTTGCTGCCTTCCAAACACCAATCTTCCTTAGAAATACAAAAAAAAATTAACCAACCAATCAACCAATGGCCAACAAGCCAATTAATAATCCATAAATGTATTAATTTTCCACTAATTCACAAATACACGTCATCTACACTGTAAAAAAAATTCCGTAGAAATTGCAGCTGGGTTGCCGGTAATTTACCGTAGATTTAAATTTATGTTTTTAACTGGCAACATTTTGTTCAAAGTTAAATGAACATTAAACATTTACAAGTCTTTGTCTTTATAGAGTAAAACTAAAAAAACAGCATCAAGCAACAAAATCTGAAGCAAAAAACAGAAAAAGGTTGATGATGACTTCTGGTTCCCAGAATGCTTTGCATGAGGCTGTTATTGTATAGTTTTATTCTGTAAAGATAAAGACTTGTAAATATTTAAAATAGATTGAACTTTGAACAAATTCTTGCCAGTAAATTACATAAATGTAAATCTACGGTAAATTACCGGCAACCCAGCTGCAATAACATTGTAATTTCTACGGATTTTTTTTACAGTGTATCCTCAAAACCTCTGTATACAGGACCTAGGAAAGACTTCTGTGTTTATGTGTGTGAGCTGAGGGTCAGGTGCAGTTGGACTGTTCGCTGTAACTGATACATGACACGTCCAACAAGAGCTTTTTGATAAGCCCGCAGCTCAGCTTACCGGATGGAGAAAATCCTATGTCACTCACATTCATTCACACATGCATCCTTTATCAAACCCTGCACTTCAGGTGAAATGATGTGTGACGGATGGCGCGAGCTCAAAGCGTGGGCAGAATAACTTTCACATAAACCCCACACATACATACTGTACCTGTCTCTACACAGTGTAATATAGTTTGAGTCTCCATGCTTTGAGCCAGAGTCTGTCTGAGGTAATGGTGAGCTTGGGAAACCAGTGGGACAGAGTTTTCTCCCACCAGTGGAAATCTATGCACAAGAGAACTTGCAAGGTCTGTGGAGCAAAGTGCTATGGCAAGACACCTGCCAAACGCAGGGCCTCTTTGCCATATTGCACAAAGTGGCTTTGTTTGAGAGCTACCAGCTTTCTGCCCCCAGGGGCTCGAACTGACCACCTTATGGGTGGTCTGAGGTGAGCTATATTATGTGTTTTGAGAGTGGAAATTTTAGTTTTAGGAAAGGGCTTTGCACTGCTTTTGACTCATTCCCTGCCAGCCATTTTTTGAAAAGTTGCCCGCCAGCATTTTTGTGATTTTCACAAAATGCCTTTCAGGAAAATTTTCTTCTAAAAATATATAAACATACAGATATATCAATTGAAAGAACAGACCCTCTGCTTTCAAACAAACAAAATGGGGAGAAAAAACATTTCATCCTATTTATATTTTTTTCTCTGCTTATAAAATCTTAAATATGGGAATTTTTCTTTAAAACTAATTTTTTTTAGCAAAAGGCTGAAATAATTGCATTTTTGTGAAGGAATTTTGTTAGAGATCAGATTCAGAACAATTATCAAAACATAGAGTTTAAAATTTGTAAATAATGCTTTGACTTCAGATTTAAAAAAAAAAAAATCATAAATTGGGTAAGTAGTGGATAATCGTGGTATTGCGATATATTCTATACAATTTTTTTTGAATGCAAATGTTTTCTTTTAACTGACCAGATAACTCGCAATGGCGGGGAAAGAGTTAAGCTAGCGCACATCTTGTGATTTTCTGAATAATCACATTTCCTTTGATAAACATCTAATAAACACTTTGGTAACAAAAAGTCTTGTAGTTTTCCTGTAGCTCAGATGATTAGGAACGTATAGCTTGAATGCACTTTAAAGGAAAACACCACAATTTTTATATTTTATCAAGTTTTTACCTCAACGTAGACGCATTAATACATACCAATGTTTTTCAATGACTATTCATGTAATAGTCTTTTTCAAAGACTATTACATGAGTAGTTACATAAGTATGGTGGTACAACATAAAACTTTTGTTTGGAGCCATAGAAATGAATGGGGCTAGGCAAAATGCTAACACATTCAAGAAGCACTGTACAAAGATTAAAAGTGCTGGTAAGAATGCCTAAGTTGAGGTAAGAATATAGTAAAATATTGAAAAACGGTGGTGTTTTCCCCCTTTTGGATTAAGGCATCCCCCAAATGCGTAAATGTAAATGATGCGTTTTACTGATCTACAAAAGAAAAAAAGTGTAATGTATGCTTTCTTCTGTGTGAGCACAAGATTTACCTTGATATATCCTGCTCTTTTAATATTTCATAATCCAGATATAATAGCAGCTGTCTTGGGGATAACAGGAGCTCCATCATGTGTTGGTGATTGTTTAGCGTATGTCTAATTCACTGTAGGCTTCCTTAACATCTGCTGTCAGTCAGTGTGCTGAATCAAGTGACTGTAATCAAAGATACCACAATGACACCCTTTCTGTGACTGTCAAACTCAAATTATATACAGTATATATGCAGTTTTAAAAATAAAGCTGCAACATGACGAAGGTTGGAGAACAGCAGTGAAAATTGTTTGTCTTTAAACACTATGGATCAGTTTTCCAGACAGGGCTTAAGTCTAGTACCAGTCTAAAATGTATGTTGGAGCTGTCTTAAAGGTATTGCGGAGGATTTTCTTTTTCCAGGTGGATCATCAAGACTATTGGTCCACCTAGTTGTCAATCAAGAGACAATTAAAAAAGTGGAGAAGGCGGTTCTTTTCTAAAAATCGAGAAAATCCTCCGCTACACCTTTAACTGAAACAATTTGCACTGACATATCTTAAAATATATCAATGTCAATGTTTTGTCTCAAGATGCACACCAGCATTGTTTTTTGTAAGATATGCTTGTAAAAACTTCTTAAATGTCCTAATATAACCAAGGCCTAGTGCTGCATTAATCTAAACCATGTCCGGGAATCTGCCCCTATATTATTTATTTTAGGATTTTTTCATCAACATTTGACAGGATGTGTTTAATTACAGCATGTATTCTCAAGTTTTCCTGCCCATTCAGTCTTAATAGTAAATGGTGAGAGAACTTGGCTCACTGAGGCTTGGGTCAAGCTCCGAGCTTAAACTCCCTACAGCAGGGTTTCCCAAATCTTACCCTGGAGGGCCGGAGCACTACAGAGTTTAGGTTCAACCCTAATCAAACTTACCCACCTGTGATTGTCTAGTGATCATGAAGACCTTGAAAAGTTTGCTCAGGTGTGTTTGATCAGGATTGGAGCTAAACTCTGCAGTGCTCCGGCCCTCCAGGGTAAGATTTAGGGAACTCTTCCCTACAGTATATAGCCAGTTTAGGCTCCTCTCCACATTTAGAATTTCATATTTATCACAGTGTGATTTGAGAATGTTACAAAGAGTATCTTGTGTTCTTTAAAAGACACAAATGAGTGGTTTTAATTTACAAATAATTTCCAGGTCTAAGTTACATCATATATTTTTATAGTCCTCTTAATATGTTACAACTTCGTTCATCGCATCTGGCGTACCCCCTTCCCACAGTGTAAAAAAAGATTTATTGGTTAAATTAAAAAAGTTACCTTAAAAAAAACTAATTGTGTCAAAACAATTATTGTTGAGTCAACTAACATGTTTAAGTTGAATTAACTCCAAATTTAAGCTGACTTGGTAACTTACTTTTTAAGTTAAACCAACTTTTTAACATGAAAAATATTTTAGATATCTCCTTATAAAACAACTGATTCAACTTAAATAATCATCTCATCGCGATTGTTTGACCTCATCGCGATGATTTCAGATCACCGCAATGATTGCACATCTCTTTAAAAAACACAAGGGTAGCTCCAGCGCCTGTATAAATGAGACAGTATCTGATGGCACTCCTTAACTGACATTGTAATGTGATACATTGCAAAGGCGTTCAATGCAGTGAAAAAAACAGCATTTAAAGAAATGCTGCAAAACTTTGATTTTTTAACAATGTGTGAAAATTATTTCATAAACAAACAAAAGAATGAAAATTAAATGGCAAGCAATAAAACGAACAATTAATAATTATAATCGTCAAAAACCTAAAACAGTAAATTAATCGTCATAATCGCATCAATTTATTAGACAATTAACCGTCAGACAAATTTCATAAACTTGACAGCCCTAACTTGTCAGTCTCCCAAATTGCCCAAACACATTAACAAGCCAATGAGTTGAATCAGGTGTTTAAAATGAATGTCTGGAGGACTGGAGTTGAGACCCCAAGAGAGAAGTACCCCCACCCACCAGGAAAAACCTGCGACACGTGATTGAAACCGAATAAGATGAGCAGAGATGTGAGACCCCCCCCCCCTTAATGCACATGTTTAAGTAGAAAAGCATAAAAGCTTTCTGAAAGGACGTGTTGTATCTGCCAATACTTAAGGGATAGTTCACTTTAAAATTCTGTTCTTGTATGAATTTCTTTTTTCTGATGAACACAAAAGAAGATATTTTGAGAAATGATGGTAAACACACAGCAGATAGTGACCATTGACTTCCATAGTAGGAATAAAAAATATGATGGAATTTAATGGGTACTGTCAACTGTGTTACCATCATTTATCAAAATATTTTCTTCATTATTTATCACAATACTTCCAAAATATTTTTCCTACTATGAAAGTCAATAGTCACTTACTGCTGTGTGTTTACCATCATTTCTCAAAATATCTTTTTTGTGTTCATCAGAAAAAAGAAATTCATACAGGTTTATAAACAAGATGACGATGAGTAAATGATGACAGAATTTTCATTTTTAAGTGAACTATCCTTTAGTAGGAATTAATAAAAAAATCCAGTGTAAATAAGGTCTATTTTCATAAAATATTGGGCATATTTTACTCTTCTAGCATTACTTATTCACTGATTATATTCACATCCTCATGCACCCTATAGTTTTTTGAAATGGTTAGTGCACAATAAAACTATCAAAGACACAATCGCTTATTCAGATGTCTGGTTAATAATAATAAATAAATAAAAGCAGCAGATAATTGGATGAAAAGGCTTCAGCCTTCATGAACTTGAGTGTGTGTTAATGATATGTCACGCATTGCAGTGACAGCAGTGATGGCTGGTGCATCGTGCGCTGCTGGTGAATGCAGTCTACATCTCAGATTAATGAAGCTTCTGTTTTCTCAGTGTCATAAACAGACACACTCAACGTGTGAGCTGTAGGGCCATCTGCCACCATCAAAACTTTCCTCTTAAAACATCAAAAAAGGCATTCCTTTTATCTACATTTTTATTGCTCTATAGTTGTTTTTCTTCGTGTGACACGCCGTCTGCTGCAATGCGGCAGTTTTTCACCCACCTGGATCGATCAATTCATGTTTGTGGATGAGCCTTTAATTGTCATCTCCACAAAGCAACAGGACAATGTTTAAATGTCATACAGATCAATATTTTCATTAAAGGGATAGTTCACCCAAAAATGAAAATTCTGTCATCATTTACTCACTTTTATGTTGTTACAAACCTGTATTCATTTCTTTGTTCTGCTGAACACAACGGAAGATATTTTTAAGCAATGTTTGTATGTTTTTGAGCACCATTGACTTCAATCGTAGTATTTTTTCTTAAAAAGTCAATGATGCTTCTGTTTTACTGCTTCATTAGAAATCTCTCCCTTTGTGTTGGGCAGAACAAAGATATGTATACAGCAGTGGCGACCAGTGACTTTTTTTTCCGAGGGCGCTCGATGCTAAGTTCTTCAAAACATGTATGTAGCCCGTCAAAAATATGGTTCCCTTTTTCAAAATATGTGTTCTGCACATCGAGAGATCCTTTGTGCATCACGTGTCTTGTCAAAATAAGTGCCTGCTAAAGGGTTTATGATAAAAGAGACGCTCGCGTTTGCCAGATACTCGCATAATCTCATGCATAATCAGAGTTTAGTTTTAAGTTACTGTCTTGCGTGTATTTTGTGAACGTGAGCGTCTCTTTTATCATAAATGGTTTTGACGCGTGTGCAGCAGGCACTTATTTTGATAAAACACGTGATGCACATGGTTCACATGACGCAACAAACACATAGTTTGGAAACACATGCAACACACGACACTCTGAACAATTATTTTGAATTTGTGCCCCTCGGATGAGGGCCGCCACTGGTATACAGGTTTGTACCATTATGATGGTGAGTAAATGAGGACAGAAATGTTATTTTTGTGTGAACTGTCCCTTTAATAATACATTAGCATCAGCATTCTTGTGGTGTACTGGACATGTTCATTTTGATATACAAAAAGATATACAAAAATAAGGAATACAACACATATTTTTATTATGAGAAGGTTTTATAAAACTACAAGTGACATGATTATTTACAGAGTAGTTTTGTTCAAGTTGGTATTATGTCATCCTGAAGGATCAGGAAACAGCACCGTTACAGCACCCGGAGGTGACTCCGAAAAAAATTTCTGTCTAACATGGAGAACCTTTTCCAGAGGAAGGCAGACCACTTCTGAAACAATGGTATGTGTCGCCTTAATTCATTTCTTATACTACAAATTCATGCCAATGTCAAAGCATGTTTCAAGCTAACAGATGCACCTCCTGAAGATTAAAAGTGATGGATTTCGAGTTCGAAACCTTTCTATTCCTTGGTCAGATCATCTGCCAGATGTTCATCTCGGATGTGTCTTGAATTGCAAGGACTTACTAACAACACCAAAGCCCAAAACCAGAACTATTTCTTGACTCTTATGTAAAAGTATAGATATCTTTTGAAATTTATTTTTGTATCAAACATTAAAGCTTCGTTTCAGCTGCAAAGATACAACAGACTCAGCAAGTAAAGTAAATATGATACAGTATATAGACTGTGAGAGCAGAAATGTAATAAGAAGACTACAAAGAACAAAAAAGAGCTGGCGTTCAGCCCATATACAAGAGTAACACATTTTACACAAGAGTAGTTTAGGGTGAGAGAGAGAGGGGTGGTGGGAAATGTAGGGTTTCCTTTTTCTTTATCAGATCAACACAAACCTGTGGTCAGAAAGAGAACAGAAGTTAATTCATGAGTGCAATTCACGGGATCATTACACTTTAGTATGTGGACAACTTAAATGGACACTCCACTTTTATTGAAAATATGCTCATTTTCCAGCTCCCCTAGAGTTAAACATTAGATTTTTACCGTTTTGGAATCCATTCAGCCGATCTCAGGGTCTAGCGGTACCACTTTTAGCATAGTTTAGCACAATCCATTGAATCTGATTAGACCATCAGCATCACGCTAAAAAATAACCAAAGAGTTTCGATATGTTTTCTAATTAAAACTTGACTCTTCTGTGCAGTGGCGTGCACAGGGGAGGGGCCGCAGGGGCTCAAGCCCCTGCCCCTTTTGTCTTAAAATGTAATGTGCCCCTCTCCACTAATAGTAAATAATAATGTTTTTTTTTATAAATATTATTATGAATAAAAATACGTGTCTATATACAACTGCCACTAACATTAATAATACAAAAAATAATATAATGTTTTATCCTTTGGCGGAGGTGGGGCGGTAGGCAGAGTTTCCTTTGCAGCACGCACTACGTAGCGGTAGCCGCGAGTCTTCAAAAATAGCTACAGGAGTGTCACGAGCAGCAGGGCAGCAGGTAAGCTAATAGGGAAAATAGACATTTATCCTACATGCTGCTACTGTAAGGTTTGCGACAGCATGTGAGTTATGCTTAACCAATTCGTAAAACTAGATTTCAGCTGCTTTCTGAAAATGTTCTCATACTTTCTGTAATGTTTTCATCGAAGGCCAATGTTACGTTACATCCTCGTGTTATTAGATTTGAGAAATTCATCTAGTGCAATGAAATCTTTATTCCAAACGCGGTGATATGAGCCACTGTTGAACTGACCTTTACACGAGTCTGTTCATTCATACGTGACGCCTGAGGGCGCCCTCGTGCACCATTGCGCAGAGACACTTTAGAATTGACACACGAAGAACGCTGCGGTCCGATTCAGAATTTACACTACCCTGCTGCCAATAACATGCAAATAAAGAGGTTCTGATGGATAAAACAAGAAGACAATAAACTTAATTAGGATTATATATGGTATATCTGTGTTGTTCCGGTCATGTTGGGTATTTTCATAATGCAGTATATTTATTTATTATAATGCAACACTTTAGCACTGTGCAGAATACCAAAAAGAAAGAGTGTATTATCTGTTTCATTTTGCGATCTGAAGCCACATCAGCTCAAAACACTTGATCTGCTATAAAGTTAGTTTGGAGCAAAAATATTAATCCCACTATTTGTCGTGTTTTGATGGTGTGCTAAACTAACAAAGTGGTGTGTTTTAGCTATGAAAAATAGGTTTTAGGAATAATTTCAAATGGTTAAGCTTATTGTTTCTTTTTTATTAAGTGTGACATTTAATCAAAGAAATAAGCATTTAAATCACTGTGATAGACCGGTTAACTTGCTGATTTAATGATAGCTAACACTTTTATACATATACACATAAGTCCTCAAAACTTCTTTCTCGAAATTCTTGCGAAAGTAAATAATATTTTCCTAACTTGCCTATTTTAGTTTGATGTGTTATTCATTTGTTACAACATTATTTAAATAATGCCAAGGAAAGAAAGAATAAAAACACCAAAGTAATGAATACATTTGATTGTTATTTGACGTAAAAAAATTATGCCCTTTTAAGTCCGTCAGCCCCTGCCCCTGAGGAGGTCTGTGCACGCCACTGCTTCTGTGGTTACATCGTGTACTAAGACTGACGTAAAATTAAAAGTTGCGATTTTCTAGGCAGATATGACTAGGAACTATACTCTCATTCTGGCGTAATAATCAAGGACTTTGCTGCCGAAACATGGCTGCTGCAGGCGTACTGATATTGAAAGATATAAGGGGACTATTTTCGGCTGCTGCTCAATATTATTGCTCCTCCTGCAGCCATGTTACGGCAGCAAAGTCCTTGATTATTACGCCAAAATTAGATTATAGTGTTAAAATGTCTGTCGGTCTTAGTACACGATGTAACTACTGTACAGAAGTTTTAAATAGGAAAAATATCAAAACTTTTTTTGGTTATTTTTGAGCGTGATGCTAATGGTCTAATCAGATTCAATGGATTGTGCTAAGCTATGCTAAAAGTGCTACCGCTAGACCCGGAGATCAGCTGAATGGATTCCAAAATGGTAGAAAACAAATGTTTAACTCTAGGGGAGCTGGAAAATTAGCATATTTAAAAAAAAAATGTCCCTTTAAAACAACTTAATATCCCTGTTTGAAAAAAGAAGGTCTGTGACATTTCAAAATATAAACTTCTTACCTGATCTGAAAAGATCATTTATTGAAACCACAATGAAAATGAACAGCCACTTTACACATAAAGCCTCATTCAGACCACCAGTAGCAAATCGACGCAATCGACGCAATCTCATTAATTTCAATGGATTTCATTGGCGATTTCCGGGACACAAGCGAAAGTGACTGTTGGTGACTGTATGGGCATGTCCAGCGATGCAAAAAAATGTTTAGAAAATTTACAATTGATTCAAATGATGGCCGATTTTCGGGAGCGACTACTAATGGTAGAGAAGCAGTGGAGTTCACATCATCCTTCTCTCGTCAGTTACCGGAGTGGACGGTATTAATTTATTTATGACAGCTAGATTTAGAAACGCCTCATTGAAAGAGACGGGCGACACACAACGTAAGTCACTGGTGATATGAAGTTAAGCCACCTCTAATGACCCTTAAAGGAACAGTATGTAAGAAATTTATATCAATTAATCATCAAATGGCCCTGATATGTCACTAGACATTAAGAAATCATTTTCATTTCAAATGCTTATATAACTGACAACAGTGGTCTGGCCAGGATATTATCATTTAAAAAGTGGAGTTGCAGCCCTCAACTGATGTTTATGTTGTCATGTTGTGTATTGGCCACCAGTTGGGTGATTGCAGTACCAGTTTTAGCCACAAGTTTTGTTATTGCAATACCAGTTTTGGCCACAATCCTACATACTGCTCCTTTAAGAAAGGTACAACATGGTATTATGTTTATTTTACCTTTAAAGGTACACGGGGCAAAAAGCACAGAGTCGTGTAGGACAATTACATAAGAAAATGTATTCGATTTTTAGATACGTGACCACAGACTGTAAAAACAATATGGACATAGTGTCCGTGACGTCCCCATAGGTTTGTGAAGAAGAGCATTTTTAAGCTTAAAGTAGGCGGTTCCTGCCATCGCCATCTTGGCCGCGCATCACTCGCTGATAACCAAAAATGGGTAAAGAGGCGGGACACGGGTGCATGAGGTGGCTGGTTGCTGAAACCACGCCTGCCTAGCTCGATTCTAGTGACAACAGTGGCAGTTCACCCGTCACTCAAGTGGCCACGCCCTTAATTATGCAGAACTTTAAGACTTTATATAATTTAAACGGATGAGTTACAAAAAAAATCACCCCCTCACAGTTGTAAGAAAGCCAAAATTATTATTAATAAAAACTATTTTTGTACCAGGCTGTAAACATATTATTTTCTACTGCAAAGGTAGAAAACAGGACCTTAGGGTAAAACACCAGCGACAGAAAAGGTACAGTTTTGTTTCTTTCTTTCTGACAGTGTAAGAAAGATATAAATGATTGCAATAAAAAACTTTTCGAAAATATTCTTGAACAATGCAAGTACTAAGTTCTGCTCAATATACCTTCACACTCGAAAGCCTTTAGTATAGTTGTGTAACTTGGCCCCAACCAGGAGGTATAGGTTCCCATAACACGCAACAGCTTTTTGGTGGAGTCGCTAAATAGCACGTCAGGTTGCCCGTAACCCACAGAGCTGAACAGAGAGAATCCTTCTGTAGCGTTGCCGAAAGCATTCTGGAAGACGAAAAATGTCAAATGTAAATGGTGTAGAGCACAGAAATACATGATGAAAAAAAATCTAATCAAATATTTGGAATACTTACAGAAAACCAAATAAAAGGAGAAAAGATTGAAAATGTAGATGCATATTTTGCTTAATATACAAATATTAGATCATCTCCAAATGCTTGCTCATATACAGAATTGCATTGTGCATATGTGCATATGTGCGTGTCTGGTGTCATTACTTGTGCTGGTCCTGCTCTGGGCGTTTATGACAGAGCTCAGTGCAGTGTCACCCCTACATGACAAACTGTAATGTAAGGTTGTGTCTTGTGAAAATCAATGATCACCACAGGCCTCGGGCTGGGTGTATTGAACGCATAACTCAGCCTGATGTAATGTGTGTAAAACCAGAGATGTTCAGAGATAGTGTTGTTAATATTGGCTTCAGCGGTGTTCGTTTAATCATACCCTTGACCGCTAATGTGCCTTAACAACGTTTCCAATGAGATTTTTATGGTCTGTATTGTACAAAAGGGATTTCATTTTTTTATTTAACTGTTGTTGTATTGTTTCACGGGTAATATCTTAGAAAAGCGAATCCAATCTGATATCCAAAGAATTTGTAAGTATCTGGCAGTTCAAATGGCATTATGTAATCTATGTGTGTGTGTTAGGGGAAATGAATAGTGTATAATAAAATTTTTAATGATAAAAACCACAATGAAAAAGATGACTTTCTTTTTTAGACAAAAAATATAAACTTTAAGTAAATAAGTGCTTAAAACAAGCAAAAAAAAATCACAATGGAATAAGAAATATTTTCTTGAAAAAAGTTTTAAAATTAATTATTCCATTTGCTGAATTTTTTTTGCTCGTTTTAAGCACAAATTCACTTAAATTTTATATTTTTTTGTCTAAAAACTAGACATATTTTCCAAGGTCATTTTGCTCCTCAAGAAAAAGCTTCTTAATTTAATAATTTTTTGATATTTTTTCTGAAAACAAGACAAAAATACTAAGAAAGTTATTTTTTGCAGTGCATTTTGGGCTGTATGGTTCATTAATGATGGTTCCCTTCTGTTTTACAAAAGGTTCTGTGGAAAAAAGTTATTTGAATATAAAAGCTTAAAAAAGGAATAATGAGTTCAGATGCAAAACCCTTTAAGTGCATCTGACATGTTGTTGTTGTTTTTTTGTAAATATTGTATCCACAGTAATTGAAATGCTTTCCTTTTACAAATGTCACTTTAGTCAATTCACTGTAGGGGTGACCCCGAATAGTCGAAGATTCGATGCATCGATAGGAGAAGCCTGATTCGACTACCAATCTCATAGTCGAATCGTCGCAGATGTGTTATGAAATGAGGATCATTTAATTTTGGCCGTATGGGTGCACACATTATCTGATTTCACATATAACAGCTTTCTCACAATATATTAATATACTGCATATTATGATAATGCTGCAAATAATATGTGAAGTAGCAGCTTTCAATAAATATTTTTAAAATGCGTTAATAAATCCAACAACCCCTGTGACCGGACTTCACGTCCATAAGAGGTCTCTATGTTATTAAAGCCTTGCCTCTTTGTTTCGACATTTAAAAGACAAAGCTGGCAAATTAAACTATGTCTTTCGTTCTTTTAATAATTTCTATATTTTATTTTATTTATAAATCACTTTGGGTTATCTGATTTAACTATTTGGCTTGTGTTTTGTTTCCGTGCACTTGAGGCATTTTGCACATTTGTTCTGCATTTTGTTACTTCTGACCTTATTTTATAAAAAAATTGTATTTATTATAAACGTAAATTCCGATCTAATTTAAGTATGTAAATTTTGGATAGCTTTTCGTTGTATCGATGTTGCGCTATTGCGTGCTGGCCATGCTTGCGCATGTAATTTAGCCGAACGGTTAGGTGCTCTGCGTCTCATATTTAGGAGTTCATCAAACTAAACATTAAAAAAATGATGTTTTTCGACGAGTATAAGTTTTTAAAATGTATTTAAAACATATATTGTCTATCTTAAAGTTAAACTACAAAACAGGTAAGCCGTTTTTTTTATTTCGGAGATGAAACGGAAACTAGTATCTGCACCGAACCTATTTCTGCCTGACACGAATGTCTTTCTTGTGATTTAATATTATGGTCAGTCGGTGTTCACTTTCAAATTATAGCAAAGAGATTCCTGAAATAAATAATATCATCCGGTCTTTCTGTATCTAAAGTGAATACAGAGATGATCAAAGTCAAAGCAAGCAAGCAGGTATTTCTGTGCTAAATAATAACGCGTAGTGTCTATATAATCATTAATTTCAGTGTTTTTCTTGTTATAAATTAACGTTTAATGAATTGTAAATAAAGATTAGTTTTTATCATTTACAGTCACAATCACAAATTATTTGTCATTTCTCATTTGTCTGGTTTTTTTTTGGTCATGACTGCTTCGACGCGCTATCTCCAAATTAAATAAAAACACGTAATTGTAGCCGGAGTTTCCAAGGCAGGATTACCTTTGTTATTTTTTTAGGTTTAGTTATCAAAATGTATTTTTGTGTGATGTTCTGTAGATCGTGGCTTTAAAATGTTATGAGGAATAATTAAACAAATGTTGCCTTACATTTTACCTTAAAATATATATATATAAATGCATCGTCAGTTTTGTCTTCGTTTATTACTTGAAAGACAGTTTTGGTCACTTTATCAGACAGTTGTTTATGTGTGCTGTTTGTGAAAGAAAATAAAAGTTACCAATTTGTACCTGGTCTGGCCCCCTCCCAACCCATGCATACAAACATAGATGATTCGACTATCGGTCGACTATGGAAAGATTCGAAAATTCTGATTCGAATATGTAAATCCTTAGTCGAGGACACCCCTAATTCACTGGTATTAATAAAGACCTTAATGAAGACCGTTTCGTTGCAAAACCCTCTAAGGACGGTTTCACATTTGGTGCGATTGCCTGGTCCGAACCCGAGTTCGATTGCGTCCCCCTCCCCATGCCCCCCATGGACTGTGTACACATATTATTGTTGCATCCGAACCGCGGTACGCTTGCATCATCAAGCTGCAGCTGGCGCGTTCTCATGTTGCTTGGCAACCGCTGTAAACGAGAAGACCACAAGCGTGATTGCCGAACTCCAAGCAGAGAGATGATTTCTGAATGCCTCCGCAAAACTTGACGTCGGCGGACAGACCGTTGTCATCGAAACGACTTTAGTATGTTTGGGCCAGATAGACGCAAGTGCGTTTCTGTATTATTTCTTTGAAAACAAAACCAAAGGTTTAAAAAAATAAGAACAAAAGTCAAGCAAGCATTCTATGCATTTTGTTGTCAAGGTAAGTGCACGTACACAAACACACACGTCTGTTTTGGTGGGACATTACATATAATACGTAATTAACAGTGGTTCACTTCCGCGATTTGGTGCGATTGCGCTCACATTAGCAGCGAACCGATCTGGAGTTCACATGAACCGGACCCCAGACCACCCTTTTCAAGCGGACTCGAATACGTTTCACGGGTGCGCACCCGAGTTCGGAAGACCGCGTTCACATCATCCAAATGTACCGAACTCTGATGTCAATCGAACCCGAGTGCGCACCAAAAGTGCTAATGTGAAAACGCCCTAAGTGCATGCAAGCTTTGGGTACTAAAAAAATCCACTTCTTAGGACTAGACAATTGCAAAATCACTAAAGATGCAACTAGAAACATTGCTAATCAGAATAATGAAGAAATTCATCTCACTGCCACATTGGGGTTGTATTCAAGTACTCAAAAGGGACACATCTCAAGCACTGTTGTTCTACTAATTCATCTTCTGTGCACTTAAAGGATTTTGTTTTTTTTTTAATTAATGTGGCGTTTTGCGGATTATGCCAACAAAGTGGTATTTCTAAATGGACTGAGGTCGGGATTAAGCAGATTTGAAGAGAAGGTATTTGATGAATATAATACGTGCCGAGAGCTTTGGTTAATGTCATTATCTAATTTTTGATGGAGGTGGCGTTTAGTGGCTTTTGCATCAAAATGGCTCTTTTAAGAACATTTTACTAAATGGTAAAATTTTGTACCACCTTAATTTTTAAGAGTGTATGTGTAGGGGTCCAAAAGTCTAACATCACAACATTTTTATGGTTTAATTTAGCATTTTTTTTTTTACGTAATACAAAATATTTTATTACAAAAATAGTTTTATTACATAAATTTAAGTGAAAGTTGAATTTACAAAAAAATCTAAATTAATTACAGAATAGATATCTTTGTAAGCTGTTTGACTTTCATAAATTGTATTTCAAGTATTCACAACATATAGCCAATCTTCTCCTAATGACTACATTGCACTGTTTTCTTTTTTTAAATATTAAAGATATATAGGCTAAACCGCCTTTCTATTGTAAACTACATTTGGATGAGACTGTCAGAGTTTGCCCCCTGGTGGCAGTAATAATGAAATTTCAGTTTAATCGTAAATTTGTGTCAACATAAATGAGAAGCTCATTCCAGCGCAAGAGCCTAAAAAGGCGGGGTGCATTATCTCTGAAAGCCAATGTTGACATTTGAAATCACCTAAACAAACACGCCCCTAAACCAAAAGAATCTGGACCTTCTTTTGATAGACCCGCCCCACACATACGCACCCCAGGCAACGATGTCAGTTAGTAGACACGCCCCTTACTGCTGATTGACTACAAGTGTGTTTTGATACTCGGCCCGACTACCTTTAACAAATTGTTTTTCAAAAATCATGCACCGCGCCTTTAGTTTATGATTATATTTATAGGTAATAATTTACTTATCAGTCATATTACTGATCAATGGTTTTTAAAGGATTCTTTAAAGAATTTTTAAAACGCATTGTTTTGATTGGAACACATTGAAATACATCACTTCCAGTCGGTGTGTCACATGCGGTGTAATCACACAAGTAATTTTTTATGCATATAAAGCGCAAATTGGACCCGAAAATTACGCACATGCAGATGGCTGGCACCCCACGCAGCCCCTTTCTGACTTTCCTTCTGGTTTATCTGCATTTCTCATGTACAGTGGAAAGGTAAAAGTAACTACGCTGATTTTAAATCAGACAAAAATGACCAGTGGACCGGATAAAGCTGATTGGAAAGCCGCATTTGGCCCGCGGGCCGCCAGTTAACTAGCGCTGCTTTAAAGGGATAGTTTACCCAAAATAAGAAGTTTGTTATCAATTCTTCATGTTGTTCTAAACCTTTTGACTTTTGTTATTTTGTTGAACACAAAAGAAGATATTGATAAATGATCGTAACCACTGACTTCCATAGTAGGAAAAGCAAATACTGTAGAAGTCAATGGGTACCATCAACTGTGTGCTTACTGTCATTTTTCTGAGCATCATCTTTTGTGTTCAACAAAATAAAGACAATTAAATAGGGTTAGAACAACATGAGGGTCAAGAAATTATGACAAAATTTACATTTTTGGTTGAACTTGGTTATTAAAAAAACATATTAAAGCAATATATAATGTTAAAGATATTAAAGTTATATTTTAATGAATGTTTTTTATGTTATCTTTTATCTAATTTTATGTACACAAAAAAATGACTTTAGCTGGGTTTTCACAGGCAAGCTCACAAATTAAAAATGTGGTCTTAAACTTCCACTTCCGTATGTGTGTTTTGTGTGTATTTTTCCTGACCTGCACACGTTCCAGGTACTTGTAAACGCGGCACTTGTCCTCCAAGCGCACAACCACAGCATTGGTCGGAACCACGGCCAGGTGACAGCGCTCATATTGAAACAGGTCAGCCTCACTTCCATCAGGACACAGGAGCTTTAAGTCTTCCATCTCCAGATCCAAAGCCCAAGACTCCTGGTTCTTACCTTACGTGAATAATAATCCATGCAAAGGTTTTATTTCTGAAAGTAAGTAACTAAACGAACGTCCTTAAAACATGATGGTATCCAGTATTCGTCTGAATGAAACCTATATAGGTATAATCGTGAGAAAGCTTCGAGTCACACAGGTATTAATAAACTATGTATCACTGTTACACTTCCATCATGCCTGAACTAAGGCTACTGAGGATAAACAAGGGTTTCACAGAGTCCAGCAGACATACAAAGAAACACATTGTTATGAAATACTGCCACCCTGTGTCTATAAGGGAGTGAAACTTGATCCAGATTGTGAAGTGAAGGCTACGATTGTCCTCTTACAGGGCCTTACAAAATTACATTTAATTAATAAGAAACCGACTTACTGCGTTTGGACATTTTTGTCCTAGTGTTTAACTAGCTCTCCTTACACCCTGTATTGGGTAGGTAGACAGTGCTTTTACTTACCCTGCATGTTGTCAAAGACTGTAGTGTGCTTAACAAAAGCAACATCTCCGAGATTCTCTGCAACGCATCTGCCAAATACAACAACAACTTAATAAATGTACAATATTGCATTAGTACTGGTAAAATATGATGGCATTAGTGTCTGAATGGCATAGTCTGAAGAAAGGATCTTTAGGAGATATGCATTTTTAAACATCTGACCTAAGAGCTCCGGCCTCCCCAAAATGTCGCTCCCGCGGGTTGTTGGCACAGATGTGGCGGTCGTTCTCGTCTCCGATGCAGGCCTCGCAAAGGTTGCGCGGATTGTTGCCTTTGGGATCGTGTTCTGGGTCCTTTACTCCTGGGACACAGCTGTAGCCAAAGAAATCGCCTACCACTGTAAACCATTGGGAAAAGGTTATGAACTTTATCAAATGCTTCCAAATACTGAAAATACATCCTCAGTTTGCAATCGAATTTGACATTCATTTATTACACGTGTACAATACAAAGTAAAAAGCAAATTAAATGCAGTTAAAATCTAACAAGAAGTGCATATTGCAATACTGTATGTTTACGAAAGTGCAAAAGTTATGAAGTAGAGAAGCAAAGACCAGAATAATACTTGTGTTAAGAATACAATCCAATGTGCAAATGAAGAAGTTTACGTATGTACTGTATGCTCATTAAAATTTCTTATATAGCTGTCCGAATTAGTGTCAATTCTGTGGGTTCACACCAGACGCGAGTTCAACGATTTGCGAGAGTAGATTACATTCAAAGTCAATGCAAAGACGCGATCAGATGCGTCCTTGTGTGGGGCGATGCGAATGACACGATATAGGCGACACGTTTGTCGCAAAAATACGCGTCATTCGCCTTAAACACGTCTTCGCCCAAGTTGAAAATATTCAACTCGAGTGAAAAATTTCGCGTGACACGAAGTTAAATCCCGCGAGTAATCTAGAGTGAGTAACGAGATGCCCTGCGTTTGGTGTGTACGTAACATAAGACGTCAAATTCACATCTACCGTGTCTACTTTGCCGCTTGAACATTTTGAGTTTACTCGCTTCATTCGTGCGTGAAAGCTGCGCGTGAAATTCTTTGCCATTTTTTTTCGCCAAAGTTTTTTCAACTTGCGGAATTGCCGCAGCAATGCTCAATTCGCACGAACTAGATGTTCGAATGAGGCGGAATCGCGTTTACCGCGCCACGCTAAATGCCCCATTCGCGCCCCAAGACCTCCAGACGTGCGTCAACACGTCTTCACATTGACTTAACATTGAAATCACTTGCGCTTGACGCCTCTACCACAGGTGGTGTGAACGTAGCATTACTCTACCTTAATGCTACGTACACACCAAACACGGGGCATCGCGTTACTTGCTATAGATTACTCGTGGGATTTAACTTCGTGTCATGTGAATTTTTCACCCAAGTTGAATATTTTCAACTTGGGTGAAGAAGCGTTTGAGGCGAATAGCGCGTTTTTGCGGCGATATCGCGTCACTTGCATCGCTCCACGCGAGGACGCATCTGACAGCGTCTTTGCATTGACTTT
Source organism: Misgurnus mizolepis (assembly GCA_025389145.1). NCBI lineage: Eukaryota > Metazoa > Chordata > Actinopteri > Cypriniformes > Cobitidae > Misgurnus > Misgurnus mizolepis. Next base: position 27,714,170 of record JAIFKI010000002.1, on the reverse strand, counting down.
GTATGTAATCTACTCGCGCAAATCGTTGAACTCGCGTTTGGTGTGTATGCCCCATAAGCCCGGAATACACTTCAGGATTTTTGCGCTAATGTGTGACGTCACCAGCATGCGCTAGTGGTAAACAAATTCCAGTACGAAGGTCGTAGCAGCTAACACACTGTGCGTTGATCACTATCGTAGGCTATCTTTGGACGCAAGACCGAGAAAACGGCCATCTTTGAACCTCTCTCACTGTACAACATAGGACCACAGATGAAGAGCCACGAGCACAGACATCGCGACGATTGTTTCACAATGCCAATCTTTTGTCTGGGACAGCAAAAAATCGTGCAATGTATTTTAGAGAATAAATTGATTCAACTGTTATGGCCTGAAACTTCTTGTGATCCATGGCAATGAGTACCAAATAAAAACCAGAAAAAGAAATCATGAATTTGGACAACAAATGTACATATAATATCCAGTTGCATATATACACTGCAAAAAAAAGACTTTCTTACTTTTATTTTTGTTCTGTTTTCAGTACAAATATCTAAAAATACTTAAATCAAAATGCATTTTCTTGATGAGCAAAATGACCTAAAAAAATATGTCTAGTTTTTAGACAAAACCCATAAAATTTAAGTGAATTTGTGCTTAAAGCAAGCAAAACAAAAACTGCAAATGGGGTAACTTTTAACATTTAATTCAAGAACATTTTAAGAAAAATGTTCTTACCCAGAAAGTCAATTTTTGCAGTCTCCTATACATGAAAAGTTCAGTTTCCAGCAGCATGACTATAAATGAACACTTTCCTTCATACAAACAACATACATGTACATTTTAACCAACATTTTTAACCTAAAAAAGTATGTCAACTACCCACATGAGTAACATCACAAGATGAAAGTGCTATTTTCGACATGTCTCATCAGCTGTCGCCTGGATTGTAAAACAAAACCCTGCTTTTTTGTAAAATTTGAGGTCACAGAGCTTCATTATGCAAAGAAACACATCATGGCAGCATCTCTCACCATGGGGGAAGTTACACTGCTCATCCACACTGATCTGTGATGTGTTCACCAGGAAGCCGATGGGAACGGTCCATCCCACAGTGGTCCTTATCCCAGGATGACAGGAGCTGCGCTCGTGCATCTCCAGCAGGGACAGATCACTGGTTGATGTCCGTGCCAGAGCAACCACATAGTAATTATTGCCATCTGTGTCACAGGTGATATGTCAGTAAAAATATGCAGCAGAGGAGAGACGCTTCAAAGGTGCTTTCAGGCATGTTTTAAAGAAACCTTAAACATGGAAAGCCTTGATGGTAAAGTAGTTCAGATAAAATAAAAAAAAATCGAAAACATTATTTGGTCACCTTCATGTCAAAACTATAAGACTTTCACCTTTTCCAACGTGTTGTTGTATCTACACCTACCCAGTGTAATGTAAAATAAAAACTTTCTTAAATGTTTCTCCACAGACTATAGACAGAAATGTTAGGTCCCAAAAAATTAAGAAAATAAAGTGACAGTGTAGAGACTGGCATCATTATTGACACTGCATATTAATGTGTGGTGAACAAATCACTTTTTAATAAATGAATCTATAAAAATGATTTATCATTTGTAAACATACTCACCTACACCATTATAAGACTCTCCTACTGCCACATCTAAGCCGTAGCAGAATCCAGCTGTGTAGATCTCATCAGCATACATTGTGGCAGCATCTGCAGTCCCATTCTGTAAAAAAAAAATTATAATAATTTTACTAGACCATATAGACTGATTTCCATCATTTCAGCACTGGTGTAATGCAAAAGCAAATGATGTAAACATATTGTAAGATTGAATTATAAGTCAAGGCGGCGAGTGCACGCAATCAAAATCGCAAGAGGGACAAAAATTAGCGCCATCATAAAATTCAATCTGGAATCTATGAGCCTTGTAATAATAAAGTCGTTTTCATGCACCATATGTGGGTTGATTTGTTACTCTCATTATAGATTAAAGATTCAACCTTAATTTGCTTCATGCAGTCTGTGGGACTTTGGCCCCTCACACACAGCAGTTGTCCACGGATGTTCCTGGCTGTGGCATTACCGGCGAGATCCAAACACTTCTGCTCTTCAGGATCAGACACCGTGCACCATCTGACTGCAAAGAAACAACAGGTGATTATAACTGAAAATGTATTATTTTGACAAGCATATATATTTTGGTTTTGTTAATAAATTTATCTGATATTTACAGAACTTTTAAACATTAAAGCATAAGCTTCATACATCAAAATGATCAAAAGGTTTTAGGTCAGATAATGAGAAAATATGTGACCCTGGACCACAAAACCAGTCATAAGTTGCACTGATATATAGCCAACAATACATTGTATTGCTCAAAATTATTATTATTATTTTTTTGCCAAAAATCATTATGATATTAAGTACAGATTAAGTTTCATGAAGATATTTTGTAAGTGTCCTACTATAAAAATACAATACATGGGCAAAAGTCTTAGGCCACCAGCTTTGTTGTTTTAGCAAAGTTTTAAAATATTTATTTTTCACTCTTTTAAGATACAAACAAGAAATATGTACACAAAATTAAAAACAAAACAATTTTCAGAACTTAATGTCTTCTTAAAAGGCCATTTTCTAAATATTTAGATTTTTTTGCACCCTTTAGATTGCAGATTTTCAAATAGATTCAAAATATATTGGTGAAATATTGCATTGTCCTTACAAACCATGCATCAATAGAAAGCATATTTATTTAAATTTCAGAACACAATTTTAAAAAATTACCCTTATGACTGGTTTCGTGGTCCAAAGTCACAAAATATATGGGGTTTTTGCTAGTAGTGCACCTGCTCCGTTGAATAAATCAATATTTAAATAGTCAGAATAAATAAAAGACAAAAGAGCAGTAAGACAAAAGCCTTGTAGTTGTAAGAAGTCAAGCAGCCTGTTTAGACCTATATTATGCTTCATTAAAAAGCCATTACTGTCCAAATAAAGTTGCTCAAGTTAAATGTATTCTGTGTTTATTCATTAAAAACACTTCATGTTAAAATTAGTAAATGCCATAATAAAGCTGAACTTACTAATGTTGTTTTCAGTGGACATAGAGACCAAAATGAGAAGGAGCAGAGCCACAGCAAGGTGTCCTCCTGGATGATTCATGATGAACAGTTACCCTCTGAATGGGCTCATACTCGCAGGAGTGGGAAGTAAAGTAAAAAAAAGACCAAACTAAACACAAAGAAAAAAGGCTCTGTGCTCGTATTCTTCCCAGATGCCCAGAAAGCTTACCCAGAAAACTTTCCAGCTCCTTTACAGAAGTTTCTCCCCTTCTTTTTGATCTAACATTGTAAGGTCATTTTTCACTTATCCTATCACGGTGGGCATCTAGGGTTTCCTTCCTTATCCAATGGGACCTCATGGCACGCAAGTTTTTGCACACCTCACTGCCCCTGGCACCGGGCAGGTCAGATCATTCCTGAGGTCGTAATTAAGTAAGATACAATAGCTTTTTTGTGGTCAGCTCTTGGAGATTAAACCAAAGGTCTGAAACAAGTCCAGTTTGATTAGAGATATGGACAGAGAGGCAACAGGAGATTCTTTTGTCCCACTATGCAGCTGAGGAAAAATATAGGGCACTTGATATCCCTTCTGTATCCTAATTCTCATGTCACCTTCCCTATAATCAATGCGTTGATATGGCGATACGAGCGATTTCTGAGAAAGGAGATATGGTATCACGGCCAAAAACAAAGTGATACAGAGACATGCATATAAAGATACATCCGTACATGGCCAAACTGTGCAAAGACCTTGTTAGAATAAGTACAAGCAAATATCTGCCAAGGATAGCAAGCTGAAAACTACAGAACTTACCTACAGTCAGCAGTATGGATTTGAATTGTAAGCTTTCTTATGGAGCACATGCAAGGTGAAGAGTATCTGACAGTAACATCCTCATCTGTCAGGATGTGTTCCCTCTCCTATGATGGATACATTTAGTAAAACCAAGCTCAAAAAAATAACAGTAGCTGTGGGGAAACATGTCTGATAGAAATTACTTAACTTGGTTGTGTAATATACCCAACTCATATGTTCTAACAATTTTTACAATATAAATTTGTTAGATAAAAGTAAAACTCATCATATTATGGGTCATGAGGGCTATATAATACCTCTTTTTATGAACAGGTACTCAGTTTAAATGGGATGGGGCTATAAGGAAACTTTTTTGACCATAAACATTAGTAAATAAAACATTTTTAGAAACATAAAGTGTTACGGCGCATTCACACGGGGCGTAAGCGTTGACGCTTCCCATTCACTTTTAATGGGTGACATCAAGCATTGGCGAACTGAATTGTGGATCATTCCGTGCCGCTTCACTGCCGCGGCATCGCGAGCGTCAGCCAATCAGATTGCCTTATGCAAATAACCTAGGCAGAGCCAGCCAATTACGATTATGGAAGACTGGAGCATGTGCTGCGGTCCCTGTGATTGGCTGTTGGCCACGCTTCAATTCAATTCAAGTTTATTTATATAGCGCTTTTCACAATTGTTAATTGTTGCAAAGCAGCTTTACATGAGTAGATGTAGAGGAGAACACTGAAAATCAATACATAGTATAAGAAGTAGAATATAGCGGCTAAGGATAAACCGTGTAAGCGAGCGTATTAATAATGTCACGTATACAGTAAAGTGCTAAGTTAAGCCAAAGTTGGCTGACTCTCCCTGAGACTAAAAAAACCCCTAGGAGAAAACCCAATGGGAAAAAATCCTAGAAGGAAAAAAAACCCTAGGGAGAGATTAATATTTATATATATATATATATATATATATATAGACAAAGTAGGGATAGGAAGCGGGTAAGCGGATTAAACTGGTTCAGCCAGTGGTCGTTGGTCACGCATCGGCTGGGCATCACGTTGAAGGACAGCCAGTAGATCAGTGGTGCAATGACCTTCACAGCAACAGGAACTGGGTCTGTTTGTCTCATTGTCCTCGGGGTCGAGGACGAGACAGGGAGACAAAAACAGAATTCTATTAGCATAGGGGCCGTTCGCATGTAATGCAAGTGTCATACATTATAGTGGTTTTATTCAGCTCGGTTCCAGACAGGCTAACTATTGCGGCAAGAGTAAATTACCCATATGAGGTATGTGAGTGCTTTTTTCTAGACAAAATAACTACTGCGGGGAAAAGTACATTTACTGGACATTCTATGTGAATGCTTTGTTAAAGAAGAACGTCTTAAGTTTAGATTTAAATTGCTCGACTGCAATTGCTCGACTGTGTCTGATGCTTCAGACAAGCCTTCCGTGTGAATGCGCCGTTAGGACTTTGCTGATGTAACATGGCTGCAGCAGGAGTAGCGATATTACGCACTGCCCGAAAATAGTCCCCGGCCATTAAAAATAACCAAGGGGACTATTTTCGGGCAGTGCGTAATATCACTACGCCTGCTGCAGCCATGTTACATCAGCAAAGTCACTGATTATTACGCCAGTTTGAGAGTATAGTTCCTAGCCATATCTGCCTAGAAAATCACAACTTTTAATTTTCTGTCGGTCTTAGTACACAATGTAACTACAGAAGAGTCAAGTATTAAATAGTAAAAATATCAAAACTTTTTTTGTGCGATGCTAATGGTCTAATCAGATTCAATGGATTGTGCTAAGCTATGCTAAAAGTGCTAGCACCAGACCCGGAGATTGGCTGAATGGATTTCAAAACGGTAAGAATCAAGATGAACTCAAGGGGACCTGGAAAATGAGAATATTTTCAAAAAAAGTTGAATGTCCCTTTAAAACAAAAAACTGTCAAGTCACTGAAACCTTGCCTTTATCATTTATAGCACTTATAAATGTATATATTTATAAGTGCTATAAATGGCCAGTTTTACCAAGGTGAGAAAGATCAATACACTACAATATAACATTCTGTACAATAATATTCAACTAATCACTTAGAAACAGTATGTGATTTTCTGACAGATGATAAGTGGGGCTTTGTAAGTGTTGCTATTATGTGGTTAACAGAAAGTATTTGTAACGTGTCCTAGTGAAATCAAAATTGACTTTTTTTTATTTAGTATAAATATATTAGCCCTAAGGTTTTCTGTAAACTACTGTGCATCAAAATGTTGAGAAATGTATCATTTTGAAGATATACACGTCCAGGCTTTCACGATTTTATGACATCATTCTGCACTTTAAGGTGTAAGCCAACTGATAGGAGGAGTCACAAAATATGCCCGCCCTAACTTCCGGTTTCTGTGAAAATTAACACAAAAACACACACTTTAGTGGGTCTTTAACAATAATCACCTTATAAATTGCTTTTGAAAGAATGTCCGTAAATCTTAAAGATATAATGTAAATATTGTAATAAAAACGCTACATCCCAACAGCATAATGTAAAATACTAAACACCCAAAAATAACAAGAAAGTTGAATACAGGCAGGACAAAACTTATTTGCAGAAATACACGTTTGTTTTCATTAGGTTGCACTGCATAAAATTTTGAGTATACGAAACAGCAAGGGTTTATAAAATGTATTCCTATTAAAGCTTCATTCCCAAGACAGACATGATGAAAGCACCTGTTTGTTGTTGACTTTGCAGATCTACAGTTCCAAACGATTTATAGCAAACAGCGGCATTTTGCGGCAGGACAGTCTCAGATGGGCTTTGAGAACATTAAAATGAAAAACATCCACCTAAGTTACATCCATGTTTAAAACATTTAAATTAAAACACACAAGTAGGTATCACGTTAGTCGGCGGACTGGGCTATCCCACAATGCACCCGCCCGCCGAGTCGCCGACTTGTTTATGGTGACGTCATAGCACAGTCTTTCAGTCTATCTGGGTGGCGGCAGACAGTCTGTCAACGCGTAAAGCACGACTACGCAAAAACACATCAAAATCGCTCGACGTCGGTACAAACATGAGTCTGTGTTGCTGTTAGAGGTAAGAAGTGTCTCGAAAACCAATTTAAATCGTCCGAAATAAATACAGAGGATAAATAATGCTCGTCGTTAGCATAGCTAGCACCACACAGGCCGATTAGCAGATACGGTCGCAATAAAAGATAGTATTCGTAACAGGCTCTGTTTTAAGTTTATTACTGTATTTTATTTTGTTGTTTGTGCTTTATTTGCTCATCTCTGATTGTAAGATGGTGGCTTGTGTCTTGGTATTTAGAGCATATATAAATACTGAAGCCTTATTGACAAAGTCTGGTTTAAATGATTGTAGTAACAGTTCTGGTTGTAACTCAAGTCTATCACATGCAGTTTTACCTTTAAAACTAGATGGATCTCTGATCATCAAAATGAAACTAAGAACAGTTATGTTGTGTTATTAATTTAAGAAATATTAAGCTATAGCAACGTTGCTATTCAAATTAAGTCATGTTGGGATCAGTTTTGTTCAAATTACAGTGCCAAAAAATCCATGAAATGCATGTTAATAACTTAATTCACTCAATGTTGTGTTATGAAGACAACATATGTGTTAAATTATTATAATGAACGCATTTTATTGGTGGTCTTTGTCTGTGGATCCCTCTGTGTATACAAAATCAATCTCGGCTCTCATTTTACGTCAGTTTGACGTGCTTGGGTTTCACTCTTGTTTATAGGATCCAATGGGAACGCAGAGTCTGGCTGTCCCCAAACTGGAAGGCAGTGTTGAGAGTCGTCTGATTATTTGTACAAGTAAGATTGTCCACCGCCTTTGTCTTCCTGTACAAAATTGCATTACTAGATGTTTAAACGCCAATTTAAGTTGTTAGAATTAAAGAGAGATCGGGAAAAAATGATGCTGTGCAAGTAAATGGCTGTTAATACTCAAATTAGTCTTAGTCATGGCACTTAAAGGACAATTGTATCTTTCAATATAAAACCCTAGTTCGTCAACCCTAAAATGCTTGTTCCTTTTTACCTCTCGTGAAGTGTCCCTCTGCCTCTTTGATGTCGCTCAGTAATGGGCATCGTTCTCTCCTCCGTTGCCATGGAGACTGCCCCTGTCTGACACTCACTTTGAGTGTGTGCGGAAGTATTTGTGGCAGGAGAGAGAGGCAGGGCACAGCTGCATTCTCTAAAAAATGTAATTAAGTCGTCATCTTTGCGGTTCCGTCTGTGATTGCTCTCCGTCTAGCCTGGTATTTGGTGATTGATTTTGTCCTATTGATTCGTGGAGATCTGAGATATTTGATTTCATTCATTGAGGTGGGAAAGCCAGACAGGTGATATGTGGTGTGTCTGTTTGTGAATGTTGATGTGTAACACCTCTGACATTTTCTTTTCAGTGCAGTGAACCAAATGGGGCATTGCAGTACCCAAATCATCATCCTCTTCCTGCTTCAGTTCTTACGGACATCTGCTGAAGGTAAAACTTACACCTGTGCCAATTGCCTGATTTTTTTTGTATTGCCTGATTTTTATGTGTTGTTCTGTGTGTTGTGTTATGTGGTTATTAGTTTATTGGAAATGTTGCACTACAAATAATTTATATCCATGCCTTAGACTGACGTTTTACATTTGGAGCTGCACGGTATTTAAATAATATGCAATGTTATGCGATGCATGATATGTAATACAATAATGCTTGAAGTTTGTCAAATCAACTTGAATAATAATAAAATAGCCAGATGAAATAGTCAGATTGGAACTGGCGATGTCAACCAGGTCTTGCAGTTTTAGGTCTAGTCCATACGTACACAGTTTTTCTTTCCTTCTTTGAGAAAAATCTCTGCACCCACCTGGTATGAATCGCTGTAAAGGGCATGCCAAACTGGGGATGCATAACGATTAATCGCGATTAGCAGAATAAAAGTTTTTATATGTGTGTAAACTGTGTATAATAATTATTTATGTATAAATATGCACAAATGCATGTATAATTTTAAGAAAAAATATATATTTATATATTAAGTATTTATATACACTATTAATTATACATAAATATACAATTGTATATTTGACGGTTTCATTGGACGCACGTGCGGTGAAGCGATACGCATCTGGTCTGAACTTTACTTTCGGTTTCAGTTTTTTTTTTAATGGTCTGACTAGTTGCTAAACTAAACTCTTAAACAAATACCTCGTCGAAAATAACAAATGTTTTGGTTTCCTAGGTAATTTACATGTTGTTTATTTTGCTTGTTATCTAAATAAACTATGTTTAAAGAACTTTGTTGTTACTTATTCTTAGTGGAGTTTACCGGAAGTTACGTGTTGAACAGGAAAGCCGCTTGTTTATGTTGTTACTGCTGAAACCGTCTATATACACATGTTAACATTTCTTAAATATATACATGCATGTGTGTGCATTTATCTGTACAATGTTATACACAGTTCACACACTCGTATATCATGTAAACCAAAACCTTTATTCTGCTATAGATTAATCGCGATTAATCGTTATGCATCCCTATAACCGTAAAGCAATGTTGGCCAATCAGAAGTCGTTGTAGAGTCTCGCCTCGGCCCGAACATCAACTTCACAAGCCAAAAACTCTGGTTTCACAGGCTACAAGACAACGCTGCAATTGGAGTTTCTAAAAAATTGTATAAAAGTTTGGTTTTATTTACATGATACTTCATTTGCGTGTGGATGAAAAACCAATCCGCATAGAAAAACTATGGTTTTGAAAATACTCGTGTAAGTGTGGACCTCGTGTGAGTAAATGGTTTATAAGCCTAAGGGGGGCAGGACACAGCAAAGCTTTTTTTAAGCAGCTGAAAACGCCTGGAGAACGCCGAATGCCAGCTGAGCTTGCTGTGATACTTGTCCCGCCACTACCTCCTCCACTGTGATTGGACGGCTGTGTGAGAACTGACATTGAAGAGCGGAGCTTTTCACCTAAAGTTGAATCTCTTTCAAGTCTCGACGCTCAGGGCTGAGCACAGGAAAACCGCCGAGCGCTGGTTTTTAGCGCGGAAAATCCGCCATCTGCTGGCTTCCATTGGAAAAATTGGAAACATGCACTGGCCGCGGGCGTTAAAGCTTTGGTGTGCACACCCCCTAAGTGTAAGACTTCAACAGTATAAACCAAAAGTTCATAGTCAGACTTTTAGTTATACGGGCGCTGTTAGCGTATCTCACAGAGGATATAAAACATGAATGCAGGGTTAATAGATCTGTGTCACTGATGCTTTTTGGCCTTCATCCAGCGTAGTCAATTTGTAAACCGTCAGAGTTCAGTGTCACAGGAAATGAAGGCAGAGAGAAGGAAAGCAAGCCGTGTCGATTATCAGACAGACAGTGAGGTCTGACGTCAAACTGGTCTTCCTTCATTAATTCTTCTCTCTTTTCCTCCCCAGATGCCTCCATTGAGTGCATGTGTGTTGGCAGTGACTGCAATGAGCAGCAGTGTACCGGAGACCAGTGTTACACCTCTGTTATCATTAGCAACGATGTGAAGATATTCAAACGCGGCTGCCTGATCGGGTTGGACAGCAAGCGGATGACTTGCTCGGCGACACCGTCTGCTAGTCACATCGTTGAATGCTGTTCCCAGCACATGTGCAATGCCAACGTCTCCAAAGAGACCCTGCTTCGACTGCTGACAAGTAAGCTCATACATTTACACTTAAGAAGCAAGTATGAACCACGAGAGGCTTTGCGGTACTTGGTTTTTTTCCCCTTTTTGTTTTATATAATGAATTGGTAAAGAGTTAAAAAGTATTTTTTATATATATTTATAATTTTACAGCAGCTTTGAATATGGCTTATCTAATCAAATTTTCCAGATGGCATTATCGGTTATAAAGGTCAGGTTTTTTAGATGTAAGGTGGTCTAGATGTATATTTGATTGTGTTTGTGTCTGAAGGTCCAGAGAGAGAGAAGGCTATGCAGTACCGTGTGGAGATGTTGGTTCTTTTTGTGCTGGGTCCGTTTGTGGTGCTGGGACTGCTGTCTGTGCTGGCCGTGATGGTGTGTCGTAGACTCCATCATGGACGTCTGGAAAGACTGCATGAGTTTGACACCGAGCAGGGTGCAATCGATGGACTCATCGCATCCAACGTTGGGGACAGCACGCTTGCAGTAGGAAGTTTTTCTACACTATGAAGTATTTGATCAATGCATGAAAATATAAGGAAAATTGCTTTTTATGCATGTTGTTACATGTATGTGAATTAATATACTTGAGTAATTGACATGCCATTTCTAACAGTAGTTGCGTTTTCATTTCCCTTTAAATATCCGATGGAACCACCATTTTGTGAAAACTACCATACATTGCAAAAAAATTATGCTGGCACAAGGTGGGTTTTCAGGCAATTCGAAAAAGTTATATTTTGCAAAACTGCAATAGAAAGTTTTTTCGAATTTACAGGTCACCTGATGTACGTAAAAGTCACATGATCATTCTTTAAAGATGCAAAATCGTGTACTCTAACCTCCCAGTAACACCCCATAAGTGGCTATTAAAGGAACACTCCGCTTTTTTTGAAAATATGCTAATTTTCCAGCTCACCTAGAGTTAAACATTTTGATTTGAAATCCATTCAGCTGATCTTCGGGTCTGGCGGTTCCACTTTTAGCATAGCTTAGCATAATCTATTGAATCTAATTAGACCATTAGCATTGCACTAAAAAAGTTTAGATTTTTTTCCTATTTAAAATTTGACTCTTCTGTAGTTACATCGTGTACTAAGACAGATGGAAAATAAAAGTTGAATTTTTTAGGTGATGTGGCTAGGAACTATACTCTCATTCCAGCATAATAATCAAGGACTTGCTGCTGTAACATGGCTGCAGCAGGCGTAGTGATATTAAGCAGGGCCTGAAAATAGTCCCCTGCTTTTGAAATTAACCATGGGGACAATTTTCTGGCCATATCTGCCTAGAAAAATCGCAACTTTTAATTTTCTGTCGGGCTTACTTCACGATGTAACTAGTTAAGTTTTAAATAGAAAAAATATCGAATCTCCTTGGTTAATTTTTACGTGCAATGCTAATGGTCTAATCAGATTCAATGGATTATGCTAAGCTATGCTAAAAGTGGTAACGCCTGACCCGGAGATCAGCTGAATGGATTCCAAAAGAGTAAAAATCTAATATTTAACTCTAGGGGAGCTGGAAAATTCGCATTTTCAAAAAAAGTGGAGTGTCTTTTAATACTTGGGTAATGCGCCTGTGTCTCCTTTGATTAAAAAAAGTCACGTAGACCAACAGGCAGATGACATCAAAGCTTTGTGAGAGAGATTGGAGAGCAAACTGCTCTTTATGATTTCTTAAATCGCTCTCACAATACTTTGACTTTATCCTTGATGTCATCGAGTTGACCACATGTAATGGCTAGTGTGGTGACTGCGATTATGTAAACCTACCAACATCCATCCATGACTTTTGGAAGTACTTATCGCAAGAGTAAAATTAAGTTTGGCATAACATCAATTATTGGAAACCTATTTTTTTCATATCTACTTCTAAATCTTACCTTCAATGTCTGTTACGGTTTAGCTGGAGTACTCATTTCTGATGATGATGATGATTGACCTTGCATTGTTTTTCAGGATTTGATGGATCACTCCTGCACGTCAGGCAGTGGTTCGGGGCTACCCTTCCTGGTGCAGAGGACGGTTGCACGACAGATCAGCCTGGTAGAGTGTGTTGGTAAGACCCTTTGAGACCTCCACAGTACTGATGGACCCTCATAATCTTTAATTATAACTGACATGTGATCTAAACATCTGCTGTACTCCCCCAGATCATGCATAAAGCCATAGCTAATACCTACCCCACTAGAGAAGATGGGGCCCTAGATAAGAAAACTTTGGGACTATGTGTAATGTCTGTTTAAAAAAATTGCCCTAAATTACAGACAGTGATATGAAATGAGATTTCGTGTGTTCTCAGGTAAGGGACGATATGGGGAAGTGTGGAGAGGACAGTGGCAAGGAGAAAACGTTGCTGTGAAGATCTTCTCCTCCAGAGATGAGAAATCGTGGTTTAGAGAGACAGAAATATATAACACTGTTTTACTACGACATGATAATATATTAGGTGAGTCTTTGGTTAAATAAATGCCTCAATTTAAAATCAGTAGTGAGTTATATTAGTGAAGAAGTCTGACCAGCTGATGAACAAACTTCACAGGTTTCATGGCTTCAGACATGACCTCCCGAAACTCTAGCACTCAGCTGTGGCTGATCACACACTACCACGAGAACGGCTCTCTCTATGACTACCTGCAGCGCGTTGCCGTGGAGATGGCAGATGGCCTGCACATGGCGGCATCGGTAGCCAGCGGGCTGGTGCACCTGCACACAGAAATCTTTGGCACAGAAGGGAAACCGGCCATTGCTCATAGAGACCTGAAGAGCAAAAATATACTAGTGAAGAAAGACCTGCAGTGCTGCATTGCCGACCTGGGTACTTATTTTTTTATTGATTTACCATGTTTATTATCATGTTGTCCCTTATTTATTTTATTACTTTGTTTCTGAATGTGTACCTTGCTAAATCATAAATGTACACAACTTGTTTGACTTCTACCTTTTTTCTCTATTTCTCCTCTGCGTAGGTCTGGCAGTAACACACACCCAGTCGGATAATCAGCTGGATGTAGGAAACAATCCTAAAGTGGGAACCAAGCGCTACATGGCTCCAGAGGTTCTGGATGAGACCATTCAGACGGACTGTTTCGATGCCTATAAGAGGGTGGATATATGGGCCTTTGGGTTGGTGCTATGGGAGATCGCCCGTCGGACCATCAGTAACGGTCAGCTTGCTGGATGTGCTACAGAAAGATGCATCTTGATCTATGATTAAAAATGTATTAAAGATGTAGTATTTCATCAGCATTCAGGGCCAATAAACGCATATCAATAAATGTAATAAGATGGTCCTGTAGAGCACAGAGCAGGCAATGCCAAGCTTATGAGTTTGATGCCCAGGGAACGCATGCATCAATAAACCCAAGTAAGATGGTTTAGATGAACGCATTTTGCCGAATCTCAAATTAAATGTGAACTCCTTCTCTTATTTTGTAGGAATTGTCGAAGAGTACAAGCCGCCGTTTTATGACCTGGTCCCTAATGACCCGAGCTTTGATGATATGAGGAAAGTGGTTTGTGTGGAGCAGCAGAGGCCCTTCATTCCCAATCGTTGGTTTTCAGATCCTGTAAGTACTATAATGGGATGTCCCCTCTGTAACTGTGAACATCTGTGATGTTATACTGAACATTTAGCAGAGTAATTCTTGCTTATTTGGACAGTTTAGCAAATAAAAGCTCTGTTAGGTAGCGTGCACACTAGAGCTGCAACAACTAATCGATAAAAATCGATTATGACATTCGTTGTCAACGAATTTCATTATCGATTAGTTGGTCTGTGAGCGGCGCCTTTCAGAACGGAAAAAAACGCTGGCTGTTGGCTTTTTTGAAAAACGCAGTGCTTCCATTGGAATGACATCAAAGATGACATCGTACTAACGTTATTACACAGGGTTCCCACGGGTCATGGAATTTCTGGAAAATCATGGAATTTAAAAAAAAGTCTATTCCAGACATTGAAAGTCAGGGAATTTTATATATTTTTTACCAATTCATGAAATATCAGAGATTTTGTTTGTCGCTTTAAATTTTAGTTCAAAATGTAATCCGCTTGTTTAAGTTGTGACAACGAATACAGTTTTAAGCCTCCACTGATGTGAAACAATCTATACAGCTGTTTATTGGCATTGTTTATTAATTTCATGCATTTAAGAATTGTTTTATAAACTCACTAGGTGTGTAACAATACATCGATATGGATCGATGCATCGATTTTATTTCTAATGATCCTCCTTGACATAACGTCCATCTACGCCAAAGCGCACATTTTTGTTTATTTATTACATCTGCTAGCATCAGCAAGTGAATGCGATGTAATAACAAAAGTGGTTGATCTGATGTTGTGTGACGGATCAAATGCTTAAGCTTAACAACTTTTTTTATATTAATTTATTTTAAAATTTAATTACAGTTTTTAATTATTTACCTCAGTGATTGTCACTATTGCACATTTTGGCACAAAAATACTGAAAGATTTTGACTGTTGCCTCCATAAGCTTGATTTTATGTGACATTTTGCCCCTCATTATTCATTTTTCTTTATTTAAAAAAAGTGTATTTTTGTTAGTTTGTTGTTGTAAATGTTCCAATTGGGACAGAGATTGTGCCATTTTTAAAGAGGTCAATTAAATCTTCATGTTATATATTTTGATTGCATTTGTAAGTAAAAATGTAACTGCCTAACTTGTCACTTAATATAAAAATATTGATAAATTAATCGAATCGCACCAAATAAGTTTTTGAATGCATTGGCAAAAAAAAAAACGTACAGCTGGCAGAGAAAAACAATATTGCATCGAAGCGTAATTAACTGTCGGATTTACACCCCTAGAACTCACGATGTACACTACATTATCAGGCTGACGGCATCTCGGACAAAGGTCATGAAAATTCAGATTTTTAGTCAGTGACTGTCAGGGAATTTGACATTTGACTCATGCCGAGTTTAGCCTGCACGAATTTAGCCCTGATTTTGACTCGCCAACAGAAATCACAGGCAAATTGGTGCTCATGCACGCAAGTGACAATCACACAGTATGAATTATCAAACACGGGATCTGAGAAAATCATGCCATGTGAAATGTGTTCTGACTGAAAATAACCTCTGCAATGACCTACAGCCAATGAGAGCGCAACATACAGGGCAGCTGGAAGTTAAGGGAGGAGTTATGAAGGTACAGACCACAATATCAGTAAGCGTGGCTTCGGTTCAAAAAAGGGCTTCTTTTTTCTTTTTCTCGCTGCAAATGAGCGTACATGTAATTTGTATGGCAAGCTTCTTGCAGGCTACCATTTTTAATAATAATCCCAGTCTCACTTGAGAGCTCCGGTCTTGCACGTATGACCTCGCGTTGTTTCCTTTACTTCTCGCATGTGTTCGGTTGCGAGACGTAGTTTGCGGACCAGGACAAAATTGTCGGCGATTCTTTCTATGGTAAAGTCATACAGTGTGAAACCCCCTGTCACCGATCCATCGTGCAGAACACAGCAGCAACTGATAGTGTTGGGGAAAGTTACTTTAAAAGTAATGCATTACAATATTAAGTTACTCCCCAAAAAAGTAACTAATTACGTTACTTAGTTACTTTTCATGGAAAGTAATGCTTATGTTGCTTTTAAGTTACTTTTGCGTTACTTTTTCTTACTTGGCTGAGGCTTGATCTCTTTCAGGCCTTGCAGGTGTTTTTTATGATCGCAAAAATGTCAAGCTCTGGCCTGCATTCTCCGTTTCTGACTCAAAATGTTCCCGCTCAGGCGCACCGAGTGCATAATTTTACGTTAATATGTTCAGTTTAATTCAGTACATAATTTTTTTATTATTATTTAATTAATTAACTCTTTCACCGCCAGCGTTTTTAAAAAAAGTTGCCAGCCAGCGCCAGCGTTTTTCATGATTTTCAACAAAGTTTAATGCCTTCCAGAAAATGTTCTTCTTTAAATAAATAAACAAACATACAATATACCAAATGAAAGAACAGACCCTCTGCTTTCAAACAAAAAAAAAAAACGTTTCATCCTACCTTTAGTGGTTCTTTTGCAATCAGCTTTTGAATATGGGTAGGTTTTTGCAAAAACACCATATTTTGAGCAAAAAGCAAAAATAATTCCATATTTGTGACGGACTTTTCATAGAGATCCCATTCAGAGCAATCTTTAAAACAGACACGGACATGCAGCAGCTTGCCATAGGGCAATACTTCCGGTTTTAAAAAGTTGCGGAAGGGCGCCACCTGGTGGATAATAGCGGTATTGCGGAAAGACGGAAAATCTCGTCATTGGCGGGGAAGCGTTTTCTCTTAATTGACGAGATATCTCGTCAATGGCGGGAAAAGAGTTAAACTGAAAAGTAACTTGCATTATTTAAAAAAAAAAGTAACTCAAATATTAGTGAGTACATTTATAAAGGAATGCGTTACTTTACGCGTTACTTCAGAAAATTAATACTATTACGTAATGTGTGTTACTTGTAATGTGTGGGCGACTGAACGCTACCCCAGATAGCGAAAAGATCTGTGACCCGACTACTTTGAAATTGTGCAGTCTGAATTGTGCATTAGAGTGGGAACCATGATTACGCACAATACAAATATTAACGCAAAAATATGTGTTAGTGTAACACTTAGGAACTAAAATGGTCCTACTTCCAGTGAAAAAAGTCTCTGATCGACTTTGAACAGCACATGTGTTTACGCTGCTAAGAGCTGCGTAGTGATACAGAATCGTTGGGCGCAGCATAAATAAAACGACTATTGACCAATTAAAATCAAGGATTGGAACTAACAGTTTTATAAAATTATATAAATGTGTTTGTGTGTTTTCTCACAGACGCTGTCTGCTTTGGTGAAGCTGATGAAGGAGTGCTGGTACCAGAACCCTTCGGCTCGTCTCACTGCACTGCGCATCAAAAAAACTATTGATAAAATCCACAGCTCACTGGAGAAGGGCAAAATTGACTGCTGAAAAGAGAGAGAGACACAGAACTACTGACCACTCGCCCACTCTTAACACGCTGTTTGGTTGCTTTCTGTTCTTCGTGCATTGTCAAAAAACATCTTTTTATAGGAAATCACAGCCTATTTTATGGATTGGATCATTTTTCCCCCTTCGGAAACAAGCAGAAGAAAACTTCACAAGAGTCTGAGAATAATCCATACTAACATCATCACTTTTAACCATGGGTGAGCAAAGATTAGGGTATCACTTTTTAGTGAGGATGGATACACATGCTGAAATGCAATCAGTACCTGTAGTGTGTGCATGATTCTTAGTACGGCTGAAAGAACTGTAGATGCGTTACCTAAAAATGTGCTTTTAGAAATCGGATGGTTGTAAAGCTTTTAAAAGGTCAATGTCCTGATAACTTGTGTGTGTATATATATAAGGTCACAGATATGGTTACTGAATTCGTGTCATTTCGGGGGTGTAATTGTGTTATAAAACATTTACACCCACTATGTACATTATTAAAGATTTGGCCTATTTGGTGATCCGGCTTGGGTAGTGCTTAAATGAAATTCACTGACAAATTCTTGTCGTCCTATTCCAGAGTGAACATTGAGTAAATAAGTGTATAAATGATAACAAAATATTCATTTTTGGATGTTCCTAATAATAATAATAATAGTTTAGTCAAGATTAAATCACACTACGAGGCCTTTTAATCTGTTACGGAGACATGACATGAATTTTTTGCCTCTATGCCTGCCAGATAAAAAGCCATGGTAGCACATCGTTGTGCTTTTTCGGAACGGTTTCTCCCTCCGCCGGCGCTCGTACTTGATGTTTCTTTACTGACAATCAGCCGCTGTCCAGTCATGTAGCTAAGTTTAAATGTTAAAGTGACGTGTCAACGGATACGAGCAAAGCTTGTGATGGTCATAAACAGACTCTGGTTTTGAGAACACGCTTTTGACACTTTTATATCATGTTTTTCAACATATGCCATAAACCGATGTGGATGATTTTTATAACAACTTGACAATTATTTAAAAGTGCAATGACACTCTAATATAGGATTCACGAGGTGTACAAACGACTCATAACACTATCATTATTTACCAAGTCGACAGATGGAAGTACATTACTGTTGGTTTGAGTCAAACTGTATGTTATTTTTATTTGGTTCTAGGAAAGTAATGGTCTTGACGCTAAAGTTTGTTCACACGGAAAAGACGTTTACATGGAGCTACCGGGAGTTTTGTCGTGAACTGTGAATATATGTTATAATGAAGAACTTGTATGTATGATGTAATAGGAACATAAAATATAAGAGACAGACAAATAAAAAATCTGCACATTCTTGCTTTGAGAATGTACATTATTTGATTTTGTCACTATACCCGTCATGTCCTGTCTACCCACCAAAGACCTTATGCCTTTATCCATGCTGAGAATGCTTCCCTTTCAACTGGAAATGTATTGCAGATTGTTGTGCATCTGACTTAGGACTGGGTTTTCCTGTACAGAGAGACAAGATAAATGACACGTTATGAAAGGTCCACTGATCTTCTGTGATGTTTACAGGTCTTCAGCCTCTTTCTCAGCTGTTTAAAGCTGGACCTGTATCTGGCTGAAGTTGATGCAAGTGTAAATGCTAACCCTGTTACATATTGTAGGAGCCAGATTTTTTTGTATGTCTTTAGTGATTGTATCACAAAAAATGATCAAATAAATGCTGAAATAAGGTTAGATGTTTCACAGCTTTCTTCTAGACAGTTCTTTATAGGGTTGCGCAATAACTTGCTAAATCGATATGCAATGCAAAATCAATTAAAACGTATTAATATATGTTTAAAACTGGAAATTAAAAACATGCCTGTTTTACTTGGACTATACATAACCTTTGGAAGTATTAAAGGGGTCATGTTATGAGATTTTTTTTTAAAGGTGTAAAATAAGTATTTGGTGTTCCCAGAGTGCGTATGTGAAGTTTTAGCTCAAAATACCCCAGAGATAATTTATTATAACATTTTAAAATTGCTACCTGGTAGGCCTGAGCAAAAATGTGGCATATTGGGTGTGTCCTTTAAAATGCAAATGAGCTGATAAAAAGCAAACACTGATCACAATGATTGTGGTTTTCAATTGTGCTTTCAATTATCTTTTCTCTCTCTTTCTCTCTGCACTACATGGCAGTGCCGTGGTTGGATAGTTCAGATTAAGGGGCAGTATTATTGTAATTGGCCTTGCTACCTACATCACAAAACGGGCGAAATCTGAACTACCTAATTTTTTTACATGCTTGGCTAATCAAAACTAAGTTACTGGGTTGATCTTTTCACGTTTTCTAGGTTGATAAAAGCACTGGGGACCCAACAATAGCACTTAAACATGGACAAAGTCTGATTTTCACGCTATTACCCCTTTAAAACCATTCAGGTTTTGCAAACTATTGCAATATATGCAATATTTTAGAACTGAAAGTATCACCTGATGTAATAGACTGTGGGGTTTTACATGTAGCAGGATGGACAAATCCATAATGAATTATTAACTTACTTGTAAGGAACAAGATGAACCTATGCTCAGTTTTCTTGGTTTGCGTTGGAATGCTTGACTCCGATTGGTCAGTCGCGACTTTTGCAGGTTTGTTATTCCCGGTTGTCATGTTACTGGGCGTTCACACCAGACGCGGTAGAGGCAGCAAACGCGAGTGATATACATGTTAAGTCAATGCAAAGACCCAAACAGGCATCCTGCGGCACGATGCGTGTGAATTGAACGTTGCCGCGGGAAACGCGCGAGTTAAAAAATCGGAACTTTGGCAGATTTCCGTGCCGCCTTAACCAATCAGGACCTTGCTGTAGTAGTGACGTGATTACAGGAAGTGAGCCTCAGCAGTCGCAGAAGCCCCATGATGCTAATTTCGATGTGAATGTCTCGAATGACTAGATTTTCATGCGCGACTTTCACGCACGAATGAAGCAAGTAAACTCAAAATATTCAAGCGTCCAACTACGTGCGAATAACGCGTTTTTGCCGCTTCTACCGAGGCTGGTGTGAACGCACCTTAAGGAATAAGTAATGAAGTGCCGTTGGTAACCGCAGGTGTGTATTATTTTCAATAACCTCAAAGGACTGGAGTTAATTACTAAGGAATAATTGACGACGGCCCGTTGAATTTTTCTAAAAAAAATAAAAAATAATGTGAAATAAGCCCCTTCAGTGTGATACAAGGCTGGAACCTGATCACACTGTCGAGGCTTATTTCTGTTATAACAGCTTGCTGCTTATACATTATCTCTTATAAAAGGCATCAGCCACTCTTAAAGGATAACACCACAGTTTTTTATATTTTACTATGTTCTTACCTCAAATTAGACAAATTAATACATACCTATATTTTTTCAATGCTTGCACTTAATCTTTGTACAGCGCGTTGTTAATGTGTTAGCATTTAGCCTTGCCCCATTCATTTCTTAGGATCCAAACAGGGATGAATTTAGAAGTTACCAAACACTTCCATGTTTCCCTATTTAAAGACTGTTACATGAGTTACACGAGTTAAGTATTGTGGCACAAAATAAAAAATGAGAACTATATTGTATGGCACTTAGCATAAAATCATCTTTATTGTCTAAATAGATTTAACCACTTTTCATTGGCAAGGACGTAATCAGATGTATTTACATTATGAAAACAATAAATAATCTCATGCTGGGATTTTTACTTAAATGATTCAGTGCTGATTTCTTTGTTTCTAGATATCGAGTTTTAATCTCTTGCTAATGTGACTCAATTATCAGCAGCATTAAAGTAGTTTACCCATTAATGAAAATGTAATAATTTACTCACCATCATGTTGTTTCAAATTCATATGATTTGCATCCTAAACGTGCACTGTTTGAACAGGGTTGGGAAACAATTGATGCAAAAATCACACGATTTATCAGCACAAACACCAGGATTTTTACAGGTAGATGGATTCTCTCTTAGTGGTCGGGAAGAGTTTTGTAAGGGTTAAGAATGCCTTTAGGGTCCAGCATGGCTTTAATGTCACCCATAAGAGCAACTGCTTCTGAGGATTTACTGTAGTAAATGTAATTTCTCTTCTTTAGACCCAGTCCATGTTCTGCACTGATACTGCCTTTCCATTTTTGCGTCCACTCGTACACGTATGGCTCAATGGCAGCCAGGAGAGTTGGATCCTTGCCGGGGGAGGTGATGTTCAGATGAAGGTTTCCATCTCCTAAAATTAATTTGAGGAAAAGGATTTGATCATGGGGTCAGATCCCGCAAATTAAATTAAGTCAGAACTTAATTCAGTCAGAACAATACACATGCACATGTAATATCTATTTTAATAAGAGAAGAAGAGGTAGCCATACCAACATGCCCATAACCAACAACATTCTTGGCCATGTCTCCAAGATGCCCCCTCATGTCCTTTACTAAATCATAGATCTTCTCCACAGGAAGAGAGATGTCGTACTTGTAAGTGTAACCGTCATGCGTCAGAGCCTCTGTGACTCTTTCTCTCAGGGACCACAATGCCTGTAGGACATAAAATCATATAGCAAATACTAGCATAGATTTAACACATTATACATAAACAAATGTGCAATTCTGCATCAAAATAAGTGCCTTGATTTTTGCTGCCTCCGTTGCAACCGTCCCATCGGTCACCAGCGATGACGTCATGACCTCCTCCAGGAAGTTGTGTAGTTTTTCTTCATCATGGCTTGCGTTGGATCCAGCGGTCTCGATGACAATGTAAAAATCACATTCTGTAAATGACATTATAACTAAATAGAGACAACACCACAACCAAATAGCATTGTTTCTTAATAGTTGCATTAAGATTAGATTTACATGAATGTACTTTAGTATACATTTTATAAGCATGTGTGTTTACTAGGATCAAACCCATGACCTTTGCCAATGCATTTCGCAACCAAGCAAGCAAAGGAATAAAATCAGTGCTCGAATTGAAGGGGGCTGGGGGGATCCGGGACCCCCTATAAGATGTCAAAATTATACTTAGGGTGGTCCCTCAGATATTTTTATTTTAGTACAGATAATGCTGACAAACTAAAATAGATGATCAAAGTCAAAGTAATCAAGCAGGTATTTCTGTGCAAAATAATAACGTGAAGTGTTTATAAAATCATTAATTTCAGTATTTTTCTTGTAATAAATTAACGTTTAAGGAATTGTATATAAAGTTTATTTTTATTATTTACAGCAAAAATCACAAATTATATGTCATTTGTCGGTTTATCATAAATACTTTGACACGCAAAATCTCAAAATTAAGTAAGATTGCTGAATTTAGCAATCCTAAAATAAGATTGCAAAAACTTACCTGCCTTTCATTTTAACTTAAATAAAATAGAGTAAAATACCACATAACCAACATAAATTGGATGCATTTACGTTTACTTTTTCTTTAATAATTTCCTAATTATTGTCAGTGGCATCACTAGGTCCTTTTAAAATTTCTGCCCAGTCCATCTAAAAATATCTGATTTATTCCCCAATTGGTACACAAATTCGTGGTCGCTTTTAAGTCCTATTTAAATCTAATATGAAAACGTCAGCGGCCTTCGGTTCCGCCCTGTCATTCAGCAAATTTTTCATTTTTTTTCGATCCTGCTGCCATGGATCAAAGTATAGTGTACATTAACTGATGACATCTGCATCTGTGTAGTTCTTTAATAAAAAATAACAGTTTACAAAATGTGATGTCGGAGCATTATTTTTTTATATATATTTTGCTATCTCATGTTGCATGGCTGGGACCCCCCATAAGACCGGATTCAATTTGAGCACTGGATAAAATATTAAATTTTCCAAAGAAATACAGCTAGAATCCAACCAGACGTGCAAATCGAAGTTTGTGTATTAAATTAATAAAAATGAGCCAAAGTTTTACGCTATAACCACCACTGTGTCAGTGCTTGTACCTCTAATGGGGTTTCTGAGTTTCAGGTGCTTCTCCAAAAGTTTCATACAGGAGGCGTCTAAAAACTCAAAAGCAGACAGGATCTCCCCCAACATCCCTTTACAGCACTGAAAAGTTTCCAGCAGGTGCTGAAAGCTGGAGCAGCCTGGATGACACGATGCAATTTATTAAACGTAGCTGCACTTTGTCCTTGAAAAATAACATCAGTCCATAAAACACCACGGCAGCAAGTTTAAATGTGTCACTTCACCTAAAAATGCTACATTGATGGCTTTAGGTTTGCGTGGGCACAGGATGGAAACGGCCGTGATGACTCCTAATGTCCCTTCTGAGCCAATGAAAAGCTGCTTGAGGTCATAGCCAGTGTTATCCTTGCGAAGGGTGGCCAGACAGTTCAAAACCCGACCATCTGCCAGAACCTGCACATACAGGAGGTCCAACAATTCATTGGATCAAAAAAGACTGCGTTTCATACCCTTACAGACTGCCAAAATCATAAAAAATATTTCGATTTAGCATTATCTGGGAAAAATATTATGACAATTCTTACACACAAATAAACCCCTTTTATACAACATATACGTCATCTTTATTGAGACGCCATCATCAAGCACTCAAATTAGAAAGCCTCTTTTGTAGGTAGCACTCACCACTTCCAGGCCCAAAACGGTTCCTCTAAGCGACCCATAGCGCAGCAGTCTGAGGCCGCCTGCATTAGTGGCCACATTCCCTCCAATATGACAACTTCCCTTTGCCCCGAGATCCAAGGGCATGATGAAATCTTTCTCCTCTAGATACTGAGACAGGTTCTCCAGCACACATCCAGCCTGACAAGTGAGGATACCTAAACAAAAACATGATATATGATTTATATTTGTCTTCTGCTATAACATCGTGCTAATGACAGATGCTATATATAATCTAATGATACGATCCAAGCCTGTATTTTTACATACCCGAGATGCTATCAAAATTGATGACTTGGTTCATTAGTGAAGTAGAGAGGATGATCTCATCAAACACAGGGACACTTCCTCCCACCAGACCCGTGTTTCCTCCCTGTGGACACACGGCCAGATTATGCTCATTACAGTACCTGTGAAAAACAACAGATGAGTTTATAAAGCTCTGTTTTAGTACCGAATACAGCTGTAGTGTGAATTCAGTGTGATGTTGGAACACTGACTTGATAATCTGAGAAACTTCTTCTGTTGTTTTGGGTCTCAGGAGGACTTCACTGTGACCTGCCATAACAAAAATCTTTCAGAATCAATAAAAAAAACATTATAAATCATGCCATCATGTACATACACTATATTTTGGGAAACACTTGACTTTCTTTCATACAACACAACTAAAGTTATTTACAGCAGAATCATAAGCAGAGTTTGGGGGGGCAGCTATTAATAAAATATTCATAATTCATATTTGTCTAATCTTAATATTTTAATAGGTAGACTGAGTAACTTAAGGGTAAAATAGTTTTAATTCATTTAAATCATATTTGAAAACCATGAAGCCGCATTCTCTCTCTTGCTTATCTCAAAGTATTGCAGTACCCTGGTTTGCCGTTAGGTGCCCCCCAAACACAACCGCGAAATGCAGAATGTTCAATTCTTTTCTCCTACAATGACAGTTAATGCTTTCAAATAAGACATTAAATGAACATTAATAATTAATTAATTTAATTCAATTTATACCACGGGTCTGTTGAATGCTGTATTCAGGCTGAGAAATGTAATGTGGGTATGCATTAATTTCTGATAACTGCACACCTAACTTCTCAAATGTCTTAAAATTAGGCAACAGAGCAATGTTTGTGGTAACCGTGGTATAAAATTAATAATTGACTCCGATCCTTTGAATTTTTCGAAAATAATGCACACCCACGGTGTAACCTTGGGTGTGCATTATTTTTTTATAATTCAATGGCCTGTCGTTAATTATTCATTACAGAATTACTTACAATTTTTGTCTGTCAAATACACAAAACAATTTGACTATTAAGCACTATTCGGACGGGATTAGTTTTCCAAACGACGTTTGAGTTTCAGCGTGTCCCCCAGGACGTCTGTGATTTTATGTACCGATTCGGACGGGATTAAAATGATGCAGGCTATTCCAGAGATGGGAGTGTCTGTTTCATGCATTTGGGCGTTGCAGTAGCACGTGCTCTGGATACGCGTGTTTGTAATGTTTAATATTTTGCTTTAAATGTAAAATCATGACAGAACATGTAATTTATTAATTTAATTTTAACAAATCAAAATAAAATATACAAATCCTACTAAAGTAACATTAGCCTACGTGTTTTAACTGTCTGTTATAACAAACACAAAATAATGAAGAAATAATGATTAATACAATTTAATATCTTTATTAATTAACATTACCATTCCGGAGTTGAACAACTTTGAACGGAGTTTCTTATAATGTTAATGATATATCAGTGTTTAGTCTTAACAGTGTATGATATTCAGCTCGTCTTGATTTAATTACTTTATTTTGCCGAATGCGAAAAAACATTAATATCTGAATGAATGGGACTCAGGAAATACAATATACGCGCATTAGTAAGACCTTACGGCAGATCAAGTTGGCCAAAACACGAAATGAACCGCGTTTTCAAAAGATATTGCGGGCAAACACAGACATTTGCATCCGGACGGGATTAAATTTCTCAGAGGACCTCTGAGTTCGGCGAAAAACAGTAGGTAAATTGCTCTGGAATTTTTACGGAGGTCGTCAGAGAAAAACACAGACATGGCCGATTCGGACGGGATTAAAAACACAGAGGACCTCTGAGAAGCACGATTTTCTCAGAGGTCCCCCTGTAAAACTAATCCCGTCCGAATAGGGCTTTAGTGCACAAGTTGTTTACAGTAGCAGCTTGTGACTTCTTTTTCTAGGAGATCGTCAAAACATCGCCATGCGTGTGAATCGTCATGTCAAAATGTGTGTACCGTGCGTCATGTGAACCTTTGTGCATTGTGCGTCCTGTTAAAATACGTACCTGCTACAGACGCCTCGTAAGGGTTTATGATAAAAATAGTTTGCTAGATACTCGCTTAATCTCATGTGTAATCAGAGTTTAGTGTTAAATAATTGTTTTGCAAAAGCGTCTTTTTTATCATGAACCCTTCGACGCGTATGCACCAAGCACGCATTTTGACATGACACGCGATGCATATAGGTTCCCATGATGCACCGAACACATATTGGCTATGTTTACACACCCAAAATTTTGTCAAACCGACTAAATTTAATCCCATTGAAGGTTACGACAATACAGATTACATGCACCCTAAACATTGCAATCTGATTAAAATGTTGGTTTACATGTACATTATATATAACCGAACCGAACGTCTGCTCAAGCGCACAGCCAGGGTTGCCAGATTTGTGTATAAAAACCATCCCAATGGACATTCAAAACTAGCCCAAAAGCATCCCAATGACTATTCACAGCCAAAATCAAATAGCAGGGGACTATTTTCGGGCACTACGTGCTATCATTGCGCCGCCTGGAGCAATGTTACAACAGCAAAGTCCTTGATTATTACGTCAGAATGAGAGAATAGTTCTTAGCCATATCTGCCTAGAAAATCACAACTTTTAATTTTCCGTCGGTCTTAGTACACGATGTAAATACAGAAGGGTACATTTTTAAATAGAAATAATATCTAAACTCTTTAGTTATTTTTTAGCGCGATGCTAATGGTCTAATCAGATTCAATGGATTGTGCTAAGCTATGCTTAAAGTGGTACCGCCAGACCCGGAGATCGGCTGAATGGATTCCAAAACGGTTAGAATCAAATGTTTAATACTAGGGGAGCTGGAAAATGAGCATATATTTTTCATAAAAAGTGAAGTGTCCCTTTAACTCTTTCCCCGCCATTGACGAGTCATCTCGTCAATCTGCAATACCGCTATTATCCAAAAATTCCACAAATTATAAAACCCGGAAGTATTGCCCTAGGGCAAACAGCTGTATATCCGTGTATGTTTTAAAGATCGCTCTGCATCTGATCTCTATCAAAATTCTTTCAAAAAAATGGAATTATCTCAGTTTTTTGCTCAAAATTTGGTGTTTTTGATGAAACCTACACATATTTGAGAGATTATAAAAACAGAACACATGAAGGTAGGATGAAACTGATTTTTTTGTTTGAAAGCAGAGGGTCTGTTCTTTTATTTCTTATATTGTATGTTTATATATTTAAAAGGGAGCATTTTCTGGAAGGCATTAAAATTTTGTGAAAATCATAAAAAATGCTGGTGGGGAAAGAGTTAATATAGTTATGTATTTTATAAAGCATTTCTGTCAAGAGATCCATCTAAAGTTACAAATTGCACCTTTAAAGATTCAGATTTCATTTACCTTGCACTGACTTCAACCAGTCTATGTTGTAGGACTTCAGCAAGTCTGGATCAGTTATGGTTCTTCCAGGCAGCAGCTTTGTAAAGAAGGAAAGATCATCCTGGGTGACCCTGGAGAAGGGTAAACGTGGCGGGGCAGAACCCGGATTGGCTGGGATGTTTCCCAATCCTCTGCTTTGCATACAGTGATGTTGAATCTGAGCGCTGTCTGATCTCTCTCTGTTCCCTGCTGTGATGATAGTGCTGTACTGTGGACATATTGACCATCTAAATGTGGACTTCAGAGGAACACTTCTGAACCTCTGAAGGGTGCCCATATCTACAGCAGATGAGAAGGTAAAAGGATTGTACTTGTGGTCTGCACTTTATTTATTAAGTAATTTATTAAATAAATTAAATAACAAGGTCATGAGAGACACAGCCATCTTTAACAGTATTCATACTGGGAACTATATTCTCAGAAGGCGAAGCACTGCTACTTAGGCAGAGTGATTTGCTCGCAGCACCTGATGGTTAAAAGATGGCTGTCTCTTATATGACCTTGTTATTTGTACACGCTGTGACTATACAAATCACAACATATAAACAGGAAAAAATTGGCGTTATTTTGTCACTTATTGGGAGCAGTATGCTAGCTGGAGCCATTTACTTCCAGTCTTTGTGCTAAGCTAGGCTAGCGGTGGGTGCGTCAGACAGAGTTACGGCACGCACGGAGATGAAATATGGACTTATTTAACTCTTGGGGAAAGGGTGAATAAGCTAAAGTCCCAAAAAGTTGGTGTGGTCCTACAAAATGTAGTAATTACAGTCATGTCAAAAGTATTGGCAGTGACATAAATGTTGTGTTTTGCAAAGTTTGCTGTCTCAGTATTCGTAGATCATTTTTAAATGTTTTTAAAGTATACAGGTAAACAATGATAAGCATATCATATGTTTTAAAAGCTTAGCAAAAACATTTAATATATGCAGAGTCAATAATTACAGTGCTGACCCTTTTTCTTTATAAGCAATTCTCTCTGGCATGCTGGATTTTAGCTTATGGGCCAAATTCTGACTGATGGAAATCCATTCTTGCCTTATTAGTGCTCGGAGTTGATCAAAATTTGTGGTCTTCTGCTGGTCCTCTGCCATTTGTGGTCTTCTGCTGGTCCTCTGAGGATTGATCACAGGTTCTCTATCGGATTGTGATCCGGGGAGTTCCTTGCGGCCACAAATTCAAAATATCAATGTAAAGATGATCTTCATTATCATTCTTGCCTTTTAATATGGTGCTCCATCAAATAAATTATCGAATCATAACACAATTGCTCCTTGATATTTGGGAGAAGTTGTTCTTGTGATATCATTACTGTCAACAAGCAACCCCACACATGGTGGTCTCAGGATGCTTCACCGTTGGCCTGACACAGGACTCATGGTAGTGTTTACCTTATCTTCTCCAGACAACTGATTTTCCAATTGTCCCAAACAGTCGGAAGAAAGAGAAAATAACTTTGCAACAGTCTTCTGCCCTCCAATCCTTGTACTTCCTGCAGAATTTCAGTCTTGCAGAGAAGTAGCTTTTTCGATGATGGCTGCACATATTTCATTGCAAACAAGAACAGAATAATTGTAATCACTTCTCACTTTCCCTTTCACATGTGCTGCTGATGCGATTAGTGAAATGATGTAGCTGATTATTTTGTGCCAGGGCCACTTTGGTTTTTGTTAAAAGTACATTTTTTCATCACTTTGCACAATCATCTAGAAACGTATGTCACTGTCAATACTTTTGTCCATGACTGTACAGTATTTTCCATGTGGGATGTTGTTAGCCTAATGTTTAAAAGGGAAAGACGGAAGACGGAAGTTCAATTTGATCCATTAATAACCATCGTAACCTCTTGGTTACAAACACCTAATAGTGTAAAACATTAAAAAGCTAAAAAAAAATGTTTAAAAGTTGACAATGATCGTAAACTTTACCAAACATCAATTAACAAAGTCCCAGTAAAATGCGCTAAATGTTATAAAAATCATATTGCAAAACGGTTAGTAAACCTACTGTATCAGACGCGATAGGAGTTGCGGCTTTTTCACATTATATCACAAACTGAACGGAATCATCTAACATTTATCCTACAATAAAGAACTGCATTAATGTTATGAATTACTTCCTCATGAACTTTGAGCTGTCTTCTGGAGGGTCACGAGGAGAAACAGCGCCAATTGCCGGCCAGGAGTGAAAATGGCGCCATATAATTTGGCAGACACTTTCATCCTAAAGATTTTATCAGTATGTGTGTTACTGAGATCGACCCCACGACCCTTTGCATTGCTAACACAATGGTTTATCAACTGAGCTTTAAATAACATTCCTGTACTTATATTTGTGTCTTTTATTTCTATGTAAATATCGCATTCTGTAAATGACACCCTAACTTGTGTTTAAAGTTTAAGTAGACCCTCATCTTTGGTTATTGGACGTCACGTTATACAAAAATGTGCATGTGTATTGTTTTGACACTTAACAAATCCTTTTCCTAAAATTCACCTTTAGGATACAAACAAATAATGTTGACCATCTGTATGTGAACTTCAGAGGAACACATCTAAACATCTGAAGGGTGGCCATATCTGCAGCAGATGAGAGAAAATAAAAGATTGTACTTGAGGTCTGCACTTTATTTACCAGTATATAATATAATAGAAGGATACTATTTTGAAAAACATGCTTAAGTAATAATGTCTTAAAATAAAAAATCTAAGTATAAAGGGTTGCCTGGCCATGGATCCAAAATTTCAACGTGCAGAAATGATCTTTAAGCCACTTCATTATCACTCTTGCAATATGGTGCTTCATCATGCTGTATAATGGATATTCAGATTATGTTTTTGGGCAGAATAATGAGACAGCCCACTCCCACACATTGATGGACTCAGGAGGATGCTTCACTTTTGGCACGACAAAAGCACTCATTGTAGTGCTCACCTTTTCTTCTCCAGACAATTGATTTTCCAGAGGTCCCAACCAGTCGGGAAGGATCATCATAACTTTGCACCAGTTTTTTGCTGTCCAATCCTTGTACTACCTGCAGTATTTCAGTCTGTCATGGATGTTTTTTTTTTTAGAGAAGTGGCTTCTTCACTGCCCTTCTTGACACCAGGTCGTTGTCCAAAAGTTTTCACCTGTACAGACAGATGCACTCACACCCACCTGCTGCCATACTTAGCAATCTCTGTACTGATGATGCCACAGTTGTGTCAGGAGGAGATGTCCGGTTGCTTGCTGGACACTCTGAAGCTTTCTTCACTACAGTCAAACCTCTTGCCTTTAAGTTTTTGATGATCTGGTAAATGTTTTTTTTCAGGTTCGATATTTTTTGAAGCAATTTCCTTGCATGTGAAACTATTTTGATGCCAATCGGTGATGGCTGCACATCTTTCTTTGCGAACAAGAACAAAATAATTGGAATTACTTCTTTCCACCTTCCCTTTTATATGCTGCTGATCATTTTGTGCCAGGACCAAAAACAGTGAAACAGTTAAACTTTTTCCATGTTTAAGTGCTATAGTTGGGTCCCCAGTGCTTCTATCAACCTATAAAATGTGAAAAAGAACAACCCAGTAACTTAGTTTTGATGAAAAAATAGGTAATTGACAATTGGCTCCCCTTGTGATGTCAAAAGGGGATCTTATATAATAATACCGCCCTTTAATCTGAACAATCCAACCATGGCAGTGCCATTTAGTGCACACACACACACACACACACACACACACACACACACACAGAGAGAGAGAGAGAGAGAGAGAGAGAGAGAGAGAGAGAGAGAGAGAGAGAGAGAGTGGCAATCAGTGTTTGCATTTCATCAGCTCATTTGCATATAGACGGTTTTAGCAGTAACAACATAAACAAGCGGCTTTTGTGGTCAACACGTAACTTTAGTAAACTCGCTAAGAATAAAAAACAACAATTCATTTTAAAGACGTTTATTTATATAACAAGCAAAATAAACAACACATAGATTACATAGGAAACCAAAACATTTGTTATTTTCAACGAGGTATTTGAATAGTTCAGAATAGGAAGCGCTGCGCGCTGCGCTATGAAACCCATTCATTTCAATGGCTTGCCCCGCGCGAGGGCGGTTTGTTGTTGCGTTGAGCAAAGCCGCTCGTGCGTCGAAACGGTTTATAAAAGACGTACATTTTTGCTCACTTCTACAAAGTGGCCATTTTAAAATGTTATTATTAATTATCTCTACGGTATTTCAAACTAAAACTTCACATATGTACTTTGTGGACGACAAATATTTATTTTAAATTTTTAGTCTTGTGAAATGTCCTCTTTAAAATTCATTTTCGGCCATATAAATTTAAAATGCATCGGATCACTCTGCACAATAATCTTTTGCAAAAAAAAGTGTACCAATAATTTTACACATGACTTGCGGTATTTTTCATGTTGTGGGATGTTAGCATAAATGTTTAAAAGGGACAGCACGTGGGAAAGTTCGGTTGTGTTCAAAGATACATTGTTATAGAAAGTGTCCTTTGAATGATGGAAATTCAATTTGATCCATTAACAAACATCTTAACCACTTGGTTGAAACACCTTATAGTGTAAAACGACAAAATGCAAAAAAAAAAGAGTTAACAATTATCGTAAACTTTAAAAAAAAAAACATTGATTATTGGCTCAGTAAAATTGGCTAAATGTAATAAAAATCTTATTGCAAAACAAGTAGGAAACCTACGGTATCAGACGCTATATGAGTTGCAGCTTTTTCACATTATATCACAAATTGAACTGAGTCACCTAATATTTATCTTACAATAAAGAACTTCATCAATGTGTTATGAACTTTAAGCTGTCTGCTGGAGAGTCACGAGGAGAAACAGCGCCCGCTGCCGGCCAGGAGTAAAATCGGCGTCATTTGGCAGACACTTTCATCCAAAGTCACTTACAGTGCATTAAAGCTAAACATTTTATCAGTATGTGTGTTCCCTGAGATCGACCCCATGACCTTTGCATTGCTAACACAATGGTTTACCAATTGAGTTTTAACTAACATTTCTGTAATTATATTTGTGTCTTTACACTTCTATGTATTTCAACATAGGGGTCGTTCTTTATTTGTGGTGTTAAGTGGTGTCTCTCTACTTTACAACAGTTGAAAAAAAGTTTAAATGCCAGTAAATTATAAAATGTTTCCATGTTTGTATTCTGTATGATAAACACAATTCGTGCACTATTAACAATTACATTTTTATTGAGTTTGAGAGATTGGATTTGTAACAAAATATGCATGATCCCGCCATACCTCAGTATGACAAAATTTTTTACACAAATGAAGTGGTTATATTGTGAATACAGATTTTATTTAACATGTAAAATTGTATTAAGTTGTTTTAAAATGTATATATTTTGTAATATTTAAGAAAAAAATAGTGTACCCCAAATTCATGTCTGTGGTGTTACAACAATGGATGTCTCCCCAAAAGGGGGAGATCTATTTAGATTACTTCCTGTGTGTAAAGGTCGTTGCAGGCACTGATTGATCTGAAGGGGCATTAAAGGTAGCTAAATTTCTGACAAATTCATGTGTCATACTTTATTAGTGTCTCTGGTGTTATGTTTATAACTTGCAGATTTTAAATATTTTAATCAAAGTTTTCATAAATACATGAAAATCTTGATCTTGAAATCATTATCATGGCCATCTCCATTTTAGAAAAGACTGGATTTAGGCTAATTTTTCTTTGGTGTTACTGTCTTTTTACTTCCAATATTGGTAACACACCACAGACATAAGTGGATGTTTCACTGGTGTTTTAAAAATCTAGAAAAAAATATTTTAAATTAAACATGTTATTAAGTTTTAATTTTAATGGATATAGCATATTAAGCTAATTTTAAATGCATAACAAATATTTTATAAAAACCAAGCATTTAAAAAAAATAATATTCTTATTTGCCACCCCAATAGAAGAATGACCCATTTGCTAAGATAATGATTTCATAATGACTGTAACAAGCAAAAAATTAAATAAACATCAAAGCAGTTCTTGGTAATTTTATTGTTAAGGTCATTCAGAAATAATAATAATAATGATTTAGAAATATTGCTATACAATATTTTATCTCTGTAGTACACATTTCATAGACGTTTTTTCACATGCAGACATACCTGTCAGGTGTTTTTGTCAGACTTGCATATCATTTCTTAATATATAGAGCCAAATCATAAACTCCATAAACACACATACATATGCAAGTCTTAATAAAGTCATATGAACTGTTCTTGACTGTTTCTTTCTTAAGTGATTTAGAACATAACTTGAGCTCTGAAATGTGTCTGCTTGATGGCATTATTGTTCATGCCCATCTTTAGCATCCACCTGGACTTCATTCTCCGCACGTACTGCATGTCCTTCTGCTGCTGGCTCACGAAGCCCTTACCTGAGACACAAAGCACAGACAGCCGATGGTGAAAACAGAGCTAAATCATCCGCTACAATGACAAAAGGTTTGTATTCATACATTGTTTACAGCAATAAGCATAACTTACCAGAGTCTCCCCCCCAGCCAAGCGCTCTGTACTGTTTAAGAACCCGTCCCACAGCCTTTTGGTTATGTGCCGGAACCAACGCCCTCTGAAGACCAAACCTCTGCTTGTAGTACCTCATCAGAGAGCGATGGCCAATCTTAGCACCTGTAATAGAGAGCAAATGCAAATGTTTTTAGTGAGCAATGTCTATAATAATAATTATTGCCAGACCATCGCTAGATGTTAAGTTAAATTATCATTTTTTAGCAGGCTCTTTTTTAAGCAGGCTCTTAGGGCGCACTAACACTATCCAAACCAAACCGCGCTCAGGCGCGTTTGACCCCCAAAGCCTGGTTTGATTGACTAGTGTGATCGCTCTGATCCGTGCGCCGCGGCCGGGTTGCAGAGGTGGGCCGGAGCGCGGTTCACTTGGGCTCAGGCGCGGAAGGCTGTGGTGTGAGCGCAATCGCGCCTGAGCGCGATTCAAAAGGTGAAGACGTCAGTTGCGCGACCACTCACCTTCATCTGCCTCCGTAAAAACCTTTTGATGCGCGCAGCAGGGTTATGTGAATGTCCGAGCTGCACACGTGACAGATCAACGAAGCAATATGATGACATGTGAGAGGGCTGTCTGTAATCGCGCACCAAACGACTCCGAATAAAAAACACAGACTTATCATTACGGTGGGTTCCAGTGTTAAGAGAGAGCTTTACTTCCTGCTTTTTTAAAACAATCGCATCTTAATGACGAAAGCGCGCCCGGACTCGGATCGATAAGAAGTACGGTGTGAGTGCGTGCACCTGGGGGAGTAGGGAGGGGTGACAATCGCGCTGGGGCATGGTTTGGTTTGGATAATGTGAGTGCGCCCTTATGTTTAGGTTCGGTCATTTCACTTTGATGGCAATAAAAAGGTTTTAGTCGGTAACTAAAATGTCTTTGTCACAAATGTGACAATTTTATTGGTATTTAACAAATTGCGTGTGCATGTAATCTTTTTTTTTTTGCAAAAAAACTCCACTTCTTTGGACAAGACATAGTAAACAATTGCAAAATCACTAAAGATGCAACCAAGTCACAATGTAAAACTAAGGAAAATGAACCACACATTTGGGGGCGCTGTGATCCACATTCAGGTCCAAGTAGGTATGTGATTCATGGTCGTTTCGTGTGCCGTCGTTCATCCAATTCATCTTCCATGCATTTATGGGGCTTTAACACAGGGTACAGTACGTAATACCCGATAGGTTTTTTTTGTACCACCTCGGTTGGGGTTCCAAATGAGCTGAGCTGATACTAAAACGTGACGTAAACAGCGAAGATCACTGATTGCACACTACCAGCGTCAATGCTAACGCATGATTAGCTTTACCTTTGTGCTTGGACGTTCTCGACCAAACCTTTATCATATCTGAGCTTTGTTGTAAGTTCCCATTTAGAGGTGAAAATCCTCCACAGGCTGAGATTTAGGAACACCATACCAGTGTTTTTCTTGCAGTTTGTGGCGGCACATCCGTGACTGAGGCACAAACTGT
Source organism: Misgurnus mizolepis (assembly GCA_025389145.1). Taxonomy (NCBI): domain Eukaryota; kingdom Metazoa; phylum Chordata; class Actinopteri; order Cypriniformes; family Cobitidae; genus Misgurnus; species Misgurnus mizolepis. The sequence goes on along the minus strand of JAIFKI010000002.1, from coordinate 27,678,246 downwards.
CAGGTAGTGATAAACGCAAAGTGAACACATCTATTTCTAGAGGTCAATTTTGATTTTGTGGTGGACTGCCAAATAAATTAATGTATGGAAAACACTTGCTCCCACTTTTTGTATAATGTCACATTAGTAGGCAGCGCAAATATAACGACACACCTATAATCCCTCCCACTCTGAAGTTGTACTAAACTCAATGGAAAATCTAATCAAGCCAAAGTAAGGTGAGCTGACACGAACTGACCCGTGGGATACTATGCAATGGAAAAGCACCATTAGAGGACTTTGCTAAAAAAAATTAGCGTTTTGCAGTTTCTGACAACAAAGCGGTATTTCTGAATGGCATTATTAATTAAACATATTTGAAGTAAAGGTATTTGAGGAACATATAATACATGGCAAGAGCATTCAGTCAATGTCATTATCTAATTTTGTAACAATTTAGCTAGGGATGCACCGATACCAATCTCGATACCACATTTTCTAAAGTACTCGTACTTGTTAAAAGTCCCCCGATACCTGGAATCGATACCACGGTCTGAGAAATGTCTATGTTTGAGGGGCGTGTAAGGGGTTAATGCCTCTTGTGTTGTCCAAAGAGGCAGAGTTTACAACAAACTGGAAAACTAGTCCTTTGTTTTTTTGTTAAATTATATGACTAAAGCTGTTACCTGTAAATTTAAATCATGTTTTTTTATTAAGTACTCGGTATCGGCAAGTACTGAAATGCAAGTACTTGTACTCGTACTCATATTCCAAAAAAGTGGTATCGGTGCATCACTAAATTTAGCGGCTTTTACATCTGAGCTCCTCATATTTTAATCCACCTGCTAGTAAGTACCTGAAGGCAAAGTTAGCTCCAACGTATCGTCATCAAACTCTACAGTCTTATCATCAGGCAGCTCTCCATCCTTCATCTCCACATCATCTCCATCTTTAGCATCGGGATAACTACTCCTGCAAATGTACAGGGACAAGGATTATTCCACAAACTTTATTTAAATTGTAAATACTTTCAATTCGCACTTGGTTTGGGATGTTTGGTTTGGACTGAAATCCAGAGTAAACGCCCAAGCCTTCAGAATTAAATTACTTTTTAGAATTGTGTTTTATTTCCCAAACTTTATGTAGTGGTTATGTAATACAGTAGGTGTCATAAAATATTCAAATCAGATACATATTCACATACAAGCAGAACATAATAAATTACTATAAAACTGATGATTAGAAATGTGAGAGGTAACTGACAAATAACCCCGTACCTGAAGTCGTAAAAGTCTGCGAACTCGAGCGCAGAGTCTCCATCTGTGAAAAGTTTACAGTGACTTTTGTCGATCATGTGTGCCTGCACCGCCTCTGTAGAGTAAAACGACTTCCCTTTTTCATTACACCATAAGCACACCTTTCCAACACCGACCTTCTCCCCTGTAGAGAAATGCACAAACGAATTAAGAGACCAACTTTTCAAGTTGAGTTAGAAACACATGTCCTCTCTAACCCAAAGTCTCAGACTAACCCAGGTACGAAATAAATCCTCTCAGGTCCACCAGATATTCAATATCTGAGATGAAGAAGCTGTGTGTTTTGGTCATGTGTGCAACATTTCGGGACAGTGAGCGCGAGTGGTGTCCACAGAACAGACAGTTCGTCACTGGGATCGCATCAGGGGGCAGAGCCGGCCCGGACGCAGAGTCCTCTTCCATCTCCTCTTCTTCTTCTTCATCATCCATATCTTCATCATCTTCATCACCAACATCTTCCCATTCTTTGAACAGAGAACAATTCGACAAATATTTACGTGACATAAATTTCTATATGTGTGCATTTCATCTGCATATATATAACCATTGTTTTGTATAATAATAACAACTCAAAATTCATTAAAACATTTAAAGACAGAAATGAAGTAGTACTTTAGACCCACATGAAAGCATCAATGCAATGTATTCTTACCCTCCTCTTCCTCCTGCTCCTCTTCCTCGCCCTCCTCCGCTGCGATCTTCTTGGCCTGCTGCTCGAACCACTGCAGTCGTGGTGGTTTGTCCGGCCGCTGCCTGACCTGTCCCTCAGCTGGAGGGGCTTTAGGAGTGGTGTGTCTCTGTTGCTCTTTGAGTACTTTCTGAAGAGCTTCATTCTGTGCGTCTTTATCTAGCTCCGCCCCTTTCTCCAGATTCTTCTCATTCATTCGCTGAACGATCTCCTGGGCAGCGGCAAGGGCTTTCCTTTCTGCCTGCTGGTGTTTGTTGGACTGCATGTGATTCGTGTAGGCATTATCACTGGAGAACTTCTTGTTGCAGGTGGCACAGTAGGCAGAGCCGTGCCCGCCGCCCTGGCTCTCCTGCTCCGTCGCGGCCCGTTGGGCCAGCACACGCTCCTGGAAGTTTTCCGCCGTGACTGGCGGCATGTCGGCCACTTTTCTCTTCAGATTGTAGCGGTGCCAGTCTGTCTTATAATGTGCCCGCTGGACCTCGCCATCAGAGAACTGCACACGGCAACTAATGCACGTGTACGACATTACTGCAAAACAAAAATAAAACATCCAGCAAATTCATGCATTAAAACGTTTTGTTAAAAAAACTTTAAATTTCCCATTAAAATATGCAATTCACCACATGAAAAAATAATTTGTAATGTATAGTATGTAGTTGTATATTAATTGATAAATGTAAAAAATACTGTATTAGAATTAAATATTTACTATGGTAAGGTTCTAAAACACTACAGTATTAATTAATTTTACTATAGTTTACAATTGTATACCGAAGCATACTATTCTTATGTAGATGGTGCACTGTAGTTTACTGCAGTATATTATGGTAATTAGTACACTTCGTTTAAGTATACTATAATGTTCTGTAGTATATTAACTAGTGAATAATAAATACTAAATAAATACTAGAAAATACTTTATTATTTACCATGGAAAGGTTCAAAATCACTATACTACAAAAATCAATACAATAGTTTACGGTAAGAATCAGTAAATACTAAATAACTTTAACGTGGGACATAACTGAAAAAAGTACAAACCTTAACCATCAAATTTATGCTATAAAAAATGCGATTTCAAATAAGGCCATGGTGGTAATCATGTTGTAAACGCATAACATATTAATACGCGATCTACTTTATAATGCGATCAGAAACACAACACCGTCATTTACAAAATCAAAACAAAACGACAGAAATTCTGTTCGTGAAGAAGTCATGGCGAATATCAAGTAATCTGTTAAAAATAAATTAGTGAAGCTATGGTGTGAGATCGGATATGATTTACATTCATAACGCGAACAACGTTAAGTTACAAATCTGTAAAAAACAGCAATTAATTTTTGTAGATCAGACTAAACATTCTTACCTCCGTTTAAAGTAAAAGTTTACACGATCAGACAGCTCCTCTACAGTGTCAACACGAGGATGGTGAAATGAACTTTGAACCCCACTTCAATCATCTCAGGTTTAAAGCGCCACCGTGCGGTCTGGAGGACCGTGAGAGCCATCAGGTTTACAAAGATAGATAGAAGATAGAAAATCGTTTAATCTTGTTTACACAATGCAAAAAATACAAATGGAAATAATAATAATAATAATAATAAAGTAAAAGAAACAAAAAAGTATAAATAAATGTTTTATATAAATGATAATATAAAGATTATATCAAATTAACATACACATAAATGATGTTTTGTTAAAAATGCTCAAGGCACATTTTGGAAAAATTGTATTTGTCTGTTTTTCTATTAAACTACAGAGATGTGAAAGAGAAATATTAATTAATTTACTAGTACAGATATATATTAATAATTGTACAGCACTTTGGTCCTATAAAACTATATGAAAAATTTGTAAATGAAAACTCTGCACAGTTTTTTTCAAAATAAGCCTGTAATATAAAGTCTAAAGCAGTGGTCTCCAGAATGGTGCATTCTAATAATAGCCTAAATTTTAATATGTATTACATTTTATAGGCCTATCAGTTTGGCTTTTTATGTTTAATAACATTTTTTAACAATGATAAAAAATATCAACAAGCAAAAATAAAATAAAAAAATGAAAAGATATAAAAAAAAGTGGGATTGGTGATGTAGAAAAGACCGGCATTATCATAATTCCTCCCACTTGAACTGTATGTAAGTTAACTCCTGTTAGTACTGCATTGTGGGCAAATCTTTCAAACATAGTAAGGAGCGTCACATTTCTGGCAAACACCATAGGTATTCAGGCCATTTAACGTACAGATTAGCTTGCCATTCAGGTACACAGTGCTTTTCAAATCGATGAGTTTTGTACAAAATCGGTGAAGAAAGGTGTATCTAGAGCTACAAAAGTGTACAGTGTGTGGAAAATAATGTGTTTTTGAACCATAAACCAGAACACGTTGCATTATACCAAATACACAAAAAAATGTTTTTAAGCAATGAAATAGGTGCACTTTAATTATTCATATTGGTAAATCATGTAAGCTTGTTGTAAATATATGAATTAACAGATTTATACATACATACATACTCTATCATTGAAATAATCTCCAATAGTTTGCATGTCCCACATTGCCCTTACGAAAATTAACCATGGTTTTACTACAGTTAAAACCAAAAACACATACTTACTGTAGTAAAACCATGGTAACCACAAAATAACCATGTTTCAACAATATGTATGTTTTAATTTAACTAAGGCTATAGCTTATTATCGTCTGTGAAACCAGGTCTTAATGTCATTTATGCATTTTGACTTCATACCATAACTGCTTAAATTAAGTTAATTGCAGCCTATTGGCCACTTTTCCTCCCTATCAACATTCACACTTCCCTAAGGGCATACTTACACCATCCAAACCAATCCGCAGCCGGAAGTGTTTGACCCCCAAAGCCTGGTTCGTTTGACTAGTTTGATCTCCAAGTAAAATAGTAGAAATAAGTAAAACATAGTTCTTCGACATATGGTGCTTCTGTATAGTTTAAAAGTAGAGCATTGTGTTGGCAGCCCAAAAGTTACAGGTTTCAAACTCTGGACTGATAAAAAATATAATTGCCAAATGCATAAATGTAAAATATAGAGCTCTTAAAGGCAAAAAACATGCCCATTTGAAATGGTTTGTCCTCACTAGCATCAACAAACCTAATTCCAGTAAGACAGATATAAACTTTGACTACTTTTGGTTTAAGGACACAGTAATTAAAACATATCTGATGGTTGTTGCAAGTAAAGTAGAACAGGAGGCATTAAATGAACTCACACACTTCAAAAAAATGAAAGTTTTAATAAATTAAGAAGAGCTGGGATAGCAGGAACACTTGGTAAAAGGGGTTATGTTATTTTATTAGTCTTAAATTTGTATCTACAACAAAGGGACAAGCAAAAAAATAACAACTCCATGAAAAATAAAACAAAAAGAAAAAAATACATTATTACACTTTTTCATCCTTTTTTTAATACCTAAAAGAAACTTTACAATATAAAGAAACACAAAGAACGTCTTAATTTACTACACAAGACAGAAAGAGTCCCTATAAGACAAGAATCCAAACTATCCTAAACATGAAATACAAAGCAAACCCAGGAGACAGAATGCTTTTTGCTCAATACTGCTTTTTGTTTGCCAGACAAAACAATGAATGATGGAGAACTTTTTCTTTCCCGTATTTTTAAACCCTCCGGACCTCACGTCCTCGCCAATGCTAGAGTTCTTGTACAGCGGCACAATAGACTTACAGAGACGGCCAACAATGTGAGCGGTTTACATACAAAGGATTGGCCGAGGGGAGACTGTCTGCAACCCATAAAATTCTCAAGATAACAGGAAGAAAGTTTCCTCCATTCCTTCTTAAATCCTTACTCTGAATAAGTTTTTTTTACTTTTGTTTGTTTTACTGAAATAGAGATAAAAATCCTTCATAGTAAAGACTGTGATGTGTGGTCACATTTGCATGTAAAGACTTCCTGTATTCATGTATATATATCCATATAGGCATTGCGTTAAAAGGTGGGCTGCTTTTCGGAAAATACACACATCAGAAAGAGAACAGATGCATTTGCCCTCCGCTTTGGATCTTCAGGCATTTCTACGGTAGTCTATGTGAAGCGTATTCACGTCCAGTTTTAACATCTGATCTAACTTTCTAAGGTTAAAAGGCAAAAGCTGACAAAATCTTTACATTTGCATTGCATGATTATTTCATCTGTACATTTGAGAGTCGTAGACAGAGACCAGTGACTCTTTAAACTACAAAGACAGGTTTTTTCTTTACATTTTCCCCCTAAGATCTGTATTCATTGGTTGTGACTGAAATATCAAAACATGTCAATGATATCAAAATGCATTTTACAGTATTTACAACAAAGAAAGTAATAAAATAAGATAGACACTGTATAAACTCGGGTTTGTCTGTGTACATAATGTCGAAGGAGAAATTGAAAGCGGAGTTAATGTGTGTGTGTGTGTGTGTGTGTGTCCGAGTGAGAACGAACGTATGTACATATCAGCAGGTGGATTGTAGTATTTAGCTCTGATATTTACCAGTTTCCTCAAATACCCATAATACCCATTTCACACCGATACTTCCAAAAACACATTTTGTTTAAAATGCACAAAAAAAAAACATTAAAAAATAACAAAACAATGACACATGAAACAAAACTTTCTTAAAGGGGACATTTCACAAGACTTTAAAAAAAATCTTTGGTGTTCCCAGTACATATGTGAAGTTCTAGCACAAAATTTACTATAGCATTGTAGGTGTGAGCAAAAAATGTGCCGTTTTGGGGTGTGTCCTTTTAAATGCAAATGAGCTAATCTCTGCACTAAATGGCAGTGCTGTGGTTGGATAGTGCAGATTAAGGGGCTGTATTATCCCCTTCTGACATCACAAGGGGAGACAAATGTCAATCACCTATTTTTTTGCATGCTTGCGGAAAATGGTTTACCAAAACTAGGTTACTGGGTTGATCTTTTACACATTATCTATGTTGATAGACGCACCCAAATATAGCACTTAAACATGGAAAAGTCACATTTTCATGATATGTCCCCTTAAATTAAGTATAACACATATATTTGGTCACATCATACAGTATTAGTGACTCCTAAACAATAAGCTCAGAGAAGGGCTTGGAAACATTAGATACAGGATGTGGCTAAAACCACTGACATCTAGAAGGGTCTTTGCTTACAACTGGGTGATCAGTTTCCAGGTCACAATGGTCCACTTAAAGCTGCAGTGCAATGTTTCAGAAATGCGAAAATAAACGCTTTTGAAAAAAACTTATATTCTAGTTATATGTATATTATTGAGTTCGTAAGCATGTCATTGGATGTTTAAAAGGGATAGTTCGGCCAAAAATGATATAAACTCATGATTTACTCACCCCCAAGCCGTCCGAGATGCATATGCCCATCATTTTTCAGATTATTTTAGAAAATGTCTTAAATGTTTCAGTTAATCAAATGTAAAGTTACGGGGTCCACGTCCTTCAAGTCCAAAAAATGTGCATCCATCCTTCACAAAATAAATCCAAACGGCTCCACGATGATAAACAAAGACCTTCTGAGGGTAATCTGCGCAGTGTCGTTGTATAAATATCCATATTTAAAACTTTATAAACGAAAATAACTAGCTTCCAGTAACCCCGCCATCTTAGACTCCTCTGTATTCAGGAGAGAGTATTAGCGTAGTGTACGCACTTTTCTTAGTGACGTATGACAAATTCGGAGGGTGGGGGCACAGAGCAGCAGCAGAGAAACCTCCGTAAGCTGCGTAAGCTCTCATCCTGAATGCAGACGCGACTAAGATGGTGGCGTTACCGGAAGCTAGTTATTTTCGTTTATAAAGTTTTAAACATGGATATTTCTACAACAAAATGACACGGATTACCCTAAAAACGTCTTTGTTTATCATCGTGGAGCCGTTTGGATTTATTTTGTGAAGGATGGATGCACGTTTGTTGGACTTGAAGAACGTGGACCCTGTAACTTAAAATTTGATTACTGAAAGATCTTAAACATTTTCTAAAATAACTGAAAATGTCTTCGTCTGAAAAATGCTGAACATATGCATCTCAGACGGCTTGGGGGTGAGTAAATCATGGGTTTAATATCATTTTTTGCCGAACTATCCATTTAAAGGTGCCTGTAAATAAAATGCATTATTTTAATTCTCAGTTAATCCCACAGTAAATTCTGGGTGATTCATGTTTCTATATCAGGCCACTGCAATTTCGCTTTGTGAAAAATGTTCATTTATAAAAAACAAATAGCAAAATATGTACCCGTCCCCTTTAAAAAGGTCCTAACATGTACCCTTAGGTACAGATATGCATACATTTGGTACCAATATGTACGTTTGAGATGCTATTACTGTACTTATCTCTGAGGTACAAATATGAACTCTTTAGCTGCAAAGCTGTATTTTTTAAAAGGGTACCGCCCCAGTGACACCTAGGGTACATATTTTGACCATTTAGGCTAGCATATGCGCTGAATAATATGTATATTAAGTGTAGCCTATATTAATTAGCGTATATTTGTACTTTACATTTAAAATAATTATTATTAACACTGTATTTATTAAGTTTGTTCAACTTAAAGTAATTAACCTGGTTGCCTTAAATTTTGGAGGTAACTAATATTTTAAGGCAACCAGGCAACTTACCTTTTTAAGTTGAATCAACAAATATTTTTTTTTTACAGTGTGGACAGTACCTTTATAATAAACAAAATGTGTTTCAGGAGTCTATTCCCACACCAGGACCTTTCCTACGAATGCACCCAGCGAACAGGAATCTCATCAGTACTGAAATATAACAGCATGTCTGTCACCAAAGACACCCTGTACATGCAGGAGGAAACGTGGGTCAGCAAATCTTGTGGAGGTATCTTAAAACTGGCATATTTACATGTGTACAATATGTCCAGAAGAGTTGCATGCAAAACATGTGCATGATAAATCAACTAATAAAGAAAACAAATAAATAAATGGATTTTCACACCGCACTTAATTCCGGGGTATCCTATTTTTAAACTGACCATGTAGCGACTGATTTGTTTTTGCATGTTTAAGGTGATTCAGAAACAACTAGAGCAAACCGCCGTTGCATCATTTTGGTATATTTGTCAATGTCATTTACCTTATAAATTTGCGAATAGGAATGGTGCACAGATGCACATAAAACCTGAATATCCAGGATTAATTAATAACCTGGATTAAAGTATAAACAGCGTAAAACGTGCAACCAAATAACCCAGGGTTAAGTATTTCAAGTGTAAAAAACCCAAGCGCATGTCCTGAAGTGAGATACTTTCGTTTTTGAGTATACCACAGTAAAATAGCTGTTTCTGCAATGTCTTTACTAACAGTTCAACGGTTAACCCGAGTCGTGTGTGATGGCTCTTTCTCATCCTTAGATGTTTGGACAAAAACGGCATCTCCTGTGACTGAGCTTTTACAAAGCTGTATTTTAGAGATGTATACAAATGTGTGGCAATGAGAATTGAAACAGCGGGAGATGAAATTTTGCAGCAAACAGAAGTCATGTTATTGTGCATTATGGGTGTGTGCTTTCTCCAAATCACGGTTTACATACGATGTGTCCCTTCCAAAAAAACAAACAAACAAAATAAAACAAACCTAATCAGTAACCATCATTACAATATTAATACAAAATAAAAAAAATCAACAATTCATAATAATACAATACATACACAGAATAACGAATTGCCAAACCCATCAGCGTGAGTTTCATTTTGCATTACAAATGTACACAATAAAATGGAGGATAAAGTATCAGATATCTTCCGACTGCATCCATTCAAGATAAAAAACTCAATTAAAAAGTGGAGTGAGTTCATAAAGACGAGCAGCCCGAAGTGAAGTCTGCTATAGTATGGGGAGACCGGTGACACACACCTGCCATCCTACACGTGTTCAGCCCCGTCAGTGTCCTGAGCCAGACAGGAAGTCCGGGAGGCAGGAAGTGTCAGTCAACAAGTTCTTCCTGTGGCTCTGGGGCCGTTTCCTGGGATGAACCGCCTTCATATGAGTCCTGTGCTCACGGGGCATCCCAGAGGGCTGTGTGGTGAGGTCCGAGTGTCGTGGGCGGAGTAGCGAGGTGGCGGGGGTTAAAAGGAACCAGGGATTTAAAAATTAAACAAAACTTAAAGCCCAAATAAAAAATACAAACAGGAAATCACACACTCATCGTCATGTTGGGTGAATACTGGAAAGAGAAAAAGGGAAGGGGGGATATATAGTGAAGGTGAGATCATGAGATACTCCACACAGTGCAAATACAAAATGGTATTGTGTCATCACTTTTTGCAAAATTTGCATTGACAAAGCAGTAACCAATAGACAGGACACTTTGATATCCAAACCCTAAAGCAGGCATTCAACATTCAAAGTCCTGCCCTGTCTAGGAAACTGCAGGTCCTTCAATACAAAAGCTATGTCCAGCATTCACTCTCGGTCTTGATTTGTCATTTACAAATCCAATTAGTTTAAAATTTATAGTTTAATTAAGGATTCCAGTCAGCTATTATGGTCAGTGGGCGGAGCCTTAAAAGTGCCTGCTGGGCGGAGCTGCATGACTGACAGGTGAGAGGAGTGTCGGGACTTTGGGTTAGGGTCAAACTCTACTCACACTTTCACTTTGGAATGGGTTGAGGAAGTTGCCCCCCATTTCTCCGTCGTCTCGCGGTGTACCTGGAGGGTTGTTCATGCCTGCCATGTTATTGGGGGAATTCTGATGTAAAAAAAAGAGACAAAATCAATTGATGGGTATGATGTCACTTCCTCAGATGGCTGACCAATAGACAAACTTAAATACTTCTTACCTTTGGCAACCCGTCCATGTCAGCAGAACCTGAAAAAAAAAACATAATTATTAAAAATTTTACTAAATAAATGATACACTATTTTATATATACATGTACATTGACTTCTATTTTATTTTTTATCTATCTGTTTAAATTGTTTACCTAATGATCCATTCATATGATGGGGTTCCATGCCACCCATACCTCCCATCGGACCATCCGGACCAGGACCCATGGGGAACTGAGAAAGAGAAACAGTTCAAATCAACCCAACACTTGTAAATAATGTGGCATTGTATGCTTAGATGTCATTTTGTGTGTTTAGGCATTATTAAGCTCCTTGAGAACAGTCTATATAATCGCTGTATAAAGCACAAAATTATAATTATTTTTAGTAATTGTTATGTTAGACAGATCTCTGCGGCCAGTTGCATAAACTATTTAAACTAGCCTTACAAATTAGTACATTATTTCTTGAAAACCGTTAATAGTGGTTTGAAGGTCCATTGTGGGATTTTTAGTGGCATCTAGTGGTGAGATTGCGAATTGCAACCAATAGCTCAGTCCACAGCTCACCCCACAATTTCGAAATGCAACGAGAAGCTACGGTAGCTGCCAAAGGACAAACATGTCATTGTCTAAAACAAAGTAGGGATGAAACGCGCTCTGTAAAGCAGTTTGTCCGTTTAGGGCTACTGTAGAAACATGACAGCGACTTCCACGTATGTAGATAAAAATGGCTCATAGTCATACTAAGGTAATAAAAAAATTCATTATGTAACGTCTTTATACACCACTGACAATATAGTTATGTATATTCTATTGCATTTCTGTCAAGAGATCTTTCTAAAAGTCCCACATTGCACCTTTAAAATGTAGACTGGTCTCATTTCAATTTGAAAAGCAAGACTGATAAGCCCTAACTAGTTCTTAAGACACAGTCTTAATTTACCAGCTGTGTTTATGCAACCGGGCCCAGGTCATGTGATCTTAACATTGGTGTCTATTATCCCTAAAACTTTATGCCAAGGCTTTATTTTAGAATTTTAACTGTGATCTTTCTGTAAGAAAAGCGATTCAATACTTACGTTGGGTCTGTTGCCTCCCGGTCCGATGGGGTTCATCATCGTATAGATGTTCTCGCTTGAGTTTGTGGAGTCTGGAAAAGAACAGAGAGTGCATTTGGGATGAAACAATGGCACTGAAACATGTTAAGATATGTCAGTGCAATATGTTTTTAAACGAAGGCAGCCAAACATGCATTTTAGTCTGGGACCAGGATAAACTCTGTCCACATAATCTCCTAATGGAGGAGACAAGAGCAAGGTGATCATATGTCCCCGTTTTCCAGGGACAGTCCCGTTTTTTGGTGTTCTGTCCCAGACTGGAGCTGTCCCCGTTTTACAGCACGTCCAAAACAACCAGCAAATACACTGAAAACCCGATCAACATTTAGCCTTTGGACTACCAGGCGGGAACAGGGGCGCTGCTAAGGATTTTGGGCCCCATGAAAAGAATCTTGACAGGGCCCCCAACACAGCAGAGACTTTTTTCATATTTATTTACATAAAATCATGCACTTTTATGGTATTTTGACTACCAATGGGGTAAGAAAAAGTTTTTAAGAAAAAAGAAAACTTATTTCACAATTTTTTTCTCACCCCATTGGCAGATCATTTTGCTTGTTTAAGGACAATTTCACCTAAATTTGTATATTTTTTGTATTAAAGCTACACTCCAAAAAATTATTTTCAAGAAAAAAATAGTATTTTTGTCTTGATTTCAGTAAAATATCTAAAAATTAATTAAATTAAGATGGTTTTTCTTGATCTGCAAAAAGACCCAAGAAAATAAGTCTAGTTTTTAGACCAAAAATATTACATTTAAGTGATTTTATGCATAAAACAAGCAAAAAAAAAATCTGCCAATGGGGTAAGCTAATTTTTTCTTGAATAAAGTGTTAAAGAGAAATGTTCAAGATTTTTTTGCTTACCCCATTGGCAGATTTGTTTGTTTGTTTTATGCACAAAATCACTTTAATTTGATATTTTTGGTCTAAATTCTAAACTTATTTTCTTGGGTAATTTTGTTCATCAAGAAAAAGCATCTTAATTTAAGAATTTTTCATAGGGAGAAAATTTTGTTACTTTATCATGCACTTTTAACACTAGAACCGCCACCAGCATTTAAACGTATGCATTGCAAAAAATGATTTTCAAGAAAAAATATATTTTTCTTGTTTTCAGTATAAATATCTACAAATTCTTAAATTAAGATGCTTTTTCTTGATGAGCAAAATGACCCAAGAAAATAAGTCTAGTTTTTAGACCAAAAATATTACATTTAAGTGATTTTGTGCATAAAACAAGCAAAAATCTGCCAATGGGGTAAGCAATTTTTTTTTTACATTTTTCTTGAATTTAGTTTTGTTAAAAAAAAATTGTTCAAGATTTTTTTGCTTACCCCATTGGCAGATTTTTTGCTTGTTTTATGCACAAAATCACTTATATTTAATATTTTTGGTCTAAAAAATATTTGTGCTTAAAACAGGCAAAAAAATCTGCCATTGGGGTAAGAAAAAAACGTTTACACTTAATTCAAGAAAAATTTAAGAAACATTTTCTCAACCCATTGGCAGATTTTTTGCATGTTTTAAGCACAAATTCACCTAAATTTGTATATTTTTTGTATTAAAGCTACACTCCAAAAAATAATTTTCAAGAAAAAAATAGTATTTTTGTCTTGATTTCAGTAAAATATCTAAAAATTAATTAAATAAAGATGGTTTTTCTTCATCTGCAAAACGACCCAAGAAAATAAGTCTAGTTTTTAGACCAAAAATATTACATTTAAGTGATTTTGTGCATAAAACAAGCAAAAAAAATCTGCCAATGGGGTAAGCTAATTTTTCTTGAATAAAGTGTTTAAGAAAAATGTTCAAGATTTTTTTTCTTACCCCATTGGCAGATTTTTTTGCTTGTTTTATGCAAAAAATCACTTTAATTTGATATTTTTGGTCTAAATTCTAAACTTATTTTCTTGGGTAATTTTGTTCATCAAGAAAAAGCATCTTAATTTAAGAATATTTAGATATTTTTACTGAAAACAAGACAAAAATACTTTTTGCAGTGTATGAAATTATTTTCATAGGTGATTTTGCACATCAAGGAAATGCATCTTGACATAAGAATTTTTTGATATTTATACTGAAACAAGACAAAAAAACTTAGTAAGAAAGTCATTTTTTGCACTGAACCCACAACGACAAAAAATGAAAACATTCACAAAAGATTTTGTCCCCATCTTTTAGTTCAACAACAAATTAGATTTGTATGATATTTTGACCATTGAACAAGGAAATGTCCCGGATTTCATTTTAAAAATCTGGTCACCTTAGACTATAGTCTCACCCAAGCATATTCAGCCCGAACACGCAAGATCAATCCAAAACATGACTGGATTCAATTAAACACTATAATAAATGTATTCATTCAATGATTTATGGATTCTGAGAGAGAAAGAGACAGCTCAAGCCCATAATCTGTGATTCAAGATCAAACAGTAGCGTGTGAAGTGAAATAATTATTAGTGGAATAGTGGAAAAGGGAAGTGAAGTCACATGTTGTCCTGCTAAGAAAGGTACAGGTGACCTTGAAATCATATTGGCTGTTGGTTAGGAAGGGACGAGAAAGGGTGCTAAACAGGGTGTTTGTGAAGGACTGAGCGCTGAATTGTTCTTATTATGAAAGCTGCGTATATGTGAATGACATGCGATGGGGTTCCTGTATAGTTCAGTGGTAGAGCAATGCATTTTCAGTACAAAAGGTCATGGGTTTGAAGACGGAGCGGATCTACTGTACCTCCTGGGCTTGGCATTATGGGAGTTCCTGGTGGACCACCTCCTCCTGGAGGACCCTGAGGGAGCGAACACACACACAAAGCTGTGTTTAGCTTCTCATTGTGTAATAATACGTGCAGAACTACAAAAGCGATTCTTAAACAAAGACACCGGGGAACCATTAAGCTGCTTTGACTAATGTACAGATTTTTTACTTTATAAGAGAAGCGCCGCTAGGGACGAAACCAAGCAGGATAGTAATTGCTCAGGAACAAAAATCAATGCATTTAGAAACTTTAATATGTGCTTGGTTATGCTTTCAGTGTTCAAAGGTAAAATACTTTTGTAGTCCTTCGGAACAAGATGAATGGTCTTCATGTGCGGTACTCACCACATAGTTGCCTGGAGATGAGGAGGAGTATGCTATCTGTCAACACAAATGAAAGATCATAAATATATTTTTAAACATGTAAGCGAAATCATCAAACCTTGAAGCTCCAAATAAAGTTTCATAACAATATTGTTATTTAGGATTACTCGATTTTTCAATTAAATAATTCCAGCTCATTTGTTTGCTTGTTTTACATTGCCAGAATTTTGTTGTATGACGATCTGACACCACTTACACTGCAAAAAATGTCTTAGTATTTTTGTGTTGTTTTCTAATATAAATATATGAAAATTCTTAAATTGAGATACATTTACTTGGTAAGCAAGTGGCTTAAGATATTAAGTCTTGTTTATTGATATAAATGCTGAAGAGGTTTTTTGCTTAAAATAAGCCAAAATATTTGACTTATTTTAAGTAAGAAACCTTTTGATTTTAATAATTGATTTCAATAAACAAGACTTAATATCTTAAGCAACTTGCTTACCAAGTAAATGTATCTTCATTTAAAGAGTAACTAAACCCTAAACCAACTTTTTTTAGTTAATGATCTGTAAGAATGATGCTTTATTAGTGCTGTTCATTGATTTTAGTAATTTTTTTGACATTTGGATATAAAGTGTTTCAATACTACAATATATGGTGTAAAAACGTCTGATTGCTGCCCTCTTCAGGTTGAACGGTGGCTACTGCAGTTGAATTTTCCCATTGGATGTTGGGTCCAAAAAATGACTCGTGACGTAGGCAGGTTCAAGCTCACCACGCCCTTGTTACGATCTCACCACACACTTAATACGAGCTTAGTTCGTCCCCTCTATCTTCGTTGGGATCTGCCCACTTTTCTTGCATTTTTCAAATATTGCCAGTGGGTGGAGTCAGGCTCTGACCAGGGGTTTAGTTACTCTTTAAGAATTTTCAGATATTTATATTAGAAAACAAGACAAAAAAACTAAGTAAGACATTCATTTTTTGCAGTGCATTGCAAAAAATGATTTTCAAGAAATTCTTAGTAATTTTGTCTTGTATTCAGTAAAAAAATCTAAAATTCTTAAATGAAGATGCTTTTTCTTGATGAGAAAAATGACCTAAGAAAATAAGTCTAGTTTTTAGACCAAAAATATCAAATTTAAGTGAATTTGTGCATAAAACAAACAAACAAATCTGCCAATGGGGTAAGCAAATTTTTCCTTGAATTTTTCTTGAATTTAGTGTTTAAGAAAAATGTTCAAGATTTTTTTTGCTTACCCCACTGGCAGATTTTTTTGTTTGTTTTATGCAGAAAATCACTTAAATGAGATATTTTTGGTCTAAAAACTAGAATTATTTTCTTGGGTCGTTTTGCTCATCAAGAAAAAGCATCTTAATGTAAGAATTTTTTGATCTTTTTACTGAAAACAAGACAAATATTTTAAGAAAATTTTTACTTGAAAATCTTTTTTTGCAGTGTGTTACAATTCAATAAAGCACAGAGGATCACACTAAAGGTCTTCTCGGGTCCAAAGAAATGTACCCGACCCGAAACACTTTATACCCGAACTCGACCATCCATAAGACAAAATTAGACCAGAGTCCGACCTGAACTAGTGGCAACCTGACTAGACCCGAACTTAAACGGCATTGACGCAGCAGTCAGACAAAAGGAAAACCCCATTGGCTTCGCCTCCAATTTGGCCGCCGTTTCATTTATTTTCCTTTGCTAGCTGATGACGACACAAAGGTAACCACTAAAATGTGCATTCAAAATTGATTGACAGGTCTGTGTCAATGAATATTAGCCTACCGCCACCCATACAATGTCACAAGTACTCTTGGCAAACAGAGGATGAGTTGGAGAAGGACTCGATGCACACACACGAGATAGTTTAGTCATTTGGGTTCGTTTGGCAAAAACACATTCATTTTAAATTACCCGCGACCGCTTTTATTATACTTGACCGGTGAACTTTAAAAACCGAAACCTCTCGGGTCGGACCTCAGGTTTTTGGATCTAAGTGAACCCGTGAAGACCTCTAGATCACCCCTCCATTTGTAGCTACAGAGGAGGTCTTGCTGATAAAGACAACTTACCGAATTAGCATTGGGGTTTGGCCAGGGGCCACGTCCTCCAGGCCCCCTGTAAGGTAAGGGTGGGACAAAAGAAGATTAATAAACACACTTTAACAGGATTAGAGAGACTGTTACTGGAGGCAGCATCAATGCTTAAAAACTCACATGTTCATGCCGGGCATCCCTGGACCACCTAGAGAGTTGGGAGGAGGTCTCATGCCCCCATAGCTCTGCAAAAAAAAAACATTTATTAATGTACCTTTGTGTCTGGAGCTTAAAGGAATATTTCACTTTCAAAAAAATTCTGACAATTTACTCACTCCCATGTCATTTCAGATGTTGATGTCTTTCTTTGTTTAGTTGAGAAGAAATTAAGTATTTTGAGGAAAACATTCCAGGATTTTTCTCCATATAGCGGACTTTAAAGGAGGAAGATGAGAAGTTGTGGTTTAAAAGTGCATATTTTTTATTTTTATTGCCAAAAATGACAATCGTTTCGCTAGATAAGACCCTTATGCCTCGTTTGGGATCGTTTACATTCCTTTGAAACTGCTATTTTAAACTGCATTAAAACTAATAAGTGTTGGGGTCCATTAAAGTCCATTAAAATTAGAAAAATCCTGGAATGTTTTCCTCAAAAAACTATTTCTTCTCGACTGAACAAAGAAAGACATCAACATTTTGGATGACATGGTGGTGAGGAAATTATCTGGATTTTTTTTAAAGAAAATGGAATATTCCTTTAAGACCAATCTGTGTAAGTGGGGAGGGGACTTTTAATTTTTTTAAATGTTGCATTAACACATTTAATACGTATAAAGTCTACTCTCCACTAAGATGTAAAATGTGACCCAGCCTGTGAAAACCCTGCTATAATTACATTATAAGACTTTAAGCTGTATTTCACAAACATTCAGGTAGAAAAGTTTGGGTACCCCTGGCTTAAAGAACCACTAGTTGCAATAGTAATGTTTCTGAGCGCAGCCTCAAAAAAAGACAACGCAACAGACTTGATGTACTGCCATTTATTTACGCTACACTGTGTTTTAATATCATCACATTCAAATCAGCCTGCAAGCTCAACCTACAGAAATCTTAATATGATTTACACACCGGTACAAAAAACACAGCTTATCAACCACTATCACCCATCGAGTGATGGTTATCTAACCAAGCAGGTTGGGAAGCGATCTACTGTATGCTAAATAAGTTCTGCCGAGGCAGACGGCGGCCCACCTGTCTGGCTGCCTGTGGGCGGAGGGCAAAGTGTGACAGAGGCATCGAGGCCTCGGGTTGTTTTTATTGTAGCCCGAGCCTTTGTTCCACGCTCTACACGATTTGTCGAACAGATGCTGCACCAGCTGCCGATTTGTGAACCACCTCGCTCGCCAAGAGCGAGAATGACAGCGAAAGGGGCAGAAGAGGGAAGGACTTTGTTTTACAACACAGGTGACAAATAAATAATAAGAGGGTTCAGACTCTTAATTCTGCTGCCTTTGATATCTTCAGTTAAGAATGAGGGATGTGAGGGGACTCTGTCTTGCCCTACATAATTTTTGGATTGTCCTGAATATAAGACAATGTCGTTTTATATTCAAGCTCTAGATGATTACATGTGAATTATATTGTTCACCCGCAAACATGCAGTAGGTGGCGCCAAATACACATAAACAAGTTCATCTGGACTGAAGCAACCCGAGAAAGTAGTCGTTTACAGTAAGGGATTAAAATATTAATAGGCAACCCTTTTTTTAACAATGAGATGGAGAGCCTTGGCTATATGGTATTAAATCCAGATGAACTGCAGGTTATATACGGTACTGTATGTCATATTAAAAGTATTTCAGAATGTGGGAAACCAAACTGGTCCCCTTTGACATATGAAACGTTTTTTTTTTTTTTCAGATTAAAGCAAAAGACAAGAGTTGGTTTTCAAAAAAAAAGCATTTTTCCAAAAGGTACGCTTTAAAAAAGTGAGGGGGGGGCCTTAATAATCAGGATCGTCTTATTCGGCACAATACAGTAATAATTTTGAACAGTATGAGGACCATATGAAGATGAAATATAAAATAATGAGCTTACCTGAGGGCCCATGCCCCCCATCCCCCTCGGAGGATTCATTCTCATTGGGCCGCCCATGTTTGGATGTCCTAAAAAATACGATAACAGATATCAAGCAAGGTTATTGTACATCCAAAAAATCTCATCCTAGCTCTATCATCATTAATCTGCTTCATGATTAATTGCTGACACAATCTCATTCATTTAAATGGAAGCTTGGTGACTCGATAGTGACATTTGTGACAGGAAGTGGGCGCGTCCAGGGACACAACAAAGTTGAAAAAAGTTTCACTTTATGCAATTTTCAAATCACTCATTTGTATACAACCAAAACAACAAACGCATCCCAATGACCTCATTGAGACGGGCGACACGCAGCGAGAAAGTTGCTGGGGGTCTGAAGTTGAACCATAGACATTATATACGTAGACGCCTCATGACGTGCTGGGGCGTAATCCAGCGTCCCGCCATATTGGTTGGGTCACCTTACTCTAGCACCAGAGTCAACGGAGAGCGAGCAACCATGCCATATTTTGTGCAGCTTACAGTTGTAATAACTGCTGCAGTATTGATATCAGATCACATAGGTTTACCTTTCACAAGTAAGATTGAACAATAATGGTTATTTTACTATTTATATTATTAAGTAATCATAACTAATGCTACTTAGGTGTAACCAAACCATGTAAAAAAACTGTAAAAATTCGGGGAGTTATGATTATTGTAGTTGGGGATACATCTTCCTCAGTAGAAATAAATGCAAGGGGGCGCATTGGGGACCCATCCAAGATGGCGGCGGCACTGATATGTCAGCGTCAGTCTATGAGGCGTTTACATATATAATGTTTATGGCCAAACGGGGCGTAAAGGACTCTTGTTCTGATGTGTTTGATATAAGGGACAGCAGACAGAGATGCTACCTTGTGGTCTGGTTGGATCCAAACTGTTTGGCAGGAGTGGCTGTGACCCTGGAACTCCTACAGGAGGCTGAGGAAAACACAAGAGATAAATTAAGGTGGTTCAATGAAAATATTTTAAAGAAACCTGACCACACATCTCCATGAGAGGGTGTTAACAACCAATCAGTTTAAAGGAATAGTCCATTTTCTTAAAAGAAAAATCCAGATAATTTACTCACCACCATGTCATCCAAAATGTTGATGTCTTTCTTTGTTCAGTCGAGAAGAAATTATGTTTTTTGAGGAAAACATTGCAGGATTTTTCTCATTTTAATGGACTTTAATAGAGCCCAACATTTAATACTTAACTCAACACGTAACAGTTTTTTTCAACGAAGTTTCAACGGACTATAAACTATCCCAAACGAGGCATAAGGGTCTTATCTAGCAAAACGATTGTCATTTTTGACAAGAAAAAAAAATGCTCTTTTAAACCACAACTTTTCGTCTAGATCCGGTCGTGATACGTCAGCGTGACCCCACGCAATACGTCAAGAGGTCACAGAGGACGAACGCGAAACTCCGCCCCAGTGTTTACAAGTGTGTTGAAAGAGGACCGTTCCTACGTTGTTGTATGTCAAC
Organism: Misgurnus mizolepis; assembly: GCA_025389145.1. Classification (NCBI taxonomy): domain Eukaryota; kingdom Metazoa; phylum Chordata; class Actinopteri; order Cypriniformes; family Cobitidae; genus Misgurnus; species Misgurnus mizolepis. The sequence continues at coordinate 27,657,565 of JAIFKI010000002.1, read as the reverse complement.
TGAAACTAATTAATGTCTTTGTGTCAGTTTATTGTTTACAATGGTCCGCAAATGTGCGTTTTATATATGTAACACGTGACCTCCCTACGTCACTACGCATTTACGTTAGGTCGCGCTGGACCGGACCTAGACAAAAAGTTGTGGTTTAAAAGAGCATATTTTTTATTTTTCTTATCAAAAATGACAATCGTTTCGCTAGATAAGACTCTTATGCCTCGTTTGGGATAGTTTATAGTCCGTTGAAACTCCGTTGAAAAAAACTGTTAAGTGTTGAGTTAAGTATTAAATGTTGGGCTCTATTAAAGTCCATTAAAATGAGAAAAATCCTGCAATGTTTTCCTCAAAAAACATAATTTCTTCTCGACTGAACAAAGAAAGACATCAACATTTTGGATGACATGGTGGTGAGTAAATTATCTGGATTTTTCTTTTAAGAAAATGGAATATTCCTTTAAGGCTTTGTTTCAGCAACATTTAAAGTAGTCATTTTTGGCTGATTTACGGTTTTAAAGGACAATCTTCGAAAATATAACCTTGATATCTTTAATACTGACTGATTAAGGTAAGGTCAAAGATTAAAATCAATATGAAATCACTGAAAACAAACTTTGATGTTCCAGATCTCAATCAAATTACATTAGCCTGAAAGTCAAAGTCAGGGTCACAAATATCTTTGTATCCTTCATTTTCAATATATGGACCTCAAAAATTGCCTTTTGAGGCAAAAGTTAGAGAAGAAGTTTGACATATTTAGCATACTGTATTAAACTGATACCAATCCATTTACACATGTGATACGGGTAAATATAACATTTACTTCAGGTGGACGGAGAAAACATAGCAACAATAATCTGGTACCTTCTTTGTAAACAGCTTTTTCATTTTATAATAGGAGCCATATTGTTTTGACATATAACAACGCTATGTGCTATGGAGACAGGATACAGGTGCATATTGCAATGGTTTGCAACAACTAAATAATTTTAATACTTTAATACAAAAAAAGTTATGTACGGTCAAAGCTTTAAGTCTGAAGTATTTTCAATTTTTTACACATACACGAATGTCTGTCTATAGTGCGCCTGACACAATTTTCATAATCAAAAGAGTGCACGAGTACAGTATGCGCACCGCCGGATTGTTGAAACTCGCGTACATTGTACGTGTACGCCGCACATGCGCCTACAGGAGAGTGTAGTATGTAGCCCAAGAAATACATTGCTTTTTGTTGCAATGCACATGCGTTGAACATCTATGTACCCGTAAAGTCAAATAAAATATACTTTGCAAGGCTGTGCATTCGACCGTGTGTGTACGTTCGCATTCAGGTAAAAATAGAGACTATACTCTTGGCTTTGGGTTATTCTTTTTGCCAAAATGAATGTGAAACATGTATAAAAAAAATTAAAATATATTTTTAATAATTTTATTCGATTTTACAAACTTGAAACATTATCATATTGCATACCATATTTTTAACACCCACAAGTTATCCCATTTTTCTTCAATAATATGCAGCCCTAAATTTTGGGTATCAAAATTTTGGGTCACATACACGCAGAATGCCATTTACTGCACGTAAGAAGCGAAGCTTTGCAATACCCACATTTTCAAGCAGCAAATGAAGAGTTTTACTCAAAGTCAACAAAAATCGAGCAGGACCAAAACATTTTACAGCTGTTCGCTGTCAAAAAGTTCAGCTATGACATCCCAAGGAGCAGCAATGACAGTGTTAATAATATGACAAAGTAAGTGTTTTGATTAATGCCATTAATGTTTAATCGGTGTTTACCACTAGTCAACTAAATGAATATAACATGGCAAAGATGAATGCACATTTATATATTGATTCAATAGATTTATAGCATTTTGAAAAAAAAGTTGTCATGGATTTATTGCATTTTGTGGAAAAAAATAATCTGTGTTTATAATAAATCTTTCAAAATCAAATTATGGATTTGAATTTTTTATGTTTTTATAACCTAAAGATGCTATGTGAAAGTTTGTAACAGAACATTTCTTGGAATAGAAAACAAGTTTTTACCGAAATTAGTCGAAATTAATTTATTGCGTTTTGGAACCAAACTCTTCATATATATGTATTTATTTATGTATGTAAATATATATCATAAAAAATATAGTTTTCTCTACCTGATTTGGCATGCGAAGAGACGGCCGTGGTCCACCTGGATACCGTGGAGACATGAAAGGCTGGAGAAGCAAAAACAGTATCATTAGCTACAAATATTTCGTTTTTTGGGAGCATGTGAAGATCATTGTAAAGACCATAATGAATGAGAGCAGCAGGCCAGGCTATAGCAGATGGAATGGACAGACAGATGCACGGAGAGCAGATGCTAATGCAAGACAACATCAAATATGTACATTTGACATCTCTCCTTCTGTCCATCAATACAGACTGATTCCATTCAGCCATCAAAGCTAACTTAAAGACAATAAAAGGCTCTTCGTGCACTTAAGACGTTACTCCAGTGAAAGTCTGGTCAGGAAGAAACTGACCACAGCAACCCGAATGAGGACGCAAACGTGCCTGCGTCCTGACTTACAAACCATTACAGCTGCACAGCTGAGATGAAACCTGACGCTGCTTCTGCGGTAAAGGCCTGTGGGAAGCTCCTTAGAGATCGGCACCAACTTTAAGGCCTTCGTAAAAACATGTTGGTTTACTGATGGGGTATAGGCCACATGGGCGTATGAGCGAGTGTGTCTTAACAGCTAACTGGTGTGTTTTCGGCATTGTTGGAAGCTGTCTTATAACCACAGCGCTGTTGTGAGAACAGTTTGATATCTGTGTACCCACTGAGAACAAATAAGCGCATGTTTTGCGATGATCGCATGCTTGTGAATTTAGGCACGTGTTTGCGATGGCGCAGTGTGTCGGTAAGCTCTACAATATTAATGTGGTATTGATGGGGTAGGGGCTTCGGGGTGTGGTGTAGAGGAGGAGACCCATCTTCAAGAACAAGGAGGAGGCTGAATTATTTATTCTGTTCGTAGGGAGCGACTCAAGATGGAGGGCGTGTGAAGGATACCTCGATATTCCCAGTATACAGAAACAGATGGGAAGAAAGATAAAACATAAAAGGAAAATTAGGCCGTAAGGTAGTATATTTAAAGGGTCACAATGTCTAAAGCCCGGAGTATAGTTTGTTTTTAACATGTACACAAACGTACGTGCATTGTTGAACCTACGGACTTGCAAAGCAAAGTTTATTTGACTTGTACGTGTACGCAGACATTTTGCGCATGCACATTTTGACAAAACAATATCCTTTGCTGATAGTTCCTCGTCATTGTGGAGAGTGCAGTTCATGGTTCCTTAGCACCCTCACCTGTTTTTACTATTTGTTAAATATAGTTTTTTTTAAAGTTCAATAAATATTACTTTTTAAATTGAGACTTGTAACATTTGGCATCATCGTGTCATTTTTATGATGTAAATTGACTGAGCAAAAGCAGAATCGGCTCCAAATATCGGCTCAAGAAAATCGGCAGCCTGTATCGGTCATCGGCTAAGGCTGATGAAATAAAAATTGGTATCGGCATCGGCACTAAAAAATCCCTAGTAAAAATGGAACTATACTTTAAACCTAAATGTCTCCTATTTATGTATAATGCATCAAATCTCATATAGCTTAAATGTGTCTTATTTATCAGAACCATTTTGTTGAAGAAATTTGCGTCTGTAGGCGGACACTCTTGTATAAGTAAAAATGAAACTATACGTTTATCTCAAATGTGTCTTATTTATATATAATGCGTCAAACGTCTTCTAGCTTAAATGTGTATAATTTACTCGTATTATTCTGATAAAGAGATTTACGTCTGTACGCGGACACTCGCGTATGTGTAAAACGAAACTATACGTCTATTTTAAATGTCTCTTATTTATATTGACACAACTTTACTTCTAGTGTAAATGTGTGTTATCTTATAAATAAGATACATTTTAGCTAGAGTATAGTTCCGTTTTTACGCATACGTGAGTGTCCATGTACAGATGCAATTTTTTTTCATAATTTTTTGACGCATGTACATTGTGACAAAATGCAATGCATCTCCTGGGCTACATACTACATTCTCCTGTATATGCATGCGCAACCAACGTGTACAAAGTATGCATGGTTACAAAAATCCGGCAGTGCACGTACAGTGTGCGCATACTATTCTGATGAAGAAATTTTCACCTGTATGCGCACCCTTGCGAATAGCGTATAAATAAAACTACTTATTTATAAAAAATAATGTACAGATCTGTCGGATTTGTACAGGTTTGTATGCATGTTACTAACAGAGTAAATGTCATTTTTATAAAGTCCTTTATAATTTATTTGATTTACTTTATTTTAATCTCTTTTAGAATATCTTTTTTAAGGACCTTGTTTTTTGTTACTCTGAAAAATGAGTTTTGCAGTTGGAAATTGTTTTTTTTTACAAATAAGTACCTCAGTTAAAGTGTAACTTTGAAAATTTACAACCCGCTTTGTATTGTTACAGTGTCGGTAGAAAACGTAAATAAATGAAGTTTACACTTTCTCCACTGTACCTCAACCAAAAACCTCATGTTTATTAGTCAGTAAAAGGCGGACTTGGATGGCGTGCTAGTGTTTTGTGTCATCTAAAATGTTTGCTGACAAATAAACATGAATTTCTCTGTCGAGATAACATTGAGACAAAGGTAAACATTGTTAATTTACATATACTATTCATACTACATTGAGTTGAAAATCAGTCAAGTTACACTTTAATTAGAACTTTAAATTGAATTTCTCAGCACAATGATGATGAGACCAAAACATGACACGACCGCCCATCTCTTTCACAACCTTGCTCCATTCATATCAACCTAAATAATAGCAAAGGTCTACAGACGGGACACTCATGTTTCACCTCTCTGTAAAACCACAGAATTTCCTGGACACGTCCTCATTCTAAAACAGGAACCTGTCCTTGTACATTTCTAAATAAGACCCACACTCTTATAAATAACTGTGTAAATGTATACGGCTCATCTCGACCGCGTGTAAGCTTGACTCTGTGAGTATAAGGGAGGATATGCTGTATGTGTATGAGGGTTGCTGGGGTTGTGTCTTACCTGGCCGTGTGGTCCCATCATGGGGTTGCTGGCATTGTGTGGGGGAGGCTGTGCGTGTGGTGACTGCTGCGAGCCGGGAGGGCCCTTTAAGAGAGAAAAGGGACATGAGAGACGCACACAAGGCCTTCCAATGAAGCCTGATGCTGAGACCCTAACACACAGATACACACAAACTAACTCAGACATTCATTGCGTACTAAATACGTTTGATGAAAATGGCGATTTATGAGAACTAAACTGTTATTACTGTAAGGACGAAAGGTTAAAATCAAGTGCACTTGTCTTGTACATCTTGTGCTACGAACATGAATGATACTTCAAAATTCATACAAAACATACAGGGACAAACGCATCCAGTATCTGGAGACCATTGCGGGAGGGCACTTTTTACATGGGCCAGTAAGGAATCAACTTAAAAGGTCACGTTCTTCCTGATCCCATTTTTCAAACTTTAGTTAGTGTGTAATGTTGCTATATAATGGCATAAATAAAAGTACCTGTAAAATCATAAATCTCAAAGTTCACTGCCAGGCTATTATATTTTCTTTAACAGAATTCGCTTTTCAAAGCCCACAGCGAACGGCCGGTTTGGACTACAACCCTCTACTTCCTGCTTTAATGATGTCAGTAGAACAGTTTTTTGACTAAACTCCGCCCACAGGAATACGTCAGTCGCCAGCTAAGCTAACGGCAAGCTAAGCTGCTATCGAATCACAACACACTAAACAAACTACACAAGAGACTTCATAGAACCAGGGAGACATCAGCTTGTTTTTTGGACAGTGAAAACAGCGGTATACAGATAAGTCAATTGTGTGAAAAATGCCGCGTTTTTTTTTTTTACACGTGAAACATGAACACATGTTATATTGCGCACTGTAAACACAACCAAAGCTTCAAAACACAGAAAGAATGGGACCTTTAACAACGCCACAAAGCTCATAAAAGTATGGTAGTACAATGTAGTAAATTGTAGTATACTATATTACAGTAATGATACCTAGGCTTTGTGTATCAGCAAGAATCTCGGGATACGATAAGTATCACGACACAAGAGATGCAATGCGTTGCGATACTATAAACCGGGGCGATATGTTGGGATATTTCCTGTTTTGGGGATATTTCCTGTTTTGGGAATATAATAGGATATCATTTTAGGAAGGCTGTCATTGAGAAAAATTTGTGGGTGTGCCCCATGCTAGTACTTCCTGTCACTGTTTAAGTTCAGAGAGAAGAATGCTATCTAGTGGTCAGGATGTAAACTCAAAACGAAACAACTGGCATGATTCTTAGAGATTTGTATTCGATTTTTTTTTATACATTTTTGTTAAACTAAATATCTCAATACTCACATGTATCAGTATTTCTTACCATGCGTTCACACCAGCCGTGGTAGAGGCGACAAAAACGCGCAATCCGCGCGTAGTGGGACGTTTAACATTTTTTTGTTTACTTGCTTCATTCGCGCGTGAAAGCCACGTGAGAAATTCTAGTAATTCGAGACATTCACGTGGAAATTTGCGTCATGGCAGGGGCTTCTGGGACTTTTTGCTCACTCCCTGTAATCACATGACTATTAGAGCAAGCTCCTTATTTGTTACCACGGCACGAATATCCGTCAAAATTCAGATTTTTCAACTGCCCTGTGTCTTTGCATTTACTTAAAAGATTAGTACATTTGCTTAAAAGAAATCAAGATAATTTACTCACCACCATGTCATCCAAAATGTTGATGTCTTTCTTTGTTCAGTAGAGAAAAAAATTATGTTTTTTTGAGGAAAACATTCCAGGATTTTTCTCATTTCAATGGACTTTAATGGACCCCAACACGTAACAGTTTTAATGCAGTTTAAAATTGTAGTTTTAAATGAGGCATAAGGGTCTTAACTAGTGAAATGATTGTCATTTTGACAAGAAAAATAAAAAATATGCACTTTTAAACCACAACTTCTCGTCTATCTCCGGTCATGTGATGCGCCAGCGCGACCTCATGCAATACGTCATGCAAAACTACGCCCAGTGTTTACAAGTGTGGAAAAAGAGGACAATTCTGACGTTGTTGTATGTTAAAAATACTAATTAATGTCTTTGTGTCAGTTTATTGTTTATAATGGTCCGCAAATGTGCATTTCATATATGTAACACGTGACTTTTCCACGGCATTACGCAATTACGTGAGGTCGCTCTGGCATATCACTGGACCGGAGATAGACAAGAAGTTTTAGTTAGAAGTGCATATTTTTTATTTTTCTTGTCAACAATGACAATCGTTTTGCTAGATAAGACCCTTATGCCTCATTTGGGATCCTTTAGTGTCCTTTGAAACTGCAATTTTAAACTGCATTAAAACTGTTAAGTGTTGGGGTCCATTAAAGTCCATTAAAATGAGAAAAAAAAATCCTGGAATGTTTTCCTCAAAAAACACAATTTCTCCTCAACTGAACAAAGAAAGACATCAAAATTTTGGCTGACATGGTGGGGAGTAAATTATCTGGATTTTTTTAAAGAAAATGAACTAATCCTTTAACATGTAAATCACTCGTGCTTGCTGCCTCTTCCGCGTCTGGTGTGAATGCCACATTACCCCCTAAATACTATTATTGTATCATAACATTATTACTAGAGTATACTACAGTATAGACTTCTGTAGTATTTAGTAAATTGTAATAAATACTGTAGTATATTTTAAATTACTATGGTAAGGTTAAAAAACTAGGGTCTAGGGATTGTACCACACTTTACCATAGTAAATACCAAAGTATCCTACAGTTTTTCTCATATGGGAAAGACACAGCAATGTCCTAAAAATCAGTAGCATTGTTTTGAACAAGCAAGCGCTACTCTTAATTTCTTTAAAAATGTAGGTATCTATAAGCATGCAGTTCTGCTTGTTTGTACAGTACATGTGGTAGATGTATTTCCCTAAATTAATAATTTAATCTCATAAGACCCATTAAACTATTCACTTTACATAACTACTGTACGGAGCAGCAGTAACTGAAGTCATAAATAAACAACAATGCATTAAGCTCAAGTCGAGCTTTTGCGAGGAACACGAACACATGACTGATGTACCACAGGGTTTACTTTCTTTCTTTATCCTCTTCGAGACCCAATGACAAGCATAAGGTATTACGGGTCCCGTGACGGGTCCCCGCAGGACCCGGTGAACATTTAGCCAATCAGGTGACGGAATGGATCTCAAAACAGTGATTTTATAAATCACTTCCGACTCCTCTGAAAAGATAATAACCTGCCACTTACTGGCATGGCTATCAACAGAGAGCCCTTCAATCTCCATTCACCGGCCCTAAAGGGGCAGTTAGCATGAATGACATGAGAGACGGCTGCAATAGTGCTTTCTGACCACACGGGGGCAGTGTTGACAAAGTAAACCTCTCCTGGTGCGATATGCTCTTGGATCTAACAGTAGTACAGTAATACACAAACCTTGATATTTCTATGGACATTAAACATCTCTGCTATTTAATTTGAGATCGGTTATCGATAACAAACAGTAAAGTTGCCATGTTTATCATTTTAAATGTGTGCAAGTGGTCATATGAAAAACAGTTAAACGTTGCATCAAAAGGAGGAAAATAAATCAAGCTTAACAGATTTTATTAAAAATGTTTAATTATTCCAAGTTTCGTTTGTCTGTCTGCATAATATGTGGCTGTGACCCACACGTATTTCAGTTTCTTGACCTCTGGCCAACGCTCAGACCTCAGACAAGCCCTCCTGCTGCTTTCACAGGGGCTGAGGAAACCATCCATCCAGCACTACCGGAAATCTTTGAGCTGATGACTTGAGCTGCAACACAAACCGCAGCCACTTAACAACAGATCTGCCGAGGGTAAAACACTGACCCACCCACACCATAAAAAAAAAACATGGCTGCTGTGACATGCCTGAATGAGATTTAACAAACTGAACTGTGAACTAGCAGTTACTGGCCTGTGGAGCTCATACAGGTAGTGTAGGTTTGAATCCTGCCTGCAACATTTCCAGATAAAAATCCTCCACCTGATGGGTGCACATTTGGTACTAGCGTTGCATTAGCTCAAAAGATTGTGGGTTTGATTACCAGTAAACACTTACTGATACATTGACTGATTAAAAATGTAAAACTTGCCTGCACTATAACTGCGTGTTCATACCAAATGCGAAAAAATCGCGCTATTTGTGCATTTGAACATAGCTTGAAATTCAAACGCGAATAAGCTCAATTTGAAGACTTAAGCTAGCTTGTAGTCTCAATATGTATGTTCGTATAAAAGTATGAAGATGTGTCGTACAGCTCCTGGTGTCCACATACACCGACGATGATTTTGTCCTCCACTGTTGTATCGTAGCTGAAATATAACGCAAACTGCTCCATTTTATCCTTTATTGTCGTTTCGTTTTTCTGCCTCCGCTCGCTACATTGTAATCACGTCACTACTACAGCAAGCTCCTGATTGGTTAACATGACGCAAATATCCGCCAAGTTCAGATTTTCCAACTCGTGTAAATCACGTTATGCGCATTAAACAAACCCGCTCAATTTCAACCTTTCTCTGCCAAAAAAACCTCCCCACTTTCCTTCATTTTTCACTGTTCGCTGCTTCTGTCCACCCATCTTCCCCTCCACCTGGCTTCTTCCATGGTAAACAGTATGGATGAAAATATCATTAACTAAACGGACTTTAAACTAAAACGTGTTATGCAGTGTTGAAAATAGCACACTCAGTGGTAGCTGAATTGTAACGCAAACAGTCCAGATTTTGTGCTTCATTGTCATTTCGTATTTCTGCCTCCACCTCACTGCTAGAGCAAACTCCTGATATCCGCCAAATTCGTAGTTTTCAACTTGGGTAAATCAAGCATTTCGCATCAAACGGCCAATATGTGTCATTCGCACCACTTCTTTCGTGTGAATCGTCTATTAACGCACCTGGGTGATTCTCGTGAAATTACACTTATGAGGTGTCATGAAACATTTTGATAAAAAAGTAAATGCAAAGTAAGAGTATCAAAATAAGAAGCATACAGTTACAAACATCTCTTCACATACTATTTTGCCTATGATTTTATATGACATCATACAAACCAATTTTGCTGTTTTTTCCACATTTACATTTTCATTACCGCAACGTGTCTATGACTGGATTTGGTTTCTCTGACATGGAAATAGTTATAATTAAAAAAATAAAAAAATAAAAAGCTTCAGTGCATGTTATACTATAAACATTTACAGTAAAGAAACATGTGGTATTTGGTGATCATTGGTAATGAAGAGACAATAATAAGGAATATAAATGTGTCCAAGAAATATTTTCTCATCCTCCGCAACAATTTTCAATCATTGTTTAAGCCCTCAAGGAACTAACATTTTCAAAAAAAATAAAAAATTGTTGGAAGGGACATAATTGACTGTGACACTCAAGATGGCTACCAGGTAAGCAGTTCTTATTTACAACTTTTTAGTTCTCATTACCGAAACATGAGTTTGTAAATGCATATATTTAATGTAATATCATGTTGCAGTAATGATATTATCTAAAAAATGTAAATGAAATCATAGTAAATATGTTTTAAATCCTTCAAAAATAATTGTTATTGTAAGTTCAGACCTTAATCTTATATGTGCAAAAAAAATTGGCTTCAAGGGCTTTTTAAAAAATCTGATGCTGGACACGGATTTTGTGAGAATGGACACTGGATTTCGTGAGAATCACCCACCTTTAGTCATCTGCAAAATGCATACATGTAAATAATTTAATGTTCTGTCTGTATACATAAAAAACACAAAACCTAAAATTAGGATGGAAATGAGTGTTGTAGTGGTTTACTAGACGTAACGTTATCTAAAACAGCAGTTTGACCAAACATGCACTGTATGACCCAAGCAAGTCTTTTTTTTGGAGCAAGCATGGGTGATATTTTGCCTTTGGTTTATCCCTGACCCGTAGCTGACCTCCCCATGAGAACGGATCGCTGCGGGGTTTGGAACGAGAACTGCTCCACTCGCTGTCCCAGAAACCATGTGCTGATACCACCGGAATACACAAGTGTGTGTGTGTTTTCCCTGGCTTCTTGCCTCTTTCAGATTGAGTCTGAGGGATGGATTAGAGAGGTCTAGGGATGCTCAAGGCCTCTTTAACTCACAGTAGCACTGGGGTCACGACTGTTCATTACACCTCATCACACACAACATCAGTGGAGATCGCCCGCTGCTCGCTCTCTCTCTCACCCGCTCCGTCTCAACCTTTCTCTGCCAGAAAACCTCCTCTGCGTCCCACTTTCCTTCATTTTTCACCGTTCGCTGCATCTGTCCGCCCATCTTCCCCTCCACCTGGATTCTTCCACGGTAAACAGTATGGATGAAAATATCATTGACTAAACAGACTTTAAACTAAAACGTGTTAAACAGTGCAGAGAATAGCACACTCAGTGGTAGCTGAAATATAACGCAATCAGTCCAATTGTATCAATTATAAATAAGAAAGGATCTGAAAATTAAAGCTCATTCAGCACTTTAGTGGAAACACAGGAAAGATTTTCCTTTGCTCAAATGCTTTCACACCAAATTGACAATATTGTTCCTCGCTATATTCTCAAATTTTGCACAGTTTTAAACCTTTATCTTTACAGTTATCATTCTTTGTGTGAACTGGAATTTAATTCCTCGAAACCTAATGTAAACTTATTTACAATTAAATAGGGTTTTGCAGGGTTCCCACACCTTGGTTCCCTTCAAATTCAAGGACCTTTCAAGGACTTTCCAGATCCAATACCCTCAAAATGTGACGCGACATTGACGGATCCACAATTCAGTTTGCCAACATCACCCATTAAAAGTAAATGAGAAATGTTAAGCCTTGTGCCCAAGAATGTACGGTAAAAGATAAGCCTACGCAAAAATTTACTATTGAGACTAGGGCTGCACGATAAAAGATGGAGCAGCATTTACTACACAAAGACATAGTTCACTGACAATCGGGGCAAATTTATACTTTGTACTGTACATAAGCAACGGGTTGTAAAAATGCTCGCACTGCGTAAAACTGGTCTCAAATTGCACCTGCATTCAGGAGCCCTATGATGACAAAAGTAAATAAAAAGTTGGTTAATGAAATCTGGTCTTGCATAAACGTTATTGTCTGGCGCGCACTTGGTTATTTTCATAAGGCGATTTGATTGGCTGAAGTACACACTGGCGCTTGAAAAGTTGAGAAATGTTCAACTTCTGCCACGAGCAATGGCAGTGACGCAACGTTGAGGGATCCACAATTCAGTTCGCCAACACATAAAGTCACCCATTAAAAGTAAATGAGAAACGTTAAGGTTTGCACCCCAGAATGTACCGTAAGAGATAAGCCTACGCAAAAAGCTTAATTTACTATTGAGACTAGGGCTGCACGATAAAAGATGGAGTGGCATTTACTACACAAATACGTAGTTCACTGACAATCGGGGCAAATTTATACGTTGTACTGTACATAAGCAACGGGTTGTAAAAATGCTCGCTCTGTGTAAAACTTGTCTCAAATTGCACCCGCATTCAGGAGCCCTATGATGACAAAAGTAAATAAAAAGTTGGTTAATGAAATCTGGTCTTGCATAAACGTTATTGTCTGGCGCACACTTGGTTATTTTCATAAGGCGATTTGATTGGCTGAAGCACACGCTGGCGCTTGAAAAGTAGAGAAATGTTCAACTTCTGCTGCGAGCAATGGCAGTGACGCAATGTTGACGGATCCACAATTCAGTTCGCCAACACATGACGTCACCCATTGAAAGTAAATGAGAAACGTTAAGGTTTGCACCCCAGAATGTACCGTAAGAGATAAGCCTACGCAAAAAGCTTAATTTACTATTGAGACTAGGGCTGCACGATAAAAGATGGAGCGGCATTTACTACACAAAGACGTAGCTCACTGACAATCGGGGCAAATTTATACGTTGTACTGTACATAAGCAACGGGTTGTAAAAATGCTCGCACTGTGTAAAATTTGTCTCAAATTGCACCCGCATTCAGGAGCCCTATGATGACTAGGGCTGCAACAACGAATTGATTAAATCGATAAAAATCGATTACTAAAAGTGTTGGCAACGAATTTCATAATCGATTCGTTGTGTCGCGTGACGCAGAGACGTTTAATAAAAAAAAAGGAACAACTTTAGTTAAGCGCAGAGCGGAGTTAACACACTCGCACTGCGTCCCAAACCGCCTAATTCCATACTATATAGTAGGCAAAGAGTAAGAGAAGTAGTGCTTTTCTCCTACTATATAGTATGGAAGTATGCGGTTTGGGACGGAGCGTCGGTCTCTCTCGCGCACTGTTGCTTGCAAGACAGGGCGGCGGAGAAAATATAAAAAACAGCAAAGGTAGAGGAAAACCACATGTCAGTGTTTTACTCCTCCCAAACGTAAGCGCGTCACCTGGAAGTTATAGCCGGCAAAGAGTTAAACAAACAAAGACGACACGCTTATGCTTTATGGAGCGACGACAGCGAGTAAAAAAAGTTTCTAGAACGGATAAAAAACTCCAATGATATTAAACAAAGAAATAAAACGTTGAGAGAGAGTTGTATGAACGCTTTTCCCCGTCATGGACCTGTATGTTAAATCATCGCGCCGTCACTCTCCTGCTGTTCTGTACTGCACGCTCCAGCTCATGCCGAGCAAGGAGACGCGCGTGCCCGGCCCACAGACAGTACATCATACAGTAAGTGCCGCCTTTTGTTGCATAAACATCGTCTTACATTTTTAAGGCGAAGTAATGAATGGGGTATTTGCATTTTGCGCGGGAGTAGAAGACGCATTTTCTGTTTTCACAAGACGCATTTATGTGGCCAAATGTAAATGGAAAAGTTTTAACAAATGAGAGATATCCGATCAGAGAAAACGCATGAAGTCAAATATAAGTTACAAAGCTGTCACTGGGGCAGTACCCTTTATAAAAGGTCCTAATGTGTACCAGGTACAAATATGTATCTCTGAACTGCCAATATGTACTTTTGAAGTACTAATATGCACTTTTTGGGTACAAAGGTGTACCTTTTTGAAAGGGTACTGTCCAGTGACAACATTTGTACTTTTATTTCTGAGAGTGTACTCATATACTATCTTTTTGATCCCATCAAGAGAGGCTTCTGGATGGGAAATGCATCATAAAAAAGTCTATATATTAAGCAGATGTAAAGCATACCTGTGTATTTTTGTGTTAGTCCATTTTTATTTTATTTTATTATTATTGTATCAGCTCAGATGTGTTAAAGGAGCAACATGTTTGTGCAATTTCTAAAGATTTTAGTTCTGTTTTGAATAAGGGGTTGGAAAACAATTTTCTTGTTTTTTGTTTTTTATCCGATTCATCGATTAATCGAACAAATAATCGACAGATTAATCGATTATTAAAATAATCGTTAGTTGCAGCCCTAATGATGACAAAAGTAAATAAAAAGTTGGTTAATGAAATCTGGTCTTGCATAAACGTTATTGTCTGGCGCGCACTTGGTTATTTTCATAAGGCGATTTGATTGGCTGAAGTACACACTGGCGCTTGAAAAGTTGAGAAATTTTCAACTTCTGCCACAAGCAATGGCAGTGACGCAACATTGACGGATCCACAATTGTGACCAGTCACGGAAAGTAGGGACACAAGTCGGATCTGGGCATTTTGAGTTATTCACAGATTCTGAAAGTGCAGTTTCTAAGCTTTCCAACGATGTGTAACACATGGAAATCTGATAAGATTTGGAGAAGTTGTGGCCATTTGAATATAGGAACTCAGAAATACTCAAACCGAGAAAATCGAGACGAAAGGGACTCTTCTTTTCAGCTGGGGGAGACAATAGGGCTCATTTACATCTCATTTAGCTAAGCCATGCCCCCTGTAAAACCCTTTTTGAGATGTTCTAGCATCATATGTAGTATTTTATGACCAAATGACAACCCGCAAAAATAAACATGACTCTTTTACCTTTGTGGGGATCACAAGTCGAATCCAGTCTGTTTCAGATTATCCAATGTCCATATTTGTCCACAAATGCGTATAATCCGTGAAATATAGATTGTTTACATCAGATTTCGCATGAATGTCTGGTAATACAATATAATATATAATCTGAAGACTATTTAAATCGTAACATGTAAGGGTATATGAGCTTACATTCCGTTAAACACATGAACCCGCCTTCAAAGTTTGTATTTAAAATAGGGAAGTAGTATAATAGATCATCCAAACCATAGATATGTATATAAAGGCTAGATGGCTCAAGGCGGAGTCAGCTGTGTCGTCACTTGGCGGCCACCTTAGGTCAGTGCTGCCATAGTGCTGCTCCCTGCTGCTGTGGACGGAAGGTGAGTGACATACGCCAACTAAAATGCTCGTAACTTGCTGAATTCTTGACGGATTTACAAACGGTTTGGTTTTTTACAAACGTTATTAACGTGGCTATAATTATGGATGCTTTAACATGTTTCATGAATTTTTTATTTATTTTTAGTATACGTATTCAGTGTCATAGGTACATCTTTGACGTTTATAACAAACCAATCCGTTTGAAAATCGGTAAAAAATTAAGCAAGTTATGGTCATTTAAAAGTACCTGCATCATTAAAACTCAATGCTACGAGTGAGCGAGCGCCCTGTCCTAAGATGGCCGCCAAAATGCGGACGTTCCACTCAATTGGCCATCAGCGCGGACGAGCCATCTAGCCTTTATATACATATCTATGATCCAAACAGCGCCGTCGAAAACGTGACATCCTTTAGAGAGGTTACCAATGGCTCGCTCGTTCCTCCATCAGCCAATGACTTCATGGAAAATATTGATAGACAAAACATGTAGCCAATTATATGAAGAATACAACTATATCTGTGTAACTTCTGTGTGTTTGGACTCATGCTGCGCTGCAAGAACTGACATACAGATGACGTCAAAGTACCGCGAGAGCGAGTCGAAATTAAACTACTCCGTAAGATTTCTTGAAGAGCTCTCGCGGTACTTTGACGTCATCCGACTGCGGCGCCGCATAAAGTCAGTGACGCGGCTGACGTACGATGCGGCTGACTGTTATTTGTTCCGCCCCAGCTTCTTTTATTTTTCTTTTGTTTTGTGCGCCCGAGCTTTACAGTCTGGGGAGACGCAGGCTATAAGTTTGAAAAAAAAAAAAAAAAACTTAGCAAACATGTCTGAGGAACAGGGCAGCGCGTCACTACAGTCACGTGACTTCACGCTCGAGCCGGAAGAGAAGACAATGCTGAATAAAGTCGTAATTCTGCTATTTTTGGACCAAACTGTATTTTCGATGCATCAACACAATCTTACTGACCCACTGATGTCACATGGACTACTTTGATGATGTTTTTATTAACTTTCTGGACATGGAAACCATACATAGATTTTCAATGAAGGGGAAAGCTCTCGGACTAAATCTAACGATAAAACATCTTAAACTGTGTTCCGAAGATGAACGGAGGTCTTCCGAGTTTAGAACGACATAAGGGTGAGTCATTATTACATTATTTTCATTTTTGGGCGAACTATCCTTATTTAGTAGTCACGCTGTTCCCTTTGTGGGCGGAGGCGAAAACACAAGCTTATACAGTATGTAAATATACACACAGACAATGACGCCCCCCGCTGCACGCTAGAATCTCCGGAAAAAAAAGCCTATTTTAACCGCAAAATGTACGCTTTTAAATATACAAAAACTGCTATCTCAAACATGGAGAGGCTTCTTCGTGATCTCAACTAACAGATTCTGCAATAAAACGAAAATCACAAATTTCGAAAAAAAAACTTTGTTTCTCATTTTCTCGAAACTTGTGCTGCCGACTTGAGTCCCTGGTTTCCGTGACGGGTCACAATTCAGTTCGCCAACACATGACGTAAATGAGAAACGTTAAGGCTTGCGCCCCAGAATGTACCGTAAGAGATAAGCCTACGCAAAAAGCTTAATGTACTATTGAGACTAGGGCTTCACGATAAAAGATGGAGCGGCATTTACTACACAAAGATTCATTTCGCATTCATTATCACGGACGTATTGCCTGTGATAATGAATGCGTTATTGCCCAGCTTGTCAGTGAACCATGACTTTGTGTAGTAAATGCTGCCCCATCTGAAAGCAGCTGATGCCGATTTACTACCAACCAAGGAATCGGTTTTACTGACAAGATGTGCATGACAATGGCATGCGATTTATCGTGCAGGCCTAATTGAGACAACCCGTCACATGCTTCTGTTCCCAATTCCTATGACAGCTTTCCCCCCACAGACATCCTATATAACTACATAACATGCTGTGCAATGTTTTTGTATTTATACAGTAAAATGGTCACTAACTCAGTGTGAACACCGCACCACATAGCACGACACTGTGCCGAAACTAGCGCGTGAACGCTATAACCTGTTAACACGGGCAGCGAAAGATACTCTCAGCCTTCATGTCCAGTGCAAAATGGGCATGCGACAGGAACACACACAACAGAACGCCTCACACCTCTCTCTCTCTTTCTCCCTCAGCGCTGATCTGATATAAATAGCACTGCTCTGCTTCTCCGAAAAACTGCTCCACACCGCTTCATACCCTCCTTCTCCTCAAACCGCTCCCCCGTACAGTATAGATACCAGACAGCGGTAGAAATCATCTCCTCCCTCGGCTCTCCCTTATCACTAACACTGCCAAATGCCAGACCTGTCCATCACCGAGCAAACGCTCCCACACTGCATCATGGGAAGGGATGTGCACAAGCATGTTTCATTAGCAAGCTTGTGTGCTGCTTCTTGTAAACAGGCAGAAAGAAATCTTTGATCCAAAAATTTATTTATATCACCATCTCAGGAAGAAAATGTACAGTATGTAACTTGAGTGTTCGGTTAGCTTAATTAGTAGAGAAGTGCAAAGGTCAAGGGTTCGGTCCCGAGTAACACACAAATTGATTAAACGTAAACCTTGTAATGCACTGTAACTAAGTCACTTTGGATTAAAGTGTCTGCCAAATGCATAAATGTAAATCTAATGTAATCCCACACATAATGTATTTGTGCTGCAGATATGAATGCTGACTCGAGTCGTGTGGCTTAAAGAAAGCGGTGCCATTACTCAAACACATACAGTCCATCTCATTCCCTTATAATGTCTCCTGTTACACCTAACGCTCCTGTTTAAGTGCAGTGATTATACAAGCCCCGCAAATATGAATTCATTCATCTAGAAGGTGTTTTCATAGACTGTCCATTCATAGATTGATCATATATTTCTCCACTAAAGCACATCATATATTACACGTGAAACCTTCACAGCGTTCAAACACAACAGAGACAGAAGTGTCCAATGAATAGAGCTGCAAGCGAACGAGACAACAAGAATGACTTGTAAAGAAAAAAAGGAGCACAGCAAAATGTGTTAAATAAAGAAATATATAACACAAGCACGCTGGAGATCGCCATGTACCGAACATATACAAGAACATAAAGATTGAATAACCCATTCAATCACTCTCTCACATACAACAAAAACTGTTTTGTAACAGTCTGCAACTTTCCTTGCTATTTTTCCATTGATTCTGTCAATTTAGCATACTGTAATTTACTGTGATTATGTATAGAAAAATGTGTTAAAATTAATGCATTAATTGACCGTATCCCCTGACCCATATGCAAATTATGGAGAACAGACGGCACAATAATAAAGGACAGTGTTTCCCACACATATACTTCACTTTGGCGGGCCACCCAGGAATATTAACAACCGTCTAAGTATATCTGGCATCAAATTTGGTCTTTTTTTGTTCTTTTGTGATTATGACACTCTTTGATAATGATATTTTGCTCGAGCACAATTCGTCTCTCCCGAAGAGTTTGGTGTGCGTTCGCGTGCTCTGTTTCTCAATGAATTGGGTGCGATGCTAAGTGAGCATTGTATGCAATTTTTTTGAACTTAGGCAGAGTTGTATGTACTAGATGTCTTTGCGAGCATATGGTTGTCCTTTTAAATGCAAATGAGCTGACCCCTTCTGACATCACAAGGGGAGCCAAATTTCTATTACCTATTTTTTCAAATGCTTGCAGAGAATGGTTTACCAAACTAAGTTATTGGGTTGATCTTTTTCACATTTTTTAGGTTCATAGAAGCACTAGGAACCCAATTATAGCACTTAAACAAAAGTCTGATTTTCATAATACGTCCAATAGTTAATCGGGTCTGGGTTGGTATAGTTTGGTTACTTGGGTCCTGGGTCTGATTAACATTGTGTGTAAAACCCAAGTGTGCCGCAAAAGCACCGGTCACATTTATAATCTCTACACCTGTTTATAATCTATAGACCTGCACGGTCTATCATTAATATACTATACATATTATTGTATTCAATACAAAAGTTTGATAAAAGGGGTCAACTATATAGACCAGCCTGATCTCATGAATTTCCGTGGGATAGTCACAGAATTTTTTGCTAATTTTTCCGTGGCATTCTCACGGATTGGTTACTCAACTGTTTTTTATTTTTTATTACCATTTTTCGCTTCAGTTTAGGGTTAGATTTACATAAAATGACATCCCTACCCAAACCCAAATCTAACGCCAACGCCAGGTGACAATGTTTAAAGTTTAGAAAATATAAAAGAATAAATCTGAAAAAATAGTATAAACCAATATTTATAGTGACATACTAACGCAAACACCAAATCTAACCCTAAACCGAAGCAAAAATGGTTTGAAAATAG
The DNA here is from genome assembly GCA_025389145.1 of Misgurnus mizolepis. NCBI lineage: Eukaryota > Metazoa > Chordata > Actinopteri > Cypriniformes > Cobitidae > Misgurnus > Misgurnus mizolepis. The sequence continues at coordinate 27,637,724 of JAIFKI010000002.1, read as the reverse complement.
GAAAAAGCAATAGAGTAACCAGTCCGTGAGAATGCCACGGAGAAAGACAGTCCGTAGCAGGGCCATGGAAAAATGCGGAGATCCATGAGAATGCTACAGAAAAATAAGCAAAAAATTCCGTAACTTTGTGAGATCAGGTTGATATAGACACATTCAGACACATTGGTATAATTCATTGTCTTCGAGTGGTTTATGGTTAAAAAAACACATTATTTAACACATACTGTATATTTTTGCAGCTCCAGATTTCCCTATCTTCCTGAAACGCACAAATTTGAAAAGCTCAGTGCCCCTGATTGGCCCGCTAATTTGTATTGACCTGAATACCTCTGACGACAGTCGGAAATGTGACGCTCCTTTCCATGTTTGAAAGATTCGCACACAATGCAATGCTAACAGGAGTTAACTTGCAGGCTGTGTAAGTCAAAGAGGGAGGAATTGTGATAATGTCGGTCTTGTCTACATCACCAATCCCAGTACGTAAACTGTTGCCTACAATCCGTGTGTTCGTTGTAGGCCAAGAAAAGAGATTGACGTCGGAGACGATAACTCGCGTCATCATTTACTCTGGGGTTTGTACCTTTTGCATATTGTTAACATGTACTAATACACACCAAAGAAAAATTTAAAATCTTGAATACTCTTTAATTGATTCAACCCTATTCTTTACAAATCCAAATCACTGTAACATTAACTATCATTCATTGCTATGCAAAAGTGAACAAATGCACGTGAAAAAGTACAGTTCAGAATGATTTAACTGTTAACAGAGCTAGACAAGGCTGCTGTCAAAGCCCACAGGCATGTGTGCACACAGAGAGAAAATGCTTAAATGAATGAATGAATGAATGAATGAATCAAGCACAGACGTGAGAGGGTGATGAATGAAAGAGGGCGAGTAAGAGGTAGTGAGAATGAAACCAGCAGTGCTTACCTGAAAGAAGCCGGGAGGTATGGGTCCTCCGGGCATGCCGTCATTTGGAGGCATGTTGCCCATTACAGGGCTGGGGGCGGCTGCTGCACTCTGGGAAATGAAGAGAGAGCGAAAGAATGAATACAGACTGATAATAAAGAGATGATGCTTTATACTTCAACATAATGCATATTTTAAATAATAATTAGGGTTGCTCCAATATCATTGTTGTCCAAACAAAAATTAACAAAGCTGTGCCTAATTTCACTGTAAACCATAGCCTTTTGTAACTTATTGCTTTCTATCTGATATTGTATGCCCAATATTGTACCCATGTCTTTGTTTTGGCGAGTCATTATGTGCTTTGTGTGCCAAATTTCTTGACTCCCCTCAAACCGGAGATTTAAATTCCCACTGTGTAAGTCAAACAGATATAAGACTTCCTTTACTCCTGCAATCATGTTTTCAGGACTTATGAAATGCACATTATTGTGTGTGTGTGTTGTGTTGTTATAACAATATAACAAATTGCCTCTCGGGGACAATAAAGTCAAGAAAGTATTTAATTATTTTACTTAGAAAAAAACGAATGATGCAACAGACATTACACAGCTCTGTGCCTTCACACAGTTAGGTAATAAACAGTTTCAGTTTAATAGCCTTTACGTTATGTTATATAGCCGATATGCTGATGGTTTTGAATTGATACAATGCAGCATTTTTTATAATAATAATGTTTATCGAAATGTATATCTAAAGAGAAAGGTGACTACAACAACAACATTAACAATGAGACAAATTTCAGCAAAAAAATTCACTTAATTTAAATTTAGTGAATTCGGACTGAATATCTTATAAAATAAAGATTTTTTTAATATTTAATCCTTCATACTATATTTATATACCATGGTATTTGCATGGTACTTCTCGGCAGAAATAAAAAAACTTTGACACCATGGTGATATGCCAAAGTAATGGGCTTATTAAAGGGCCAGGTATACTTTTCCGTGTCTGGCTAAGCACGGATGGCCGTGTTCGACATGTACGCAATACAAATGATTTCTTATTAAAATTATTACTCTACCAGGCCGTCAGGGCAGCACTGATTCACAACATTAACAGTACATTAAAACATTTTGGATAGAAGAAGAAAAGTAGCGGATTCACCCTTGCAAACTAAAGTTAGAACAAACAACAAGAAAACAAAGAACAGGAATTCTTTGGGAACAGGAACATTATGCTCCACAGCTTTCTGTTCTTTGGAAGAAGTGAAAATAAAAGAAGAAAAGATGATGGTGTGTTTGTGTGTGTGCAAACGCTATTTCCTTTGTGTTATTGTTTGTAGTGGAGTGTCCTGATGAAAATGACATCATGCGGCAGTGTTAATACACGGACTGCCCTAGCATACCTTCAAAAAGAATAACTGACCATCCAAGCAAAGCGCTTGTATATTTATAGCCTATTACACCTCCTCACCAATCCACTCCTAAACGGACCAATAATACCGTCAGACATTTATTTGCATCAGAAAACCCTGCTCATGTATCTGTGTACAGACTTCTCCTCGTAAAGGGACATAAAACAAGCAAACAGTACCAAAGCAGGCTCAAGTGGCATCTACTAAGCTAGTGAAACACTTAGAGACAGGGGCCCTCGTCCCTCTCTTGGCCCCGATCCCTCTCTCTTTAACTGTCTGTGCTGCTGGGGGCTTGTGTGTTTGCCAGCTTAGTCTATTCTATGAGAGAGAAAGCGCGAGCGAGTAAGAGAGGGAGAGAGAGCGAGATGGCGAGAGAGAGAGAAAGAGAGAGAGAAAGAGAGGATTAAAGAGCAGGAGCTGGCAGTCGGTTCACACACACCCTCCCCCTGCTGTAACTCAAACCTCTCTACATCCACCGTACAAACAGCTACACCACCCCTGACCTTACACACATTCACACAGACAATCCCTCTCTCTCTCTTATACCAGACCTCAAAGACATACACAAACTAACACAATCTCCTTTATACCTACTTACAGTACGTACTATGGTGACAGGGGGTGGAGCTTAACGGGTGTCAATCTTACACACACACACACACACTCCTGGAACTGAAAGCTATATAAGCGTTCCATTGATGTACGATTTGTTAGGATAGGACAATATTTGGCTGAGATACAACTATTTGAATATCCGCAAGAGTGCAAACAAAAAAAGTGATATATTTACAGTAGGAAATTTACTAAATATCCATCTTTACTTAATATCCTAATGCTTTTTGGCATAAATATACCCGTGCTACATAGTTTTGTGGTCCAGGGTCACAAATAGAATACGACATATAAAATATGCACAATATAAACAACTATATTCAATTATATTATATTGTATAAGCTAACATACATTTAAATAAACATAAACACTGCAATGACTTCATGCAATGAGATAAAATAGCATTGTGTTTTAAATATAGGGGTGGTTTCCCAGACAGGGATTAGCTTAAAGGGAAAGTTCATCCAAAAATGAAAATAATGTAATTAATGACTGACCCTCATGTCGTTCCAAACCTGTTAGACCTCCATTCATCTTCGGAAACATGGTTTAAGATGTTTTAGATATAGTCTGGAGCTTTCTGACCCTCCATTAAAAATGTATGTTAGGGATGCACCGATACCGATACTGGCATCAAGTATCGGCCTCGATACCACATTTTCTAAAGTACTCGTACTCGTTAAAAGTCCCCCGATATCAGGGATCGATACCACGGTCTGAGAAATGTCTATGTTTGAGCGGCGTGTAAGGGGTTAATGCCTCTTGTGTTGTCCAAAGAGGCAGAGTTTACAACAAACTGGAAAACTAGTCCCTTGTTTTTTTGTTAAATTATATGACTAAAGCTGTTACCTGTCAATTTAAATCATGTTTTTATTAAGTACTCGGTATCGGTATCGGCAAGTACTGAAATGCAAGTACTCGTACTCGTATACCAAAAAAGTGGTATCAGTGAATCCCTAATGTATGTACGGTATACTGTCCATGTCCAGAAAGGTAATAAAAACATCATAAAAGTAATCCATGTGACATCAGCGGGTCAGTTGGAATTTGTTGAGGCATCGAAAAAACATTTTGATCCAAAAATTACAACTTTATTCAGTAGTGTCTTCTCTTCCACGTCTGTTGCGAATGCGGGTGCACAGTGACACTTCTGACTTACGACGCTGTTGACGTGTTATCCTCAGACATGTTAGCGAATATTTTTTTTTTACTTACAGCGTGCGTCTCCCTCAGACTGTAAATGAAACTCAGGTGCAAAAAAGCTGGGGCGCACCAGATAACACGTCAGCAGCGTCACAGCAGTCCCGGAAAGAGAAGACAATGCTGAATAAAGTCGCAATTTTTGTTATTTTTAGTCCAAAAAGTATTTTTGATGCTTCAACACATTCTATCTGACCGACTCATGTCACATGGACTACTTTGATGATGTTTTTATTACCTTTCTGGACATGGACAGTAGACCGTACATAGATTTTCAATGGAGGGTCAGGAAGCTCTCGGACTAAATCTAAAACATCTTAAACTGTGTTTCCAAATATGAACGGAGGTCTTATGAGTTTGGAACGACATGAGGGTGAGTCATTAATTACATTATTTTCATTTTTGGGTGAACTATCCCTTTAAGCCAGGACTAGACCTTAGTTTAATTATGAAATATAACTAGTTTTAACAAACATGCCTTACTAAAAACATTACTTGTCTGCATTTTGATGTAAAACAAAGGGCACTGATGTATTTAAAGATTTTTCAGTGCAAGTTGTTTTCAGTTTGGACAGTTCTTACATTTAATTTAGCCTAGGACTAGTCTGATCCCTGTCTGGGAAACTGCCCCATAGTGATCTACATAAAATATATGTTGTTTCAATAAAAAAAAAATCAAGGTTCTTAACGCTTTCCTCGCCATTGACTAGTTAACTCGTCAATTAAGAGAAAACGCTTTCCTGCCAATGACAAGAATTTCCGGCATTTTTTTTTAAAGCATTTTTGAAAGCAGAGGGTGTGTTCTTTCTTTTGACTTATTACACGGCTCTCTGGAATGCTTGATTCTGATTGGTCAGTTAAGACATTTGCAGGTTCGTTCTTTTCAAATAATAACCGCTCCAAAGTAATAACGCATAGCTGGTACTACTTGTACGATTTAAATCGCTCCGCGCCAATAAAGATTACTGTTTGGCGCCATCTTGTGACAAACACTGGACAACCACAACATTTTGACATTAATTTTAACATGTACGGAAAAAACAAAACATTTAAACAGTGAATAGAAGAACGAACAACGACAAGACACAGAGAGCTTACTGAGACTGAACTTGACAAAATAGAGCATGACAGCTACGAAGCCAACACACAAAAAAATACAGAATGGGCATTAAAACTTCTCAAAGACTGGCTAAAACAGAAAAAATGGAGACAGACAAGTATGAAGCAGAGGATCTTAATAAGGTATTACGATCATTTTATGCATCTGTGCAAAGTTTCGCGGAAGGATAAAAATGTTAATTTAAAACAAATATGCCAATAAAATGTTTCAAATTCATATTCATGTCCAGTTTTTTTTCTTATGTGGCAAGTAGCCGTGTAATAAGCGCGTCGGGTCCTGATCACACTGTCGGGGCTTATTTCCCGATAACTACCGGCTGCCTCTACACTATCCCTTACATATTGTATGTTTATAGAATTAAAGAAGAACATTTTCTTGTATACATTAAACTTTTGTGAAAATCATGAAAAATTTAATGTTAAAGGCTCTTTATGAAACCATACAGACCTTATTTGAAACCTTTATCTTTAAGAGCGCAAGGTATCTTCAAACTTTACATTTCATTTAAGTAAATTAATTTGTTAAAGTCAACTGGTCAAAAACGTCATAGAGGAACATGCCAGATGTTGCATATAAATAAATTAGTGTATAACATGAATAAAATATAAATATCCTTTGTTTTTAATTGCTTTTTATGCCAGCCAAATTCACAAAACACTGAGATATCATCTTATATCAAAAATATCAAAGTTTAGCTGTATTTCAGCTATGCCACCCATCCATAACACACACAAACATAGGTAAGATTGCAGTAGAGTTTACTCATACCCACACACACACACACACCAATATTGAACACTGGTACCAATCCAGGGTCTGGTTCCTGTTCTGCTCAGAGATCCAAATCTGTGGGCCTTTTTAAAGCTGGTACATAGAAATACTGCCTGTGCCACACACACACACACACACACACACACACACACACACACACACACACACACACACAGTCCCTCATGCCAAACCCAACCAATCCTAGCTAGCACAGTCATACAGGGGGCGTGTGGTGAACCGTAACCCGGGGCGACCAGAGAGTATTAATGCTCGCTTTTACGAGGAGAGAGAGAGACTGTGGTCGCTAGATATGCCTTAACACACATGCACTTAAACACACACACAAAATGCTGTGTGTACTGCGGACAGAGGGGAGGAACATCACAACTGGAGTGTGTGTGTGTGTAATGCGGCTTGGTTCAGGTGCATAAAGAAAGAAAGAAAGAAAGAAAGAAAGAGAGAGAGAGAGAGAGAGAGAGAGAGAGAGAGAGAGAGAGAGAGAGAGAGAGAGAGAGAGAGAGATTGGAGGAGGAGGAAGAGGGGGTGAAAGAGGCCTCCTTCGCCTTGTTGCCATGACAACTCCGACCTCAGCTCTCCCTCTCCAGTGCCATTAAAACCCTCAGGCCGTCAATCACCCGCCGGTAAGGAAAGCGCGCGCTTGCGAGTGTGCTTGAGAAGGGAGGGACCGAGCTTTTCAGCGCTCGACTCATTTCTCACTGATTACTGCCATCATCTAATCAAACCATTAAACAGCAGCTCATTTAGGTATGCACACCTCTACACAAGCCACTAAATAACAGTACTCGTGTAAACATAAACACGCGCAACATTCACATGGGTTTTACATTTCCATGCGGTACTCAATACCAACTGCACGAGTAAACAAACACTCGAGCACACGCGCATAACACATGGATTTTACATCTCTTGACACCAGTTGTTAACTAATATTCGTACCCTGAGCACATAAATAAAAAAACACAAATACATTAAAAAAAACACAGAAGTAGTAACAGATTGTAATACCAGGGTGCTGTAAGGTAACACCTGAAGTTTCGGTCTCTTTGACTTGGTTATGTTAAATGCATATATATTTTTCTATCAAATCAAAATTGAAGTTTACTGGCTTTATTATAAATATGTTAGCATTAAGGATATCTAAATACAAGTATGCTCAAAAACAGAAACATTTAGAAGATGTACGCATTTAAAACGTAAAGGTGCTCTTAGTGAATTCACGCGTTTTAGGCCATAAGACATTTTTTTGTTTCATACAGTAAACATCTCCTCACTATTTGCTAGCTGCCTGTTCACTGAACACACTGTAAAAAAATGCGGTCTCTGTAGACAGCCCAGGCTCCACAAACTGCAACAAAAACAAAGTGGTCAAACCTACCACCACGAAACATAAAGTGTTCCAGCCAATAAAAAACAAGAAGGATTTGGGAGTGTGGGTTGGGCGCGTACAAAAGGGAGGAAGAGGGGAGGAGTTAGCTATGCTCCATTTTATTTGACAACACTTCGAAAGACAACAGAAGTGACGTCACACAGATTCGCTTAGAGCGCCTTTAAGAGTCTCTAACTTTTTTAAATTTTACTTCGGATTAATGATTTTTATGACATAATTCTGCACTTTGGCTTCTCATCAGTTTCCAGGCTGTGAGGTAAACTATACGTTACTGGCTACTTTAAAAGGGGGATTGGCCACCACAAATACTTAAGAGGCCTGGGCTTACTTCTAAAGCCGAAGGTATCAATTTTTGTCATCAGGAGGGTCCGCGGTCGTCTGCGTGCACCGTCGCATGCTGCCCAAAATTGAATTCGCTTAGAGCGCTTTTGATTTTTTTAAAAAATGAATTATCTGTAAACTTCATTATTTAAAATAAAAATGTGCCCGTAAAATCTTTAAAGGTGCAGTGTGTAAATTTTAGCAGCATCTAGTGGTGAGGTTGCGAATTGCAACCAACGGTTCAGTCCACTGCTCAACCCTTACTTTTGAAACGCACAGAGAAGCTAAGGTAGCCGCCACCGGAAAAACAGTCATCTTTGGAGACAACTTAGTAAAAAAGTTTGTCCATTAAGGGCTTCTGTAGAAACTGCCGGCACAAAATGGCGACTTCCACGTAAGGGACCCTTGGTGTATGTAGATAAAAAAGTCGCATTCTAAGGTAATAAAAACATAATGGTTCATTACAAAAAGGTCTTTATACACTTCTAATGATATAGTTTTGTATATTAATTTGCATTTCTGTCAAGAGATCCTTCTAAAAATTACACACTGCACCTTTAATAAAAACGCTAATCTCATTCACTCCTCAAAATGATCTCTCTTTACTACAAGTCATGGGGAAAGGCGAGGGGGCGGGGCCTGGCAAAAGATTGCAGTGATTAGCAAATAACAACATGATGACCCAACTTCCAATGATCGAATAAATTCTCGTTGTACAAATTGAAGTCCCGCCCACCTTCTTTTTGTGATTTCATAAGCCGTTTCAGTCTGATATAAATCGCGGCGAGGGAAACATTAGATAAACGCTACTTCCGTTATATTGTAACTATAAAAATTACTATGAATGGTACTGCTTAATAAAGATTTAATACAGTTTAATACAGTAATACTGCCAAAAACTAGCTGTTTTTGATAAACAATGTAGAATTGAAAAGCACTAATGTAAATTAAACTAATCATTTATACTGCCATAATAACCTTTTCCATAAAATATTCAATTAAACAATGTCACTAACCATAGTGTTACTTTGGTAACATGTCTATAAAAGCCATATAAAAACCATGCTGATCTTGATAAGTAGTAACATCTGACTCAGTCCCTGTTCTTGTGGTTTAAATGGCACACTATGAGTTATTTATTACATTTTCCCGTCCTCATCACACAGGTGGGTCAAGTTTCTCTTGAATCCAGCTCTGACGTCACTCTGACGAACTCCTACCCACAAACAAACATCTTAAAGAAACTATGCTCCTTAAAAAAAATCACTGAATTTCCTTTTTCTAATCATGTACATTTCAAGCTGCAGTGTTAAATGAATTCGTGTCACCAGCCCCGTGGCATCTCTGAACGACTGTCTCCTGTAAATACACTCTTCGGTGAGGACGAACCTCTGAGCGGACGCACAGGTTATTAAAAATGATTCAGCGGGCGAGAGTGCAAAGCTGGAGGTGAGAACCAGACCCTTTGGCTCTGTCCAGCGTCCTTAACCTTTCTACATCACCACCTCTCCAACTCTCCTGATAGCGTTCTCTCCGCCAGCTTTAATGCTCCTCTTGCATCCGTGCTTCAGTCCATTTTCACTCTTTCTCATACTCTCCTGTATAGATGAAGTTGAGTCTATAAAGATTAGCTGGAGAGACCTGCATGCATAATGAACCTGCTGGCGGACAGATGTGCCGTAGCTCAAAGACTAAATATGTGTGTGAGATAGACATCTGTGAGTCCAGCGACTACAGACTCTCCAAACACCTCAAAAACCCAAAGATCTCAACATCTGAACATCAAGTCTCTCTATTAAACATTGCCTGCAATGAACCAATATATGCTTTAGTATAAAATGGATGGTAATAGTCCTGTATGCCGACTGGTCAATGTAGTGTTAAAATAGTAACACATAATAGTAACTACAGTATTTTCCAGACTATAAGACGCACTTTTTTTTATAGTTTGGCTGGATTCTGCGACTTATAGTCAGGCGCTACTTGTAAGTCAGTATGAATTAATTTTGACATATATGAACCACGAGACAACATTACCGTCTAGAGCTGCGAGAGTCCGCTATATGCTGCTCTTGTATTTATGTATTGCAAACATACCTTACAAAAAACACTATAGGTGTGCATCTTAAGATGTTACTGATATATGTTAAAATTAAACAGGACAAGGTGTTTTTAAATTAAAGCAGCTCAAACATGCATTTTAGTCTGGGACTAGGATAAGCCCTGTCTGGGAGACCGCCCCCAAAAGAACTAAGTGTCCACTAAATTGGTGTGCCCTTTAAAATTGGTGCAGCCTGCTGAAATACACATCCATGGCAAAGAGACACAGAAGTATCAATAGCGTTGGGCTAAGTGAAACGCCATCTTCATCCTTGTTTTAGCTCGCATATTCATTAACATAGTCATATTCCTCACCTTCTTCATCAAGCCGGCGCAAACATGGCCCGTACTCCCAACCTTCTGCGAAACGGTCACTCACATATTACCGCATTACATGATAATTGGACCAGCGACAGCAGGTTAACCAAAGCTGTCTGCGCGAGCCAAAACACGTTAATCAGGTCGTTTCGTACGGGTCACACCTGCGGCCAGGAAGCGGCTTTCGCACGAGTACACCGATGCCCCCGAGCTTGTCCGTTCACAGGCCAGCGAACACTGACCCACTCGTTCTCACCTTCCGCAGATAAGACGCAGAGATAAATACCTGTGAGGGAAAACACGAAACAGATTCCGCCTCGGAAAACTTAACTCGGCGCTGTGAACTGCTGCTAATGAGGGTGACGTGCTAAAGTGCTGTACCAGAATGAAAGAGAGACACAGGGGTGAAAGCCAGGCCTTGTAGCCTTTCATTAGACCAGTGACAGCCCCACAGGGAGAATACTATGTCAAAGCCCTCTGTGAAACAAAAGAAATCAGGGGACAGAAACGGCTGCCAAGACCACACTGCTAATTGGAGATAATTAATGCCATTAATTAGGCACTGAGAGGGATGAGAGGGAGGGGAACAGTTACACAGAAGAGAAACAGGAGAGGATGGAGAACCGATCCGGAAGAGTGCTAAGACGTTTCTGGTTTGCGCTCAAGCTCTCAGATTCCGCTATGACCCGGGTAAAAGAGGGATGATGGCACCTCGGAGCACAACTTTTGGCACGTGGAAATCCTCTAGTGCACTTTTAAACTCACAAGGAAGATTGCAGGGAAAGTTACAGGCGATTAAAAGACAAGTGAGCAGATGCACACAAGGCATTTTGTGTACACTGGTTGCTTAACATTTAATTCCACCTGCAAACACACAGGTAAGGGCTGGTAAAACATACTATTCAGATGAATTCATTTCATATACACTACTACTCGTGGCAGAAATTGTTTCAACTTTTCAAGCGCCGAGGCAGGCTTAAGCCAATCAGATCACCTTATGCAAAGCACCTAGTGCAGGACGCAAGGCTTGCAAAATTTTAAAATCCCTGGTAGGCACTCATCAATTTTTAGTAGGGCAAAATAAATGCAAGTAGCCCAAATAAAAACGACATCATTTATAATGTAGAATATTGAAAATTCCTGGACTTCCATGCTAGCTGTTCCTGCTCATCTCCAGACTGGATCTACTCACCATTTAATATGGTTTAATGTGTCACAAAACTCACAGTTTGGATCATGTAGTGCCCTATCTTGCACCCAGCGCTATTGACTTTGTCAGTGACGCATGTATCATTCGTATTTTGCACCGGCGCACAGGTGGTTTTTCCCTCCACAGAAGCACGTTGGCAAACTAGGGAATAACCTTGCGCTCCCTGGGCGGTTCAGTGCAAAAAAGGAGGCGTGTTGCGGCGCAAACCATCCCTGATGCTATTTTGCAGTTTCAAAAAACAATTGCGCCACTGACCAGAAAAAACTAGTCTAAAGTCAGTGGCGCGTTGTTCATTATGCTATTTTAAAGGCGCATGCTTGACCATAATGTATAGCGTGCACAACGCCACACACTTTGCTTATCTAATCTACACAGATGCAAGAGTTATTTTTGCAAATCATAAATTGATACAATAAAACGATTAACACATGAGATAAGGGAAAACATTGTGGTGAGCATTGTGTTGATAGTTTTTATTTATTTTGTGTGGCTGCGTTAAAAAACTATCATGCAAATAACGATTAAAATATTTTCATAAGTTTGTTGTGTGGGTTTATTACGTTTATTTTATGTAAATAATAATTAAAATGTTTTCATAAGAAACCTTAATGTATGTGAACTTGATTTGTAAGTGTACTTTGGGGTTGAACTGCTTGTGTTTCTTGGCTTTCAGCTGTGAGGGTGGACGCAGCGATGTCCTCTGCTGGCGTCAGGTGCTGTGTAGAGGCAGATCCACCTCCCGTTACACGGCGTGCCCGATTTATGCTGGCAAGCTTGGGATTCCCCCGTCTCCTGACATCATTGTAGTGCTTGCGGCGCAACGTCCTGGGGATGCCAGCTGATGAGACAATTGTGGCTATTTTCTCCCACGCCTGTTTAACGGACGCTGATTTGGGCGGGTTCTCCCATTCCCATACAAAACAACTTCTCTGTATTTATCTGCTCTGACAAGAACGTCGGTCTCCTCGGCTGTGAACCGCTCCTGGTGTGCGCCTGGTAAATCCGTCATAATAATAGCAACCCGCCATGGAACTTGCGCCCTTGCGTTTAAAGGGAATGTTGAATGACGTTCTGATTGGTTTATTTGACGTTACGCCCAAACCACACCTATGAATAATGAACCTACTTCAGACCAACCCCTTATTGATTTGCGCCTGGCGCAAGAGTTATTTCTCCCGCCAGGAAAATAGCAACAGCGCCCAAGATCCGCCCACAAAGTCACTTGCGCTTTGCGCTTCGCACTTGCGTTTCAGATCGTTAAAATAGGGCCCATAATGTTTTTTTCCAGTTACAGATTGGATAATTTTTTCGATCAGAAAAATAGGGGCTACTTTCGCTTTAAGAGCGAGTTCTGCATGGAACCACATAGGACTGTAGCCTAATGTCACAAATTAGATTTCTTCTCAACTGATTATGTTCACTTAAAGACATAAATAATTGTTTTTTACTGGAATACATGTTTAGATTGTTTTGTGTGTGGGTTAAAACATGAGAATGAATTTTGTGTGCCAGCACATTTACCCAACCAAATCTGTGAGAGAATGCAAAAGCATTAAAAAAGCATTTTCCTCCCTAAGATAAAGATTGTTGTGGGTAACACTAGCTACACAAGCCATCGCTAACACAATTAAACCAGCATCTATTAGCTGCCTTTTTGTGTTGTGTTGCAGTCCACTATGATTGGCAGTTGGGAATCTTCAGACACGCCCTCTCGTCAAGCGTAAACGCAGACGTCCCGTGTAAATGTACTGTTATGATACATATTTAAGACTCTTAAATACTTCTAGGTCAATATTCAAAGTATGTCTACTGCACAAAATATCAGATTTCTTTTCTTCCATTAAAGCACAGACAATGCTCTTTTGAAAATTACATCAGTGGGATAACATGGTGCATCAGGTTTTGCACTTGCAAAGCCCCTGTCAGCGCTTTTCTTTCATTTTTCACTTAAATTGTTTTGCTGATGATATCATTTGTAAAGAAAAGAGATTAAACACAATTTAAATAGTGGTTCAAGTCATTGCCAGCTCTGCAAAACATGATTTTAGATAAACCATTTTGGCACACTGCTCCTTACAATAAGTCTTGGGCATGATCGTTTCACAAATATTCAATAATAAACACAATGCAGATTATTTCTTAAGTAAAAAAGACCCGGACCGGAGTATTCCACAAATCCTTTTCAGGTTTGCAGAGTGACATTACCGCTGTTGTAAATAAAGAGGGACATTGTTGGCCATCAAGATACAAGGCTATTTCATTCTGTAGTGTTTCTGCTAAAATACAGCCTAAATTACCCAATAAGATATTAGCATAAAAATTTACGAAAGCATGTTGCTTCCTGATCCTTTGGTTTGTAACGAAAGAATGTAGGACACCTTTCGCCATCATTTCTTTATTCTGCTCCAGAAATGTGCAAATCTATTCAAATGTAGCAACCTTGCAAAACGTTCAAGGCGGACGAGAAAAAAATGAAACTTTTAAAAACCCTTTTCTGAAGCTTCAACAGAGCGTTTGTTTCAGTGTGGTAAGCAAGTGAGCACTTTTTTGATTTGTGAAGGCGACAGAACAGACAAGAACATTGTTGAAGGAAGTTACTGTCCTCCAACCTGACCAGAAGAATTTAATAAGAGCAATTCTCATGTACAATATGTCCTGCGGGCATAATTGAAAACGAAAGCATTTCAAATCAACTAAATACAAGCTGTCTGCTTCCTTGCTCCCTCTTGTTTTGTCATTTATCAGCACCTCGTAAAATTGCGTTCATCTTCATGTCTGTTCTGTCATTTCTAACAGCAACATTTTATCATCACAGTCCCGGTGTAGTCCCAGGATCAGCAAGAGACTATAGAAACATAATGAGCTCAACTTATGATGACGTGTGACTTGTTTGGATAGGCACATATTTAGGGTTGCAAAAACTTTCCATGGAATTAATACGAATATATGGGAATAAAAGGGCATTATTGGGAAGAATATTCTGAAAGATTCTGGATCAAATAAAATCAGGCTTGATGAGTGCAAGTATCAGAATTCTTTGATAAATAAAAAGATCTAAAAAAATTTAACAATTTGTTAAAAATAAAAATCTTTAGTTACAAAACACTCTACCGTTTACAATTTTGGGGAATTTTTTTTCTTTCCACTTTGTTAACATCATTTTTAAAATTTGTATTACCTTGCATGCATGTCTGCTTATGACAAAACAAAATATTTATTTATGTTTGTATATGATAAAGTTTATACAGGGTTCCCACACTTCAAATTTAAGGACTTTTCAAGGACTTTCCAAGGACTTTCCAGGTCCAATAACCTCAAATTCAAGGACTAAATGTGGGGACACATTTCAAGTGAGATTAAGGTTACATCGTGTTACCTTTAAAGATATATTGTTACAGTTCCCTTTCGAGGGAACTCGTGCTGTGTCACTGCGGTGACACTTTGCGGACGCCTCCAGGGGTAAGTGCGTTTTAATGTGTATATAAAATTCAACCAATGGTGAGGGGTTTAACGACAAAGCAAGTGTGACGCGGGAGCCAGAAAGTATATCGCTATCTGAAACATTCCCAAAGACGGCGTTACAGGGACGCAGGAAGTATAGGGAGACGAGGCGTCTTGTTCCCTTCTCAGGGAACAACAGTTACATACGAAACCAGAGAGGTTTTCATGTGTCAAACACAACTATGCAAAAAGCTTTTTTGTATGAATCAACATTCGCATACAGAAGATATAAGCATTTAAAGCGAACAGTTTAGCAAGTGTGCTTAAAAAGTCTAGAAATGTTATGATATTATCCTGCACTACACAGGGAATAATATGGACTTTGTTCCAGAAAACATCTTGCATAAAATAGATTCCAGCACTTTCAATGACCTGTATCTATGCATGTTTCAAAAACTTCCCAGAGCCTTGAATTCCCCCCCCCAGAATCACAAACTTTCAAGGATTTCAAGGAACCCTGTTTATATAAGTTTCTCTAAATTTTCAAATAATTCACACAAATTCCTATAAATTCCTGTTAAGTTTTTATTTTGGAATTTTCCAAAACCCCCCAGATTAAGTTCCCATGAAAAGTTTCCAGAAATGACATGACATGACTAATGGCGCATTTCCATTGCATAGTACCTCATGGTTTGGTTTAGGTCGGGTTAGCTTACTTTTGGGGGCTTTTCCACTGGGTGTAGTACCCGATACTTTTTTAGTACCACCTCAGACGGGGTTCCAAGTGACCCGAGCTGATAACATGATGCGAAAATACTGTAGATCCCCGATTGATCTGAGAGAATCATCACTACCTTCCTGCTAGCTTGCGCTGTCTCGAGTAAACCTGTTGTCATCTGTGGTTTGCTTAAGTTCCCAAACTCCCTTTTAGCGATGAAAAACATGCACAGGTTGTGTATCAGGAACACCATTCAGACTTTAAGTTTGTGGCGGGACATTCACGACGCACACGTTCGCCACAGGTGTTTGTACAGAAATGGTCATGTGAGACAGACGTAGTGATAAACGCAATGTGCAAACATCTATTTATGGTGGTCAATTTTAATTTAGTGGCGGACTGAGAAATAAATACATTTATGGGAATGTACAATGACTCTCTTACTTGTATGACGTCATGGCAGTAGGCAGCGTAAATATAACGACACGATACAATCCATCCCACTCCGAATTGTTACTAAACTCGATGGAAAAGCTAACGAAGCCAAAGTGAGGTGAGCTGACCAGACCTGACTAGCACCAAACCGTGGGGTACTATGTAATGGAAAAGGGGCCTAAGTTTCCAATTTGGAAATTTGCCCGAAACTCTCCGCCCCTTTGCAACCCTACACACATGACATGACTAATACACAATGTCAATGACCAAAAAGTCACTTAAACAACATAACACCTCATAAGTGGGTTTTTGAGAAATCCAGCAAATATTTAATAACCACAATGCAGATATAAATTGGCCTACATTTCTACCAAATATCAGATCTTGCTATCCAGACTTACTGCCTTTATATACTGTCAAGTCAGTATTTGGTAGCTTTTGGGCACAGCCACAATGTAAAGTGACACAAAACACAGCTGCCCTTAGTAGGTTCAAAAGAGGGGTCAGGGTATCAGACTGCTGCCTGGTCAATGTCAAAGACTTGTTACTGTAGAGACAACATCTGAAATCATTTTGACAAGCAAAATGGGACTTCTTGGTAGGAAACCTCTAGTGTGTTCAGAGCAAGCTTACCACTAATGTGTTCCCAGCAGGGTGTGACCACAGGTCAAATAAACAACCGACCATAACCATCTCTTAATCCGGTCTCAAGCTGGAGTTCAACCGGTTTAGTGCAAGACCCCAGAGAATGGTGGACACAAACTTGTACACTTGTATCTACTGCTGGTGCTCCATGCTGGTTCCTTAACATAATACAATGCAAACAGCAACAGGGGGCGCTCTTTGCATCAAATACATTCCAAGGCTTATTGAGATTTATATATTGACTTTGTTTG
The DNA here is from genome assembly GCA_025389145.1 of Misgurnus mizolepis. Lineage (NCBI taxonomy): Eukaryota > Metazoa > Chordata > Actinopteri > Cypriniformes > Cobitidae > Misgurnus > Misgurnus mizolepis. Next base: position 27,620,843 of record JAIFKI010000002.1, on the reverse strand, counting down.
TTTTTTATAAATATAGGTATAAAACCAGAGATATATACAACCTATAGTATATTAAGTCTATAGTCCAAATTGGATGCAAATACCCAGAACACCGCAGCGGTAGGACATAGCAACGCCTTGGCAATGTGACTCTGGGTTTTGCACAGGCAGGCATCACTTTACATCAGAATTTTTTTTTATAAATAGCTTTTGAGAGCAAAAATGTGCCATCCTCACTGCAGCTGGCAGTCGACAAATAGGCACTTGCATGTCATTGGGGCAACTGGCTCCAGCATCTCTATGAATAAGTAAAAACACACCTCAAAATATCCCCGCAGGGCACCACAGCACATACAGTTTTATCACTTTTTCAGTTTCATCCCTTTCTTCTTCTGTTCTGGTGTGTGTGTATATGTGTGTTATAGAGGGTGAGGCATTAAGGGGGATAGGTTTTTATTTTTCCTTCAGATGTTTAACCCCACCCCACTTTCTTTAATGTTTCTTTGCCTTCCAACTTCTGGTTTTGATTTGAGGTACACCCCGCGTACGTGCGCTCAGCCAAACTTTTTAAAAACAAATCTTTTGTCATCATCTCGAGCCTGACATTCTGCAGTTACAGGATATGGGTGCCGATAGCTAAGGGTACAAATGTAATGAGCTATGCAAAGGTCATGGGTTCGATCCCAGGCAACACACAGAAATGTAGTTTAAATGCACTGTAAGTCACTTCGGATAAAGTGAATATAAAATGTAACGTATTTATGTAAAGTCTAATGGCTCTTTCAAAGAAGGATTATAAATACTGTATATGCAACAAAAGCACACACAAACAACATAGCAATGTTCCTGAAAATTACCATAAAAACCTAAAAGCCTCAAAGTTCAGAGACAATTTAAAAGAAACCTATTTTTAAAAATGACCATTAAGTTTAGTTACTACCTTTAAAACAATTAAACCATAATAAATTCACATTGGAAAACTGTCCGGAAATCCTGTATTTAATGACACTGAAAAAAAAAATCTATCTAAAGTAATATATAACAGGAACAATGACAGCGTAGACCCCTAGGCAAAATATCGCCTAAATCCAGAGTCTTTAAGACCCTGGGGAGAGTGGTACCTCCTCTTTACATGCTCGCACACACATACATCTGAAAAAAATTCCAGGCTCTCCCTCCCCCTTCTTTCTTTATGCTAATTCTGCGAGTCCCATGAGGAGGAACAGTCTCTCTCTCTCTCTCACCCCGTTCAAACACCCCCTTTGCCAATAGGGGATGGGTGTCAGCAGCTTGCAAAAGCTGTTGTCATGGAAACGGGTCCTGTCTGCACTCCGTCCCTCAGGCATCCCAGATCAAGAAGGCAGAGGGGGAAAGAGAGATAAAAAGAGTGACAAGAGACATAAAGAGTGAAACAGAAAACCGATATTCAGCCGTTTTGAGATTATGATAATCATTCAGAATCATTCAAGAATGAACTTCCGGTTTCCAAATATTTGTAGTAAATTTTGAGAAAATACATTGTAATTTATTTATAAATATATCTTAAATTTTTATATATAAATGTAAAAAATATTATATTAAGTAAGATCTATCTATCTACATGTCTATATCTAAATCTAGACATAAATAATATATAATATTTATTTTTAATAACAACAAATATATTATTCATATTTATGTCTATATAGCTACTAGCTACTGTATGTCTATCTATCTGTTTAACTATCCATCCATCCACCCATCCATCCATGCATCTCTCCACCCATCTCTCTATAGCTACTAGCTTCTGTATGTCTATCTATCTGTTTAACTATCCATCCATCCACCCTTCCATCCATGCATCTCTCGACCCATCTCTCTATAACTACTAGCTACTGTATGTCTATTCATCCATCCATCCATCTATCCACCCACCCACATCTCTATTCATCTCTCTATCCGTCCATCCCTCCACCATTCATCCATCCATTAATCCAACCTCTCCAACCATTAATCCATCTCTCTTTATCCATAAGTCCATAAGGGTGCTTGACTAATTAAAATATTTTTTTAATATTAAAGATATATTATTTATATCTATGTCTATATAGCTCTTTGCTACTGAATGTCCATCCATTCATTTATACACCCACCCATCCATCCATCTGTCCACCCACCATCCATCCATCCATCCATATCTCTATTCATCTCTCTATCCATTGATCCATACACCATTCTTCCATCTTTCTATCTCTCCATCCCATATCTATGTCTATATAGCTCTTAGCTACTGTATGTCCATCCATCCATCTATACATCCACCCATCCATCCATCCATCCATCCATCCACCTATCCATCTATCCACACACCATCCATCCATCCATCCATCCATCTATCTATCCACCCACCATCCATCCATCCATCCATCCATCCATCCATCCATCCATCCATATCTCTATTCATCTCTCTATCCATCGATCCCTACACCATTCATCCATACATCCATCTTTCTATCTCCCCATCCCATATCTATGTCTATATAGCTCTTAGATACTGTATGTCCATCCATCCATCCATCCATCCACACACCATCCATCCACATCTCTATTCATCTCTGTATCCATCCATTCCTCCACCATCCATCCACCCATCCACCCATCCATCAATCCATCCATCCATTTATTATCCATCCATCCATCTATCCATATCTCTATTCATCTCTCTATCCATTGATCCATACACCATTCTTCCATCTTTCTATCTCTCCATCCCATATCTATGCCTATATAGCTCTTAGCTACTGCATGTCCATCCATCCATCTATACATCCACCCATCCATCCATCCATCCATCTTTCTATCTCTCCATCCCATATCTATGTCTATATAGCTCTTAGCTACTGTATGTCCATCCATCCATCTATACATCCACCCATCCATCCATCCATCCATCCATCCATCCACCTATCCATCTATCCACACACCATCCATTCATCCATCCATCCATCCATCCATCTATCTATCCACCCACCATCCATCCATCCATCCATCCATCCATCCATCCATCCATATCTCTATTCATCTCTCTATCCATCCATCCCTACACCATTCATCCATACATCCATCTTTCTATCTCTCCATCCCATATCTATGTCTATATAGCTCTTAGATACTGTATGTCCATCCATCCATCCATCCATCCACACACCATCCATCCACATCTCTATTCATCTCTGTATCCATCCATTCCTCCACCATCCATCCACCCATCCACCCATCCATCAATCCATCCATCCATTTATTATCCATCCATCCATCCATCTATCCATATCTCTATTCATCTCTCTATCCATTGATCCATACACCATTCTTCCATCTTTCTATCTCTCCATCCCATATCTATGTCTATATAGCTCTTAGCTACTGCATGTCCATCCATCCATCTATACATCCACCCATCCATCCATCCATCTTTCTATCTCTCCATCCCATATCTATGTCTATATAGCTCTTAGATACTGTATGCCTGTCCATCCATCCATCCATCCATCCATCCATCCATCCATCCATCCATCCATCAATCCACACACCATCCATACACCCATCCACATCTCTATTCATCTCTGTATCCATCCATCCATCCCTCCACCATCCATCCACCCATCCATCAATCCATCCATCTATTTATTATCCATCCATCCATTCATTATCCATCCATCCATCCATCCATATCTCTATTCATCTCTCTATCCATTGATCCATACACCATTCTTCCATCTTTCTATCTCTCCATCCCATATCTATGTCTATATAGCTCTTAGCTACTGTATGTCCATCCATCCATCTATACATCCACCCATCCATCCATCATCCATCCATCCATCCATCCATCTATCCACCCACCCACCATCCATCCATCCATCCATCCTTCCATCCATCCATCCATATCTATATTCATCTCTCTATCCATCCATCCCTACACCATTCATCCATACATCCATCTTTCGATCTCTCCATCCCATATCTATGTCTATATAGCTCTTAGATACTGTATGTCCATCCATCCATCCATCCATCCATCCATCCACACACACACCATCCATCCATCCATCCATCCACATCTCTATTCATCTCTGTATCCATCCATCCATCCCTCCACCATCCATCTATCCACCTACCCATCCATCAATCCATCTATCCACCCTCCATCCATATCTCTATTAATCTCTCTTTATCTATATAAGGGTGCTTATATATAGCTACTATAAATGTATATATATAGCTACTAGCTACTGTATGTCTATCCATCCATCCATCCATCCATCCATCCATCCATCCATACACCCAACCACCCACCCATCCATCCATACAACAACCCACCCATCCACACACCCATCCATCCATCCATCCATCCATCCATCCATCCATTCATATCTCTATTCATCTCTCTTTATCCATCCATATGAGAATGCTTGACTAATTAAAATATTTGTTTATTAATAAAATAATATTATTCATATCTGTCTATATAGCTCTTAGCTACTGTATGTCCATCCATCCATCCATCCATACAACAACCCACCCTCCCTCCCACCCACCCACCCATCCATCCATCCATCCATCCCTCCACCCATTCATCCATCCATCCCTCCACCCATTATTCATCAATCCATCCATTCATCCATATGTGCATTATACTTTGCTCTTGTTAGATTATAAGAAAGAAAACATATAGAGCAAAAAAACTGAGGGGATTTCTTTTAACATCCAGCATCCCAACTAACGGGTACCCAGGAGTAGTGTCATGAGTGGCTCACACATATCACCCATCATTCTGTTACATGGGTAAACTTGTTTCTCTTTCTCCACCAGCAACATTTTGGCATACTGTATGGCTACCTAAAGTCATTTAAAAGAGCAAAAGGGTTTTCCTGCTCTGGCTTAAGGGAACTATATGTCATGAGAGAGCATGAGAGATGTCATTTTAAATGCCGAAATACACAAAGATACGACAGAGATGTGTAGGAGGTCTAGCCTCGGGAAAAATAACAGATGTCTTTGTCTGTTGCCCTCAGACTCTCATTTAAACTTCCATTACGTAAACTTTGATACTTCAAACAGTTGTTTTTGCCCCTCAGGTGTTAAGCGCTGAGGTAAAGCAAGGTAACAAAAGCACCTGTGCTAACTTAAGTCACTGTGTTTTCCTTTACCAAGTCTGATGCAATACTTGCGTTAATATAAAGTGACTGATAACGGAGAAGCTGGGAGGTCTTGCACGAGATAACGGATGACTTTCGCTTGCATCTGGCCGGCTCATCTTTGCCGTAATTGAACCAATCAGGGCCTCTGCTCCCGAGTCACCTTCTCTGTCTCCATCGGAGGAGAAACAAGTGAGAGTGTGCGAACAACAGAGAGAAAAGGGGAGGGGGCAGCAAAAGAGAGAGAAAATTCCCTCTGTGCCTTATCCAGATTAAACTGGCTTTGTAATCCGCTTGGTTTTCACCCCTCCGTCCTGAGATCAGCGCACGCATGCAGAAATCACAGCAAGTCGGGCCGGGGGATGAGGAGGTGAGATTTACATTAAAAACAAACCGCACGTGTTCCAGAGACTTTGAGAGATAAATAAGGAGTGTGTGTGTATCTCTAAAACAGCAGAAGCAGAATGGGAAGCCAGGGAACCAGTGAAGAAAACAGTGCGGAGTGTGTGGGCTCCTATCGTAACAGGAACGAGGCGGGAAAACGCTCTCGCGGTGTCAGCCTGATGGTGTCGATGACAGCTGGGCTGAGCGGAGGATGTGAGGAGGTGACTGCTTCACACTGCTGCCAGATAAAGAGAGAAGAACACAAACACATCACGCAGCCAGTGGGTGGATGTGTGCGTAGTGGAATCAGTAAATCACGCTCGCTGGTGGGAAACACCAAACACGTAAACATACGAAAGCTCAATGCAGTCCCAATATGCCAATGCATCCCATCAAATGGGTGTGCGTGCACGTTGGGTTGGCATTTGTAAAACTTCTAGTGCCAGGTTACAATGAATGCAAGTGAGGTGTGCCTGATGATGGTACTGACTAGATCACCCAAGGTAAAGCAGGTCCATCGTAGGTTTCACTATGCACACTTATGTACACTGTAAAACCTAAAAGTTAACTCCACTCAAACCATTTAAGTAAACCGGTTGCATTAGTTTTAAAACACATACATTTGAGTACTGTGAACTTAAACAAATTGAGTCATATGCAGTTATGCACTTATATTTAAGTTCACACTACTTAAATATAAGTGCATAATTGCACATGACTCAAGTTAACAGTAGTTAAATGTATGTGTTTTAAAACTTAAATGGTCTAATGCAACCGGTTTACTAAAATGGTTTGAGTTAAGTTAACTGTTTTACCGTGTACAAAACAATGGGTAATTATGAGATGTGCAGCAGAAGGACAACGGTCCAATCAGCTGTCTGAGGTAGTACGTTAATCTGTTAATGGCATCACAGATTGTAAATGTTGCTAAACAAGTCAAAACTTGATAGTGGAATTCAACTAACTTCAAAAATCAACAGTTGTTCCACCTGCAGCAATCTGAAAACGCTGGAAAAATTATATATATATGTGGCATTTCAATTTAAAAAAAATATTTTGGCTAGCTTTTCTTTAGATTTTGGCTATCCATTGACCTTTTTGACAAATACTTACGATTAAGAGTATTAAACAATAAATAAAATGTACACAAATGATCCAATGCAATGATCCACTAATGGCCTTCTTGGGTATCTCCTATGATGTATTAATAATGCAAGGAATTAAGGGATGACTTTCCAAACACAAAGCTGGTTGGTAGTTGAATTTTAACTAAACTATACTGTTTAACTCCATTTACCACTACGGTAGTAGTATACAGGGTGTAATGATAATATATACTGTAGCAATACATGATACTATATTCCTTCAATTGAACTGAAAAGTTTATTTCCATAGCTCTTTTCAAAATTCTGGATTGTTGCAAAGACAGTAACCAAATATATATTAGTAATGTTAGTACAGAAATAAGAAAAAGAAAAATAAGTTGGCGCTGATAGCCTTGATGTTAGGGCGCCAACATTTAAAGCCAGTGCACCTACGGCGTCCCGAGTTTGATTCCGGTCTATAACGTCCTTTGCTGATCCCGCTCCCACCCAATGTATCTCCACCCAATACTTTCCTGTGAACTCTCTACTACTATACTATCCAAATAAAAAGCATAAAAGCTCCTAAAATATATATATAAAAAAAATTACACATACAGAACACACTGAAGTGCTTTTTTTCCTAAAAATTATTGTAAAAAATATGGTATGCAAATATTTGAAGAAATTGGTTCCAAAACACGATAAACGCCATAAAAAAAATATGAGTTACCGCCAAAATCAGTATTGTATCAGGTGAGTATTAAAAAGTTAATTCTTAATTTTACACAAAATCCGATATCCACTGTGATATTCTGTCATCTTTTCTCCCTTTTTTCTCAAAGCGCGATAAATGCCACTCCTCCTTTTCTGCAGAATGCAATAAATCCACTTAACAAATCATAGCGCACCATTCCACGCATTGTAAACAAAAACATTTTACAGCTGATCGCTGTCAAAAAAGTTCAGCGACGACGTCCCAAGGATGACAGCAACAATGACAGTGTTCTTAATATGACAATGTAAGTGTTTTGCCATTTGCCATTAATGTTTATTTTTTTAAATCGGTGTATAGCACTGGTCAACTAAATGAATATAACATGGCAAAGATGAATGCACATTTATATATTGATTCAACAGATTTATAGCATGAAAAAAAAACTTGTCATGGATTTATTGCATTTTGTGGAAAAAATAATCAGTTTTTATAATAAATCTTTGAAAATCAAATTATGGATCTCAATTTATGTTTTTATAACCTAAAGATGCTATGTGAAAGTTTGTAATAGGAAATATTCATCTCGTCACTTTCTTGGTATAGAAAACAAATTTTTACAGAAATTAGTCAAAATGGATTTATTGCGTTTTGGAACCAAACTCTTTATTTACATACCACAGTATTCTGGTATTCCAGTATTTACACTGTACATAAAACACAACTGTGATAAATTACTGTGATCTTTATGTGGCCTGTGCGTGGATAAAGGATAAATTCCAACAACAATGTCCTAAGATGACAGAGAGCCATCATGAGCCAAGGACGTTTCAGACCCTAAGAACAGCAGTCTTTTACACATTAACGTTACCATGGATACCATACCGAACCTGTGCATGATGCACACCCAGACACGGACAATTTGATCACGTCTGCGTGTGTTAGATCGGTTTATACCGACGCAAGAAAAGCCACGTTACATAGCACCCCAGAGGCCACAAAATGAATGAGAAGATGTCTGAAACTGCAGCGAGGCGGCGTTATGCCTTCCTCAGTGAGGAAGACCCTCATTAATTCTGGGGTGAAGCTCACAGAAAGCAGCAGAACTGGAAATACCATCTAGCACAGCAAAAAAGCATTCTTCCGAGACAGTAATGGCAAGATTTAAAAAATGAATATAAACCTATTTGCTGAATAAAATCTTCATTCCTTTGAATATTAAAATCCCCCGTCCATTCATTACTCTTAGCCAAGTCTCAATGCTCATGATATTACAAGAAATTAGCCTGAATGTCCTGGAGATCTACTGTATTAGATTTTTTATGTACATATGGAAAGAGAATATACAGTATAGAGGTAAGGGGTTAAGGTGGTTTTTGACTTGTGCGGAAAAATATATGCGAATAATGAGATATGGAAACGCATTTACCGCATAAATTCTGACGTAGCGAACCCTCGTGACTGATCGTCTAGCTGTATCAGCTGACGTTGTCTTTACCATATATGGGGCTCAATGTCATCGCAAAGCTCTTATAGTATAGACCGTTTCAGCAGTAACAACATAAACAAGTGGCTGTCGCGGTCCGCACGTAACTTCCGGTAAACTCCGCTAAGAATAAATAACAACAAAGTTCTTTAAACGTAGTTTATTTATATAACAAGCAAAAAAACAACACATCGATTACCTAGGAAACCAAAACATTTGTTATTTTCGATGAGGCATTCGTTCAAGAGATCAGTTTAGTAACTAGTCAGACCATTAACAAAACGAAACCGGAAGTAAGGTTCGGATCCAGACGTGTATCACGTGCGTCCGATGAAACCGTCTATAGGGGTTACAGACAACTTTAAGGAGAAAAAACAATTAGTTAATGACATCACTTTTATTTGGACTAAAAAGTCTGGTCTGCAATAGTTTTTAAGCAAGCGTAAAACCTTTTTGCGAAATAAGGTATTTTATTTAAAATGTGACTTTCCATCACTCGTTTCTTAAGCAATACATCAAAATGCACATAAAATCAGTGTGATGTAAACCCAGCTACTGAGGTACAAAAAACCCCACCCATTTCAAACACCTTCACGCAACTTTTTAGTAATGCAGCTATTCTGGAAAACAAAAAAGAACTACCGGACACACAAATCGTACCTTAACAATCGTACCTGTACCTGTCAAGTCAGACCGTGTAAAAGACCAAATCGACAACAGACTATTGACGGACTCAATAGTTAGCTGATTCGTACAGGAGTGACAGATTCATGAATGATTTTGTCAGAGAGCACGTAAAGTCAATGATCTGCTCACAGTAACAATCTCAGAGTTTTATTAACACGGCTCAAGTCATCTGACAACTGAAATTACAATCAAACACTCAATGCGTGCTAATGCAAAATCGATACGAATTTAGACATAGTACGCTCAATTAGGGAGCAACAGTTTGTGTTGGTCCATCTCTATGTTTCCTGAAGGCAGAACAGCTCGAAGCATCATGTTTTTAATCGTCCATGGCGTACTGCTCTACATTACAGCCGAATTACTTTATCCATGTAAAATTGGTAGAGAGCTCCAGTGGCTTTGACTATTACAAAAAACACGAACTGCAAAAAGTGTAAGCTCTGTGGGACAAAATCTGCCAATACCATGCAATGGTTAAGACTAAGGTAGATGGTTATGCCAAGTCTCCCAATATCTGGCTTGGGTCCACTCAATGCACACCTCAACTATAAAAGTTGGGCGATTTGAGATTTACTCACTTATGTAGCATATATGGTACTCACTAAAACAGTGGGATTGTTACAAAAAAAGGGAAGGTCAAAGAAATAGGATCTGAGATCTTTATTTTCAGTTCACTTTCTCGTTTATGTCTCTTCCTTTTTCGTTCTCACCTCTCCTCAGCCTCCTCTCACACTGCAAGGACGACAGGTCAGGGAAAGAAAGTGGTGTGCTGCGGTTTCGGTGTGGTATGGAATGTAAATGAGGTGTGTAGCGAGACCTGGGACACGCTCTCTTACGCCTGAAGTGTAGCCGTACCACAGCTGTGTCTAACCGCATTTTGATTTCACACTTACATATATGATGTAAACAAAAACTTTTATTCTGTTATAGATTAATCGTTATGCTAAGATTTCAGCATAAGCAAAAAGTATTTTTCTTTTGATTTGGGGTGAAATAATCCACAGACTTCTTTAGTGTTTGTCACACTGTGGGCCCTATCTTGCACCCAGCGCAATTGACTTTGTCAGTGACGCATGTATCATTCGTATTTTGCACCGGCGCACAGCTGGTTTTTCCCTCCACAGACGCACGTCGGCAAACTAGGGAATGAACTTGCGCTCCCTGTGCGGTTCAGCGCAAAAAAAGAGGCGTGTTCCGGCGCAAACCATCCCTGATGCTATTTTGCAGTTTCAAAAAATAATTGCGCCACTGACCAGAAAAAAAAGTTTAAAGTCAGTGGCACGTTGCGCGTGGTTCATTATGCTATTTTAAGGGCGCATACTTGACCATAATGTATAGCGTGCACAACGCGCATACACTTTGCATATCTAATCTACACAGATGCAACAGTTATTTTTGAAAATCATAAATTGTTACACTTAAAAATATTAATACACGAGATAAGGGGAATCATTGTGGTGAGCATTGTGGTGATAGTTTTTATTTATTGTGTGGCTTCGTTAAAAAATTATCATGCAAATAACGATTAAAATATTTTCATAAGTTTGTTGTGTGGCTGTATTACATTTATTTTATGTAAATAATAATTAAAATGTTTTCATAAGAAACCTTAATGTATATGAACTTGATTTGTAAGAGTACTTTGGGGTTGGACCTTGCTTGCGTTTCTTGGGTCCGATTTCAAAGCCCCCAAACCCTTTCAGCAGTGAGGGTGGACGCAGCGATGTCCTCTGCTGGCGTCTGTGTAGAGGCAGATCCACCTCCCGTTACACGGCGTGCCCGATTTATGCTGGCAAGCTTGGGATTCCCCCGTCTCCTGACATCATTGTAGCGCTTGGCGGATGATGGGGATGCCAGCTGATGAGACAATTGTGGCTATTTCCTCTCACACCTGATTAACCTACGCTGATTTGGGCGGGTTCTCCCATTCCCATACAAAACAACTTCTCTGTCTTTGACTGCTCTTACACGAACGTTGGTCTCCTCGGCTGTGAACCACTCCTGGCGTACGCCTGGTAAATCCGTCATAATAATAGCAACCCGCCATGAAACTTGCGCCCTTGCGTTTAAAGGGAATGTAGGATAGCGTTCTGATTGGTTTATTTGACGTTACGCCCAAACCACACCTATGAAAAATGAACCTACTTCAGACCAACCCCTTATTGATTTGCGCCCGGCGCAAGAGTTATTTCTCACGCCGGGAAAATAGCAACAGCGCCCAATATCCGCCCACAAACTCACTTGCGCGTTGCGCTTCGCACTTGCGTTTCAGATCGTTAAAATAGGGCCCTGTATCCTTTACTTTACAACGCTTAAAATAATGCACATTACTACAGTAGATTATAGCTGTAGGTTATGCTGGGTGCAAGTGTTTCTGTAGCCCAGCTTTAAAACCATTGCATTAGCAGTACAAAAGGTCATGGGTTTGATCCCAAAGAACACACACATACGGATAAAATGTATAGCTTAGCTTGATGTAAGTCGCTTTGGATAAAAGCATCTGTCAAATGCAGGAAAACCTAAATGTAAACTGTAGATGTAAACTGATACGTCTGATACACTTGTGCCTGTGATCTCAGCCCTGGTGGTTTGACAGCAATCATCTTGCTTGGTTAAAGAGGAAAAACAACAAGCATCATACTAGCTTTTCAATTATAAATATTTCCTCTCAATGCACATGTTATTAATTATTGCCTTGTTTGAGAGTTAACAAATGCAACTTGTGTCAATAATGACTGGAAACCAAGTAGCGTCTTGTGCTGACATTTGTTGCCATTAGACTAAGACACGGTGGCGGTACTCGGATGAAAGAGAACACGTAAAACACGCATGTGCCGTCTAAATAAGAGTTGAGTGTTATACACAGATGTACGGGACTCGCTACCCTCAAGAAAAACGGCTGGTGTGGGCCGTGTGTCCAAACACACATACACGCACAGCATATGCAAACACGCCCGAGTGTGTACACGTACAGGCACTTGTACGCACACAAACACACAAAGGAAAAACAAACTATCCAAGGACTCTTCTGATTCAGAGATGCCCAGCTGGTACTTCAGTCTAGTTTACTGGCGGCATCCGTTGCAAGCTGCTACCAGCCAACATGCTACAACAGAACCAGACGCGAGCCTTGCCAAGAGTGTCCTGCCAACAACGCCTGTCAACAGCACCGGATAGAGAGAGAGCATTTGTGTAAAGGGGAAGAGAAATCACGGGCAACTGGTTTCGGAGTGACTGAGGAGCAGCAGGAGGAAGAAATGCACGGGATAAAATGCAAAAAGATGATTTTTGGGGTGGTGTGGCAGTCCCAGTCCCTGTAATAGGTTGCATTCATAAAAAAGAGAGCAGGCAATTAATGAATGATAATAGTGGGGCAGAAATTACATCCTTTACTTTTAAAGCTGAATTAAAGAATGTAATTTCTGCAATGGATTAACAAGAATGACTGGGCTTCATTCATAAAAAAACAAGCAGAACAAATTGTGCAAAACCATTAACTACAGTTGCAAGGATCCCACTGTTGAAAATAAAGCGCTAGTCCCAACCCAAACTCATGTTATTGGTTAAACCAGAATTTGACATGCCAAACCGCTAAAACAGATGCTTGAAATATTTTAAAAGTGCAAGTGAGCAACAGGGTTTAAACCCAAGACTAAAACATACAAATGCCACCTTCTGGGTTTTTGACAGGGTGTCAACATTGGCGTAATCTTAAAGTATTTTAACATTTAAAAAAAATCACACACGCACATACACACACACACACACACACTTTAAGGTTCAAACATCAGGATATGATCAAAACAGCCAGGAAAACTGTGTAAGCTGCCTGTGCATCCAAAAAAATGCCATTGTTTTGACACGACACACACGGTAGTAATAACCTGATGCTGAGCGGTTCAGAAGTGTGTGCACCACCTCGTCCAATCAAAACAGACAACACGGATCATGACTAATCTTCATGCAGATCATATGCACAATAAAAACTCCCCTGCCTACTTGCGCAATATAAAGTGTCAAGTAAACATCGACATGTTAATGAAAGATCTTGTTTTACCCTTACAATACACTGTGTAGCCCTGCCCACATAAAAATCTCATTGGCGCACAATTTTGGGTATTAAACATCAAATAATCTAAACAGCATCTAATTTAGACATTCATACAATACGTCTGTCATGCAGCAACACAAGGGAATCCTAAATTTACATGTGTATTGAAAAGTATGTTAACATCTTCATGCAAACAAAAACACATATACCTTTTAACATCCTGCAGAGAGTCTGGATCAAATATTAACTACTGGGCATGCTCAGTGCGTCCCTAAACGCCTCACTGGACACAAATTATAAACAGCCAGCGGCTTTAACTCTTAATGCACAAACATCTTTCAGATTTGTTGACTAGTAGGGATTCTTATAAACATCATCATTTTTCACAATTTCCCACTTCTTTGATGTGCATGTGTGTAAATGCTTAATTCCTTCAAATCCTTCATTATTATTATTCCTGCGTGTCGTCATATCGTCCACACTGCCTCTCCTTCCCCCAAGCCAGCCAGCGAACGGCATCATGGGAAAAACGGCAAGATTACCCAATCAATCTTCCCATGAGAGACAGGGAATGTTGGGGGAGGAAGACAGCTAGACACACACACACAACCAGAAATTTTAATATACATCTCCACATACAATTTACACATTTTAAATCGGCATACATTTACATGGACACCATGGTTTTCCATTAGGTTTTAAAAATAAGATAGAAGCATTAACCTGAAGAACAAAAACTACAAGGCACACCAACATGTATTCACCATGAAAGATTAAAATAATACACATAAACATGAGAACATTTAAATCACACATGGAAAGGTTTATACATGCACATCTTCCTAAACAACTGATAGCATTTGCTTCTCATTTGCACACACCAGGTTTGAAGGAGTGTGGCCTTTGGGTGATGGTTGAGCAGTGCACAACCAACCAGAGTAAATTTTCGAGATAATGCCTTAAAAGTTTGAAGTACAACTGTTTAAACTTGCAAGATACGACTGGTCATGTGATCCTACAAAGTGCCATCCCATGTAAACAATCTCTATGCCACTGACATGGCTGACGTATTCATCTTATCTTATCTTCCTTTATTTATTTATTTTTCACGCTATTCCAGCATCTATGCTATATTCATGCTGAGAACTGGTTAATCCATGCTCAAGTTCCACCAAGTTAACGGAATACTCCATTTTCATAAAAAATCCAGATAATTTACTCACCCCCATGTCATCCAAGATCAGTCGAGAAGAAATTAAGTTTTTTGAGAAAAACTTTTCAGGATTTTTCCCCATATAGTGGACGTCAACAGTTGACAGTTTCAATGCAGCATCAAAGAGTTTAAACAATCCCAATCGAGGCATAAGGGTTTTATCTAGCGAAAGAATCATAATTATCACCAAAAAAGTACTTTTAAACCACAACTGCTCATCTTGCACTAGATGTGTGATGCTTCAGCGTGACCTTACGTATTACATAATCACATCAAAAGGTCAACCATGACGTATGCAAAACTACCGCTCCAATGTAAACAAGTGTAGACATTGTTGTATGTGGATTGTTGTATGTGGATTGATACTTATTAATGTATTTGTGTCAGTTTATTGTTTAAAAGCTTTCGCAAATGTGCGTTTCACTTATGTAACGCATGACTTTTCAATGTAATTACGTAATACGTAAGGTCGCGGTGGCGCGTCTCACATAGCTAAGACGAGAAGTTGTGGTTTAAAAGTTAATTCTTTTGGCGAAAATGGCTAGATAAGACCCTAAAGTGCAAGTTATAGTCGTGCGTAAGGTCTACGCCGTAGGTTATATGTAGGCTTTGCCTAGCTCTGCGTAGCCTGACGCGCACCTCGCCAAAATTTTAACAGCGCTTCAATTCTACGCAGCTGTGAGCACTGTGATTGGTTCACTGTAACCTCTCCGCTCAGGAAAAAAAAATTGCATCACATTTTGTCAAAGGCATTGCCATTTGCGACGGCGAGAACAAAGATGGGCCAGGTTGAGAAGTTATTTAACTGAAACTGCAACAAAAGTCGCTGTTTATTTATCTTCATCGCTGCTGGTCTTCTCAAATCATACACAACAAACTATATATGAAGTGTATATGAAAACCGACACATATTTGTGATGCTGTAGGACTTAAGGGCGATTTATAGTCGTGCGTAGGTAGCTAGGCGTAGGCTATCCGTAGCTCTGCGTAGCCTGACGCGCACCTCACAAAATTTTTAACAGCGCATCGGCTCTACGCGGACCGCAAGCGCTGTAATTGGTCCACCAGAACCCCTCCCGTCAGGTAAAAAAAACTGCGTCATTGGTATTTCCGTTTGTGACGGTGAAAACAAAGATGAGTCAAGTTGGGGAGTGATTTAACTCAAACTGCATCAAAAGTCGCTGTTTATTTACTTCCATCATTGCTGGTCTTCTCAAATCATACGCAACAAGTTTCTGTTTCTTCTTCGTGTCTAGGTTAACTTGCCAAGCTTCTTCTTCTCTGATGGTCACGGTGCTACTGTGGTTACACGCGTGGATACTGCCTACCAGCGGTTTGCGCATGTGTTTGCACTTCGACGCGGAGGACGACGCAAAAGTATAAATGAAAACCGACGCGGAACCGACGCGGAACCTACGCCGTCGCGGCTGCGCCGTAGGACCTACGCACGACTATAAATCGCCCTTTATGTACAACTATAATGAGCCCTTTATGCCTCAGTTGGGATCGCTTAGGGACCTTTGACGCCACATTGAAATTGCAAATTTAAACGTGTAAACTGTAAACTTCATATGCATATTCTCTTAAAAGCACTATCAAATTTTTTATTAAATGTATGTTAGCCATACTGTCTGTAAGATTGTAAGATTTTCTCTATGAATGAATTTGAATGAATTACGGTGAAATCACGGCACATCCAAAAGCCAGAGGGCACTCTTGTGCAGAAACTCCAATTGTGCCACCATTACAAACACTATTACAGGAAACGCCTATAAGAATATTTATATCGTTCTTCAGATTGTTTCAGGTATTTTCATGATAATAAAGAATATTTTGAATGATTTTGTTTGCTTTTTTAAATGCACGTTATAAACAACTCCTAGTCTTACTAACCAAAGCCGTAGTACATGCACAAGCTGCGCATGAAACACAGAATCGCAGCCCTGTGATTCAGAATTGATTTCAGACAGGTCTGCTTTAATGGGACACGCGATTTATTGCCACAGCCCTTCAAGTGTCCATAATTCTTTCACATCTAAACATTCATATATCTTGATTAAAATGATCCTGAGCTCACATTCACCCCGAGCATTAACATCAGGCGTCCTCAGACCGTCTGCCAGATCCAAGGTGTGCAAATATGTTGCGAGTCATCTGCGGCAGCATTAATCAACACTCATTAAGAGTTTTACAACTCAACCCCAACGGAAAGACAAGAGCAACCCGACGGCTTTGGCTTTAGAGGTGTTGCATCCCAAAATTCCATCGACACTGCCAAGACACCAATCCCACAAAATCCCTGGATTAGTCCTCATCCATTCCCGGGATTAGAGGATTAGACCGGTATATACCATTATCTTCCACTATACCGAAAGGATTCCTTACTGTCTTGGTGTGGGAAATGCAGGCCCGTGAACCAAAAACGAACATGCACACAGCTCAGGCAACTACGGAGTTGTGACCTAACACAGGAGCAATGGGATCGCAATAAGAACATGATAAATCACTGAACTCAAGGACACCCTAGTAGCCACAAAGACCTTGCCAAGACAAGCACGCATGATACAGCTGCTCACAACACACACGCTTAGACAAGACAGAGGAAACGGCAGCTTTAAAAAGACAGCTCATCTATAAATTACTTGTTTTCTTCCATAAAACACACAAGGAGGAATTTAGCAGTACTTCTATACAATGAAAGTGGATGGGGACTGGGGATAGCCATGTCAATACTTGCTTTGATGATAAGGATAACAGAGATGATAAAGTTGTGCTAGATATCTCCCGTGTTCAAGACATGACGGGTGACGGAATATATTTTTGGGGTGAAAGATGAGAGAATCTTCAGGAAAGCCGAAAGAAGAGAGTGAAACTAAAATGTATCATTCGTATGGGAAATTGAAATATTTGCACTTCTAATGAAAAGGCTTCTGAAATTTAATCATGTTTAACAAAGTCGTTTAAACAAGTAATGTACTGAAGATCAATGAGGGACAACATGTGTGAGGCGCTTGCGATTAGCTATTAGTAAAATACTGTAAATCACCACCCTGGAAGAAGTGGGTAAACATTCCCCTAATAAAGCCAAATCAAATATTTGACTAAAACGCTTTCAAAGTCAGTGTACTGGCAGTAGCAGAACAAAATCGCTTCAGTTTCCTTCTACATGTTGACTTTAAGCAGATATCAGTTTCTGTCTGAATCCCTTGCACTCCTCAAATACCACCAGTCCATTTCAGCTCCAGATAAACAGGAGGTCAAAGCCTCTGAACTAACCCTAATCCTCTTATTTACATAACTTTCTCATCACTTTAACTCTTTCTGTCATTGCTCGTATACATAAGCTTCCTCAACATTTCAACATAGTAAGACTAGGTCAGTAAAAGGGAGGCGGGGACCCGAAGGCCGAGGGCCTGGGACTTAAAGGCATACTCCAGCCAAATATCAGCATTACGCCATCATTTACTCACCTTCATCCAATCCGAGATGCATATGTCCATCATCTTTCAGACGAACACATTTGGAGTTATTTTAGTTAATGTCCTTGCTCTTCCAAGCTTTATCATGGTAGAAATCAGGGATCAGAGAACAACTTCTGACTTTAAACCCAAAAAGTGCATTCATCTTTCACAGAGGTAATCCACACAGCTCCAAAGTATTAATAAAAGGTCTTCTGTGGATAATAAAGGTCTTTTCACGCGATTCACACAAGAGTTTTTGGGTAGTAGGGCTGAAAGATACATCGAATTTTCATCGTCATCGCGATATGAACTCACATCTCAGCTACGCTCAGATTGATTTGTGAGGTGTCAGTTGCGACGCTGTGCCTGTTAGCAAAAACGATGGTGGAGAAAGGAGAGAAGAGTGAGGAAAATGTGTTGTCAGACGAAGACCTTGTGGTGAAAAGGAACAGCACTTCAGCTATATCATGGAATTATTTTGGATTTAGAAGAGACGCCGCCGCAAACACAGGTACTGTGGAAGCGGTGATTCGCATATTGCGTCTTTTGCGCGCTCAAGTTCATTATTTCAAATGTAGGCGCGCAGTATGTGCGTTCTGGAAACGCCGCGGTCACGACTCGCACGCGGTGCGACGCACTCGTTTTTCCAGGCTTTTCAAAAACATTTTAACTTCAGAATGACACAAGTGCAACGTGCAGGTCATGTGACAATAACCTACGTGTCTAGCGTGTTTCATGTGTTTTAGGCGTGACATGTGAATGGCCCCTAAAACATGAAAAATATAAAATATTTATCGCAACTTATATCGTCATCGCAACATTAAACAATGTCATCACACATCGCAACTTTTCCTCACATCGTGCAGCCCTATTAGGTAGTAAATGTTGGTTGCCCTAGGTACGTTGCAGAGTGACTCTCGTGAATCGCATCCAAAATGGCATTGTTATCAGAAGCTTATTATTACGGTTTATAAACTTTGAAATATGGATATTTACAAAATCGCATCGATTACCCACAGAAGACCTTTAACTCTTTCACCGCCAATGACGAGATTTTCCGTCTTTCCGCAATACCGCTATTATCCACCAGGTGGCGCCCTTCCACAACTTTTTAAACCCGGAAGTATTGCCCTATGGCAAGCAGCTGCATGTCCTTCTCGCATACAGCCCCTCTAAACAATAAGTGTCTTACAATTTCTAAATCAAAATATTGTTTTATGTAAATGAGTAGGCAGAATGATTTTTACATAATTAAGAATAAACTCCAGACTACTAGATTATGTTTAGAAAAGTCTTGTCAAAACATGTTTAGTATTTGTTTTGTGGACTTCATATCAGTGACTTAAAAATTTTGCTTTTTCAAAAACCATGCATAAACATTTTTCTCTCAAAAATACAAATATGTACATAAATGTAGTTAATATAATATTGTAGAACACAGTGTTATGAGACACTTGCCATTATTATGTTTTAATTAAAGCAACTGAAAAAAGACCAAATGTAAGAACATGTCAGAACCTCTCCCAGTGTCCTAAAATGGTCGGACCCCAGAGGGTTAACCCCTTGGAGCCATGTGGATTACCTCTGTGAAGGATGAATGTACTTTTTGGGGTTTAAAGTTAAAAGTTATTCCCTGAAAAAAAGAGCTTGAAGAGCAAGGACTTTTACTAAAATAACTCCAAATGTGTTCCTCCGAAAGATGATGCGGTCCGGGAGAGGGCTAGAGACTTGAGGGGCCTAAAGGGCGAGGGCCTGGTACTTATGCATGTTTCACACAGGAAGCGGTGTGCAATGCGCTCGCCGTTGAGTTCAGCGGAGCCAAGTGATTAGCACCATGCTGACCAGACCAAAGTAGGCGGAGTTTTTAAAACTTCGTGGGATTACTACAGTTTTTTATGTGGGTTAAGTAGTGGAGGAGGAATACAGACGCTGTTGTTGCCCTTATCCATTTCACAACTTAAGCTGCCTACCTACAACAAGCTAGCTGACTTAAAACACACCTGACATGCCAACTTAAATTGATATGGGTTTCCATGACACAGCTTTTTTTCCGACATCTCTATAGGATTGTAAACTTTATATATGGTATTATACAGCTCCGGGAATTGTGACACACAAAGTACAAGCTATTTTGTGCTTGTTTGGATGCCCCGCTTCTATTGGCCGCACGTGTAATTGTCACAGAGCGCAGCACAAACGTTAAACTATTTTGACACATGATCGAGCTGCAATCACGCTTTGGTCGATGCAACAACAAACCATCCTTGCGTAGCGCAAGCCACTAAAATGAATGGGTTTGATAGCGCAGCGCACACTGCGTCCTGTGTCAAAGTGCCATTAGGGGTGGGGCTGGGCCTTAAGGAAAAAAATATATTGGTTGACCACTATTAGAAGTTTTTTTTTACACAAACCACTTAAAAAATGTATGGCAAATTTACAAAAATGCTTACATAGAAAGGCTAGCAGTCAAGTGGTTTGAAGCTGTTCAAAAGCAGAAATGTGCAGCTTGAATTTTTGCTAAAGCACTTAAATAAATTCCTCTGTAAAATGTTTGAAACTTGAACTGTATAGTTGCCCAAATCATCCTTTTGAAGTGGCACTACTCTTTTTGGTAGAGCTTTGAACAGCTAAGGTTCATAAGCAATTGTATCACACCAGTCTCATTCCAACATGTCTACCGTTTAAATGCTATGATTACATCTGCATTTAAAAACTTGACATTCTTCACTTGAACAGATATCTGTGCAACCTTAAGGAACATTTTCAGTCTGTCAATCTCTTCTGAGCGGTCCGTCTCGGATTCTCTCCTGCGTGCATCCCGGCTCGGCAACAACAACAACAACAGACATTTCATTATGCCTTCTGTGTTACTGAAATATTACATCTGTGAATGCAAAGCATTCAGAATGTTAATCAGATTACATGTCTGTCAGAATAAATGAAAGAAGCTGAGCAAATCTGTGTTCGCCGAGACGTGCAGCGCACATCCCGTACTCACCTTCCTAACGCACACAATTCAATTCTGTGTGCGTTTTTAAAAGGAAAACCAGGAAGAAATATGATCCGGAGCAAGACACGTATACACGCTGTCCGCAAAGTGCATCTAACCCCCACTAATTCGTGTAAAAACGCTATTTGGCTCGAGTTAATCTTTCATTATGTGCTTATGGAGGGCCTTCAGAACTGTTGATAATGCATCCAGTGGTGCTTTGCTAAGCAAATTTGCCATGTGTCATTCAGTGGACCATTACATCATGCGCTCACAGATTAGATTGCATCTCAATTGGACAATAGGACGAACCCCTTGTCCACCCAGTTCGCCCTAGGGAAAAACAGATTGGTAGGCCTGTCTGTCACTCACGTAGTCGTGGAAAGCCTTGGCCTCGCTGGAGTGCTCGCAGGTCTCACGGCGGTCTGGAGCGGCGCAGTACAAATCCCAGAATACACTGCAACAGGACACAGAAGAAAATGGAACAGTTATATACAACCCAATAACCAATTATACATTTTTCCGCATGTTCTGAATTTCTTTTTTGTGAAGATGCTTTGAGACATTGCTACATTGTAATAAAGCGCTTTATGAACCAATTTGACTTAAAGAGAAAGTTTTACCCAAAAATAACAATTTTGTCATCATTTACTCACTCCCAAGCAGTGGTGGCTCGTGACTGCTCATCCGAGGGGCGCAAATTCAAAATATGTCTTTGGAGTGTCGTGTGTGTTGCTCGTGTTTTCAAAATATGTGTTTGTTGCGTCATGTGAACCATGTGCATCACGTGTTTTGTCAAAAGAAGTGCCGGCTGCACACACCAATTTTGTTGTTTTTTCCACATTTAAGAAGAAATTTTCATTACCACAACGTGTCCATGACTGGATTTGGGTGCTTCGACATGAAAAGCTTCAGTGCATTTTATACTATAAACATTTACAGTAAAGAAACATGTGGTATTTGGTGATCATTGGTAAATGTAGAGACAATAATAAGGAATATAAATGTGTCCAAGACCAATTTTCTCATCCTCCGCAACCATTGTTTAAGCCCTCAAGGAACTAACATTTTCAAAAACAAATTGTTAAAAGGGACATAAATGACTGTGACACTCAAGATGGCTATCAGGTAAGCAGTTCTTATTTTTTTCTCTCCAGATAAAAGTTGAAATTTTGTTTGTCATAGTACCCATACAACTGTTTAGTTCTCATTACCGAAACATGAGTTTGTAAATGCATATATTTAATGTAAAATCATGTTGCGGTAATGATAATTTTTGATAATGATAATCTAAAAAATGTAAATAATTTTATAGGAAATATGTTTTAAATCCTCTAAAAAATAATGGTTATAGTAAAATCTGATGTGGACACCTTTTAAGTCTGAATTTTGTGTGAATCAACCAAGCGTCTCTTTTATCATAAACCCTTTAGACGCGTCTGCAGGAGGCACTTATTTTGACAAGACATGCGATGCACACAGGATCACTCGACGTGCAGAACACATATTTTGAAATTACGAACCACACACATGACAGGCTACACACATGTTGTGACGAACTTCGCATCATGCGCCCTAAAAAAAAAAAGAAGTCACTGGCCGCCATTGCTCTCAAGTTGTTACAAAGCTGTACAAATTCTTTTTTCTGCTAAACACAAATGATGACATATTAAGTAATGTTTGTAACCTAACAGTTTTTGAGCACCGTTGACTTCCATAGTATTTTTCTTTCCTACTATGAAATCCAATGGTGCTCCTGTTTCCTGCTTGATTACAAACATCTTCCTTTGACCTTTAACTTAATAAATATAGTAAAACACAGTCAGCATGTGTACACAGCTCAACCATTTAAAAAAATTGTGAAAACTGAATGTAGGACAGTATACTTATATCTCAACTGGTAAAGCATTGCGCTAGCTGTGCAAAAAGGTCATAGGTTTGATTTTTCAGGCAACACGTAGAGAAGAAAACTTTATGTTCTTCAAAACCAAACAATATTCATGCAATCTCCTACTGTGCCATAACTGCTTTGACTGCAGCTGAGCTTGATTTTTCACGATAGAAAAGTTTTGTCGATGCAATGCCAACTGGCTAAAAAACGCAGTCAATCAAACTTGAGCTAGTACATTCACGAGTCACAGATCCAGTCGCATGCTCTTAATGCACCCACCCGCTTGGCACAAGCAGCAGGTTACAGATCAATTAAGCCAGGGATTTCCTCAATTAAAAGCTTTCAGGTCCTACAGGGCTGTTTGGAGGGGGGACAAGGTTTGTTTCCAAATGGCATTTTAATTACTGCACTGAAACTAAATACCTGTTTAACTGGCCCAAATTAGATCGCTCCAGGTCTTCAGATATCGATTTAATGGATTACCCTAGAAAATCTCCAGAAAAAGGCACACGACTAACACGCGACTCCTGGCTGGTGCTCTCTCACAGGAAATAGCTCAAAATTGATCCGTGGTATTTTATATATTAACACATTTTAGACTAACCGGTTTTCTTATACATGAGGCCCGCTTAAGAAACCTGTTGCTATGGCTGCTTTTGGCCTAATGGAAGAAAATAGCTGGTTTGTGCAAAAGTGCTGCTTTTTGTTCATGCAAATATTTACCAGGATAAAGAACATTCCTGAACATGAGAGAGAGAGAAAGAGAGAGAGAGAGACTCTTTGTGTATGGGGGTAGGGAGCATTAATGGGAAAAGGAAACTAGAAACAGACATGGAAGGAGAGAGGAAAGGGGGAAAATAGTGAAAAACAAAACGACAGATAGCTGGCTGGCAGGAATGTCAAAAGAATCTGTTTTTTTTTTATCAAGTCAATGTTGGACAACCGCACTGCACCGTGAACATGCCTTCAAACATTCTTCATGTGTGCCATGAAGTAACGTCTGTGCACATAACCATTTAAACACACTTCTTGGTAGAAACGCCTGTTCTGTCTGACGAGATTTTCATGTCAACAGTACAAGCAAACAGGTGGGACATCAAAAAAATTGTATGTGCGTCAAAATATCAGATTTGATCCTGCAGAGTTAATTCAGCCTTTTAAAGAGTAAAATACAGCTCTTATTTCTTTGGTCGTTTATTACCATTTAACAGAATAATTAAAAAAGCAATGCTAATATGCCATGGTCAAAAAAAAAAATAAAATGGTCCCAAGCTGCCACTGGGGCAGTACCCTTTAAAACAAGAGTGCCGAACACCGCCCGCAAAGGTGTCCAATCCGGCCCGCATGATGATTTATACAGTTTTATTAAATATTAAATACATATTTTAAAAACTCTTTCAGGTGGGTGTATAGTTCGTTTTTAATATCAGAGACTTGCGTTAAGCAGCAAACGTAGAACATAGACTAAACATGGTGCCCAAAAATCTTGCCGTGTTAAAGATCCACTGATTCCAGTAATCCACTTTTCCCAGAAACATTTTATGCATTTTTTATACATTTTATGTTTTCTCGTCCGCTCTGCAGCATCTGTGTGTCCATTAAGGTATAATGCAAAAGAAGTAAAATTAAGGCTTTTCAACCTAAGGCCAGTGGGTTTTGTACAGATGTAAATTTGTGTGTATAGTATGTACAGAAGAGTGTAACTTATGTAATGTAGTTTGCACAGAGCTGTCTGTTTCTCTAGTTTTCTGGCTAATTAATTAGTTTGTTTAGTTAATTTTAACACAATTATCAGCACACTACGGCCCTCACATCGTGGGGTTATTTACCATCCGGCCCTCAGCCTAAAATGAGTTTGACCCCCCCCCGCTTTAAAAGGTCCTAATATTTATCATATATTTCTAAAGATGTATCGAACCGAACCGAGAAGTGAAAATCTATATTGTATCGCATCGTAATGAACCGTTCGATTTACACCCCTACTACGGTACATGTGCGTAAGGTAGTAAGGTGAGCTCATTTAAACAAATTTGACGAGTCCACCAAAAAACTACCTGCGGTTTTGCCTGAATTACGTCACAGCACTTCCTGTGAGCCAAACAATACAATAACAATTGGGCTTTGGGAATCCCTCTGATGCTAATTGGTGGACCAACATTCTCATGTTAATAGATTTTCTTAAACACAGAGTTCATCTCCCGGGGCAATTAAGCAAATCCTAATGACGTAGTCGTAGACAATACCGGATAAAGTAGCAGGACAGCAACAACACGTTCATGGTATTTACAGCTAGGAGATCTTTTGCATGTGTATGACTAGGAGTCTAGCGGTGCATCATTTGCATATGAGAAACTAGATAATCCAAACCCTCAGGCGGTCGCTGACCTCACGTACGAGACCATCCACGCGGTTTATGGCTAATAACAAAATTGTGACAGATGAGAAACCTTCGCCAACAGAAGACAAGCAATATCATAAAAGCAGTTAGAAGTGGGAATCAGCAGGTATCTGGTGATACAATATTACTGTATTAAATTTAATGTTGGATTGAGATATAATCTGAGAATTATTTATGTTTAGTGTATGGCAGTTTAAGCATTACTAATATTTTAAGCCTTAAATAAAAAAAGTTTGCGCAGCTTTTAAATCTTTTTAAAATTTAAACATCTTTAAATGTCAAAACATACACAAAACGAGTCTTCAGGAGGGATGTGATTGTGAGGAAATTTTGCCACAGATTAATAAACTAATTTTAATCTTCAACTTTAGACCTTGATGAGAATTAACATTATTCGTTATTAATATTAATTTGCACACTCTGTCACGTTTAATGCCTTGAGTTATTTCCTTAAACCTAAACCAATCTCCTTTTATTCTCATATACTCACAGACCGGTGAGCTGTTGACCCCTGCTGGTCCTCAGTTTGTCATTGGTCACCCCCAACAAAAGCAACTTCTAGAGGAATATAACTATGCTGGGGGGGGATTCAGACACTTGGCCCAAAAGAAAATGGTATGCATAGAGTTAATCTGTGTTTGGGGTCTTTAACAGGAACAAAGAACAGAAGCAAAGACAAAGGTTATGAAAGAGGAGGGATGGGCCTTGCCTTTTCCCCACCATCTGGGCCTTTTGTTTGTAAAAGTGGGATGGGAAAGACATGCCCGGGCAGACGTGCCTTCCGTAAGGCTGCCTGACCCGATAATACACCCGATGCCACGGGTCAAACCACAGCAGGTTAAACGTAGTACAGTCTGACTGCCAGTGTCACAGCCAACACTAAGCCTAGATTAGTTTAAATCAATACAGTGAAAGTGAATATAAACCTTGAGCTCTTTGAGGATATTTTATAGTTAACTTTATCAAATGCGTTGTAACATCGTGCCAACAAATGCGACATTATAAAACAAACGTCACTAAATACCTTTCATGTTCTGTTACTGACGCAAGGAATACTGGGTCTCATTCGCTAAGCATGCATACGCACAAATTTGTAAGTACGGATGTTTTCACGAGCAAATCGTGATTCAAGAAAAACTTTCATAACCAAAATGTCTTATAAATGTACGCAAAAATTCAAGAAAACCTAAAACCACTCGTACGCAATAATCACTTACATATAATTAATTATTAGGCTATAATTATAATGTTTATAATAATGTTGATATATAAAATTTACATGATTATATTTTATATTATAATATTTTCTGTATTATATATATTATTAAACCTGATCTATATTATTTTTATTATTATTATATTATTATTATTATATTATTATTATTATTATTATTGTCATTATTATTATTATTATTATTATTATTATTATTATTATTATATTATAGCCTACTTATTTTTTTCTAAACATATAAAGAAGATGCACGTAATGACAAATCTTATAATTTCCTTCCTCATATTTTAAATCTCTATATGAAAGCGTTTGCTTAATGTCTAATGTAGCCTTAACGTCATGTAAATGTAATGAGAAGTCCAAACGTCAATCACTTAATCTTTTGTCTGTTTTATATTAGGGGCTGTTTACACTTGGTATTAAGATGGGTTTTCATCGATCGGATCACAAGTGGACGAGAGAGACACATTACGTTTACACCTGGTATTTAAATCCGTCTCTTTTGTCCACTTTCGACCACTTCTGTCCAGAATACTGTGAGGTGACGGTCCGTGAGACGGTGGGCGAGTCTCTGCTGTCATTCAAATGCGAGCGGGAGTAATTATGAGTTTATATGGACGCAAACCAATATTATGTCCACTGCTTGTTTAGCAAGTAAACATGCTGCACAGAGTTTTGTATGTGTGTAAGTTAGAGCTTTCTCTGAATTTTCAGCGCAATTGATGAAATAGGACCGCGCAACTTTCACGCTTTCAAAACAAAACTACGGAGAACACCCGCAGTAGTTTTATCAATGAAAGGCTAAAAATAGCACTGTTCACCGTATGTTCAAGCCTGAAGTCAAAAAAAGATGTAAAACTTGTGTTTAATACCTCAGATGGGCGGAGAGAAGGCGGTCGCGTGTGGCTGTTCGAACACATTGCGTTCCGCAGCTCCAAAGCGATCCGATCGAAAGTGGTTTCGACTACCTCTGGATGTGGTTGAAAGTGGTCGAAAGTGGACGCGTTCAAAACGTTTTGAACACCGTTTACACCTGGCATTAACGTCGTCCACTTGTGATCCGATCGACTAAAACGCATGTTAATGCCAAGTGTAAACAGCCTCTTAGATACAGATGCACGTCTGTCATATTAATTAAATGTCATATTTGTTAACCCATCCAATACTTCTTTAATATTACTCTGATCGGTGGACAGCACTGGCTTCCTCCAGCGACAGCAAAACCTCCCAAATAAAAAATGCAAAGCAAAACGAAACTTTACCAATAATAAATATGATCATAGATTTCTTTTCAAGCTCTTTTGCTTCTATGACAAACTTTTCTAAAATTTTCGGTGGACTAGCGCTGCGCTGCCGAAAGCCCTTATATGGAGCTGGTTTGGCCGTGTTTTATGCAAATTACCAACCTCGTGCACGCGCCTCTCATGTAGAACAATCCAAATTCACTAACGTAAGAACAACTATAAGAACAAACTCATGTGTGTACGCACGTGTTGTGAATTAGGCGGAAAGTTTTCATGAGAAGTGTGTGTATAAATACGAAAAACATATGCAATTATTAGTGAATGAGACCCAATGTTTCCGGGTCCAAGCCTCCACTCATTTCAGTAGAGGATATTATTTAACCAGCCGATTATGAGCAATATTTATTCATATTACACATTTAAGCAAACATTTTATAAGCCCACAGCGTAAAAAGCAGTCTCCAGACTCAGCGAATCACAGACAGCAATATATTAGGGATGCGCCGATACCACTTTTTTGGAATACGAGTACGAGTACTTGCATTTCAGTACTTGCCGATACCGATACTGAGTACTTAATAAAAAACATGATTCAAATTTACAGGTAACAGCTTTAGTCATATAATTTAACAAAAAAACAAGTGACTAGTTTTCCAGTTTGTTGTAAACTCTGCCTCTTTGGACAACACAACAGGGAAAATTAACCCCTTACACGCCGCTCAAACATAGACATTTCTCAGACCGTGGTATCGATCCCTGGTATCGGGGGACTTTTAACGAGTACGAGTACTTTAGAAAATGTGGTATCGAGGCCGATACCCGATACCAGTATCGGTATCGATGCATCCCTACAATATATTAATAATTTGTTAAAGAATCCCTGACCATGAGCCCATGTCTGGTCATCACGGATTTTGTTATGAAGATAAAAATAAGGATCGGGTGTTTTCGTAGTTTTCCATTATGAAACGTGTGTATTTAAGCGTGATTTTTTGTTATTTTCCCTATGGCATTCAAGATCGGTCGGACCCTGGAAGCGGTGCATGGCACAAGACTTAACAAACGGACTGGGTCATGTTGGGTAGCCCCGTCCACAGCAAACGCTCGAAATTTGTACAAAGCTCATCGATCTGAAAAGCTCTGTGTCCCTGATTGGCTAGCTAACCTGTACATTACCTCTGACGTCAGCCCGAAATGTGACGTTTCTTACCATGTTTGAAAGATTCGCTCACAATACAATGCTGACAGGAGTTAACTTACAGGCTACGAGTCAAAGCGGGAGATTTTATGATAATGTTGGTCTTGTCCACGTCAACGTAAACTGTTGCCTACAATCCGTGTTTGTTGTAGTCCAAGAAAAGAGATTTACATTGGAGACGATCACTCGTGTCAACATTTACCTATTGGTTGGGTACATTTTGCATCATTAACATGAACTAATACACACTTACACACCAAAGGAAATGTAAAATCGTGAATCAGAGGATAGTTGCTCTTTAAAAATTAAAGCTCATTTGGTAACACCAACTAGTTTGCACGCAGACAATCGGAAAAGCTTTGCAAGCAAAAGAATGAAAACAATTGTGACCTACCACCACCATGAATGCAGGAATCCAGGAGGTTCCCCTAGTGTAATGTTCTTCTCCCATCGGATCTGAAACAAACAAACGGAGAAAGAATGAGAAACAAAGAGAGTGAAACAGAAAGAGATGGACTATGAGATGGTAGATAATGTGCAAAACATACTTTCCCGTCAGACCTTCCACAGACTGTTCCCTGACCTAATCCAGACCCCATACATCATTTCACATTCTCCACTATATCATTACACTAGTTTTTCCTCACTCCATCTTTCTATGACACCGGACTTTAAAAATGCTGCAGGCTGACAGGAGAAATGCCATTGCAAAGTGGTTTCCAGTGATTATAGTCAGAATGAAATGAATGCATGGAGCAATTTTAGGTTTCTCTACCCTTATATAACTTCTTAACTCTTTCCCCGCCATTGACGAGATTTCTCGTCAATTAAGAGAAAACGCTTCCCCGCCAATGACGAGATATTCCGTCTTTCCGCAATACCGCTATTATCCACCAGGTGGCGCCCTTCCGCAACTTTTTAAAACCGGAAGTATTTCCCTATGCCAAGCTGCTGCATGTCCGTGTCTGTTTTAAAGATCGCTCTGAATGGATGTCTATGAAAAGTCCGTCATAAAAATTGAGTTATTTCTGCTTTTTGCTCAAAATATGGTGTTTTTGCAAAAACCTACCCATATTCAAAAGCTGATTGCAAAAGAACCACTAAAGGTAGGATGAAACGGTTTTTTTTGTTTGAAAGCAGAGGGTCTGCTCTTTCATTTGGTATATTGTATGTTTATATATTTAAAGAAGAACATTTTCTGGAAGGCATTAAACTTTGGTGAAAATCATGAAAAACGCTGGCGCTGGCTGGCAACTTTTTTTAAAAACGCTGGCGGTGAAAGAGTTAACTAGTAACTAAATGAAGAGTAAATGATGCAAGTGGGTTGCAGCTGTATCGGTGTTTTATTCCATGCTGCCCCGAAAACGTAATGGGAAGCCTTTATCCCAACACACAACGGACTACCTATGAAAATACCTGCAGCAGGATTTATACATCATTAAAAGTGAATCATTTATTTTAGTTTTGGCCAACTGTTGTCTTATTTCTTACAGGGCTTCAGCGCATCTTTCTACCCTCGATCCTTTATGCCAAAATGACCGGGGTAACTCTCACTAAGGTCATAATCTCAGTGTATTTAGCAAAACATTCCCTTTTACAAAAGGTAAACGGAGGGACCTGAACTGACCACGGAAAGTGTTAGGAAAGAATTAGTCTATTATAACAATTATATACGGATGATTAAACGGGAAAATGTACCCAGAAAAAAAAATGGAACGGAGAGGTTTGCTCGCTGTGGCTGAAAGTGGATTACTGAAGCAGGTCTGGAGGTTAAGAACACATCATCAGTCAATTTCACCTTGTCGGCACGATAAACATCAGATCAACTTGGCGTTTTTGAGTAGCGCTGGAGAAAGTCGAAAAAAAATTGCTGCAGCGCATTCACGGGCGGAAAAAAACTGGGATAACAGAGAAATGGGTGGGGCTGACCGTCCGCAAATGCTTGGCGACTTAACGGCCTGACATTTAACACATAAATTAATTTTGTGTAATTAATATAACAAAAGAAAATTTGCAAGGCTTCAAAAGTTCTCATTGAAAAGTCCTTAAATAAAATTCTGCTCAGATTCAAATGAAGCAAGTGGGTTCAATTTGGGTTTTATAGCATTACAGAAAAGAACAAGCTTGATAGAAAACATGCTTTTGTAAGTGATGCCATATTACTGGTGCAGATGAAAGTCAAAGACACGCATAAACAAATGACAATATCATACTATTCTCCACTCTTATGAAACAGCACCCACAATAATCTCGTTTTTATTTGGTTTTTGCACACTTCATTTCTTTGTAACCAGCTGCATTCATTTGCTTATCGTGTGCGTGTGTCTCTTACCTCAGACAGGAAGGTCTGTGCTGACTTCTGGGCCCCAACGTGAAGCAAGTACTCGTACACATATAAAGCTAATCTAGAAAAAACAACACAGAAAGTGACATTAGGCCGATGACATCACATACAATATCATTTAAAAGGAGAGTTTATAGAAATATAAACACCCTTATGTTGTTCCAAAACAGTATCCTGCATTTCTCATGCAATGAAAAGTAAATGGTAACTACACTGCAAAAAATAACTTTCTGGCTTGTTTTTAGCACAAATATTAAAAAAATTCTTTAGAAAATAAGTCAAATTTTAAAGTGACTTTGTGCTTTAAAGGAAAACAACACCTTTTTTTAGATTTTAGTATGTTCTTACCTGAACTTTTATTCAAAATTAATACATACCTTTGCATTCAATGCGTGTACTTATTCTTTGTACAGCGCGTTGTGAATGTGTTAGCATTTAGCCTAGCCCCATTCATTCCTTAGGATCCAAACAGGGGTTGAATTTAGAAGCTACCACACACTTCCATGCTTTCCATATTTAAAGACTGTTACATGAGTAGTTACACAAGTAAGTATGGTGACACAAAATAAAACGTGGTGATTTTTAATGTATAAAAAATGTGAAGTGTTAGGTGGCTTCTAAATTAATACCTGTTTGGATCCTAATGAATAAATGGGGCTAGGCTAAATGCTAACACATTCACAAAGCTCTGTACAAAGATTAAGGGCACGGACTGAAAAAAGATAGGGATGTATTAATTCGTCCAAGTTGAGGTAAGAACGTAGTAAAATTTGGAAAACGGTGGTGTTTTCCTTCAAACAAGCAAAAAAAAATTAAAAATTGAAGTGCAACAAGTATTTTTTCACGTTGTATGACGCGTATCATTTATGTCCTGACAGTCTGGTAGAGTATAAAAATCTTTTGTACTGCGCATGTGTCAAACTCGGTCATCCGCACTTATGCGTTGTTAATTTAAATGTGATTAAATCACAAACACTTCCTTTATAAAAATAAAAACACAGATTAACCACAGTGGCCGCATTTCTGATCACAACGGTTCTTGAAAGGCAACATTAAAGGAACAGAAAGACCAGCCAAAGCAAGCATGGCTGAAGTTGTCACGCCAATATGTCGTCACCAGCGTGGTCCTCGTATTTTTGTCATTTTCTGTATCCATTATGTTCGTTGTTTAGCCGCTCCGGCTGGCAATTACCCATCTCGCAGTGTACCGCGGGGCTGAAACCATACCGTCCCTTCCATCCTTTTTGCTTCCATCAACCAAGAGAGAAAATAGCTCTGCAAGGCCCTCCTGGACAAATTACATCCAGAGATAGGGACAATTTGGTAAAAACATAGTTTTTGCCTGGTTGCAGCGCATTTGAGGCAAAAATCATTTATTTCCACCATGGATGACATGCTTCTTCCACTGATGGTACAAGAAACAGCGTGGCTATGTGGACAAATGTCATTGGGCAATATGATGTTTCCTATATTTCCTAAAACCTGCAATTATTTACCATTGAATTGAACACTCCCTGCCTTCCAATTTGCATACTATCCATCTTAAATAGTTTTCAAAATTATAATTATTATGTCCCAAATGATAGTACTTAAAATATGTCCCTTTAAAGTACTTGGATGATCTACTATTTGTGGTAAAAAATACAAAGATTCATGCACACTTTCACAACAAATATTATCCACAACTCACTGCGAAAAGCAGTTTGGTGATCCTTAGAGGACATATCATGAAAATCTGACTTTTTTCATGTTTAAGTGATATAATTGGTTTCCCATTGCTTCTATCAACCTAGAAAATGTAAAAAAGAACAACCCAGTAACTTAGATTTGGTAAACCATTCTCTGCAAGCATGTGAAAAAACATGTAATTGAAATTTGGCTCCCCTTGTGAGGTCAGAAGGAGATAATACCACCCCTTAATCTGCGCTACCCAATCACATCACTGCCATTTATTGCTGAGATCAGCTCATTAGCATTTTAAAGGACACACCAAAAACGGCACATTTTTGCTCATACCTACAAACTGGCAATTTAACATATTATAATAAATTATCTGTGGGGTATTTTGAGATATAACTTCACATACGTACTCTGAGGACACCAAAGATTTATTTGACATCTTAAAAAAAGCCTTGTGAAATGTCCCCTTTAATTGTATACATGAATAAATTGTATAAATTTAAATGTATCAATTATGTTACATAGTAAAATATATTGAATGCAGGACTCCAGACCAAAATTTGAGAGTGTGCCACTGAATTTTACATCCAGTCGCACATGTGCAACCAGTAAATTTGACCTTTTTTTGTGATGTAACACTGAATTTGAAACGGCACATTGTACTTTCTGCATCTATCATCAAAGTATTTATTAGTAATACAGTGGAAATTTGTAGAAATGTCATTATTTGATTAGCATGTTGATTTACAATGTGTGCCCCTAAATTTATTGGTTGCACCTCTAAAATTTTCAGTTGGGGTCCACTGTGCTCCTAGTAAAAAAAGTTAGTCTGGAGCCCTGGAATGAGTTTTAATGTGTGATACTTTCTGGTCACACTGTCCATCTAGACAACAACAATCACAATCGTATGTCGGAGTACTCGCAAACTCTTACAACACACTAAAATGTATATGTTTTCCCATGACAAACATAGTACATACTTTTTGTGCATACAGGTGGATTTAGGATACATCAACTGTGTACTTTAAAATATGACTTATGCTGCAAGTCACCATAAGCAAGCCACAACTCCAAAAAACACGGTTCCCACACCTTAAGGGCTCGTTCTAGTCGTGCGTAGGTCCTACGGCGTAGCCGCGACGGTTTTCATTTTCACTGTTCGCGTTGACGTGCAAACGCACGCACAGACCACTGGTAGGCAGTATCCACGCGTGTAAACACAGTAGCAGTGCGACCGTCAAATAAAAAGCAGCTTGGCAAGTTAACCCACAAACGAAGAAGAAACAGCAACTTGTTGTGTATGATTTGAGAACACCAGCAATAAAGGAAGTAAATAAACAGCGACTTTTGTTACAGTTTGAGTTAAATCACTCCTCGACTTGACCGTTCTTTGTTTTCACCGTGGCAAACGGAAATACCTATGACGCAGTTTTTTTACCTGATGGGAGGGGTTCTGGTGGACCAATCACAGCGCTTCCGGTTCGCATAGAACTGACGCGTTGTTAAAATTTTTGCGAGGTGCACGTCAGGCTTAGCAGAGCTAGTCACATTCTACGGATAGCCTACGCCGTAGAACTTACGCACAACTATAAATCGGGCTTTAGTTAAAGCAATACTAAAGAGTTTTTGCTCTTTGCTCCCCCTACAGGTTGGAAGCGGAATTGTCCATTACCACTGTCGTAAATAATTATTCGCCTCCTCCGAAATGAAACCCTTCCTCTTCTTTGCAGGGTCCACCATGATGACAATTGAAAAGCTCCATGAACGCTAGGTAATGGTATCTTTCTTTTATATGTACCTGCCGAGTATGCTCCACCCACAGCCTGCAGGATGCTGCACTGCCGTAAAGCAAGTTTTTGTAGTTTTCACTCGAACTACAGGATCGCGTTGAAGCTTCTTTAGTGCGGTTTTGGCCGATATGAGGACTGCAAAGCGAATGTGAAACTGCCATTTACCCTTTTTCAAGTGGATGAACGACTGAAATTTTTTTGGAAACGTTATTTTAAGGTAAAAAAACCTCTGAGATTGCTTTAACTTCAAATTCAAGGACCTTTCAACGACTTTCCAGGTCCAATACATTTCAAGTTAGAGCAAGGTTACATCGTGTTACCTTTAAAGATACACTGCTACAGTTCCCTTTAGAGGGAACTCCCGCTGCGTCACTGCGGTGACACTTTGGGGACGCCTCCAAGTGCTTCTGAATGCATCAAATTCAACCAATGGCGAGGCTTAACGAAAAAGACAGGGTGACGCGGGAGCCAGGAAGTATATCGCCATCTCAAACATTGCCAAAGACGGCGTTACAGGGATGCAGGAAGTATGGCAAGGGAGACGCAGCGTCTCGTTCCCTTCTCAGGAAACAACAGTTACATACGTAACCCAAGACGTTTTCATGTGTCAAACACAACTATGCAAAAAAGCATTTTTGTATGAATCAACATTCACATTCAGAAGATCATATAAGCATTTAAAGCGAACAGTTTAGCACGTGTGCTTAAAAGGTCTAGACAGGGAATGGATTTTTTTCCAGGAAACTTCTTGCATAAAATAGATTCAAGCACTTCTAATGACCTTTATCTATGAATGTATATTATCAAAAACTTCCCAGGGCCTGGAATTTTTTCCCCAGATTCACAAACTTTCAAGGACCTGTGGGAACCCTGAAAAAAAAAACAATTTCTGCAAAAGACATCTTTTACTATTGTTGAGTATAAACTTGTAATGTATCTGATGAAAATTCAGCGTAGGAGCAGTTTTCCCAAGCCACAGCGAGGAGGTGAATGAGTCAGAAGGAGATGCCCAGTGTGGCAGGTTCATAAACAGCGGAGGAGAGCTCTCGCTGATCATCCAGTCAATAGCTGATAAAGCTTGATATGAAAGACAGGGAGAAGATCCAGCTCTCCATCACAGCACAAACACTCACGAGCTGGCACAGGAGAGTGACCAGAATGACAATGCCTCCCACCGGGAGATGGAGGTGGGTGGAGCTCAATGACTACCATAAAACTGTAGATGAGAGGTTCAAACAAAGTCCATCTAAAAGGTCTTTTCTGAAAAAAGATCTCAGTAATCATCAAGTCGACCCCATCTACTCATTAAATGTTAAACTAAATCATACCCTTCACATCATATGTTGGCCACAAGCTCTATTATACTTGGAGAAACTGAAGTATGAGATCTATAATCACCTTCATCAAGTGACCATGAAGTAGAAAGAGAGAGCGGAAAAACGTTCGAATTACCACCATGTTAGTAAGAACAGAAAGACTGCCCTACAAAGACACATAGGATAGTTTGTCTGGCCAAAAAATGTATGGCTGACATTTATAAACCGCTAATCGGCTAAATTGACTTGCATCGCGTTGCTTGTGTTCGGTTTTATTTAATCATAATGAGGACTTAAGTGATTTCTTTCCGTTTTCCATTTTCATTAATGTTACTCGGATATGCATTACAGTCTGTGTTTAAGTCTGATAATAAATGTGTTCGCAGTTTGTCACACCATAGAAAAATGTGTTTTTAAGCACCCAAATAAATTTGAATGATAAAACGGCAAGTAAACAAAACAGGCAGGATACTCTGCTCTTAAACTCTGGGGGCGGGTCAGTTGTTGGCACTGAAACCACGCCCACTCCTAGGAAAGCTGCTGTCTCTCTCAATTTTCAGCGTTTTAGCTCCACCCAAATAATGCTGAACACAGAAATGTGGAAAAACTGTTTAACGGTGTAACTCCACCAGGTTGGGACGATAAAACGCGTGATGGTACTTAATAAATTACAGAGAAATGCTGCTACATCCGAAAAGCCAGATGGCGCTCTAGTGACGAAACTCAATATGCGCCACAGAAGAAGTACCATTTACACACAAACACCATGAAATGCTTATAAACATATTTATATCACTGTTCTTCAAACCTTTTTAGGTACTTTCATGATAATAAAGAATATTTATAATGATTATGTTTGATGAGTGATAAACGACTCAAACTCACAGTGATTTAGATCGATAAGGACTTCCTACTGATCAGAGAGCCATAATACATGAAGGGCCTTTGCTATTCAAAATCAACATCAGAAAGGTATTAGTATGAATTGCAATTAATCATCCAAAACAATTCAGAACTACATAGTTCATGGCATTTTTAACTAGGGCTGCAACAACAAATCGATTAAATCAATAAAAATCGATTACTAAAAGAGTTGCCAACGAATTTGCTTAGCAGGCAAAGAGGTAAACAAACAGTAGAAGGAGTAGAAGACGCATTTTCCGTTTTCACAAGACGCATTTATGTGGCCAAATGTAAATGGAACAGTTTTAACAAATGAGATAGCTATCCGATCAGAGAAAACACATAAGTCAAATATAAGGTACAAAGCTGGGGCAGTATCCTTAATAAAAGGTCCTAATATGTACCATTTAGGTCCTAATATGTACAATTTAGGTACAAATATGTATCTTTGAACTGCCAATATGTACTTTTGAAGTACTAATATGCACTTTTTGAGTACAAAGGTGTGCCTTTGTACTTTTGTACAACTTTTGTACTTTTATTTCTGAGAGTGTACTCGTATACTATCTTTTTGACCCCATCAAGAGAGGCTTCTTGATGGGAAATGCATCATAAAAAAGTCTATATATTTGGCAGATAAGCATACATGTGTATTTTTTTGTGTTAGTCCATTTTTTTATTTATTTTTTTATTATTGTAACAGTTCAGGTATGTTCAAGGAGCAACATGTTTGTGTAATTTCTAAAGATTTTAGTTCTGTTTTGAATAAGGCGTTGGAAATGAATGCTTTTCTTGTTTTTTTGTTTTTTATCTGATTCATCGATTAATCGAACAAATAATCGACAGATTAATCGATTATTAAAATAATCGTTAGTTGCAGCCCTATTTGTAACGTGTTTCAGCAATACATTACTAACAATTATAATGTGTTTAGAAACAATTAAATGACTTTACACTGACATTAACTTCAGATTTAATAATATTCAATGTATAAACTTTATGCAATATTTAATAATTTAATAAAAAACTATATTTGAATGAAACATCCTGAAGATAATCGCTGTTGAGCCACATAAAAAGTGATGTCATGACAAAGCTAATGCCACCACAACAAAACTGTGTGGTTACAAGCACTTTACTAGCGCCTATTCTTAACAGTACTGTGAACTGGCAGAAGGCAAAAGTAAAACTGATTTCAACTGTGTGCAAAACAAATTAAATCAGAATTCTTGGCTCCTTTCAGATGGCCTAGAAAAGTGGCTGACCAATCAAACCGTGACCCATTGGTTTGTCAAGGCAAACAGAAGCGAATTAAACCTAAACTCTATAATCACAGTTAATAATATCCAAAATGTAAGAGTGAGGACAGGCCAAACACAACTTAAACAGTCAAAACTCGTTATTGGTTAAACTTGTTATTCGGGTTGAACACTGTAATTATTTCATACTCGGAAACGATATGAAATATTGGATCTGTCTGGCACAGATCAAAAAATTACCTGTATTGCAGTGTGTCATGTAGCTGTGCAT
Organism: Misgurnus mizolepis; assembly: GCA_025389145.1. NCBI lineage: Eukaryota > Metazoa > Chordata > Actinopteri > Cypriniformes > Cobitidae > Misgurnus > Misgurnus mizolepis. The sequence goes on along the minus strand of JAIFKI010000002.1, from coordinate 27,582,094 downwards.
TAATGTAAACAATGTGAAAAGTAGTTCAACCAAAAAGTGCACAATTGATTAAGTTATTGGCTTCTGAAATATGGAGGCAACTCTGAATCACTGAAACGAGTCAAAATATCGTTTTAACTCGTTTGGCCATGAAAGATGGTTCAGTAGCCACTTTATTTGGAACAACATGCGTCTCCTAACCACAACCTGCAAGTATGATTATTACGTTAGGTGTTTTTTGACCTCCTTGCATGCATGCATTTAAACCTGCTGTTGGGGCCTGTTTAACAGTGAGTGCGTTTACATGCTACGCCGATTATGCTTAATAAACTGATAACACGTGGGGTCATGTAAACGAGTAAAGCGGTTTTCTTTAATCGGGGAAAGCCCATAAACAGCGTATGCAAAAACCGATCGGCACAGGTAGTTTTTTGCTCATTACGCCGATTTCGCGTGGCATGTAAACACATTAACCCGTTTTCTCACGGTTTTGTCCATGTGCGCATGTCTCCGCGTATGAAATATAAACGTCACACGCGGAATTAAGCGCAAAGTAACGCATGAAAGTCTCCGCTTGACTAAAGCAGTTGGCAGAGAAACTGTGAAAATAAAAGCTCATGTTACATTTACAGGTTCTGCAGACACGATGAGAAATACAACAGTACAGCTTAAGACAGATATGCCGTCGGCTTTTTGATCGACTATTATGTACTATAGGCGGTGACGTCACTGCCTGCGAGAAACCTGATAATTCTCCAAGTCCCATGTAAACGCAGTTGACTGCATAGCCGGCTTATTGATTTGCATGTAAACGCATGAAAACAGTTTTCTATAATAAGCAGATTTTTGATAGTTATCCGCTTATTCTGTGCATGTAAACGCACTCAGTGTTAGGAAATTGGATCTGACTGGCACTTTAAAATTAAGGATACACCGAATGTTCTGCAACCAAACTATTTGGCTAAAAATAGGTAAAAGCCTATTTTTTTGGTTACCACACTGCCGACATTTACAAAGCATGCACGCCTTTCATTTATCAAAAATGTATTTGTTTCGGTCTTTTCGCTTCAAATGTATTTTTTGCTATTTTCGGTTCTGGTTGCCAGACATTTGGGGCATTTTCTACAACTGCAGTAACATGTTTATCAGTCTAATATTTGACTGATCTAATCAAAGCAATTTTTCAACAGTCACTTACAGTTGTTTGCTACCTGTCTTACCCTAAGAAATGGTTTCAGTGAGAGTTGGGAGCACCAAAGGGGTCGACCTCTGGGCATGACGCAAACATCAAGCAGCTGCCATCTGCTTCAGTGCGAGACGATCTGGATCAAACTGCAGATTCCCAAGAGTGAGGTGATAAAAATTTCATGATGGGGAGGCCCATGTGACCTAGGGGGAGGGGGGAGCTGTCTGCCTTGGTACCGGGTACCAGCACCTGGCCCTGATGCATTATTGAACAGACCATTCATTCAATTACGCCTTGAAGGGGAACCTTGTTTAGAGTCACCAGGAAAAACATAGAGTGCTAAAGTTGGGAATGGGACCTCTGGAATCAGAAGGTCCCGTTTGGAAGCTCAAGATCTAAAGGATATCAGAGCATTGAAAGAAGTCCTAATCCAAAGGGACTTACAGTGGATTGCAAGGCATTCACATGCCCAACTAAAATAAGATCAAGATCATTAGAAAGTTCCAGCTGGCTGCCAATGACTCTTTAAAGGAGAATGTAAAGACTTTTGGTTAATAATAACGTAATGATCGCTGTACATTTATGTTTATACGTTTACATTTCTGCATTTGGTGGACATTTTTATCCAAAGCAACTTAAGGTAGGGATGCCAACAAAGTAGCCTTTCCTTTAACAAACAGATTTAAAAGGAATATTCAATTTTCTTAAAAGAAAAATCCAGATAATTTACTCACCACCATGTCATCCAAAATGTTGATGTCTTTCTTTGTTCAGTCGAGAAGAAATTATGTTTTTTGAGGAAAACATTGCAGGATTTCTCTCATTTTAATGGACTTTAATAGAGCCCAACATTTAATACTTAACTCAACACTTAACAGTTTTTTTCAACGGAGTTTCAAAGGACTCTAAACAATCCCAAACGAGGCATTAGGGTCTTAAACGATTGTCATTTTTGATACGAAAAATAAAAAATATCCACTTTTAAACCACAACTTCTCGTTTAGATCAGATCGTGATGCGTGATGTGACCCCACGCAATACGTCATGACGTCTAGAGGTCACAGAAGACGAACGCGAAACTCCGCCCCAGTGTTTACAAGTGTGTTGCCAAGAGGACCGTTCCTACGTTGTTGTATGTCAACTGATACTAATTAATGTCTTTGTGTCAGTTTATTGTTTACAATGGTCCGCAAATTTGCGTTTTATATATGTAACACGTGACCTCCCTACGTCACTACGCATTTACGTTAGGTTGTGCTGGATCAGACCTAGACGAAAAGTTGTGGTTTAAAAGAGCATATTTTTTTTCTTGTCAAAAATGACAATCGTTTCACTAGATAAGACCCTAATGCCTCGTTTGGGATCGTTTATAGACCTTTGAAACTTCGTTGAAAAAAACTGTTAAGTGTTGAGTTAAGTATTAAATGTTGGGCTCTATTAAAGTCTATTAAAATGAGAAAAATCCTGCAATGTTTTCCTCAAAAAACATAATTTCTCCTCGACTGAACAAAAAAAAACATCAACGTTTTGGATGACATGGTGGTGAGTAAATTATCTGGATTTTTCTTTTAAGAAAATGGAATATTCCTTTAAGGTATCATGCACATCTGTAGTACATGCAAAGTTTAAAAACTCTTTGTATACCTTACAAAAAACATCTTGAGACAAAACAGTACCTCTAATGTACGCGTTAAGATGTGTCAGTACAAGATGTTTTTAAATAAAGGCAGCTCAAGCATGCATTTTAATCTAGGACTAGGATAAACCCTGTCCGGTGAACCACCCCTATGAATAATAAATAGTAACTTATGCTGATGAATATAAAAACTATTCACATTCCTATTTCCTTTATGAGGCAGACTCCCTCTCATATTCAAATGTCTAAGAGCAGGTGTTAATATATGCGCACTTGATCAGCAAAATCTAATAGCGCGCTCTCCCCAGAGTCACATAGGACATAAAGAGACATATTACAGAGATGGGGGTGGTAGAGACTTTGGCTGGGCCCACAGGAGTTTTAAAGCTCTGCCTCCCTGTTCAAAAAGGCAGAAAAGAGGTTAGCTGAAGGGAATGCCCAGGGGGACAACCCACGAGTCTCTCGGCCCCTTCCCTCTCAGTGTTTTTTTTTCCATATCTACAGTCTTCCTGTGGGAGTAAGCTGTACCAATCGGAGGCATTCAGGATGGCTAAGTCGAGCTGTTAAGAGTACTGCCGTAAAGGTAAAAAATAGAGCTGATGTTAAGAAACTGTTGTAACATAAGGTCTCACTGCAAAATAGCCTCACTATGACTCCCTGTAGCACCGTGGGATGTCTCAAGCACGCTGGGAACGTTAAACACAGGTCAGATTGCTTGGCCTACAATACACGGCCAGGTGCAAAATACTATTTTCGTGGCACCTTTTGGTATTTAGCCCTACTTACAAAATAACAGTGTTTTTTCAACATTTAGGACATCTTCGACAGCCTCATTACTCATATATATATAAAAAAAGAATGGCCAGGAACCTCAGGACCTTTTGTATGTGGACAAACATGAGGATGAGTATATGACAGAATTTTCATTTTTGGAGGAACTATTCCTTCAAGAGAGCTCACCCAGCAAACATCACAGGGGCTTTCAGAAATTGACATTTTTCATTAGATGCAAACCAAGGTGAGAACGAATCAGATGACAGTTTTTGACAGTTCAAAAGAAAAATCTCTGTAATGTATCGTCGGAGATAAACGGGTCCCTACGTTCTCTCATCACAACAGAGCCCACACCGATTCCTCCTCACATCAAAGAAATCTCCCAAATGTATGCCTTGAGCACACCTGACATCTCGCCGGAGGCTCTCTGATAAAACCGTCTTTAAACATGAATGAATCACACATAACCGTCCTACAAAGGCACCATTTGGAAATCATGTTTTCGGTCCTCCTATCAATAATTCACCTGGCAGACACATGAGAGACGGGTGGAACGACAAGATCCCCAAAAGTTTTCTGATGAAAACCAAAGCGCCACATGCTTGCATTCACACAGCCAAACCAAGACCTGCTAAATTGGCCGAAAACGGGCACATCTCATGGATCATGGATCAGTTTTTCATAAATGGGAATTCAAGTGTTTTGATTGTTACAAAGGGTTCCCAAACTTTTCATTTTGAGACCTACTTGAATAGGTATAATCCATCCCGGGACCCAGCAATATACAGTACTGTGCAAAAGTCTTATTCCACCATGCATGCCAAAATTAGATTAGTTTTGGCAATGTTATAGTGATCATACATATTTATTTCTCAGTCTCTTTAATAGAATACATCCAGAAAATACAGGAAAATGTGTATATAGTATTAAAAACTGAATAAAAATGTAAACTGATGTAACTGCGTCAAGTTTTTTGGGTAAACTCCCCTTCCACTTGAGCAGTAGCAGGAAACTGTAAGATCTCTTAAAACTAAATTAATTAAATCTCAATTTCTAATTTTAAAAACTTAATTCTGCTCAAAAACGCTCAGGATGTGTTTAGTGCCAAGAGGTGTCACACTAAACAACGACAATGCCTAAAGAAGACATTTAGTCCTGAAAATTTAATTTTTTGTATATTTCCTTTATTTTCTGTTTGTATCTTAATAAAATAGATTGAAAATAAACATGGATGGTAGGGGTGGCACGGTCCATGAAAAAAATCCGAACCGTTCGGTTCGCTTGTCTCGGTTCGGAGCGCGTGTGTGCCGCACGGTTCAACGGTTCATGGCATGCGCAATGTAACCTCATGCCCTGTATGTGACCTCAGATAGCGTGTTTCCCTTTCGCGCGAAAGAAGAGGTGGCTCGTTTGGAGTATAAGTACTGCAGGTTATGTTACGTGTAGAAATTGCAAGTGGGAGAGAAAAGGAAGTCTGCCCGCAGTTGGAGGATGCGCCAGCGTCGTATAAGTTTGGTGTGTGGAAACATTTTTATTTCATGTTACTTATGATGACAGCGGAAATAAAACAATAGATAGAACTGCAGTCTATGGGTTAAATGTGCTCGAACAGCCACAGGAGATCGCCTTCTCTCCAACCATTTATCTAATCTGAGGTACTGAACACAATGTTTTACGTCGTATTCAGCGCTATTTTTAGCCTTTCATTGATCAAATTAAAGCGGCTGATTTCCGCGTAGTTTCATTTTGCTAGCGTGTGAAAGTTGTGCGATCTTATTTCAGAAATTTCCCCTCAAAGTAATCAGGACAGAAGTGGACAAAAGAGACTTAAAGAGATTTAAATATTACAGGTGCAAAGGTTATGTTTCTCTCTCGTCCACACAAACTCTCTGTATTAAAGCAGCCTCTCAGTGATAAACCTGAGAGCTACACTGAAGTTGGCATTTTAATAAATGCAAGTTATCTTTGTGTGCTAAAAATGCACATAAAGTTTATGTAGATGGCAATACACATTCTCTTTTTTGCCAAATAAATGAAAAGCATTTTGAAATCATCAATGTCTTCCCTCTTGCTCTATCAAAATCTCATCTGGCTTTCCTCAGAGATGGTCCCAATAATGTTCTTAAAGTCAAATTCAGTTTGTGGATGATTACATGATATAACTTTTTTTTAATACTGTATCCTAAATTATGGATAATTAATACATTAATAAGATAATACATTTCTGGAGTGTTAAAAATGTAAAGAAAAAATAACAACAAGAACCGTACTGAACCGTGAACCGTGACCATAGAACCGTGATACGAACCGAACCAAGGGTTTTGTGAACCGTGCCACCCCTAATGGATGGACAATAAAACTTCTCAAAAAACAAGTCTGGTGTTGGTAGCCTAAGACTTTTACACAGTACTGTATAATTAAATGGAAATATGAGGATACCCACATGTTTTTTTTTTTCATTTTACTAATGAAATTTAAGTTTCACTGCAATATCAAAATACCTTATGGTATATCATATCAAGATTAAAGGGATAGTTCACCCAAATATGAAAATTCTGTCATCATTTACTCACTCCTGTGTTGTTACAAACCTGTATAAATTTCTTTGTTCTGATGAACACGAAAGAAGATATTTTGAGGAATGTTAATGAGCCCCATTCACTTTATAGTGGGAAAAAGAAAACTATGGAAGTGAATGGGGCTCATGAATGGAAAGGTTACAAACATTCCTCAAAATATCTTCCTTCGTGTTCATCAGAACAAAGAAATTTATACAGGTTTGTAACAACACGAGAGTGAGTAAACGATGACAAAAGTTTCAATTCTGGGTGAACTATCCCTTTAACCTCCTAAAACCTGGATGTACATAGGTGGACTGGACATCACAGTTTTTTGTTGTTTGCACCGAAATACTTAATTCTGTGTCACTGGAACCTGTTGTACACAAACGTGGACGATTACACTGCTTTATGTTCAAAGAAAAAAAATGGTTATTATAACCCCAAACTAGCTGGAACCCCAAACTAGCTGGAAAAAAATCTGACAAAAAGACAAACCAAAGCTCGGGTCTTGGGAGGTTAATATCATGCTCGCCATTAGTTGGACTAAACTGTTTACAGTGTCATTAATTCACAGCTACTACAGACCCACCTAATCCCACTGTGCGACCCACAGTTTGAAAACCCCTGATCTATACCAAGTCTAGAAACTCCGCTACTGAGAACACAAAAGTTTGTTGGGTCGGGGATATATCTAGGTTTGCTAGTAGCCAATTCTTGATATTCTGAACATCCATTACACTACATATGCAAGGAAACCATATGTGATTCAATCTTCATCGCAGCAACTTACTACAAGCCCCTAAGTCTTAATTCTCAAGAGTTCAGCGATACTAATAGATATTTAACAAAACCAATGAAGTGAATTACAGGTAGGCCTGTAGACACGGCATCCAGTCAAAACTAATATTGAATACATGAACGCTGTACCCAGGTAATAACCTGTGGCACTGATGTGCAGACTTAAGCCAAGCATCACTGAATTATTAAGATGTTTTATGCTGCTTTAATAAATGCTCGGATGAAAGTAAGTTCAAACTAGTCTGTTGACTGCTACAAGGTCAAATAGACATTAAATAGATCCCTGATAATACATAGATCCAGGATATAAGATCATTTTTATTATCAACATAGGCACAAATGCGATACACTAAACACAAGGTCGCGTTTCACCTCAGTTTAATAAAACTTTAAATAAACATCAACTTCTGCTAATAGTGATACCTGGTGACCAAATCATTCCACTAGACTAATTTATGCATCTTTTTCACAGTTTTAACCTATATCAAAAGGTAAGATCTTTGCTGGTTTTCCTGTATGTCTACATAACGAGCTCGTGCACAAGACCCCAACGATGCATTTCAATGTTTATTGCGCTTCACATCGCAAAAGCAGCCGCTATGCTGTAGCATGTTTCTGGAAGTTCATTAGCCCATCATCATCCTCCGTGCATCTGTGTGTTTATTTCATAACTCTTAACAAACCTTCACCTGCACGCATCAGCACGATACTCTGTTATAATCATCTAACACCTGAATGCACGGCAAAGTTACAACACACGAGACATCTTTGGAGAACATACAGCATGCACGAAAACACATCATAACACCAAACACAATGCAGTATGACACACTGCACCGAGTGTGCAAATAAACAACATTGTAAAGTAACACGCTGGTTGGTCGTCCATGCATGCAATGCAATGCAACGCAGCGCAGCGCACCGCAAGCATCAGGGAACGAGGTGCAAGTTTGGACTCTAAATGTGACAATTTCACTTACTTCTCTCTGGCTTGACTATCAGACGGGACAACGGCTCCTTTCCCTTTGGCGTACATGGTGGACTTTGTTTGAAGACTTTTAACCCTGCTCAACACCTGTCAAAGGAAGCGGCCATGAACGCGCTCTATCTCCATAGCTACCCGCTTAGTGTGTTTTCCTCCCTTTTCTTACATCCCCAGCTCTCTGGCCACAAATCAGGCACAGTTTCTGCCGGGGGAACTTGAAACAGTCCACTGGTGGAGCTTTTTTTCAATCGCTGTTCCGGGATTCTGCTCGCCCTCCCCCTGCTGTTAAGAGAGGGGGGGCTTCTTAAAGGGGAACGCACACGTTTTCTGCTCGTTTGGTCCTGCGTTATCAAGTTAGAAAGTATATGTGTAAAATACAGTGGGGATGATTATATATTATTATTTAGATTTTTTTACAGTTTTACAAGTTGTGCATGTCAACTCTAACAACATTTGTCTGTCAGAAGGAGTACTTGCATGGCTAGAGTTAGGTTACTGTGAATTACATGCTACATAGATGTTAAAGGAAAACACCATAATTTTTCAATATTTTACTATGTTCTTACCTCAGCTTAGACGAATTAATAAATACCTGTCTTTTTCAATGCATGCACTTAATCTTTGTACAGTGTGTCCTGAATGTGTTAGCATTTAGCCTAGCCTCATTCATTCCTTAGGATCCAAACAGGGATGAATTTAGAACCCACCAAACACTTCCATGCTTTCCTTACTTAAAGACTGTTACATGAGTAGTTACAAGTATGGTGGCACAAAATAAAACGTGGCTTTTTTTAAGCGGATAAAAAATGAGAACTATATTGTAGTCAGGAGTGATGATGTTACTGCGCACCAGTTTTTTTTCACTAATTTTTTTACCCACAATGCACTCTGACTTTGTACGTTCCAAAGACATTACATAGACGCGTCATAGACTGATGCTGCCTATTGGAGCTAATGTATCAGTGCAACCGCCATTTTTGATGGGTCCCCAATGCACCCCCCCGTCTACTGAGGAAGGTAGACGGGGAACTCCCCAAATTTTTACCGGATTTCACATGGTTTGGTTACACATAAGTCACGTTGACATAATAAAAATAACCTAAATTATTCTTCAATCTTACTTTTGAAAGTTAATCCCATGCAACCTGGTATCAATACTGCGCCATTTATTGCACAAAATACGAGCATAGTTGCTCGCTCTCCATTGACTTCGATTGACTCTGGTGCTTGCGTAGAGTGAGGAGACCCAACCAATATGGTGGCGACGGTGGATTACGTTCCAGCACGTCACTATGGTACATTTGATGTACACTCGTTTACTCACTATTTCCCATGATACAAATGGAGACAAATGTGTAACTGGAATGATCTGAAAGATACACATTATAAAAATGTACATTTATACCCTTTTGTTAATAAAAATAAAGCAATAAAAACGATAACTTTTATTTCAAACATAACACATTTCTATTAAATATAACACATAAACATAATAGTAAATCAATATGACAAGTGGTTGTTTTATTCTGTTTATTAAACATGACAAACGTGACAAACAGTAAGAAACTTTACTTTACTTTTGTTTCACAGTACAATCCATAAAGTCACACTGGTGTAAGGGTTTATGAAGAAACTCTGCGACAGCTCTGACGCATGGTTTTACGTCAGTGTCCAAAATCGCACACTCATTTTTGTTCACTTCTTTACCATATTGGACTCAAATGTCATTCACTATATAGTGAAGAACTTGAACAGACAGGTTCAGACACACAAAGTGTGTCCATGTTTAACAGTAGTTCTTTATTCCAGAGAATTTTATCTGTAATGTTTGAATAACCATTTTCTTATTTGTTTTCGCCACCTGAAAATAGTATATTTTATAGTTAACACAATCTCGTGGTTTAGTAACGAAATATTTGATAAATTTATTCATGTTCATGGACACGATTTTCCGCCTTTTCCATACCATTGAGCATGAACAGGAAAAAACTATGAGACAACAACACATAAAACGACGCGAAAAAGAAAGTCGTGTAATGGACACAAAAAACTATTTATAGAGAATCGTGCTGACTAGCACGAAGAAGACATTCATGCTTAATGGCACCTCCATGAACACTTTATATATTCTGTGACTATACCACGACTTGCCTTGGGTTGTTTATAGTAGGCCTACATGTTAAAAATACTGGGTTATTTTCAACTCGTTGTTGGGTCAAAAAAAGGTCGAGCCCAGTCGCTGGGTTAAATTAACCCAGAAAATGTTTATATTTGACCTAACAATGGGTTAAAAAACAACCCAGCCTTTTGGATAAAAAATCAGCATAGGTTAAATTACAACTATGGGCTATGTGCATTCCTTTTTGACCCAAAGCTGGGTTGAAAATAACCCAGCATTTTAGTGTGTATTTACTATAGTAAACTAGTAAAATCCCTAGATACTTTAAGAGCATTTTTCAGGACAGGGCTTAAGTCAAAATCAAGACTAAAATGCTTGTTTTAGCTGTCTTAACTAAAAGCAGTTTGCACCACAGTATTTACTAATTTATCAATTCACTATACTAGATAATATAAAAGCATACATTAGAAGAAGTACACTTGATCTTTGAGCGTAGTCTAGCATTAAATGTGTATTAAAGTTATAGTTAAATACAACTAAATAAAGCCATAAAAAGTCCATGAAAGAATGTATAATCAGTGTTGGGGAAGTTACTTTAAAAAAGTAGTGTTTGCTCGTTACTCGTTACTTTTTAAAAAAGTAATCCATTACTTTACTTAGTTACCACCTTTGGAAAGTAACTTTTTACGTTACTCGTTACTTTTACGTTACTTTTATGTCGCCTGACTTTGGGCAGAACCCAATATCTGTTTCTAAATGTGTAGGCCTAAATAAAGTTATACTATGGAGGACGTAACAGGTATTTCTTTTGTGCTCTTTATTATAAAAAAGTATCAATAACTTCCTTAGGAACAACATGGTAACCTCAAAATGAGGCATATGTCTTAAAATAGATTTATCTGAAAGTCTGTTTCTTCTGGGGGTAAGCACAAGACCTACCAGACTGAACAGCCTTTCCACTGGTGCACTGGATGGTATTTCATGAACACAGCTTTCACTTGGGGGAAACGGTTGAGAACTTCTAACTCTAAGCCCGATTTCATGTACTCAAGTTAGTACCTCCGAGTGTGCACAAAAGGCCATTGCATCCTCCTCCTCCTCATCATCATTCTTTAATTTATTTCTTATTTATTCAAATCAGGCAATTGGTAAAACATTGATTAAAATTAAGATGCCTCCATCCCTCAAAAGTTAGCGTCAGCTGCTTCTTGCTTGCCATGATTTCTTTGCAGACTGATACGAGCCTCTGTCATGTGTGTGGACCTTGTGACTATTGCGCAAGCACGCAGATGGCAGTGTCGCTGTCAAATCTAACCAAAAGTAACGTTGTGCTGAATTGGAAAATGAACTATGTTACGTTACCAAATTTTCAGTAGTAACGCGTTAAACTACTTTTTACCCAAAAAAGTAGTTACGTTACTTTGTAACGCGTTACACACAACACTGTGTATAATACATATATCATATTAATGTGGACAATAAGGAAACAAATAGATTTTAACATTATAGTGCATGATAGAACATAATGCAATTGTAATTTAGAAATGATTAAATTAAATGTCTGTACATGTTTGTTTAATCATACTAGTAGGAACTGAAGAATAGGTTTTTAAGCAAAAGTCGAAATATCCAGAAAAATCATTTTCAGAACATCACAATTAGCATATTCGCATAAAGTATTGCATACTCTGAGTTGGACACAAATAAATGACTTTAAAATGTTATTCTCAGATTATGATTTATGTACAATTACAGGGTATAATAATGATGCTGGGTCAACAAGGACACCAGTGGAGGAGACTTGTGTAAGACAACTAACCACACTTTCTCCATTACACAAGAACTGTTTACCCAAAAATGGTCCTCCATGCTTCAATCCTCTGCTTCGTGAGGCATGGCTGACTCATGTTTTTGGGAATACAAATGGGTTTAGGCCAGAAAAGATGACATGTTGATAACCTTTATCTTATTTGCCTTATAAAAATGAGTCACATGCTACATTTGAATGTACTTTACAGAATTTGTGCTCAGTTTTCGGTGCTTGTTTCATAAATGAGGCCCATTGTGACTGTGCACAAATAAAAGGCAGGTGGAGACACTCATGTGATATTATTTCTGTCTTTTTAAGACTTTCAGGGAATGATGAAGGAGCAGGATGCCGAAACCGAGGTGATGTTTTCATGCTGATCTTTTACTGTGGTTATGCCAAAGCCACCACAAATACTATAGCTTAATATGTGTTGTAAGTCGTTTGCCTCTTCTTCCAGAGAAGAGATTCATGTTGATGACTGTGTAGTCGTGTCCAAATGAGAGAAAAAGAGGGAAATGGAGACAAGATGGAAGGTGAGGGTAAGAAACCAAAAAATGTAGTGAGGGAAAAAGAGAGTAAGAGATGGAGGATAAGGTGAAGAAAGAAAGCAAAGGATGGAAGGTGAGAGAGATGGAGGAAGCGACTTGGCGAGACACTCTTAGAATAGCAAATACCTGCTTTCTCTAGCTCCGCCGTACAGCCATAACGATCACTGCTTTAACAACAGACAGCCAAAACGTGCTTGCTGTGTATCCAACATTTGAGAATTATGCATGAAATGTTCCCTTTATCTATCCATAAATGTGCAATTTTAGAAAAAATAATGCTAAAGATGGGTAGGGGTGCCTGAATGGCATGCAAAATTGTGTTCGGTTTCTAATCATGCAACCTAATGTAAACAACATAAACAGACGTATACTGTTAAATGGCAATTAGGGATGCAACTGCATGATGCAATGTTCATTATTGACCACAGAAATTGAGTCTGCTGATAAGTTGCCTATAGGGACTAATGGCAAATCATGCAGTAGTGTCTGTGAAGAAAACAAAATGATGCACCGTGCAACGAGTTGCTGTATATGAAATCGATGCAAGAAAATGCACTAAACCTCAAAAGCTCATTTTGGAATTTTAGACCGTGGCAAAGCCACTAATCGAAAATTTTATTTAAAAATATGACAATTAACTCAACCCCATTCCCCCCCCCCGGCATTTTTTTTTTTTGAAAAGTTGCCCGCCGGCATTTTTGTGATTTTCAAAAAAGTTTGATAATATGCCTTACAGGAAAATTTTCTTCTAAAAATATATTAACATAAAAATATATCAAATGAAAGAACAGACCCTCTGCTTTCAAACAAACAAACGGGGGTGGGTGGGGGGGCTGGCGTTTCATCCTATCTATTTTTTCTCTGCTTATAAACTCCTAAATATGGGTATTTTTCTATAAAAATACACATTTTTTTAACAAAAGCCTAAAGTAACTGCATTTTTGTAAAGGATTTTTGTTAGAGATCAGATTCAAAACAATTATCAAAACATACACAGAGTTTAAAATTGGTAAATAACGTTTTGGCTTCAGTTTTTTTCATAAATTGGATGAATGCATCATCTAGTGGATAATCGCGGTATTGTAGAGCCCAAAACTAAATTTTTATTTAAAAATACGACAATTTTGTAATTTCCTGCCAGCCATTTTTTGAAAAGTTGCCCGCCAGCATTTTTGTGATTTTCACAAAAGTCTCACAAAATGCCTTCCAGGAAAATTTTCTTTTAAAAACATATAAACATACAAATATATCAAATGAAAGAAAATACCCTCTGCTTTCAAACAAACAAACAAAACGGGAAAAAAAACATTTCATCCTATCTATATTTTTTCTCTGCTTATAAACTCTTAAATATGGGTATTTTTCTTTAAAAATAAAGTTTTTTTTTTTTTTGGAGGAATTTTGTTAGAGATCAGATTCAAAGCAATTATCAAAGCATACACATAGTTTAAAATTAGTAAATAATGTTTTTTTACTGATATTAAACACTTCTATACAATACTAGTTGGTCTATATTCAAGTTTATTTCTGCATCAAATTATTTTTACTGAACATGGATTGGATCTAATTAACATTCAACTGACCAACATAATAAGAGATGCACAAATTAAGCTAAAACAAATATAACAACCTTCAAAGGTGGTTTTTGCTATTCAGCATTTATTTTATTAACAACATGAACTTGTTTTTTTTTACATATAATGGATTTCTTTATGCAGTTAATTAATAAACAATCGGTATCAGCCTTTCTCGTGCTATTGCCGATATGCCGATGGTTTCAAATTCATCAAATAAATACATCGGTGCATCACTAGTTAAATTATTTTGTAATTGCAATTGAACAGTGTGTCTCTCTTATATGCAAAGAGCAAAATCTTTTTTATGCATGTTAGTTGATTCATCCCACTTGAAAAAATGTTTTTAGTCACTTCATCATCTGTAATCTAAAGAATGTAACCTGACTCCCATCTTGTGTTTATACAAGTGGTCAAAGTTTGGCCAGACCGGCCTGACTATAGCAAAAGTTGGTGCTTTATGCATCTTAAACTGTCCGAGAACCAAAAAAAAAAAGAAGGCTGTAAAGCCACCAATAAAAGAATATTTTGCACCATTTTATGCACCATTTAGCAAAGACGGCTTTTGCTCATCTTCTGGGGAGATCATGTGCTTGCCGACTGGCATTGAGATGAATGGGAATGTTATTGGATAGCTTTCTCCAGGTATTATAGACTTTCTTGGCATGACCATGTCTGGAGATTTTATCTCCTGTGCATCACCCTATCCATGCCTTTTTCCCGCCAGCACAGACGAGTATTGGCCCTCTTTCAAAGTGAAAAATGACTCAATATAAAAGTGATGATCAACTTGTAAACTATTTTGGTGAATGTGTCATTTGGTGATGGTCCCTAACAAATTTAGGCTTAAAATCAACTCGTGTTAAGAATTTGATGTATGCAAGTATCTCTCAGAGATATTCGAGTGTTTTATACATATTATTTCACCTTAGGTCAGTTTAGGTTTTAGTTCAGTGTTAGTGAAATGCTAGATAAGATCTACCATATATATGCTGCTGTCATGACACCAAGCATGCATCTTGATTTTTTTTAGTCGGCCGCATACAAGAATCAACACAAAGTTATTATGAAGTGCCGGTGACTATAAATGGTTTAATATATGCAATCACAAAACATTTATTTATTTAGCAGACACCAGTTTACAAAGCGACTTAGGAAAGAGAGAGCAATAAACATTTTGTCAGATGTCGGTATGCAACTTACATATTCTAGAGAGGTAATATGCAAATATTATGAATGACATCACTGCCACTGCTCATCATGGAAAATAATTGTCAATCAATGCAAAGATCAGCGGTTCGATCCAAAAGCACACTCATACTGTTAAAAAAATTAAAATTGTAGAGATTTAATGCACAATAAGTAGCTTTGAAGCATCTGCCAAACACAAAAATGTAAGGTTACATATTAATCGTAAATACTGAACCTTCTCTCAATGTCGAGGTCAATCAACTGTAATCATGAATTAAAATAAAAAAGATAGTTGTCAAATAAACATAAATTCTATACAAAATAATCAGTCCTCGCATTCCGAGCGACGTAATGAATAATTAAAAAAATGTCCCTGAAGTTGTAATGCCAGGCTGCACGAAGGAGTTTCAGTGTTTGTGAGACATGCCTCATTTTTGACATCCGCAGTGTGGGCACCGTAGCCAGATTCTCGTCACGACAGTTGTGCATAATGTATTTGCGTTTTCCATATTGAATAGGATTGGTAGAGGTGGGCTTCAAGAAAAGGATCTCATTATTAGTGCCAGCCAGAAATCTTCCTTGCTCTCGGGTGCGTGTTGTGGGTGTTGGAGGAGTAGGAGTGGTGGGAGATGAAGGTTTGTGTGTGTGCGTGTGTGATAGAGAAAGAGAGAGGGGGAGATACGGAGTGTAAGTGAGCTAGACAAGTAAGCTAACATATTGTGAACGCGTGGTGCGGTACAGCCGCATGTGTGTATATAGGTAAACAATATAAGGGCTGTAACAGATGATGGGAGAGACAGCAGCTCTGTTATAAAACTAGATAAAAGATGCAAGGCATTCTGGGATTGCATTTTCTGTGAACGAGACATTCGATGCTACTTTTAATGAGGCAGCGTATTTAAGATGCCTACCTTTTAGTAAAGCCTTTAAATCGGGAGCATAGTCATGATTCCTTAAAATACTTCCTTACTTGTTTTTGAAATACAGCAATTATGAGCTGGGGTGCGATTGTGCCGCATGTGTTTATGTAGACCGTATAAGGACTGTGACATATTTTTCCAGATATATTTGGTCATCAGGGAGTTGTGTGCATGTATGCATGCAAATGTGCTGTACATGTACACTCTTATAATGAGTACGTCTATGGTGTACTCACATTACGTGAATTGTACCGTACCAGAGTACGTTTGACTCCAAAGTGTGGTTTGTTTGGATATAAAGTCCAATTTATAGTCATGCGTAAGGTCTACACCGTAGCAACGCCATAGGTTATCCATAGCGTCTGCGTAGCCTGACATGCACCTCAACAAATTTTTATTGGTTCACTAGAACCCCTCCCATGTCCCATCAGGTAATAAAAAATGCGTCATAGATATTTCCATTTGCGACGGTGAGAACACTACAACAAACACTAAACGAAGCTTTTGAAGAATTTATTTAGTTCTTCGAAACGTTCGAAACACCACACACGCTGGCGACACCTGCTTGTCAAAATAGTGTAAAAGCAGTTCTATCCAAACATTTGACACTTTTTACAACTCCCCCTAGTGGTGAATCATCGGAACGTTTCGAAACAGTTATGACATAATGAAGCCTCGTTTGCTAAAATCACGTGACTTGGCCAGTTTTGAAACAAGCTCCGAACCAATAATTCGAAAACAAAAGATTCGTAAAAGGTTCGAAGCCTCATGAAGCAGTGCTTCAATAGCGACCATCACTACAAAGATAGACCAAGTTGAGGAGTGATTTAACTCTAACTGCAACATTAGTCGCTGTTTATTTACTTCCATCACTGCTGGTCATCTCAAAACATCTCAAAAATTGGTTTATACTTCGTTTGGGGGTTAAACTTGCCAAGCTGCTTCTTCATTAACGGTTGCGCTGCTACTGTGGTAACATTTCTGAATACTGCCTACCAGCGGTCTGCATGTGTGTTTGCACGTCGACACGGCCGACGACGCAAAATTATGAATGAAAACCGTCACGCCGTAGGACCTATGCACAACTATAATGAGACCTTTAAGTGACCCAGGTATGCATTGCAGAGGTGGTCTCGGGTACGATTCACTTAATTCAGGGGCAGAGCACACGCGGCGTGATGTGAAACGTCAGCGGTCACTAGCTGTGTTTTCATTGCAGATTTGCGCAAATCTTAGTGTATTTTCTAAATGTCGACAAAAGACGGCAAAATGACGCCATTTGCATTAACCGATTATATGCGACTAAAAGTACGTTCGTTTGTGGGTAAAATTTGCCAAGCTGCTTCTTCACTCGCGCTACTTCTGTGGTAACACGCGTGGATACTGCCTACCGGCGGTCTGCATGTGTGTTTGCACGTCGACGCGGACGACGAATCAAAAGTATAAATGAAAACCGTAGCGGCTACGCCGTAGGACCTATGCACAACTATAATGAGCCCTTTGTGTGTACCCGGGGACGCATTGCAGAGGTGGTCTCGGGGTACGATTCACTTAATTCGGGGGCGGAGCACACGCGGTGTAATGCAAAATGTCAGCGGTCACTAACTGCGTTTTCATTGCACAAAATGTTTGTGCATTTTCTAAATGTCGATAAAATACTGCGAAATGACGGCGTTTCCATTAACCGATGATATGCGACTGAAACTTAGTTTTTCCTCTCGTGAAAAGTCATTCCACATCACGTTGACTGATGTTGGTAGGTTTACCGCATTATGCATTATTTTTAACCGAAGGAAACGTAAAGAGTATTATCCAAACATTATTGTCAAGGAAAGCCTCTTATATTTGGAAGCACACACGTATTGAGGTGTTTCTGGGAGGTTTTAGTAGGCTACATACCGCATCACCTTCAGATAATAATAAAAGGATGACGTAAGTGTACTCGGGTACGGATCAGAAAGTGTAGTGTAAGTGGGGTAGTGTGACAATCGTACTCGGGTATAGTTTGGTTGGGTTTTAGGATGATGTGAGTGCGCCAGTAGGTAGATCATTTTGCTAGCAACACAAAGGTCATGTGTTCGATCCCCAAAACACACATATTGGTAAAAAAGTACAGCTTGAATGCACTATAAGTTGCTTGGGAATAAAACATAAAATTGGTGTATTTTAGGGCAATTCTGATCAAAACAATTCCAAGTGTGCTTAGAAATACCCCCAAAATAACAGGGCAACATGACCTACATCACCCCCTTCAAAACACACCATCCAAGTATCTCATTAACATAACTCACAAACAAGTACGAGAAATAAGCAACATTGATTCGAGGCCGACAGAGGATGAAGCGCTATTTACGTCAGCGTCTTTGTTTATTTTAATCTGCATGCGCTCATCCCGCGCTGCCTATTCAGCGACTCTGTTTTCATTTGCCTATCAGCAGATGCCCTTTTCTTGATTTATAATGCCCACGGCGTCACCTCGGCCGCTCAGGAGAAAAATATTTAATTAAACTGGAGATGGGTGGGCCACTTGTGTTGCTCTCAGGGGCCAAGAGCATCGGGCAGCTCAGTTTTTCTTCCTAACGGGGTGTTATGAGCAGGTAACAGAACCTGAAGAAACCTAGCTTTAGTTGAAGAAGAATGGATGATTCTCAAAGGATGATGCCTAGACTGTATCTCTCTGTTTTCTAATAGCAAAAAAGTAACTAGATTCCAGAAGCCGTGGCTGAGTTATCACTGTCAGAAACAATCCTATTAAAATATGCAGAATTTCATGCTTTGAATGAATTATTACTCTTACAAAAGTAGAAAAAGTGAGTTCCCAAAAGAAGACATCAAAAACACAAGAACTCTGAGCGTGCGCGTGTATGTGTGCGTGTGTATGCAGCCGATGGTATTTTCGTCGTCATTTCCCTCTCAGTGCATTTTCGTTAGTGGCAGGCGGGCTCGGGACAGCCATTAATCACAGGATAAAATGATAGATGTTCTTCACAGTATAGGTGGATGCACTGCGCATGCAGAAATAGCCTGCTGTGCTGGCTCAAGGAGGACGCAAAAACACTTTATTTCTCTTCGGTATTCTCCGCACACGCGCACTAATACAATAATATTCTGTTTAACTTGATACAAAACACACACACATAGACAAAACGCATTTGCTTTGCCTCAGTCTTTTAAATGTATGCAGGTAGGTGACACATCACTTTTTAATTCAACAATGGGGTTTCATGTTAAAATTCAAGTATATGTGAGATGGAAAAACATTTTTAATGGTCCTTAATAAATTTTTAAAGTACACATATTACTTGTAGCCTTCCAATAAATATAAGGTCACACATAATAATTTTTATGAGACCTGGAAAACAAGTCTTATTTTAACCACTTTCGCTAATTTAACGACGGGAAAAATGGTTTGTGCGCCCAGGGCACAGTCTAAAAGGGTTGTTCCTATTCTCGTAATGAGTAATGGGTGTGTTTTGGGTGTAAATTGCAATAAACCAATGAGAGTCTCATCTCCCATCCCCTTTAAATGCCAGTTGCGCTGGCACCATGCAGATTTCCTATTAAGATGGCGGAATTTGTAAACTGAAAAACTAAGTGGAGGAAGAAGACGACCAGTTTAAGATAAAAGTGTTAAAAGTTGTTTTTATTTGTATTGAAATTGTTATTTTTTGTATTAAAACCTTTGGTTCTCTTTAAAAGTCTTTTTCTTTCAGTCACGGAAGAAAATTAGCAGGCTTTTAATTGCTGTAAATGTATGGATAGCCTACATGTTGTGTAATCTCAAAGAATAATTTACAAATACTGTATGCAAGAAAAGGTTTGTACACTAAAAATACTTTATTTGTAACAAACAAAAGATAAAGAATTTACAAACGTGTGGAGAGCTGAAAAGTTTCAAAACTCTAACAGCGCTGTGTTTTGAAAAGCATAATGGTTCTCATCTCACCATACTCACAGGTACAAAGTCATCATATAAAATAAATTTGTAGGGTAGCATTTAAAAAAAAATATTTCCATTTGTTTAATGCAAAACATTCAATTACTTTCCAGGTTACTTACAGGTGAAGCAGCTCTTTACGTCTTCTAACGCCTCGTAATTGGTCCTCATTTATGTACAAAAGACTTTAGATTAAATCCTTTAATTTTTCATATCTAAAAACATTTGTGTGCTGTCCATGTGTGTAATAAGCAAACGCGCGTTTATAGGCGCATATTACTAACGCACTCCTTAAATAACAAAAACAATATTGTGCCATTGATTTTAGACTTTAGATTAGGTTTTAGTTGGTCAATGGCGTAGTCTATTTTAGTTGCCTCAATGCAATAGGACCAGAAAAAAAATGGGTGGAAATATGTTAGATATTTAAACAACGTGGTGCTGAATGTGAAAATTACAATTGCACCAGGGTGAAACTAGCCAAAAAACACTTGTGTCGCGCTTTGCACTGCATTGCGTGGGGTGTATGATGGGGCAAAAACTTAGATATTGTGTTTTTTGTTTCAAATGACTTGACATGATGATGTGAGCTTCCTTATTTTTAAAAATGAATGTGCCTTTATATTTTTTAATCAAAAACGCTATTCTCCAGAAAGAAAAGATCTCAACAATTAGCAGTAAGTAACATGACTCAACTTCCAACAATCCAATTGGTTCTCAATGGTCAAAATTCAAGTCCCACCCTTCCTTTTTTCTCGTTTCAGGAGCTGTTTCACTCGGATATATGTCACAACGGGAAAAATAAGACTATAATAAGAAAATAATCACTACTTTTTTATGGTGACTTTAAAGGGATAGTTCACCTTAAAATAAAAAAAACTTCAGCCATGTCTATATAATGTGATATAGTGATGCATAAACACCAGAAGTAAATTAAATTTGCGCAAGTAGATTACAAACAAAGTCAATGCAAAGAAGCGAATAGACACTAATTCACATGGGGTAATGCGACTGATGCAAATTGTCCCTTTATGCCCCCCCCAAAAAATTATGACCTATTTAAACAAAAAATTAAACATAACATTAAATTATACAATGTAGTGCTGCTGGTTAGTAGTCTTATCTTTCTAAGGTTTAATTACACAAAATTTAATATAAATTAAAGTATTTTGTAAAATGTCATTAAACAGGGGCCCCCCTCACCATCTCACGGCCCCCAATTTGAGAACCACTGATCAAAAGCGAAGAGCGTCATGCTCTGTGTTTGCTGTGTACACAGCATGAGGCTCTCTTAAAATAGATTCGGGGTCCTATCTTCATTATTATTTGGATGGTCAGTATTAGCATTACAAATATCACAAAAGCCTGCATTTTGATTGGTTTAAACCAAAAAAACATGATGTCAATGTCAAAGGACGCAGGGTCATTACACCACAAGGATGGAACAGGTTATGTATGTATGTATGTATGAATATGCCATAAATAAAAATGCTCACAATAAAATAGCTCTGGTTTGACGTCATTGTACATTCTCCTTTATAAGACCCAAGTGTACAATTGCTGTTCTCATATACTGGGGTCAGTGATATACTTCATCTCGGTTTATCACAGCACCAAAAAAATTGTGCTACAAAGCATTTTACACGGCATTCAAGGTATACTTTTTATCAGTATGTGATAAACCTATGACCTTTGCGCTACTAACACAATGCTCTACCAATTGTGCTAAACGAACACTACACTAACACTCTGCAACCCATATTAGTCTATACAAGCTAACCCCCCCACATTTCCCGAGTTCATTTTAAATGAACGTGCTCCCCATCACCTAGTAGAATAATGACACCCTTTCCAAGTGAAAGCACTGTTGCATCCAATTACCATTGGGGGAAGGGGGATACAGGGTGGTTGCATGTCACATCGGCCATGACTGAGATCATAGAGAGTTTATGACCTCTATACATCCTGTATTTTCTACCTGTGGCCTGTAAGATAAAAAGGCAATCGTATTAAACATGTCATTAGGGCTGGGGGTGACAATTGGGTATGGACTCAATAAGAAAAGAGGAGAGCAATTTAACGCTAGTGTATCTTCTTTAGCTCGATGGTGGAGCATTGTGTTAGCGATGCAAAGGTCATGGGTTCGATCCCTAGGGAACATCACGCTAATGAAAAATGTCACTACTATGTCACTTTGGATAAATAACTATATAATATTTAAGGTAAAATTAAAATTGTCCAACCAATGACGTACCTCTAACTTTATCTTCCACCTTCACATTCGCTAAAGGAAAGGTAAGATATTCAGTAAAACTGTACTGTATAATTGTCAATGAAGGACATACTTTAGTGGGTGTATCATCTGAAGCCAGCTCATCATTTGCATAGCTAACCGGGGCTTATATTCTGTGGGTGGAGCTTAAGTAATTAGGCATTAAACAGTGGTTGATCTGTTGCTCTCTTTAGATTGATTTATTTAAATGGCAAAGCTGTAATTGCTCCTGCTTAGATGCCAGAAATAAACAAAAGCCTTCCAGCACTTTTAGGGCGAGCCCCTCTTCTGCCCTTGTACAGAGGTCATGCTCAATTACAGATCTGCATCTCACATCGGCCCAAATACTGCACTTATCAAAGTGCTTTTATTCAGATTTCACGCTAATTGAATAGACCTGTTTGCATGGCAATTAGCTTATTTGTAAGCTCTGCGTATTTGCATGAATGCATTTCCAGTGGATGCAGCCAGAGAGTCGGTGCATCACTGCTGACTTTGAAGAATATTTCTATAGTGGAAGAGACCTGAAAATTAAAGTTGATGACATTTTTTGTAAATGTTTTTTAAAAATTATTAATCCAAAATACATCACTTTCCTCATACCTAGACCATCTATATGTATTATGTCCTATAACATCATCTAGAGATTTTTAGAAAGTCAAGGAAGAAAGCATAGAGAACCCAAATAAAAAAAAGACAAGACATATTAAAAATACCACACGATATCCACCTGTAATCCGAAGCTCAAAAGAAAATGGGTCATTCAATGAGACAATGACTCTAAACACGCAAATCGGTCTACTAAAGAATAGTTAAAATGATGTCTGATAAACAGTTACCATAAACGTTTACAATAACTTATCACACGGGAAGGCACACCGCATACTGAATGCAAAGTTTTGAAAGTGCCAACCACATTTAAAAGCAGGAGTGAATCCCCTAAATGTCTGTACGGAACAAGACTCACTCGCGAAAATGCGATAATTGACACAGAGGTAACCATAGTAACGTTCTGCGGTCTAGTGTGGTTACCATTCACTGCTTTGACCAAAATAATATTACAGCCTTATGTTTTGCAATAAACCTCCGTCTTGGCGCTGTCTCTTGTATGGTTGCTTTACAGAGCGTTGTCTTGCAGTGTTGCCATGTCCACCTCTTTTTTGGACTTACAGACCATTGTGGCACTTAACCAGTTATGGCTTTTGCTTATGAAGCAATCAACTTTTTGGCAGAATGAAGGTGGGAAGGTGCTGGTTGCAATATTTTGGTCTTTGAGGTAAAGCATTTGGAATATTTAGGTTTACCATTGGATTTTTTTGTTCGCTGGTTCTTAAGGTGCAAGATCTGGCAACACATGCAGGTACCGTGCTTTCCGGACTATAAACCGCAACGTAGCATTCAAAAATGCGTTATTAAAGGAATAGTCTACCCTTTTGCCATATTAAACTATGTTATTACCTCAACCTAGACAAATTAATACATACCTATCTTTTTTCAATGCGTGCACTGTAGAGCGCGTTGTGAAAGTGTTAGCATTTAGCCTAGCCCCATTCATTCCTATGGTACCAAAAAAGAGTTTTATTTTGTGGCACCATACTTACTGGTCTTTAAATAGAGAAAACACGGAAGAGTTTGGTGGCTTCCCTGTTTGGTACCATAGGAATGAATGGGGCTAGGCTAAATGCTAACACATTCACAATGCGCTGTACAGTGCACCCATTGAAAAAACATAGATATGTATTAATTTGTCTAAGTTGAGGTAATAACATAGTTTAATATGGCAAAAGGGTAGACTATTCCTTTAAGATGAAAAAACATATATAAGTCACAGTGGACTATACGTCGCGTTTATTTAGAAAATTATTTCACAAAATCCAAGCCGAATAACAGACATTTAATCTGGAATGGCAAGTTATTCATTTAAACAATAGCGGACAGAACACCAGGCTGAATAAATGTATTTATTTACTTAGATGAATTTATTAACTCCCTGGAGCCGTGTGGATTACCTGTACGTGTGAAGGATGGATCAACTTTCTTGGGCTTGAAAGTCGTGGACTCTGTTCTACCGTTACAAAGCCTGGTAGAGCCAGGACATTTTCTAAAATAACTCAAATTATGTTTGTCTGACAGATAATGGACATGCGTAGGTATCTGGGATGGGTGAGTAAATCAAGGGGTAATTTTTCATTTTTCGCTTAACTATCACTTTTAAATTGGTAAATAAAATGCAGTAGTCATTAAAATGTGAAGTGACAACCAAATTTGGCTGCGATGTGAACGAGGGCACAGATGTGTAGTATTTTTATTTTACTTAAAGAAAAAGTTCACCCCAAAATGAAAATAATGTCATTAATGACTCACCCTCATGTGGTTCCAAACCCGTAAGACCTCCGTTCATCTTTGGAACACAGTTTAGGATGTTTTATATTTAGTCCGAGAGCTTGTTGACCCTTCATTGAAAATCTATGTAAGGTATACTGTCCATGTCCAGAAAGGTAATAAAAACATCATCAAAGTAGTCCATGCGTCATCAGTGGGTCAGTTAGAATGTGTTGAAGCATTGAAAATACATACAGGAGCATGTATAGTTTTCTCTTATAGCTCTCTTTTGTATGCTTGCCTTTTACATTTAATTTGTTAATTGTATTCTTCTTGCCCAAAAATTTTCATTTGTTTGTTTGCCAAACATTTTTTATCCAAAGAAACTATGCATTCCAGGTAAAGATTCATCAGTTCATGCATTCCTTAGGAATTAAACCCAAGACCTCAATGTTGCTAGCACTACGCTCTACTGTACAAGCTGGCATTAATGTTCACTATCTATTTTTTAGTTGCTGAGACTTCATGGTATGTGCTTACACCAAAAAAATACTGAATAATGACTCAAACGTACAGACCGTGTCCTCCGTATAGAGGTGCAGTATTTAAATTCCCCCCATAGTTCTTCCTTTGTCTTTGCTTGCATAGTTTAAATGAAAGAGGTGTTCATGTATACGTGTATGTGCCATGTTGTTAACGTATGTATAGAAATATTTGTCTTCTTTATCTGCATGGCCCATCCAGTTGCCTCATCCTGACTTTCATGCTCGCCAACTCCGAAGACATCATAAAAATTGTAGGCTTGCAACACACAGGATTTGGATACCGACATCAATAAAATGCCTCTTGTCAGACTAGACCAATAAAGCAGCAAGTATAAACTTTCCAGAGGTTACAGTCTGCATATAAATGTACAATCCAACACTTTCATGCACTTACTATGCTAACTCTCTATGAGATTGTTGAATCTGTACGGGTAAAAGGCTGTCCAGAATATGCCTAAGATTTTAGTTATTAAGACCAAAAAATAATTGCACCATTGTTAGTAGCCGAGATGGCTAAAGAACAGAAAGGTGGTGCCACAAAAATTGTGTGTTCCTATGGAAACAGACAGAAATACTAAATAATTTTTTTTTTGGACTTGAAACAGGTTTGAGTAAAACAACCTTTGGAAAAGACTGTGAATAGAGAGCTAAGACGCAGCAGACAGTGAAAGAAAAAAAAAAAAAGAATTAGAGGGAAAGAGAGACAGAGTCAGGGGTTGGAAGGAGAGATTGAGAGAAAGAGCGAGTGAGACAGTGTACTGACTGAGTAAAGAGGTCAATGTGAGATTATAAAACAAAGCCCGACCTAACCTGGCCTATTTCTGACTATAGCCTTCACTCCACTCAGACCGAGAAATGACAGATTATAAGTCCACAATTTTCAAGAGGACGACACTAACCATTGCCTTTACCAATGGTATTCATTCAGCAAAATGCATGAATTGCATTTGATTACATTACAAATATGATTGTTTTTATATTATAATCTGTACTGTGTTCTCTTTTTTGCTTTAATTTATATTTATTTTCTCGAATAAATCTTTATGTAGTAAATACCTAACATGCAATATTTAACAGAATAGTAACCCCAAAAATTCTGTCATTTACTGTCGATCTGTGAAGAGTCATACATGAAGACACTTAACGACAAGCTTTACGTCAATGATTTTTAAATGACTTTTTTGCTTGTGCCGTACCAGCATGCCAGGTTTGCATTACAAACACAATCTGATGGATTCAAAACATCTTAGGAAGAAACAAAGTCATATAGGGGACATGGAAAGACATAAGGGTGCGAAAAAAGAGACACCTTCTGCATTTCCAGGTAAATACTTTTTAATGCAATAACAAAGTAGAGTAATAGACAATCCTACGCACTTTTTTACAGTTAATACGAATAATATATATATATACAGCACAAACCACATGGAATCTGATTTTTTTCAATTCTGATTTGAGCCACTTCCATATGTGGTTGTAAATCAGGTGCGACCTCAGTCTGAACAGTCATATCAGAATTCATGCGACTTTTACATTGATTGATATTCGTCACAATTGAGGAAATTTATGTACCAACGGCATGTTTGCAAAACCATTTAAGAACATTCAAGACATTAAATATTAAGCTTCTGTTGCACATCACCTTATACATGAAAGCCCCCTAACATGCAAATAAGTGTGTCTGACTTTCCTGAAGCATTCTCCAGCAAGTGACCCGGGATCAGACTGCCTCGTATCGCTTGCTCACATTGAACTGAGATAAAACGCGTCGAATGGCCGGTCTGAGCAGCTCACTAGTCTGCATGTTAATTTGTGTTACCACGTGCTGCGTGTGACGTAGTATTGTTCTTTTGCTCATGCGATGCAGTTCAGGACAACGAACAGTTCACACAGCTGTCTGGATTTAGCCACGTAAGGTGAACAGTCAAAATCTGATCTTAGCTAAAAATCAGAATTGAGCATTAATGTTTGCAGTGTGCACGACCAGCTGCAGTAGAAGTGTCAAGCGCGAGTGATTTCAACGTTAAGTCAATGTGAAGATGCGTTGACGTGCGTCTCTGGAGGTCTCGCGCTGTGAATGAGCCATTTAGCACGGCGCAGTAGACATGATTCCGCCTCATTCGCTCGTCTAGTTCGTGCGAATGACGCAAATTGAGCGTTGCCACGGGAAACGCAAGAGTTGAAAAATTTGAACTTTGGTGGGAAAACGTGCCGCGTTAACCAATCAGGAGCTTGCTCTAATAGTGACGTTATAACAGAAAGCGAGTGGAGTCGTGAATTTCCGTGTGAATGTCTCGATGACTAGAATTTCACGCGCGAATCAAGCAAAAACCCAAAATGTTCAAGCGGCAAACTAGATGCGGTAGACACAAATTTGATGCCTCAAAAGCGGCTGTTGTGAACCCATGGTAAGACCTTGTTCACACTATCAGATCCAAATCCAATCACATTTAGAACATGTGAACAGCCAAAAATCTCATAAAAATCTAAATATTTTCTAATCCGTTTCAGGCTACGTCCCGAGGTGATTTGAAATCCGTTTCAAATCGCATTTCCGGAAACACCTTTCAGCCTGACAGCTCTGATCGCATTTGTGTAGCTTTTTGGTTATGCCATGCTGTCACATCACGTAGACGCAACCCCAGCGTGAACTTTGAAACAGTCCATTTCTGATAGGGGTGTTTGGGAAATTCCATGTATTGGGGGATATAGTTTCTACAATGTCAGACGTCGAGGCAGATTGTTGTGCCAGCGCGACGTCATTGCCATAGAAACAGATAATCCGGAAAACGCAGAACGCACAGATTGGATCTGAACCGCTGTGATATACAATATGGACAGTGAGTCTGTAAAATCGGATATAGGCACCAAAATCGGAAATGGACTGACAGTGTGAACAAGGTATGAGAATATAACAGTCCAATTGTGTTTGCAGTTGGAACTGCTAATGTACATATATTTTGTACTAATACCATATATTGTAAATATAACCATTTATGTATAAGGCAAAATGGTAAAAAGTGCTATAGAATTTTTTTTTTTTTAAATTAAATTGAAATATTATTAAAGCTACAACCTAGCAAGTAATTTTGGCTTAAAGGGCACTTATTTATGCCCATTTTACAATAGGTAATATAAGTCTCAGGTGTGCAAAGAATGTGTCTGTGATGATGTTTCAGCTCAAGATACCATAGTATGTGCTGTTTTTTGTGTCTCTACCTTTAAATGCAAATGAGCTACTGCTTCTTACTCCCTTACCAAAAGAGACAGTGAGCGCTTTCGGTTAAAATAAATCTGATTCCTGTGAATACAGTCTGAGATCATATTATCTTACTATTGAGATTTAGACTGTCAGTGGCCATGGGCGGGGCTTTATCAGTGTGATGTCACATTGATAAGAAAAATAAAATGGTATGTCTAATGGGACTGCTTTGGTTTAATGGGGATTAAAAAAAGATTTTATTCATTTTAGGATGGTTGTGTTCTCACTCTTCCAACACACGTTTATGTCCAAACATCTTGTAAAAGTGTATTTTGCATAATACTGTAGGTGCCCTTTAAAAGACATCTAAAAGGCGTCTAATAGCCGTCCAAACACAGCCCAGACGTCTAAGCAAAAAGACAAAAATTGGCGCCAGTGAAAATTTTATAGACATCTAACCATAGCCCAAAAATAAATAAAATACCTATAGGCTTTAATTAACCTTGTTAGGGAGACATGTTTACCATTTTGGAAGGAGGCTGATTTGTTGAATCAGTTGTTTTAAATAAGGAAAAATCTAAAACAGGGGTTTCCAACATTTTAAACAATACTAAAACATCAAAAAGTAAAAAAAAAAAAATCAAAAAGTAAAACATAAAAGCTTTGAGTAGACTATATCAAAAAGTAGCCCTCCAGATTGTTTAATCCATTGTGGTAGCTCTTGCTCACAAAAAGGTTGGAGACCCTTGATCTAAAACTTTTTGGAAGAGGGTCCTTGAGAACCAGCATTGGGAAGCACTGACATAGCAACCCGTTCTCACCAAGATGCGTACAAATGACACGCAGTGTGATTATCGTGCAATAGATACGGCAAATTCCGATTTTGCGTGCATATGATACGCCAGTCCTTCCCATTCACTTATATGGCGAATCGTTTCGTGACGTTTTATTTATTGTTTTCTCATTTGTTTTCTGTTTTTTAAACCATTTTCGCTTGGGTTTAGGGTTAGATTTCACATTTGTTTAAGCAGGTTATTTAATATACAGGTTTCTCTAAGTTTTTATCTATATTTAAGCCATGGTCGCTTGGAGTTGGGGTTAGAGTTGGGGTTTGGGTTAGGATGTCATTTTTATATAACAAAAAGTTGTTCTAACCCTAAGCCCAAGCGAAAATGGTAAAAAAAACAGAAAACAAATGAGAAAACAATAAATAAAACGTCACGAAACGATTCGCCATATAAGTGAATGGGAAGGACTGGCGTATCATATGCACGCAAAATCGGAATTTGGCGTATCTATTGCACGATAATCACACTGCGTGTCATTTGTACGCTTTTTGGTGAGAATGGGTTGGACATAGATAGTTATGTGATGGCTATTGCTTGCTGAAAAAAGGCACAATGTAAAAAATGCTGGGTTGACCCATGGTTGGGTCAAATATGGACATTTTTTCAGGGTAACTAAAACCAAAGGTTGGTTTGTACATATTTTATCCAACAATTAGGTTAAAACAACAACATATTTTTAGGACGCATAGTTAACAAAATCCGACCTAAATTCCACATATTGTTTGTTTTCCAACAAATCAATTCAACAAATCATTTTCCAAGAATTTTTGTCACACTGACAAACATAACCAGATCCTTCTGAAGTAATCGCTCAAAAGACCCGCCTGCTGTAGGCCTGTGTGTTTTGTCTCAATAGAGTGAAATACAAATTGTTGACAGTCTTGCCCTGAGCCAGTGCAGTAGTTTCTTATTCACCCTTTTCAGGGCCTCTGTGTTCCCCCCACCCTCTTTTCCTTACACGCACAGCATGTGTACAAACTACAGGCAGCGAGAGGTACAAAGGGCCAGGTCTCTTCTCTTTAGCCATTAACATTAGAGAGGTACTTCTGACAGCACTCCAGACAAACCCACCGATACACTTTTTCCCCGCTCAGCGGAGTCTTCATCATTCCCACATAAAGCCGGATGTTAAAACAAACAGTGGTGTAACCCTAAAGAGAGAAAAAGTGTCTTTGTGCTCGAGTGGTATTTTAAATTCACAAACACTTCTGTGGAAAAGAAACCCAAAGCCACCTCTCTTTTAACAACTCAATTCTTTCTCCAGAGATGAGATTAAATGCAGAGCACATGAGGATTTTTTGCTAAACTTCTCTGCTTTCTCCTGAGAATAAAAGCCCAGTAATCTCACATGTGTCTCAAACTGTGCTGAGATTGTCGAGATACAAAAGTCTGCAATCAAATATCAGGGATTTCAAAGTGACCTTAGGCTATCTTTATACTGTACGCCAGCCAATAGATGGCAATGTTACTTTGTAAAGAAACACTTCACGCCAACACACACATACACATTCTTCTACAGAGCGACAAATACAAACAATCAAGACGGCAAAAGCATCAAGCGGTTTTGTTTAGATGGATGATGCGGTAGGTTTATTACTAGGTGACCCTGGACTATAAAGTTGCAAATATTTTTGAAGAAGTGTTAAGTATCTGAATCCTGTGGGATGCAATGTTTGTTTTAGTTATGTTGTTGGTTTATGTGCATGACCTCTCAGTTATGACAGATTCGTGTTTTCGTATTTACACGGGGGTAACAAGGTGTCGTTTCAAAAACATGCACTTTAAAACTTGTCTCAAAACTTACTGTTGTACAGAGCAGAAAGCACAGAGCAAGCAGATTCATATGTGAAGTTTGATTTTTCTTTCTTTTAAAATTGTGTATTTTGCTGTGTCATTGAAAAAAGCTTTATTTATAAAAATATATATATATTTTTTAGGACTTTATAAGAGTGAAATTTTGTATTTAACATTTACATATGCTTTCAGGACCCCAAAACGCCATTGTTGTGTATGCGAACAGCCAAATCGCACATTGTCGTGAAAACGGCCCCATGAATGTTTCTCATTGAAGGGATGTTTCAGCCAAAAATGAAAATTCTGCCATCATTTTCTCATTCTCATGTTGTTCTAAACCTCTATGAGTTTCTTTTTCTGATGAACAGAAAAGAAGATATTTTAATAAATTATGGTAAGCACACAGCTTTTTTTATATCACGGGCCGGTTAAATGCTTTGTTCTGGTTGGTTAAGAAATGTTCCATAAGGATTATTTTTCTGTGAAATGCATACCTGACTGGTCAGATGTCTTAAAATTGCCAGCGGAGCAATGTTTGTGGTAACTGTCGTATAAGCGGAATAATTGTCTCCGGTCCTTTGAATTATATGAAAATAAATCACACCCTGCATGTCACATATTTTGAAATACTTCAACGGCCCGTCGTCAATTATTCCTTACATCTTCTTCATTATTTAATCACAATACTTCCATAGTATTTATTTTCCTACTATGGAAGTCAATGGTTACAATCAGCTGTGTGCTTACCGTCATTTATCAAATTATCTTCTTTTCTATTCATCAGAATGATTTAGAACAACATAAGGATGATAAAATGATGACAGAATTTAAATTTTTGGGTGAACTATCCCTTACTAGGACTGTCAAAAGTTTAATCGCAATTAATATATACACATTCATATATGTATTTAAGAAACATTTACATGTATATATATATATATATATATATATATATGGCCGGTGCCCATATTAAGAAAGCTGTATAGCCGATTGGCCCGATATAACACAAATGTTATTACAGTAAATGAGAGACAAACAGAAAATTTGTGAAACTAAAAAAACATTAGTTACGCATAACAGTTAAACTAGTGTGGTTCTGTATGTGACACAACATAACGTCATGTTAAAAAGTGAATAATGATTGAACATTTTACTGTCTGTCAGACTTTGGCTTTACATTGAGTGCCACTTTAATTACAAACATCAAATTTAACTAAGAGAGAAATTTACTGGCCGATTGAAAAGATTTATCGGCTAATGCCGATAACAACAGAGGCATAGACCCTTTTACTGTTTGTACACAATGATGACGTGGCAACGTATGCGCGGGTATTTTGGCAACGGAAGTACGGCAAGAATCAGCAGTGAAACAACACAGACAGAGAAAGTTATTTGAAAAGTTCACTTTATCAACTTTTTCAACACAGCTCCAGATCCGTGTGATGGCGCAGTGGATAAGACACACGCCTTTGGTGTGAGAGATCCGGGTTCAAATCCACTGTGACACACCATTGTGTCCCTAAGCAAGACACTTAACCCCTAGTTGCTCCAGATGCGTCTGACCTCTGACATATATAGGAAAATTTGAGTCGCTTTTGGATAAAAGTGTCAACTAAATTAATATATATATATATATATATATATATATATATGTATATATGTATATATATGTATATATATTGATTTGGTCGAAGCACCCGAGAAGCCCCCTGGTGAGGAGCAGAGAGTTCGGTCAGAGTTGTGCTAATCACTCCACCCAAGTAGCAGTGCTTTGCCTTCTGAGAATATAGTTCCCAGTACAGTATGTATAATGTTAAAAGATGGATTTGTCTTATATGACCTTGTAATTTGTAGACGGTGCGACTATACAAATCACAATACATAAATCGGAAAAAAATTGCTTTATTTTGTCACTTATTGGGAGCAGTTTGCTAGCTGGAGCCATTCACTTCCAGTCTTTGTGCTAAGCTAAGCTAGCGGGGGCTGCATCAGACAGAGTTACAGCACGCACGGAGATGAGAAAGGTATGTATGGACTTATCTAACTCTGGGGGATACGGCGAATAAGCTCAATTCCCAAAATGTGGGCGTGTTTCTTTAATAAACTTTCTGAGTTGCTAACACGTTAGAACCACTGGGGAATAACACCACTGCTGTTGCCAAGATGCGCGCGCATGCTATTTGATCTAGGGATGCACCGATAACGATACTGGTATCGGGTATCGGCCTCGATACCACATTTTCTAAAGTACTCGTTAAAAGTCCCCCGATACCTGGAATCGATACCACGGTCTGAGAAATGTCTATGTTTGAGCGGCGTGTAAGGGGTTAATGCCTCTTGTGTTGTCCAAAGAGGCAGAGTTTACAACAAACTGGAAAACTAGTCCTTTGTTTTTTTGTTAAATTATATGACTAAAGCTGTTACCTGTAAATTTAAATCATGTTTTTTTATTAAGTACTCGGTATCGGTATCGGCAAGTACTGAAATGCAAGTACTCGTACTCGTATTCAAAAAAAGTGGTATTGGTGCATCCCTAATTTGATCATATGGGCTGTAAAAGGGTCTATAATACCGGCTGATATATTGGCCTCTCAATATATTGTCCTATCACTAAATGTCTCCTGATCAGTGAAAAACAAATTGTGAAATATTTACCTATTGTTTTAAATTTGATAGAGCATTGTGTTAGCAGCACAAAAGGTTGTGGGTTCGATTCTTAAGAAACACACTTGTGTAAACGTATAGCTTGTATGCACCATACTGTACAAGTCGTTTTAGATAAAAGCTATTCTATTGCAAAATACACAAAATTCATTTTTTATATATTTACTTACAATAACACAGAAAATATCCAAATCCAAAAGAAATAAAACTGCACATATGAATCAGCCTGCTCTGTACAACAGTAACCTTTGAGACTTTGCACCGCAGCTGCGACTTGTTTCTACTGCAGCAGAGTGCCAAACCATAAAACAGACTCATGCAAACAAATCCAACATCTGTCTATCCCAATGGCTCTCGTTTTACTATGCAGAGGCGGCATTTCATTCACAGATTTCTCTGGAAAACGTTTGCGTACAATGTACGGAGTGTTTCTAGGGTACACTTCAGTACACGTCCTCAATGAAATGTTGAAGCGAGGGAGGTCTGGGAAAAGTAAAGAGAACTTCCTTTGTGGAGAAACCAATCCCTCTCTTCTTTCAACCATCAGGCAGAGTGTTAACCGCAGTGGCAAGACAGGGTGATGTGTTTTGAGACATACAGGAGCATGTGATGTCAGCCCGAAAGCCGGGCGTGAATAATGAGATTTAACGCAATTAGAAATGTCTTGAGGTGGTAAGAGAACACGGGGAAAGATGGAGACGGGGATAGAGAGAGTAAAAGCAGCAGTAATCCACACATGTCCTAGTCTTTCAACACTAGATTACACCGTCAGCTACTGTTTATCCTGTCTGTAAACACTTTGCGATGCTAAAGACATCCATGTGCTTTAATAGCATCTGATTGGGAAGATCTGATTAACAACTTCATTAACTTCCCTTAATGCTTGCTAGTGGGAGCAAACACGTCACTAAAGGTGTCTTCAACCTTTGTGCCAGACTTGGGTTTTTTTTAACTAAGTGACAATTCCGAACTTATAGTATTTATATGTAAGATTACAGTATATTGTAGGTGAAAAGGTTTGCTTAAACGGACAGTAAGTAGGATTTTAAGTGTTTCATTAATCAAAATCAATGTCTTTATTCATAAATATCTCCTTATTGGTGTCAAATGACCTCTGCCAGTGATCTGACTTTTCTTTGTAAGCTTAGAATTTCTTCTCTTTACTTACATTGAACGGGTAAGTCCAAGGAGGCTTCCATGTCGTTCCGCCGTATTGATAAACTATAATAGCAGAGAGGCACAAAAAGCACTAGCCTACCAACGCATTTCCAAAACGCGTTTTCATTCAGAACACGTGAACCAGCTGAAACGGACAAGGAGATCAGGGAGTACATAATGGCGACTATAGTTGCAACACGCATTTGGAAAAGGGAGGCGCTAGGGAGCACTGTTCGTTTGAATGCAAAATACAATTTTACCACTAGATGGGGGTAAATCCTACTTATCTCCCTTTTAGGGATGTTCATATCAGTTAATTTTCCCGACCGACAACCGCAGCTTATGAACCGAACATTAACCGTTAACTTATAAGATTTTAATATTAAGTTGTCATTAAGTAAAAATACAGTTGACGGTTGTCTGTGACCTAGTTAAAACAAAACATTTCATTTGAACGTGCAAACAGCAGCCACAGATCAACAACAGAACCAGGATTCATACATTATCATACATATCACGCAACATTACCTTATCAAAAAGCATGCGATCAGTCCAGATGATTAATATCCAAAGAGGGCAGATTGTCTCTTTTTCATCTACCACAGTGGTCATTTCTAAAGCAGGACACTTTTCAAAAAGTTTTGCTTTTGCGTCGTCTTTCTCCGTTTGTGGAAAAAAGAGATGTTTATGGTCAGGGTCAGAGGCCATCAGCGAACGTCTGTCCGGATGTGCGCGAGACGGACTGCGTCATCTTGCGCGGACACGCACCCGTCTCCGTTCAGCTTCCAAACATGCACACAAATGATTTCTCATACAAATGATTACTTAATCAGACCGTCAGGGCAGCAATAATTTTTGTCATTTACAGGACATTCACAAATTAAAGATAGAAAAGTGGCGAAATGTCTGTCGGCTCATGAGGACACGCACCGTGCGTTAACAAATATTTTTTCTTTTAACTGATAATGTTAATCGGCCATAAATTCTTACCTTCGGTTAACGGTTAAACGGTCAATGTGAACATCCCTTGTCCCTTTAAAGGGATAGTTCACCCAAAAATGAAAATTCTGTCATCATTTAGTCACTCTCATGTTGTTACAAACCTGTATAAATTTCTTTGTTTTGATGAACACAAAGGAAGATATTTTGAGGAATGTTCATGGTATTCTTTTTTCCTACTATGGAAGTGAATAGGGCTCACGAATGGTTTGATTACAAACATTTCTCAAAATATCGTCCTTGATCATTGTTCTGAATCTAATCTCTAACAAAAGTCCTTTAAAAAATGCAATTATCTCAGCTTTTTGCTCAAAATTTGGTATTTAAAAAAATAACATATTTGAGAGGCAATAAACATATGAAGATAGGCTGA
Organism: Misgurnus mizolepis; assembly: GCA_025389145.1. NCBI lineage: Eukaryota > Metazoa > Chordata > Actinopteri > Cypriniformes > Cobitidae > Misgurnus > Misgurnus mizolepis. Next base: position 27,545,899 of record JAIFKI010000002.1, on the reverse strand, counting down.
AACTTTTTTTAAAGGTGCAGTGTGTAATTTTTAGAAGGAGTTCTTGACAGAAATGCAACATAATATACAAAACTATATTATCAGGGGAGTATAAAGACCTTTCATAATGAACCGTTATGTGTTTATTACCTTAGAATGAGACGTTTTTATCTACATACATTGAGGGTCCCCTTACATGGAAGTCGCCATTTTGTCCCGCCATGTTTCTACAAAAGCCCTTAACGGACAAACTTTTTTTACTAAGTTGTCTCCGAGGATGACATGTTTGTCCAGTGACGGCTACCGTAGCATTTCTATGTGTTTCAAAAGCAAGAGGTGAGCAGTGCACTGAGCCGTTAGTTGCAATTCGCAACCTCACCACTAGATGCCGCTAAAATTTACACACTGCACCTTTAAAGCAGATAGTCTGTTCTTTCATTTAATATATTGTATGTTTGTATATTTAAAGAAGAAATTATTTTGGAAAGGATTAAACTTTTGTGAAAATCATAAAAAAAACGCTGCAGCTGGCTGGCAAAACGCTGGCAGGGAAAAAGTTCATCTTCATCACAAAAACATCTTTTAAAGGGGACCTATTTCATTGCTAAAAACGTTATTTTGTGTATTTGGTAAAATACAATGTGTTCGCTTGGTTTATAGTAAAAAAACACATTGTTTTCCACATACCGTACATTTTTGTAGCTCCAGATTTCACTCTCTTTTTTGAAACGGACTGATATGGTACAAAACACATGGATTTGAAAAGTGCCGTATCCCTGATTGGCCAGCTAATCTGTACGTTTTGATTGGCCTGAATACCTCTGACATCTGCCGTAAATGTAACGCTCCTTACCATGTTTGAAAGATTCGCTCACAATGCAATGCTTACAGGAGTTAACCTACAGGCTGAGTCCGAAGCGAGAGGAATTATGATAATGTCGATTTTGTCTACATCACCAATCCCAGGAAGCAAACTGTTGCCTACAATCTGTGTGTTTGTTGTAGTCTAAGAAAAGAGATTTACATTGGAGAAGATAACTCGCGTCATCGTTTACTTTGTTTTTTGTTGCATATCGTTAACATGTACAAATACACACTTACACACCAAAGGAAATGTAAAAATGTGAATCAGACAATAGGTGCCCTTTAAGTTACATGCAACTGTCAAAGAAAAGGAAAGCAGAACTTCGTGTCGCATCTCGAGCATGCCGTCTTATGTGATTTGGTCTGCATGTAGACAGCCCTGACTCATAATGTGGACATTCAAAACCAATTCTGCGTCATCTTAGCAGCCTCTTCGTCCGAGCACTCAGCATTAGCGTCTCTTGCTGTCTGTTGCACAGAGAAACCAAAGACTGAGGATGAATCCACTGGGAAGATTTGGTGAGAAGCCATAATTTTATTAGATTAGGACCCTGCAGCAGACAGCTCAGCTTCGACCACCTCGGCACCACAGGTTAGACAACAGAGGAGAAAAAACGATTAAGTGCAACGAGAAGGTGGAGGTGCAAAGTCATCAAATCAAATCTCAGCCTTTTAGCCGTTTGGCTAGCCGAGATCCGCTGCTGACAGGGTTTTTCTGTGCGGCCAGAGGTCTTGGATTCTGTCTACATGCTGACTCCACATATGATCCCTATTAGGGCCTTGCGGGACCCCGCACCCCACCCTGTCTAACACAGGAGAGACTGTGGCAGGGTCATGTAAGTGTTAAAAGATACCATCCTGACGATGGTGTAGACACGAACGTCTATGCGTAAAATGGACAGACTGGGTATAAAGTGATCAAGGATATTTGTCATTAACAAGCATTACGATAGCTGTACACACCAGTAGCTTCTGGTAGACATCTAAATAAGAAGGCAAACTCCTGTGTTCCTAGCTGCCAGAAACTGCATTTACCTTTTACTACACTGACCTGTATCAACATGCAAACAATACAAGCTTTGTATGTTTATAGTAACCTCACCAAACGTGTTCCTGTGGCAGCTCAAAAGGTCGTGGGTTTGATTCAAGGAAGATACATATTGATAAAAAGTATTGCTGGAATGCATTGTAAGTCGCTTTGGATTAAAGCATATGCCAAATTGCAAAATTTTGATTACTATTAAATGCCATAGTCAACACTTTTTTATTATTTTATTTGCATGCATATTTTAGTTTTGTTATTGCACAGTCTCTTGTCTGGCATTGTTTGCAATAGGTTGCACACATGCACTTTATGTGGCTAAAGATATACTTTTTTAGCTCTGTGTTTTATGTAGTCCAGTGTCTGCACTTACAGTATGATTGAAATGACAATAAGGCTTCTTGACCTGACTTCACTTAACAGTGCCCACTTTCTATACACCACCACATCGAAATAGGGCTGAAAAAAATACAATGTAAACTATTACTGAAAAATTGTGTGTGCACATCTGTAAACTTGTGATAAGAGCAAAAATATGAATTTTAACTATTACATTTTTAAATACTGTACTTTACGTCGTAAATTGGGATCAAACTACTTTACATTAACATGTATGCATTTGGTAGATGTTTTTATCCAAAGCAACATTTTACCAGTATGTGTTCCCTGGGAAACAAATCTTTTAAAGCAATACTCCAGTCAAATATCAAAATTAACCCATGATTTACTCACCCTCTAGCAATCTGAGATGGGGAGAGCGGGGCACAACCTAACGTGTTTTGGCTCAATCATTCAAAACATATTTAAGTTTGATTAATTATATTTTTACACAAGCTACACACACATCTCTGTTACAAATGAACATTTGAAGTTTGTTTCTAGTACTTCTAGTACCATTCTTGGACAATTACACCAAACATGACAGAAATGCAAACGTTACAACTTATCCCATTGGTGGGGTTAATTGTAACAGCCGGGGGGTTAGTTGTAACACTTGCTAAAAATTAGGTTTGCAGGCAAATATTTCAATACTACTTTGTCTATATACTTGAAGTGGATATTGCTTATATATCTGTCTATAATAGACAGCTGTATTCATTCATCCAGCCCTTTTCTAACAATAGTTAAATTATAAATGGATACAAATGTCTAAATATGTGAAAAAAGCAGCACAATCATGAACATTTTTTTTTAAGTGTGACGCAGTCTGTAATAACCATACTACAGTTTCAAAATCAAATTCTGAGATAATGAGCATCAAAGTCTGATTTTAGCCATTCATTTCATTATGATTTCAATATTTGACGTGACCTTATTCAATCAATATTAAAAATATGAACAAAAATAAATTTTATACATTTTTGATAAGACAGGCACATTTATTTTGTTGGCAGCCAGCAATCATTCGAGTGTAGCCGATTTAAAACAACGGCAAGAATAACGCTAATGTTAGCGGTTTTCATATCATTCATATCGCTGTAATACAGCGTTAAAATTTACCCCGCTGGGTCAAAATATTTTCAAGACCACCAAAAAAGTTGCTAAGAGCTGCAGACATATTTCAAAACGATGCTATGTTTTAGTCAACGAGACACTGATTAATATGACATAGCATTGGATTTATCTTACACACCCAACTTAGAAACCGAAAAAAACATATGATGAAAAAATGTACTTACATGCCACCAAAACACTCGCTCATCAATAACTCTCTGGAAAAACATTATACATTTCCAATAATTTGCGGGAGATCGTCTTCTGGCAGCGTGAAAAAAAAATGTAAAACCAAATTGCTCAAGTCTGTGCAACAATGTAAACAGTCCGTGTTACAACTAATCCCGTTTTAGTTTTTGCCCCGCGCACCCCTACATATGTCCATCATCTTTAAGACGAACACATTTGTCGTTATTTTATTAAATGTCCTTGATTTTCCAAAGAAAACAAGGATCAGGGAACAACTTCTAACTTTAAAGCCCAAAAAAGTCATTCATCCTTCACAGAAGTAATCCACATGGCTCCAATGGGTTAATAAAGGTCTTTTGCGGGTAATTGATGCGATATTGTAAGAAAATATCCATATTTTAAACTTTATAAACTATAACTAATGACAGCTATTCCGGTAACAACGCTATCCTGGACTCATAAGATTCATGAGGGTCACTACCCATGTCAACGAGCGCTCACTACGCTAAAACTCTTGAGTCCAAGATGACGCTGTTACCGGAAGCTAGTTATTATAGTTTATAATATGATACTTTTCTTACACAATCGCATCGATTACCCACAGAAGACCTTTATTAACCCCTTAGAGCCGTGTTGATTACTTCTGTGAAGTATGAATGCACTTTTTTGGGGTTTAAAGTCAAAAGTTGTTGCCTGATCCCTGTTTTCTACCATTATAAAACTTGGGAGAGCAAGGACATTTACTAAAATAACTTCAAGTGTTTTGTCTGAAATTTGATGGACATATGTATCTCGGATTGCTCGATGGTGTGTAAATCAGAGGGTAATTTTGATATTTAGCTGGAGTATCCCTTTAATGCAATTTTTTCATGTCTATATTTTTAAGTGGTCCTGGTCATTTTTATGCTATGTTTTACTATGTTTAACCTCAATAGGAACTAAACGAGCTCAAGGGAGGAAAGAAACTACTTGCCCAACCTCAATCCTTCAAATAAACATCATTTTGTTTGCTTTATTAGCTATTTTACTTATATGGACCAAAAATGTCCCCACAATTTTAACAAAATAGTGTAAGGTACACACACACACACAAAGTTATACATAAATTTGCACATTAAAAATAGCTCACATCTGTAGCTATTGATAAAACTTACCATTGGGTTACCATTGTGTCTCAGAAACTTGGACCTTCAACCTGTTGTAGCACAAAGGGTAAAGCATCCTGGTCAAATGAAAAAGACATGAGATTAAATTAAACAATCTCTACTCTTACGGTTTTCTCTTAGAAATTATGTTTGTTGGAAGCAGACGTGATGTCACACAGCAAATTTGGAATATATCACAACAACACCTGCTTACACTGTAGTAGCCTACTGATACATCCAATTAAATTGATCGATTGTAAACTGCAATGAAAGAAAAAAATGGAGAGAGTGTTCATAAAAACAGGCGAAAAACAGTAAATAAATGTTTTGTACATGCAGCGATTTTTATGCAAAGACAGTGGCAGGTATTCTTGAGTGAAATCGGAGGCGACATCTACTTTAAATTTTATATTACTGAAACACAGGACACAACTGTATTATGCACATGATATCAAATAACTCATATTATTAGACAAAAGTTATTCTCACACCAATTTAACCCTCATCCTTTTCAGTTTACACTGCATGCACTTAGGGGTTCATATGGCAAACTCTCTTACAGTTTCAGTATGCAACAATACATTACAAAGTATGGATAAGATAATATATGCACATAAACTGTGCAATACTCTTGACTGAAATATGCATTTATTGTGGATGGGTATTTTCGCAACTGGCCAGTGCAAGTCCCAGAGGCGTACCAATGATAAGCCTGCAAGCAAAAGTCATTTCCATTTGAATAATTGATAACAAAGATTGGCATAAGAGGTGGCAAGTGACCATGCTTATCTCAACTCAGATGTTCAGCATCAGTCAACGTAATATCTATCAGTGACAAAACGGCTCTGATCTTGACATAAACCTCAGCATAAAATACTAACGTGCCCTACTGGTTAACTGTACTATACTCTTTATTGCGTACTGTTGAGTACCTAATGAAAGTCTGAGCATCACATCAACCATTTTAATGTACGACTGTCACTGACATCTTGTACATCTTAGCCACAAAACGTGAAACTTGACCATATAAGACATTTTTGCAATTATACTTACTTCAAATATCGGCCAAACTGTGAATTCAGCATAGGACGTGCAAATATTCATTCCTTTGCATAAAACATTTAAAAAGATAAATAAACACATCCAAAATAACGCATATTATTAATATGATTGCTTTGCATGTTATAAACTGAAATTGAGTCTGTGTTTATTTGCGTTTAAATCTTGGTTATCTAATTTCAAATGTACTAATTTCTTATTCTCGCGGAGGGAGTGTGAGACGTTGACTCGAACAGCTGCTTCATGACCCAAAAAACTGTCAGTCTTTCCCTGGAATAAATTGTGGAATGTTCCACTGTCGCAGAAGGTAACACACCAGGTCCTATGTAACATTAATAAAACCGTAAAGTTCTTAAAATGTAATGTTTAAAGATTAAACTAAAATGAATCGTCTTTTAGCGATCATCTTAATGATATAAACAGATCTTTTTTGAATATTTTATGTGTAAATAGAAACGATGTGTATTATATCCCCCGCCTCTGGAAGCTGTCTTTCAGGCAGACCCATAGTAGAATCAATTCACAGAGCGGGGAGCTTGAAACCGTCCACTCGCGCTTCTTGGTTCAGTTTGGGAAAAATAAGTGTCGAACACAGTTTAGAGCTGGAAGTTGTACGATGTGGTTTGCGAGTGAAGGTTTGCGAACGAACTGTACGTTTTTACGGCGTTTAACATGTGAAATTTAATCGTTAACAGAGATTTGCTTGTTCGGGCACGACTCACCGTGTGTTTGTTAGTTAGACCCTGTATAAGTTGACGCTGCTACTAAATCACGTATATTTTGTTGACAGCAACATAACCATCATTCTGTGTTTATGGTGTGGTATTTGCAGAAATTATTTAAGATTTATGTTTTATTGGTCATCTTCGGCTTGCATGCACAGCGCGTGTGATCTCAGAATTCCCGCAAAGTCAAAGGTCACGTGGAATTTTACACCAATGACAATTAACGACGGTGCCCCTAGTACGATCCTTTAATCAAAATCATACGTCACATATTGTATTCGTGTGTTTGATCGTGTATGTACAAAATCCCAGTAAGTGTAGATTTTATCCCTTACGTTGGTCACAGGATACGAGCTCACAGAAAAAAGTACGTAGTATACTTAGTATTTACTATAGTATATTCTAGTAAATACTACACTTTGTTAATGTATATTATTTTGTATCAATTAACTCTAGAGAATTGATAAACTAGTAAATACTGTTGTATAATTTAATATATGCGTTGATATGATTCAAAACTACCATACACTAGGAATCAAGGAATTGTATTATGGTTTACTATTGTAAATACTAAAGTACTACATTATTTTGTGTGAACGTAATTATTTTTTCATAATTAGTCCCTTCATTCTGTGTAAAAAGAATTACAAATAAATGAACATTTAAAGGGTTAACCAAAATTTACGCCATCTAAAGGTTTACCATTTACATATAAAATTGACATCTGTCAAGGTCATCTATTTGTGGTCCCCAACTGAAGCCCTTTAAAATCACTTTAACACCTTTATGCCAAGCCAGCATGTGAATGCTAAATGATAAGGCTTAAAATGATACGTTTAATGTTTAGTATGCAGTTTTGTGACACTACAGAGGTATGGGGCCGTGGCCATATGGCATCGTTTAACTGATGCGTGTTCCCCTCTTTAGTAAACTGAGGACTGACATTAATAACTGCTATTCCCAGATCAGGACACTAAGAAACCAGCAGTGGGAAACCACAGTCTTTTTGTCATTGCTGTCAGCCCAAGTAAATTTTTTTGAAGAACTGTACATACAAAGGATCTCAGCGCCTCCTACGTGTAGATATGTAGATGAGCAAAAAAACGACCAATTTGATCACTAGGCTATTTTTGAAATTAAAAGCCAATGCGGCAAATTTTGTGCTTACTAATATTAAAATGAAATATGGTAAAAGGCAACTCAGATATGCAGCTGACGATAACTTGGGCAGCTGTGGTGGTGGTGGTGGTAATATCTTTTTGTGGAGTAGTGAGTCATTTCCACTACATTAAATGTCCTGGCAGCCCACACCTCTGCATTCATAATGACATCTTTCACATTGACTTGATGCATTATGAGCTTTCTCTGCTTTGACCAGTTAGTATTCACGTACCGAGCATTGTCACCCCAAGTCATCACATTATGGAAGGCGGCTGTGTGTCACACCAGATGAAGAAAGCAGCGGCTGAGATTTGTTGTTCACGTCAGCGTGGATGTTTGTGTACTGGAGAATGCGTCATGACTTTGCCATGTGAGTCATCAGATATATTGTTAGGCTCTGGAAAGAGATGGCCCCTGCTCACGTCCAATCAGAGTTCGGGATGAGCCAAAACAAGGACTTGTCTTTGTGTCTTTCAGCATGTATTTGCGTGAGTGGATTCTAGTGAATTTCCCAAAGACTGGAATCTGGTTGATACCAAATGATAGTGCCAGGAAGCTCCATGTGTGTGGATTAAACAGCTATCACTGAGTAAACAAACTACTGATCCCAACCTGGAGCCACTTTTTGTAAACCATAACATGTGCAGACAGTGAGTTCACTTGCTTTTGTGCTGATGATGCACTTCTGACCCTTAGTTCAACTCTTTACACAGCATCATCTACATCTGGACAACCATATATCAATATTACACATTGATTATTGATTTTGTACAGTTTAACATGGCAATATTTCTATGCACTTCTAATTTTCAGGTGGGTTTTCTGAGATCCATCCAGCTAAAATTTGCACATGAGAGAAAAAACGCTGCCAATTTCGGTAAACAATTCACTGACGCATGCCGGATGACTAATATTGTGACATCATGAGAATAATTGTGTCTTCATTTAAAGAAATGAAACGGCACACAAGCTGTCGTCTATGAGAGATGCTATAGAGCCCTATAGGGATGCCATATGACACGGCAGTGTAGTTGAAGAATGATGAAGATGCGAACAGACTTGTTAGACTCTATCTCAAGAAAAAGGACAAATGAAATCATTGTACATTTATCTCTTGAACAGGATTTAATCGAAATGAATTTGTGAATAAAATAGCTTATATATACTGTTAATTTATACAAGTACAATAAATAAGCAATTAAAACTGTTGATATAGCTAACAAAAAATCATGCTTGTTTACTATAGTATGTACCCTGCATCAGTACTAAAAAAAGTGCTCCCATTGCAACTGGAAGTATAAGTCCTCCACCTAGTGGTAATAAGAAAATACAGTAACACGTTCTATGAAGCCTGTGTATGAAATACGAGGTAAATTTGTTATTTATTGTGCTTTCTGGTACACATTGAAATCTATTATGGCCTGGTTTCACAGACAATGCTTAAAGCCTGATCCCAGACTATAAAGGATATACGAGCTGTCTTAAAGGGATAGTTCACCCAAAAATGAAAAATATGTCATCATTTACTCACTTTCATATTTTTACAAACCTGTATAAATGTTTTTGTTCTGATGAAGACGAAGGAAGATATTTTGAGCAAAGATTTAAACCAAACCAATCAGAAGCCCCATTGACTTCCATAGAATGAAAAAAGAGTACTATGGAAGTGAATGGTGCTTATAACTGGTTTGGTTTCAAACTTTGCTCACAATATCTTCCTTCGTGTTTATCAGAACAAAAAAAATTATACAGGTTTGTCACAAGATGAGAGTGAATAAATTATGACAGAATTTTTTATTTTTTTGGGATGAACTATCCCTGAAAATAACTTGCACTGAAATACGTTAAAATACATCAGTGCCATTGTTTTGTCTCAGGATGAACACTAGTAATGTTTTTCTAAGGAACATTCATAAAATCTACTTAATTGTCGGTGAAACCAGGCCTTTATCTTCTCATAAATAACTGTGTCCACTGTTATAATAGTGTAATATAATTCATGATTATACGCATCTATGATTAGGGTGGTCCTTATTTTTCAACTTTTAAAAGTTCATGCTCTCACCCCACCAATATATTTGAATAAATAAATCTGGCACATTTTTTTCAATATTAATTAATATTTAGAGGTTGCTCAAGACCTTTTAATTTTAACACATTTGCGTATTATGTGATACTTTGTGCTAGCATGTATAATTGTTTAATAATATATACTTATGGCAACAATGGATTATTTGACCATGCTCCATGCAATTAAAACTCTAGTTTAGTTGTGATGTCTTTCAATGCAAGAAAGCTACAATGTGAATGAAGCACAATAGACAATAAACACTGACACAATGGCTGAAGCAACACAAAGCAAGTCCGCTATATAGTTACTCAGAAGAGACTGAAATAACTGGAACAAAGTTACCCTCCGAGAAGCAAGTTTTATGTGTGTTCTGCGTTTTTAAATGGTACAGTCTTTGCAAAAATATGTAATTCCGTAAATATTCAAAGGCTTTGAGCAACCTCTAGATATTGTAGGAACAATTCAAAATCTTGCATAGTGTGTTTTTATTGATATCCTAACACATTTAGGGGGTGAGAGTTGAACATTAAAAAAAAAATTGACACATTATAAGGACCACCTTAATGTGATACTTTGTTTTAATGTTGATATTTTGTTTTAATGTATTTTATATATACAGTACTGTGCAAAAGTCTTTGGCCACCATGCTACCATTAGATTTGTTGTTTTTGCAATTGTATAGTGATCATATATAATTATTTCTGTCTCTTTATTAGAATACAACCAGAAAATACAGAAAATGTGTATGTAGTATTAAAAACAGTATAAAAGTATAAGCTAAAGTGTCAAGTATTTATAGTAAACTCCCCTTCCACTTGAGCAATAGCAGGATCTCTTAAACCTAAATAAAATTAAATCCTAATTTCTAATTCTAATCAAATGACTTCAAGACTTCAGTCTCCTGAAAAAAGCTCAAAATGTGTTTCGTGCCAAGAGAAGTCACACTAAATCCTGACTTTTCTGTATTTTCTGGTTGTATCTTAATAAAAGAGTGAAAAATAAAAATGGATGCTTTGCTAAAACAACAAAGCTGGTGGTGGTGGTGGCCTAAGACTTTTGCACAGTACTGTATATATATTTACACAGATAAGAGAATTGTATACTTGATTATAGCTGCGGTTTACATTAGTTCATAAGAAAATACAAATAAACTTAAGTTATGAATGCATTAGGAATACTATCAAGTATTATAATTATAATGCATTAAACAGGCTTCATGGAAAGCGTCACTGCAAACACTCCTGTACATAGATAAAGAGCAGAGTTTCAGAAACAACAATACAAACCAAGCCAAACCTTCAATATTTTATCACATTTTCACGTTAAACAGTGCTTATCTGGACAAGAAAAGTCCTATAAAACAAGACTCACATTCAAATTCAAAGTGTTCAGCAGTTTGACAATACGATTGTGATCTTCATTCAATCATCCAGACCTGATCATGTGATCAGAGCTTCATTAGTCCAGTGATTAGAGACATTTCTCTCCATGAATCACTTGGTGGTGGAGAGCAATTTATTAAAAAACTAAATATTTTAAAGAAGAATGTCCTTATTGGCATCTCATGCATAAAGAGTTTTAAGGTAAATGCAACAACTTTGAGTTGTCTTCAGATGGCACATGGTTCGGATTGTTACACCTCATCCTCATTGTCTTCCTCATCCGGCAGTATTCCAGGGCAAGGTTCCATGGTTACAGCGACACCCATTCCACTGCGGCCAATAGGCATGTCTGTTAGATACGTCCATACATTACTGCATGGACAGTAGTACTCCACGCTGGATAAGAAACCCTCTTGATTGAATCCACCTAAAATTGAATAAAGTACAGATTAAAAAATATATTTCACACATTTTTATTTGAATAATCTATCCATCCATCAATTCATCTCACCTAAAACATATATTTTGCATTGGAAGATGGTTACTCCATGTGCACTGCGGCATTTGTTCATACAGGCCATGGGTTCCCATACATCTCGAGTTACATTATATCTCTCCGTTGACTTGAGCTGGGTTTGACCATCGTAGCCACCAACTGCATACAGGCAAGTATCCATACACACCAAGCCTACACAGAAAACAGAAATCAATAAGTGTTCATGTTATATTTCATATTAAATAAACATCCGAAATAACGAAAAAATAATACACATAAGTGTACACAACAAGCATTATTTCAATACATATATATATATATATATATATATATATATATATATATATATATAGCAACAGACACATTGCTAATGATAAATAATTTTTTTTATATATTTACAATAGGGTATTCACAAAATATCTTCATGAAACATGATCTTTACTTAATATCCTAATGATTTTTGGCATAAAAAATCGATAATTTTGACATTACAATGTATTGTTGGCTATTGCTACAAATATATGCCGGCGACTTATGACAGGTCACATATTGGATACATCACGTGAGGGTTCATGTACAGTGCACTATATTTACCGAGTCCACTCCGAACAGTGTTCATAGGTGCCACATGCTGCCACGTATTAGTGTCTGGTTGATAGCGTTCCGCTGTGTTCCATCGATTATCTCCATCAAACCCCCCCACCACATACAGATGGCCACAGCACGTGGCAACACCGGCCCCCAGTCGTGCCACTGACATAGGTGCCACAAATGTCCAACGATTTGTTTCTGGGTCATACCTGTGAAAACAATTAGCAAGAAATCCTATCAAACCAAGTAGTTGTTGACGAGAAAATATACAAAAAATTCTGCATTCTTTTAATGGTTTGGAAAAGTATGGATAAACATAAACGTTTTGTAAAATCTGTAAAATGTCTTAAAAATAGGCACCAGAGCAATGTTTGTGGTAACCGTGGGATAAGAGGAATAATTGGCTCTGGTCCTTTGAATTATTTGAAAATAATGCACACCCACGGTGTAATGGCACAATGCATTATCACCTTGGGTGTGCATTATTTTCTTAGAATTCAACGGCCCGTCGTAGATTATTCCTTACTTAGTACATGCTAACCTAAACCACACAATAAAAAATTCTGGGTTATTTTCAATGCATACTCTCAGAAAAAAGGTACATTAAGGTACAAATGCTGTCACTGGGAAGGTACCTTTTCAAAAAGTAAACTTTTGTACCTAAAAGGTACATATTAGTACACCTTAGGTGAACACCGGTACCTTAGAGGCACATACAGTACAGTACTGTTACCTCAAAGGTACACATCTAAATAGTAAATATTAGGATCTTTTTAAAAGGTAATGTAATTTTTTTCTGAGTGCACAGTGCTGGGCCAAAAAGGGACAAACCCAGTCGTTCAGTTAAATTAACCCAGAAAATGTTTATATTTGACCCAACAATGGGTTAAAGCAACTCAGCATTTTGGGTTGTAACAACCCAGCATATGTTAAATGGGTTGGATTTGTTCCTTTTTTGACCCAATGTTGAGTTAAAAATAACAGCATTTTTAGAGCGTATGGGTTCAAACAACAACACTTTATTTTTAAGTATATTGAAATCAGTAGTAGACTTCTTTTTCAAGGGCGCACGATCGTGTAAACCTATGCATCACGCATCATGTCAAAATAAGTGCCTGCTGCAGAGGTTTTTAAGGGGTTTATGATAAAGGGACACTCGCGTTTGCAAGATACTCACTTAATCTCATGCGTAATCCAAGTTTAGCGTTAAATTAGTGTCTTGGGAGTATTTTGTGAACGTGAGTGTCTCTTTTATCATAAACCCTTTCGACATGTGTGCAGTAGGCACATATTTTGACATGACGCATGATGCACATAGATTCACATGACATAAAAATAAAGTTGAATTAACTTAAAGGATTACTTCACTTTCTTAAAACATTTTTCTTGATAATTTACTCACCCTCATGTCATCAAAAATGTTGATGTCTTTCTTTGTTCAGTCGAGAAGAAAGTAAATTTTTTGAGGAAAACTTCCCAGGATTTTTCTCATTTTAATAGACTTTATTGGACCCCAACAGTTTACAGTTTCAACGCAGCTTCAAAAGACTCTAAACGATCCCAAAAGAGGCATAAGGGTCTTATCTAGCAAAACAATTGTCATTTTCAACAAGAAAACTAAAAAAATATGCACTTTTAAAACACAACTTCTGGTCTTCCTCGGCCCGTGTGACGCGCAAGCGAGACCTCAGGTAATACGTCAATGCGGCAAAAGGTCATGTATGACGTATGCAAAACTACGCCCCAGTGTTTACAAGTGTGGAGAAGAGGACCGTTCCGACAGTGTTGTATGTTGCATGCAATAATTCATGTCTTTGTGTCAGTTTATTGTTAAAAATGTTCGCAAATGTGCATTTCATATATGTAATAAATGATTACCTTTCGCCATTCTTACGCAATTACGCGAGGTCGCGCTAGAGCAATACACGGCTGGTGGAGGATGAGAATTTGTTCTTAAAAAGTGTATATTTTTCTTTTTATTGCCAAAAATGACAATGGTTTTGTTAGATAAGACCCTTATGCCTCATTTGGGATCGTTCAGAGTCCTTTGAAACTGCAATTTTAAACTGCATTAAAACTGTTAGGTGTTGGGGTCCATTAAAGTCTATTAAAATTAGAATATTTTCATCAAAAAAACGTAATTTCTTTTCGACTAAACAAAGAAAAACAAACATTTCGGATGACATGGGGGTGAGTAAATTATCTGGATTTTTTAAAGAAAATGGAGTAATCCTTTAAGTTATTTTAACCTTATTTTTGATCATGTATAGCAACTCCTCACTAGTCAAGTTGATTAAACTTAAACATTTTAGTACAAGATGGAATTTTTACAGTGTAGAGTTAAATAATATCTTAGGCCTGAGCCATAAATAGCATTTGAATCATAATGACACACAATTCCTAAGAGTTGTTATATGATCAACAGAAATGTCACAATTCAAAAAAACCTTCAGCGAGAGATGTTAAATATATCCTGCCAACAATGCAACATCTCTATTAAAAAGCTTGCGGAGAGGGCTACTGTTACTGACCCAATAGTTTCTATGTCCCAGCAAAACAGGCACACACTGTGTCTTAAATTTCACACAGCTTTGAAATTTCAGATGATCTACTGATGCTCATTGTTTAAATTTCCATCAAGCTCTAAATTGAATACATGCACATTCTCTCTCCGACATTCCTGGATTAACTTCTCACGTTGAGCTGCTCACTCAATAGGTTTTAGGCCTGAATAAATCAATCTAAATGAAAGCTTTTTAATCATTTTATCAAAAACAGGTTCACTGTAAAAATAACTGCTTAATACAACTCATTAAAAAAAGTCTAAATATTTCAAAAAGGCAATTTTCATTCTTATTAAATATTACAAGACTAATGTGATACATGTACGTACAATTTTGGCCGTATTGTAGGTGCCATGTGTCCTACAGTTTTGTATTATTTGATTTATTAAAGTAATTGTTCACAGTAATGTGCGTAAAATATAATCTTAATCACATTTAAGCGTAATTTGTAGCAATGCTGTTTTAATTTAAAAGTGTAATGAAGGTCTTATCAAGCTGTAATCATTGTTAGTTAGAGCATCAACATAATTACTTTTGCACGCCAGACATTTCCCCAAACAAACCTTTGATAAATGCGTTTCAGTAGCCTTTCCAAAGTAAATATAGCAACCGCCTTAGTTATCACAACACAATGAAGTCCTTTGTAGGATCCGTCACATTTACATGCGCTGTATAGTACTAAACAAAGAGCCTTGTTTTCACAAGGAAATCTGAATTGACACTTTATGCTTATTGACTGGTTAATGTATTTAAAAAATTAACATTGCTACACCTATTCTATTCTTTATCTATGTTTTTTCTTCGAAAGCCCATACCTGACTCTTATCTGTGGAATGTATGTTATGAAACTTGCCTGAAGCTTGTTAGTCAAGTGAAACGTCTCTAGAGTATAAACCGAAACAGTCTCTAGTTTGACAAACATTTTGTACTTGATAAGCAACATATCTAGTAGCGTCTAACATAACCGTTTTGTTCATATTTTGCATGTATTGTTCTCCTCACAGCCAGGTGTGGTAAACGACCTTCGGTTACTATAATACAAGCTCTATCGTTTTGATCTGTCACTATGCCCCGCGCTAATGTTTTGATTCGTACGTATAATAGAAAGGAAATACAAAATAAAGAGGAAAACCCCCACAGTGTAAAGCAAACCTCGACACAAAACCTTTTTGAGTAGTTATCTTCCTGTTCTTAGCCTCACCTCTCAACGCTGTTGTGATGTGTAGAGGCATGCGAACCCCCTACGGCATAAATGCTCCCGTCAATGACCCCGACACCCACTCTGTTTCTGGGCGTGTTGAGAGGAGCCAGCTGGGTCCACTGGTTAGTCATGGGGTTGTAGCAGGACAAAGCTCCAGACTCGGTGTTGTTCTGCAAAGAGAGGTTACGTCCTCCGACCGTATAAAGAAGGCCGGACAACACGCAGGCCCCTAAGCCGCTACAAGGAAATCCCATCTCGGCTAGCTTTTGCCAAACGTTCGTCCTTGGATCGAAGGCTTCCAAAGAATCCAGGGAGTGTTGCCTGTAACCCCCTGCTACGTAGATGAGCTGATTCCCGCGATGAGGTGCTGGGGGCAAGGGTTTTCGGAGAGCCATGTCCTGAAAGATCTTGGATAGGAAGTCCTTGCAGGAGTTGGCCTTGCTCAGAATGGGACAGTGCTGCAGCTGCCTTTTGAGGAAGGTGGGCGGCAGGGCGTAGATGTGGACCGCATTGAGGAGGGCATGGAAGTATTGGGCACGGGTCTCCACGTCCCAGCGGACCCAGTCGATACAGGCCTTGTAGATCTCGGACTCACAAAGCACTTTTATACTGTCTTGACTGATCAACTCCAGCAGCTGACAGTGGGACAAACTGAAGAATTCCTCCTCTTTGGTTACCTGTGACACAAGCATAGCATAAAGAGGCATTTAGATCAGAAAAATATGCTAAAACAAGTCTACAGGACTAAGTATATGGCTAAATATGCTTGAAAATCTGAATATTATTATACAAAAAATAGTTTATTCAAAAAATTTTACTGTGTGCTATCATTTAATATGAACCCAAAAAAATGCAAGAAAAGTTAGAACAAGCAGTATTTATTAATCTTAGTGCATGTTAATTTCAGCATTTACTAATATTTTTTAATCAAAAGTTGTGATAGTTAAGATTAGTGAATGCAGATTGAAATAACATGTACAATTGACAATAACATTAACAAATATTAATATACTATATTGCATATTATTAGTTTACATTAGCCAACAAATACAACCTTATTGTATAGTTTTACCATTAATCTCATTATCATTAAGCTTGAAAGTGTGTTTGAATATGTGTACATGCAGCAGAGTAAATCCGGCATTAACCCTTAAAGGCAGAGTGCACGATTTCTGAAAAACGCTTTGGAAAAGGGAGTCGGGTCGACTACCAAAACACTTGTAGCCAATCAGCAGTAAGGGGCATGTCTACTACCCCGACATCATTGCCTGGGTTGCATATGTGTGGGGCGGGTCTATCAAAAGAAGGTCCAGATTCTATTGGGGTAGGGGCGTGTTTGCTTAGGTGATTTCAAATGTCAACCTTTCAGAGATCATGGACCCTGCCTTTAAATGCATAGTTCGGGTGTAAAATAATATCTTTAATTTATAAAAAAATTCTGTAATTTATTAAAATAAAATATGTCATTTATTTAAATTATCTGTCATTTATTAAATAATATCTGTAATTTATTAAAAAATATCAGTCATTTATTAAAATAATATTTGTAATTTATTAAAATATCATTCATTTATTAAAATAATATCAGTCATTTATTAAAATAATATTTGTAATGTGTTCAAATAATATCTGTAATTTATTAAAATAATATCTGTAATTTATTAAAATAATATCAGTCATTTATTAAAATAATATTTGTAATTTATAAAAATATCATTCATTTATTAAAATAATATCAGTCATTTATTAAAATAATATTTGTAATTTATTACAATATCAGTCATTTATTAAAATAATATCAGTCATTTATTAAAATAATATTTGTAATTTATTAAAATATCAGTCATTTATTTAAATAATCTTTGTAATTTATTAAAATAATATCTGTCATTTATTCAAATAATATCAGTCATTTATTAAAATAATATTTGTAATTTATTAAAATAATATCTGTCATTTATTCAAATAATATCAGTCATTTATTAAAATAATATTTGTAATTTATTAAAATATCAGTCATTTATTAAAATAATCTTTGTAATTTATTAAAATAATATCTGTCATTTATTCAAATAATATCAGTTATTTATTAAAATAATATTTGTAATTTATTAAAATATCAGTCATTTATTAAAATAAGGTTTTTTATTTATTAAAATAATATCTGTCATTTATTCAAATAATATCTGTAATTTATTCAAATAATATTTGTAATTTAATCAAATAATATCTGTCATTTATTCAAATAATATTTGTTATTTATTATATTATCTGTAAAAAGTGTACACTCTAAAAAAACGCTGGATTATTTTCAAACCAGCTTTGGGTCAAAAAGGCTCGAGCCCAGCGTTCATAGAACCTTTTTATGTGGAGTTTGCATGTCCTAATGTTAACCTGGATGTCTTTCTGGTACGCCAGCCCCCCCCACAGTCTAAAAACATGCAGATGAGGTATGAATTCAAGTTACTAAATTGTCATTAGTTCTGTGGTTGTTTATGTCTGTAAATACCCTGTAATGGATTGACCATAGGGTAGGGTTCCTCAAATCCTACCTTGGTGGGCCAGTGCCCTGCAGTGTTTAGCTCCAACTTTGATCAAACACACCTGAGCAAGCTAATCAATGTCTGCATAATTACTAGAAAATCGCAGGTGGGTGTGTTTGATCAGGGTTGGAGCTAAACTCTGCAGGGCACCGGCCCACCAGGGTAGGATTTGAGAAATTCTGATAGGGTGTACCCTGCTTGTGGATTCTGGGATAGGCTCCGATCATCCAATGACCTTGCATAAGCCATTTTGGATAGATGAATAGATGGATGTATGGACTATTGGGGTAGTTTAATGATCCAACAGTGTTAGGTAAACATTTTGGGTTACTAAAGACCCAAATATGTAAAATTTATTGGTGAAACAGTCATGCATTTAAGGGTTAAAGCATCTTAGACATTTCTTAAAAATTTCTTGGGGAACTATTCCTTGAATGCATTTCTAATTATTTGACAGATGGATAATTTATACGAATCCATATCCATCTGCAAAGCAGACCAAAGCTCCATTGACATATCAATTAGCAGTACAGCTCTTTCATTCACAGGGAAACTGTTACAGGTCAATGGCTCAGTGCAGTTACTTAGAAGAGCACTGCAGGTGGCAACTATCGATCTCCGCCAACTGACACTTCAGGAACTAAAGGGCACGCACCTCATTGAAGTGACTGTTGATGTATTCTCTTGTACGAAGGTGTAGCTCTGTGCAACCGATCTCCTCAGCGAATCTCGAGAGGCCAATGACATTAGACGGGTCCAGGTTTTTCGTGAGGAAATCACAGCACGCTTTGGCCACCTCTTCCATCTGAAATCTTATGGCGGTCAGGAGAACGTGAAGGACGCAGGTTTCTCCCACCGTGATGCGTGAGGTGTAGGCGTAGTCAATGAGGCGGCTGATGACCTGGGGGCACACGTCCTTTAAGGTGACCTCTGAGGCGTGGCATTCTTTGAAATTACTGGTAAACATGGCTTTGAAGTAAGGACTGCAGGCGGCCAGTACCAGTTTATGCACCTGGGGAATATAGACAGTTGTTCGTGACTGAAATAGTTAACATAGCTAAACTGCTGAAAGCTCCCTCACTTGTACGTCACTATAAGAATACCTGGAAATGAAATCACATTTCTCTGAAAACCCAGCTTAAGTATTTTTTTGGGATTTACTGTTTTCTACATAAAATCATCCAACATTATGTTAAAGGGACACTCCACTTTTTTGAAAATATGCTCATTTTCCAGCTCCCCTAGAGTTAAACATTTAATTTTTACCATTTTGGAATCCATTCAGCTGATCTCCGGGCCTGGTGGTACCACTTTTAGCATAGCTTAGCATAATCCATTGAATCTGATTGGACCATTAGCATCGCACTCAAAAATAACCAAAGAGTTTTGATATTTTTCCTATTTAAAACTTGACTCTTCTGTAGTAACATCGTGTACTAAGACCGACGGAAAATTAAAAGTTGCGATTTTCTAGGCCGATATGACTAGGAACTATACTCTCATTCTGGCTCAATAATCAAGGACTTTGCTGCTGTAACATGGCAGCAGCCGGCACAATGATATTACGCAGTGCCTGAAAATAGTCCCCTTGGTAACTTTCAATAGCAGGGGCTATTTTCGGGCACTGCGTAATATCATAACTACAGAAGAGTCAAATCTTAAATAGGAAAAATATCTAAACTCTTTGGTTATTTTTTAGCGCAATGTTAATGGTCTAATCAGATTCAATGGATTATGCTAAGCTATGCTAAAAGTGGTACCGCCAGACCCGAAGATCAGCTGAATGGATTTCAAAACGGTAAAAATCAAACATTTAACTCTAGGGGAGCTGAAAAATTATCTTTTTTTTTAAGTATCCCAATGATATTACGCAGTGCCTGAAAATAGTCCCCTTGGTAACTTTCAATAGCAGGGGACTATTTTCGGGAACTGCGTAATATCATAACTACAGAAGAGTCAAATCTTAAATAGGAAAAATATTGAAACTATTTTATTTTATTTTTTAGTTTTTAGTGCAATGCTAATGGTCTTATCAGATTCAATGGATTATGCTAAGCTATGCTTAAAGTAGTACCGCCAGACCCGGAGATCAGCTGAATGGAGTTCAAAAGGGTAAAAACATTTAACTCTAGGGGAGCTGAAAAAAATAGCATTTTTTAAGTATCCCTTTAAGTAGATTCTGTGAAAATATAAACTTGACATCTTTAATATTGACTGAGTAAGGTCATGTCAAAGGTGAAGGTAAAATTAGTGAGTGAAATCAAACTTTGATGCTCCAAATTTCATAATAAAATTTTTTCTGAATTACATAGACGGGGGTCACATTTAACCTTATTTTGAAGTAGTGTCTTTCATGAAACATTTTATAATGGAGTAAACTTTGTTTTGAATTTATTTTTCTAACCCTATAAGCCAATAACCCTTATTTTTGCCAGTGGGAAGCACCTCCTGAAACAAAATCACACGACTGTACTTGTTGTTCATTATTACAATTAAATGCCTTAACATGTGCTAACATAATTCTGCACTTGTAATGAGCACAATTTACCTTTGTGATCTGTAATTTACACTGGCATTGACACCATATAAAATTAACTATAAAACCAACTTATCTTGTTTCTTCAAGGGCTGATGCTGGAAATATAATTATGGTACTCTAAGAGAAATACTGATTTATATCATTCTCCATTATTCATCCCTGGCTCAAGGTGCAGCAAAAATGTGTTTGTTTACAGTTGTTTTTGTTTTGTTTATGTGGTGTTACTGTTGGTGCAGAGGCAAAAAAAAAATTGTTATCAAACGGCACTGATAAACGTCCTTATTTGGCTAACATAATTAAGGGAAAGTCAACAACATTAGCATCAGTCAGCAGTATTCAGCCACATAATAATTACCATGAAAGGGAGACTTGTGCTGCATCCGAAATCAAATACTTACTATATATTAGGTGAAAATCAGTAAAAACAATGTTGCTGTAGTTATGCTGCGGTTTGCCATTAACTTACTATAGATGTGAATTTATGTTATTCACTTGCAACAGTTTGTTCAAAGTTTAATAACTATAAAATAACAGCCTCATGCAAAGCATTCTGGGAAACAAAAATCCCTTATCAAACTTTTAATTTTTTTCTTCAGATATGGGTTCCCAAAATGCTTTGCATAAGGCTGTTATTTTAGTTGAATTCTATACAGATAAAGACTTGTTAATGTTTAATTGTATTTAAATATTTAACAAACTGTTGCCAGTAAATAACATAAATTTAAATCTACAGTAAGCTACTGGCAAACAGCTGAAAGTAATTTAGGGTATATTACAATTCATTCATAGTATTCGAAAAGCACCAGGCGTAAAATACCCGGATAACCTACTACTGTACTTCCGGCAAGATTTTGGAGTATGCATTAGATCAGTGGTTCTCAAACTGGGGTCCGGGGCCCCCAGGGGGGCTGCGAGATGGTGCCAGGGGGGCCCCAGTTTTATGACATTTTATAAAATACATTAATTTATCATGAATTCTGTGAAATTAAACCTATAAGGCATCACTACTTATGTATAATTTAATGTTTTGTTTAATTAAAATGTGAAGTTTTAGAACTGTTTTTTGTCATAAATTTTCTTTGGGGGGGCCGCGAAGGAATGCACCATATACAAAGGGGGCCACACGCTGAAAAAGTTTGAGAACCACTGCATTAGATGGACACTTTACTATCCTGTGAGCCCCCGGGAGATGAGTCCCCAACAAAGAAGAAGAAGAAGGAGAGATGTTCCCTATAGTATGAATTAATTCGGACATACTACATCCGCCATGTTGATACATCACATGAAATATGTAGTCACTACAAGTTAGGGACAGCTGTTTAATGTATTTGCATTTGAATAAAGCTACGTTACAGCTTTCAGACATTTTTAATAAAACAACGCCTCTCCTTCTTCTTCTCCATTTGATAACTTCTCTCCTGGGCCTCACGAGAACGGCCCTGTCCCAAATGGCTCACTTCATGTAGACTGTCGGTCTCGTGGCCTTGCGCATTCTCGCTTAGTGTACGAGTCCCTAGGGTGTCCCATCTGTCATTTTTATGCTCCGAAGTGTGCTCATCAGTGCCCCCTTTGCACCCTTGATGTGGTCTTTGGCGAAGCCCGCACTGCTGCAGGCTCCACACACTTTACCAACCCAGAAGTCCTTGCAAAAGAGCAATCAGACGACGGAGTGGATAAGTTCACACCATTTCTCTTTCTATTCCCGGCGTGACGCTCGAGTCTGTCCCAAAATACAACTCCGGTGCGTCCTCGTGGACTCACGTCAAGGGTCCCTAAGGTCTGCACAACATGATGTCATCAAAGTGTGGATTCTGAGGAAGTTCACAAGTACAGAGTGTGCCATTCCATTGAATAAACACTTTGGGATTTGACAGACGTAGTAGATCATCCCGGTACTTTTCGACTACTGTTTTGCGAATATTATATATTCGGACATACTTCTCACCTCGCCAACTACTGCAAATGCAAATACATCTATTAAACAGCTGTCCCTTGCAGTGATGCAGTCAATGTATAAACAAACCCGCAATTGACCACATCGTCAACTAACCTGCCCGCAACTCGGACTGCACAAAAAATATACTTTTTATATATATAAGAAAATGTATATATATATATATATATAAATTGATAGAAGCACTGGGAACCCAATTATAGCACTTAAACATGGAAGTCATATTTTCATGTCATGGTCCCTTTGAAATAGTTAAAGGGATAGTTCACCCAAAAATGAAAATTGTGTCATCATTTACTCAATTATATGTTATTACAAACCCGCATAAATTTCTTTGTTCTGAGGAACACAAAGGAATATATTTTAAGAAATGTTTGTAACCAAACCGTTTGTGGACCTCATTTACTTTCATAGCATTCTTTTATCCTACTATGGAAGCGAATGGGGTCCACAAACGGTTTTGTTACAAACATTTCTCAAAATATATTCCTTTGTGTTCCTCAGAACAAAGAAATTTATACAGATTTGTAACTACAAAAGAGTGAGTAAATGATGACAGAATTTTCATTTTTTGGTGAACTATCACTTTAATTGGCATCTTTATTTCAAACGACCCGATCAACCACGACCTGAATATCATAAAAAATATATTTGAATGACTCGTAACAGCAGATGACCATAGGCACCTGCTCATTTTGG
This sequence comes from Misgurnus mizolepis, assembly GCA_025389145.1. Lineage (NCBI taxonomy): Eukaryota > Metazoa > Chordata > Actinopteri > Cypriniformes > Cobitidae > Misgurnus > Misgurnus mizolepis. The sequence goes on along the minus strand of JAIFKI010000002.1, from coordinate 27,522,201 downwards.
ATCAACCCACGCATCACTGGTGGTGACAGGAGGGAAGTTATCTAATGCAAATACATTTATTAAACAGTTTTTCCCTTGTGGTTAAATTGCACTTGTTTAACATCATTCCATATAACGACTAACTTGTTACTTGTAGCATGTTACTGTATCAACATAGCAGATGTAGTACATCCAAATTCATTCATACTATCCATGTTCATACTATATAGTACCTACTGTTTTAACGGTCAATGAGTACACTGTAAAAAAAACTTTGCTGCCTTAAAGGACAAGTTCGGTATTTTACACTTAAAGCCCTGTTTTCAGATTGTTTCTGGTGAAATAGAATGGTTTTGACTGAAATTTCGACATTTGTGGCTGCCCTGAGAATTTTTGCGTGTTTTTTGTTTCAGCTCAGACCTCTACAATGGGTTTAATGGTGCACTGGAACAATCCTTTCTAAAATGCATTAAACTTTTGTTTACAAAGACGTGAAACTCACCGAGTGGTCAGGGGTGTTCACTGATATGCTCACACAAAAATCGCTGCAAAAGATGCTTTCCAACAGCTGTTTTAGCATTCGTTGTTAACTTGTGGACCTATTTTTCCAAACGCCTCACACCCGTACATTCTTCCGCTTAGAGCTTGAATAATAGACACTCCAGCCCAGGTGGTGGCGCTAATCCGCCATTGCCAATTGCAAGAATAGAAACAAAGTTCCCGGCGCGGAGTGATACCGTACCTCACAGCACAACTAATACAAGTCAATGGAGTTGGCAAAAACTACAATAAAACCTGTTGGAATGCGTATTTTGCAGCGATTTTTGTGTGAGCATATCAGTGAACACCCCTGACCACTCGGTGAGTTTCACGTCTTTGTAAACGAAAGTTTAATGCATTTTAGAAAGGATTGTTCCAGTGCACCATTAAACCCATTGTTAACTCTTTCCCCGCCATTGACGAGATATCTCGTCAATTAAGAGAAAACGCTTCCCCGCCAATGATTTTCCGTCTTTCCGCAATACCGCTATTATCCACCAGGTGGCGCCCTTCCGCAACTTTTTAAAACCGGAAGTATTGCCCTATGGCAAGCTGCTGCATGTCCGTGTCTGTTTTAAAGATCGCTCTGAACTTTAAAACATCAAAGATTTACAAGTCATGTCAATAGAGATGAGTTGTCACAACTTATAAAATATAGTTGAGAAAAGTCAACTTCATTTTATAAGTTATAACAACTCATCTGTAGATATAACAACTCATCTCTAGTCAAGATAAATAATAGTAAGTTGAAATGACGTAAATCCGAGTTGATTCAACAAAACATTTTAAGGCAGCAAAGTATTTTTTAGAGTGAAGGTACTTCATCTAATTTAGTACCTACTGTCACAGTATTTGATTTCAGATGCAGCCAGGATCGGGACATATCAGCCAATCTCAAATGAATTTGTAACTATTTAACAAAGTAGCTTACTCATACAAATTCGTAGAATGGTACAAAAACATATGACTTTTTAAAATAATAGAGAATAGGGAAACAACATCACTGGGGCAAAAGCAGACTATACAAAAATGTATGAATCATACAAATTCATTCCACACCGTAAAATAGTTACGAATTGTTGTGAGATTGTAGCCTGGGTGCCAGCCGATCGTAGCCCCGCCCACAACATTTTGAGAACGGGAAGATCGGTCTGGGGTTTCTGCGTTGAGGACCTGCTATGCTAGACCCAAAGCTGGTCGAACCAATCAAATTGTCAGGGCGGGCTTTATACGATGATGGACAGATAATCAACAGTAACATAATGAACCGCGTCACCAAAGAGCGCGTGTGTTGAATGGCTGCCGCTGTAGAGTTCAGGTGTGTGGATTCTGACATTGAGTCTGTTCTAAAAGATATCGACAGAGCATTGACTTTTAAAGAGGAACAGAGAAACGCGAGCAAGGCATTTGTTGATAATTTTGCCATCCTTCCTACGGGATTCGGCAAAAGTTGGTCGCAACTGAAATGGGTAACGTTATCACGGCGATGCAACTCGGCGTGCATGACGAGATGGATATAATTAGCGGTCATTGCCAGCTTTTTTTCGGAAGCCCAGAATCGTGGTTGCTGAATAAGTGGAGGGACATGCTAGGCTCCAATATTTTCAAGCGAACGTAATGGGTATCGTCGTGGATGAAGTTCACCTAACGTACAAATGGTAAGAGATAGTCTTACTGTATGACTTAGTAAATACTTAATGTTGTGATATAAAAGAAATGTTGTAAACATAGTAGGTGTTGATGTACATTCGCTAACTCAGACTTAGTATAATCACAATGTTAGTGTCATTGTAGCGAAATAACTAGCAGTTCGGTCAGGTTGCAAAAGACGCCTCACACCCCGTTGCTCTGATTGGTCGTAGGTCTATCCAATTGAGTGCAGAGGCATTTTTCGGTTGAGACACGCCTCATAATTATAGCTCAATGGAGCGGTATCAGACTCTAATTCTGACTAGAATTGAGTATGACAACGTCAGGCTAGTGAGATTGTGTATACACCTTTAAAATGCACCTTTAAGGACGACCTCCGTACCGCTCACCTTAAAATCCGCCATCTTATCCTTGTATGTCACGTGTAGAACCACGTCACAGAGCATGTCGTGATTTCGAAACTCATCCATGATCTGCATGGCCCTGGACGGATGACTTTCAACAGTGTAATCCAAGTACCCATGACCCCTCATGGAGGGCACAACAATAGCGGAAAAATCCTCTTCTTTGATGGGTCTCCTCTTTTTTTGACATATCATTCTCCTAAGCAGGAATATCACTGATATATGTAGGAAATGGATGGCGACTGCAGCGTTATAAAGTCTAGATCCATCCACGTGTCATAAAGAAATTCTGACACAACTGGTGATCGCTTAAGGATAGAGAGCCATGTTTCTTCTGTCTGGTTAAAAGTCCATCATACCAAAGATTGTTCTCTAGCCACGTTGGCATCGTTGAGATATCCAGCGATGTACAATAATAAAAGTGTATCACTTAATCCGGTACTTTAAATACTCTCCATCTTTTATAGATGGGGGCTTTTTTTAAATGAGTTTAGTCACATGCTTCAAACGTTTTCATCCACGGCAGTCAGGACTGAACTTATACAACAATGTGAATTAAACGGTTTCCTTCTGAGATCTGTGTCCTTTTAAATCCTGTGAAAAACAGAGATATAGCATTTAAAAAATATACCTTGCACAACTAAGATGACTGAGAAGATCTAAAATTAAACAGGAAATACATGCAACACATAATATACGAATAACACAGCGGCAATGTTACACAAATCCTGCAGAGGTGATTTTGTATGTACTAAAAAAAACTATTAACAGTCTATGCTGACAGCTGATCAAAACTGTCTGAGTCACGTTTCACTTCCTTATTGTTTGACGGATGTCAAGCAATCTTTTAAAACACACCAGCGAAGCCACACCCTTTATCAAAGACGAACAAGTGACTTCCTGCATAATGCAGCCAATACTTGTGGTTCAACAGGAATAGTGATGTATAAAATGCCTGAAACCTTTGTTCACACTAACATGGTTCTGACAGCTTATTTTGGAAATAACAGACAGAGCCCCTTTAAATGTGGCCTAAATCTCCTAAAAAGGCTCATTGTGCTCTCATATACCATACTGTAAAATTGGAGTTTTAATACGATGAAGGAGGGGATTAACCATTAACTTAAAGTGTTGGTCAATTTCACAGAATCAAAGTAAATAGAAGTGGAACAGTTGTGGTAGGTGCTGCCAAGTAAATGTTTGTCTTGGTTAATCCACCCTTGTGTCACCTGGATGATCATGCAATAACTGGAAAAGTCACCCCCTTCCCCAAAAAAACTTTCCTCCAAATGTTTCTTTATCATAGAACACAAATAAACTTTTTGATTTTGTACTGTATTCCAAATCTTCTAAAAAGATGATTTATTATACAGTATAGACATTTAAATTATTGGTAATCTTCCCTTATCTTAAAGGGACACTCCACTTTTTTGAAAATATGCTAATTTTCCAGCTCCCCTAGAGATAAACATTTGATTTTTACTGTTTTGGAATCCATTCAGCTGATCTCCGGGTCTGGTGGTAGCACTTTTAGCATAGCTTAGCACAATCCATTGAATCTGATTAGACAATTAGCATCGCGTTAAAGAAGAACCAAAGATTTTTCAATATTTTTACTATTTAAAACTTGACTCTTCTGTAGTTACATTGTGTACTAAGACCGGCGGAAAATTTAAGGTTGTGATTTTCTAGGCAGATATGGCTAGGAACTATACTCTCAATCTGGCGTAATAATCAAGGACTTTGCTGCCTTAACATGGCTGCAGCAGGCGCAATATTTTTACGCAGAGCCTGAAAATAATCCCACTGGTAACTTTCAGTAGCAGGGGACTATTTTTGGGCACTGCGTATCATTGCGCCTCTTGCAGCCATGTTACAGCAGCAAAGTCCTTGATTATTACGACAGAATGAGAGTATAGCTCCTAGCCATATCTGATTCATTATGCTAAGCTATGCTTGAAGTGGTACGGCCAGACCCGTAGATCAGCTGAATGGATTCCAAAACTGTAAAAATCAAATGTATAACTCTAGGGGAGCTTAAAAATCAGCATGTTTTCAAAAAAAACGTGGAGTGTCTCTTTAAAAATTACATCAATACTTGCATGTCATACAATGTCAGCATGACATAAATAACTATAGCTCAATTGGTAGAGCATTATAATAGCAATGCAAAGGTCATGGGTTTGAACCCTGGGGAGCACACATGCTGATTAAAAGTGTGTAGCTTGAATGCACTGTGATTTGCTTTTGATGGATGGATGATAGATAGAAAGGACATATTTGTCTTATTACTGGCAATTAATGGTAATGGTTTTGATACACTGTAAAAAATGCAGCATGAAGTTAAAACAACTTGGTTTTGCAAGTCAATTCAACCTAGAATTTTAAGTTTTGGCTTGCGATAAGTCAACATAACTTATAAAATCACATTTAAATTGTTTAACTTTTGTTTTTAAGTAATACAAATGTTGATTTGACAAAAATGCTGCATATTTTTTACAGTGAGTATTTTGGGATTGCAATTATACTACATATAATTCATACAATGACAATGAAAAGATGCACTACTCTCTACTAAAAAAGAACACATTTATTTTTGTATTTTTAAATGTATTTTTTCTGCATATCTCCATTAAAAAAATCTGTGGGTCCTGAGATAGATTATACCTGTCTAAGTTGGTCGCGTAATAAAAAAGTTTGGGAACCACTGATCTAACTGATAACTGCAGCATGACACATTTTTATTGCCCTGATAAAGAGCCAGTCAGACTATGAGCAGTCTGAAGGGTGTTTATGGCCGTAAGCAAGTTATGAATCATGAAGACAAACACTGGGTGGAATAGCTGGGTGGTGATTACCAGGCTGATGGGAAATGCTTTGTGCAAATTTTGTTATTGGTCTGTTTACATATCGGAGTGATCTGTCAGTTTTGAAGAAAAGAATTAGACATGCTCATGCACACATCATCAAGAATGCATTGCAGTTGAAGAGATCATTTATGATAGTTTAATTATGGGGATTAACAATAAGGACGGCTCAGGGAATGTGACATTTTTAAATGTGACTTGTCATGTTGTCATTTATAGCTGTCATGAAACATGGACTTAAGTTTATAATACAAAATAGGGCTTCACAATAATTCGTATGCGATAGTCAGTGGTTTGTTAGTAGTAAATCGCCATCACCTGCTTTCAGATGGAGCAGCATTTACTACACTTTTTTAAGATGTAAAATAAATTGGTGTCCCCAGCGTACATATGTGAAGTTTTAGCTCAAATTACCATATATTGATAGTTTATTATAGCATGTTAAAATAGCCACTATGTAGGTGTAAGCAAAAATTAGCCGTTTTTGAGTGTGTCCTTTTTTATGCAAATGAGTTGATCTCTGCACTGAATGGTAGTGTCGTGTTTGGATAGTGCAGATTAAATGGGCGACATTATTATAATAAGATCCCCTTCTGACATCACAAGGGGAGCCGAATTTTAATGACCTATTTTTTCATATGCTTGGAACTGGGGACCCAATTAAAGATTTTCATGATATGTCCCCTTTAAAACCATTTTTACTAACCAAAACACTTTAGTTTTTCCATTAGCTCAACTGGTAGAGCATTGTGTTAGCATTGCAAAGGTCATGGGTTAAATCGGCAGAAAATGTGTAAAAAAAATATTTGGAGGATTTACAGAAATTTTTTAATTATTTTTACTTTTTGTAAAGTAAAAAAACATTACATAATGTAGCTGTTTTTCAATAATGCAAAATTGTAAAAAGCGCTACAGAATTTTTTTTCTTTTACTAAAAAGATAACAAAACATTGCATCCAAAACTTAAAAAACTTGTAAAATGTTTAGTAGTGAGTACAATAACCACAAAGCACAGAGTCCACACAAAGCAACTACAGGCCTGATTGGGTCAGCATAAAAAAGCATTTTGTTTAGATAAAATCTCTTACTGTACAGCACTTTAGTTGTTGTTATTAGATCACATACCAAACATTGCGAACCCTTCGCCGCGAGATGCGCATGGATAAAACAAAAAACATCAACAAGTCCGTTTACATCAACTTAAACCTGTCAGGTAAGCGAAAACATATAAAATGACATACACAGAGATAACATTTTTGGAAACATAACTTGCACTATTCAGTTTATATTTATGTTTTCATCTAAAAAAAAAGAACTTTTATGAACTGATATTTTATGAACTCTTACATTATCACTTCTGTAATTGCGCAACGTGTCGACGTTAAAGATAATGTTGATGCGCTGAAAAGCAAAAACGACGGTTTATATTGTAATTTAGCCTAAGTGGAGCGCGCGTTTACCCTGCGCTCTGTTCTCCATCCATAGTAATGTAACGGAATCCTTTACTAGTACTGTACACCCACTTAATACTTACCTCATATCTGGAACCGGCGACAGTTTCCCACATCCACTGTACTCGCGTCAACCTGCACCCTATATAAAGACTAATAAATGGATTCTCCTCAGCGTATACACGGGGTTGTGTCAGTCGGCGCTTAAAACGTCAAAGCACAACACAAATCGAAAGTTTATCTATGTTGTGTGGCGAACCTCCTCCGTCTTCCAGCTGTCAAAGACTATGAAGCAAGCGGGCGCGACGGTGCGTACACGAGCGCGGACTCGCTGGCGTCTTGCCAAACTCACACAGCGCGATTGACAACAGTAGAACTCTACAGAGGCGCGTACACGCTCGCGCCCGCGCCCGCTGGCTGTGTTCCAATGTCACAGAGTTCCTTTGACATCAGCATGACTGTGCAACTCCTCTATTTAGATGAACGGCAATGAAACCTAATGCCGTCTGACGAAGCGAAAGCAAAGATACAGAGGAACTGCACTGTTTTTATTTAACTTTACCTCTCATCTAATCTTTTCTGGATTGGAGTTTTTATGGCATATACATATTTAGAAGCTATTATGTAAAAGCAAACAGACGCCCACAGGGAAACCCTCTTGCTAATCCTAGAAAGTGTATTTGCTGTGTATTAGTTTGGACTTGTTGTTTTTTAATTGTCACACACTAATAGTGAGTCAGAATATGGAGGCTGACATTCCACACGAATGAATAAGCAAGAACTATAGCCATATTTTTTTGCATTAACAATGTTGACAGGATTGTGTGCAGTAAAAAGCAGCATGCAGTTAAAACAGGCAAATGTTTAACAGAAATGACGCTGCACTTGCTGTTGCATAGGCTACATTACTGTTATTAAGTTAAAATTTGACCTTAAGATTTTGCACTTATTCTTATTTATGCACTTATTTAGTTTACATAGGTTGTTTCGTTTTGGGCTGGGCGATATACCTAACATCACAATATCTTTTTTTAATTTTGACAATATTTTCATAACAATGAGTTACGTTTTGCACCATTTGAGACGTAATTGCCTATTGGTGCTGTCTTAGGCACATTAATGCAAATTTTCAATAATATTCGATATTCACGATATCATGTAAACATGCATTTTTCTGTAGCCTAGTCTCACATCAGTTATTGCAAACTCCAGTGTAGTTTACAACATTGTTTATTAGGCTAGCTCTATATATAAATGAGACAAATGTGTAAAATGTCAAAAAGCTGTTAAGGTGTTGAGTCCTTTGTTGTGCTTATATATCAGATTTTATGTATCTCTAACTGATAGCAGATCGTTTTACAGTAAGTCTTGCTGTAAGGCTTTCCGAAGATTATATTTCTTGTTCGGTTACACCCAGGCCTTTGACCTGCGCAGAGTTTTTGAGGTTTGTTTTTGCTGATTCTTGCCTTGTCATGGTCCTAAGGAAGTCAGATAGCTCAATTGTTTTCTATACGTTCCCTCAATTCAGGATGTGCAAATACAAACAATGGTTCAGCAACAGAAAGCAAAGTTTATGGGTAAACACTTGTGACACATTTTAGTAGTTTTTATTGTGAATATTCCTGTATTTGTTCCAAAAATTTGATTAAAATATTTAATCAACCAAAACAACTTTATAAACTTAAAAAATTGAACAAAAAGGTACACTGGAACAATACATTTTCAAGAAGTGCACTCTTGTACCCAAAGGTACATAGATGGTACATATTAGGGCATTCTTAAAAGGTACAGTGTATTGTACATTCTTTAATATTTGGATTATACATTTGTATCCGTCAATGCTTATCATTTGAAAACAATCAAGACACTAGAATCAAAGTTCTATAGGATTATATATGTACAGTTATGTCACATAGGTTATTGCACTTTGTCCTGTAATTGCATAATATACAAAGCATTCCTTGCAGTTTTGTGTAATGCTCTTTCACAGATAATTTCAGTGCAGCATAAAATCTGCACAGCACGATGACACAGCAGTACAGCACAACATGTCATTGCCTGATGACCTCGCACACATACACTTTCTCCAAACAGCTGCATTCACTCCCACCATAAGTCAATATGCAGCCCTTGCTACATTGTTATTAAATATAACGTACATATAAACATCTTCCCAAACATAACATGACTGTCTTACAGATTTACTAAAGCAATTTGCAGATTGAATCGGTTAAATCAAAATCAGTCAAAGAACCAAATGAAAAGCACTGGGTTTAGTAAACAACATACTGATGTGTTTTGATGTGCAGCATAATCCTTGTGTTTATAATTCTTCATTTGGGAAACAATGCTGTCATTTTGAGTTATATACATTGTGTTTGTGCTCCCTCTATTGGTAGCCTTTGAATGCAACACACAGAGATAGGGCTGCTGTCAATAATAGTCTTATTTAGTAAAAGGTACTAAATAGAAGCAAGTAATATCATACACATAAACCTAGTAAGTCTGTTGGTAAAACATAAATTACCATTTTATTTTATTTTTTGTTTTATGTATAATTTTCATATTATGCATTAATCTGATCTCACTTATATGTAATTTGATTTGAATATTTTGGTATATAGCACAAATGTGTTGCAATTAGTTAGTTTGCAAGGAAATACTTCAGGATTTGCATGAGCAGTTTAAAAGCAACGGTAAGAGAATAGAGGAAGTTCTATATATGGGGAACGAATAAAGAATTAGCAAAAAAATACACACAATACCCATTTCTTGTGTAATTGTCAATGCATTTCACCCAACACATTGAATCCAGATGTAATGAGGAGAAAAAGGCAAGTTAACAATTCAGGGTCCAGTGGGACTTTTGGCTACACATTTGCTAGATCTTGCCGTCACTGTGCTATACATCTGCCATGCATTATTGGAGGGACTGCCAAAGGTGCTTAGCTGGATTTAAAAACTCAAAAATTATGATCTGATCGCCATTTTTTTTTGTTCGGCTGTTCAGTTCCATTTAATTCACATGTGAGCATATTCTAGGAAATAATGCATTGTTACATACATTACAATGTATAAACGAAGCTTAACCAAGTCTGGAAAGGCTGTGACCCTACTTCAATCAAACATTTTTTCCCAATCATTGAGGATTGTACCTTCGGGGTCAATGACTGTCTCAGTGTATTATGAGGATATTGCTTGATTTACAGTGATTTCAGCACGTGTTTCACAGAGATGGAGCCTCTCCCAGGTCTCCAGACGCTTTAAGAGGTTTTCTGTGTCTGCCAAGTTGATTGGACATAAAATGCTGAGGTGTGCTGGGCTGCGGTTTGACCCCCCTTGGGTAATCATCATGATATTACTGCATGTCCAATTTGAGTTCCTCAGAGTGCTTCAAAACAAAGAAACCAATACTTTCACACTCCACTTGAACGCTACGAGTCCAAGTCTTTGTCCCAACGAGAATTCTCCATGAAATCTTTATGGTGGGATAATTTGTTCCACATGCCAGAGCTCACCCACTAAATCACAAGGTCCTGGTAATCAATGCTTCTTTATGTCTCATTATGTGCCGTTGTGCTGTCTCTGAGCTGGCTTCTGGAGGATAGATGTTCTCTTAGATACAGATAGCCGTTTTTCGGAATAAGCGTCACCTAGCTGGGTATGTGTCCAGTCAGATCCGTGATTGGGCTGGGAGATTTAGTGTGTAATTCATTTAAAGGGAGGAAGTACTTGATTTTCTGTTTCTAACTATCTTTGTTGTTCTGTCTCCAAAGCAGAACACTTTAACACATCAGTCAAATATTTTATTACAAGCAGAAGTCTCTCTCAATCCGCACGACCCATGTTTTGGATTATTGTCTCGTTTTTTAGGGTCTAGCGAAAAGCATAATCCCACTAATCTTTTCTGTTTATCCAAAGTCGTTGATTAGAGTAATGGATTTCTTAATATGATAGAAAGCCTAATTCTTCGGATTCCAGGAGTTAACTATGACCACATAAACCAGTTTTACTTGTTTTGTATTGCTACTTTACTCAGAGATAATTATATGTTACTAATGTGTTGGGTAAAGGTTTAATTTTTTATAATCATGTGGAGGTTATTGTGATTACAACATCTTGATTTGTAAATGTGAGTCTTCCCAGAGGCGATGTATTTAATACCGTATAAGTATTAGTAAACTGTTTAGAAAAACAGATGGGGTGTTTAAAAGTGCAGAACTTTTGGAATACCGAAACATAAGGATTTAGTAAAAGAATAAGAAGTGTATAATGAATGTTGAATTTCTTCACTAAAAGCTGCAGCTATTTCAGATGAATAGTCTTTGTCCTCATTCACAGACTTTGGGTGACATTCTTCTTATTATAGCATTGATAATGGTGATAACCGGAAAGGAAGTCCACTCACTCATTTACGAGACAGATCCAGCATGAAACTAACGGTAAACTCGGCCTTAACAAGAGTTTCTTCTACTGTAGATAAAGCACTGCATTGTGGCTTGCTGACCCATGGGCGAACCGCCTGTCATGGTTATTGTTTCAAAATATACACCCTCGGCGAATGAGTGACTCAGGGACCAGGATCATATCCCCCCAACAGCTCATTACATCCATTAGTCAAACATTAGTCATGACAAATTTTAGGCATTAATATTGAATGATCATTGATTTCATCCATTTATTTAATTAAAAGAAAGAAAGAACAGAATTAAATATCCTATTTTAAATCTATACCTGAAATGCTTACAGTATAGTCGATATAATTGAAATTATTGTTCTTTTATTGAAGATTTGTAATTTTTTTAGTCTTAATGTCTTGTTATACTTCTTCAATTCTAGATTATTTACATATATATTTCTGATATATTTGTGTTGCACACATATTAAACCAAACCAGTGCTAAATTCTATATACTATCTAATAAATTTTCTTCATTGTACAATGTTTAACATTAAAATAGTTGTTTAAAGATTTATACTTTTTTATTCTAATTGTCCTGTTATTTTTTATTCTATATTATTTATATAGTTTTAATTATATATTTGTATTACACACATATAATATCAAAACAGACCCTAAATCCTGTATAATTATATATGTATTGTATTATTACCTAACAATGTTTTATATCAAAACAATCACCCAAAGATTAATGCAATATAACATTTTACTTTTAAATCATTGTCTTCTTGTTATTCCTTAATTCTCTATTATTTAAATATAGTTCTAATTACATATTTGTATTGCGCACTTATCACATTAAACCAATGACCAAATTGTTAATATAATCTTGTTAGATTTACTACCCCACAAACATGCAAGGTCTAGAACAAATAGGGCATAGGTTAAATTCAAATGATTACCCCTTCCAGTTCCAAATGGCAGATGACACATAGATGTCATGCAGAATGAGCGCAACTTCAAAGGATCATGGGTAGGCCTATTACCTGCAGTGGGTATTACCTGCAGCTGCACGCATCCCATTGTATTACCCCTAAATAATGATTGCACTAATACCTTAAACGCGAGGTCTTAAGTTGAACTAGTATCTCTAGTTAATCGACCGACAGGCAGGTTAAAGTTTGGCGGATATTTATAAGGTCTTGGTCGCCCAAGAACACAGAGAGGGAACGAAACAGGCAAAAAATAGGCGTGTTAGTTTTCACGCGGCTCTGCACAAACAAATAAGCTTATGACTTGAAAGTATCGCGAGAGCAAATACTTTCGATTCGTTGTCGCGATACTTTGATGTCATGTGCCTATCTACCTGCGCAGAGCCGCGTGAAGTCGAACACGCCTAACGACTGTGTGGGAAGACATGGGCGGAGTCTGCGAAGTATAAACTTGGATGTTTCCTAGCAGTGGGAAACAGCACCGACCGTATACGATGCCAAAAGTAAATGAAGAGGACGAGTGCAACAGCGCATTAACAGAACATTTGGCGGATAATTTGTAAAGTTTATCGCTCCGTAACGTCTGCGAGACTTTAGCGTTTAACTTACGGGCTCTGGGATCAACAGATCGGGCGCATTGAAGCTGGACTCGGCGTGAATGCTCTCAACTTAGTTGCATGCGTGGATAAAATATTCCTGCATAGACCAATAAGACACACTTGTGTTTAAATAACGAAGGCGAGAAGTTTTTGTAAGATGATCTGGTTGTTGTTTTTGCTCCTATGTGCTGCCGGCGTGTTGTCGTCTGCCACCCGTGAGTATATATAAACCCTCTTACATGTGTTTTCACATCCTGTATTTATCAAATGGGTGTCCAACGTTGCCTTTACATAAGTAAATGTAACATTTACAATTTATTATTTATGTTTTGCAAGAAAGTTAAATACATTAAGCAAAATAGATTATCCTCTAAAAGAAATTTAGTTGCATAACATATGCAAATGTATTTATGTGGATGTAATATATATGTATACATCCAAAACTATTTAAAAAAACATGAAAATTAACCATGGTTTTATTATAGTTTAAGTGGTTTTGGGCGGATTGCCATTTCTGTTACCATACACATTTCATGGTACTTTAATGAGAGCATATAAATCTGTTGTTACTATGGTTTTGCCACAATTCCCATAGTAAAACTATGATTACTACAGTAAAACCATGGGAAATGTAATGTTTAACTGATAACAGTTCTACAAGTTTTTATTTATATCACACTGCTGTTTTAAATTGCAACAAATTGGACCAAATGTTGCATTATAAAGGGGTTACAATTTCAACAGGTCAGAACATAATTCATTTAACACGTGGAGGGTTTAACCTCAAAAAGCTCTTACATCATGTTACTAGAGCTTGTTTTTATAATGCACATGTGTGTGGAAGAAAGTTAATCTCAGATTAGTATTAGTGTTGATATGAGGTTATGTTTTGGGCTTGGTGAAATATAGGTGGTTTTGAGGTTTAATTCGTTTTTAATGAACTGCAGAGGACACTGTAACAGGATCAAAGAGCACGATTGTGATGCAAATAACAAGAGGCAAAATTATTAATAGTTATTGTAAAAGAAATTTACAGTGCCATTATTTATCGCATTCCCCTTACGTGACATTCCCAGGTGTTAGTGGGAGACTAATTACATTTAATTAAGTATTGCCTCATTCACACCCTGAGTGCCAGGCAGGGGATTACGAGAAGTGCAAATGCGTTAAAATGCATTGCAGTCGATGATGATCTCAGCTTTGTTATACAGTTTCACTTGGTGTAAATAATACCTTGACAAAGGCGATTTATCTCGCCAAAAAGGTTGGTAATAAATTATGCCTAAGTGAGTGTGCAGTTGGGCTCTCTCTTTATTCAACATGATCCTTTAACTTTGCACCTCAAAAAAGGTGTGCGTTTGTTTAAGTACTTTACAGTTAACATTAAACACAAAAGCATCAGGATGACTTTTTCCGGGCCTCTGTAAAATATAAACAGAGTTAAAATAGACAGGAGTAACCTTTTGAAACATCATTGTGGCATGACAACATGGGCAGGAATTTCCAAAGGGACATCCCCTGGTTCAATCATTTGCACCCATGTATACAGTCACTATAAATAAACGTTCCCAAAAGGTGCTTTGTCTCAGTATCACAAATTAAAGGTTCCTTATAGTGGAAAAAATATCTATAGACAATAAAACAGTAAGTAGACCGGAAAAAAACTTATAAAAGCATGAAGAACTTAATTATGCAAGTTCATTCAACCTACTTTTTAAAATTTTGACTTGTGATAAGTTGACATAACTGAGAAAAACAAGTTGAAATTGTTTAACTTAATTTGTTAAGTTAAAGTAACAAGAAATGTTTTTTTTTTTGACTGAATAGGACTTTGTTTGGGTTTTCAAAAATGGTTCATCCATGGCATCGCTTTAAAAAACCCTATTAGTACCTTAATTTTGCTTGGTTTCCTACGCAGTTGCACCCCTGATTACATGACTCTGGTATTACCTCATGAGACCTTTTGAAAACAAATCCTTTACAGCTCATTTCCTATTCAGACACCTGCGATAAATACTTGTAATTGCTACTGTCATTAAACTCCTTGAAGTAAAATGTTTACAGTCAGATTTTTTTTCTCAATTCACTTCAGTAAAGCAGTTTTGCCATGATTATTCAAAAGCAACACAATGGCCCACCTTCATCCCGTTTCATTAGTTATCTGAGATTAAAGAGCCGATTTAACTGTATCTGTCTGTTCTTACGTGGAGAGTCTAACTTTTAAAGTCTGACTCTTTAATGTTAGTCAATCCAAGCATCTTGTTGTAATTTGGCGTAATCACACAGCAGTTCCCTCTTCACTTATCCAATTACCAAACTGCACTGGATGGACAGATTTTCTGATGAATTCTACAGTGTCATATTATAAAGATCTCCAACGGGGTTTAAACAATTACAATCGATTGTGTTGGGATTATTCTCGCTGTCTGGGATCTTTTAGTGTTTAAGTTTGAGCAGCTTTGAGAAATATTAACTTGTATCCATTTATAGTTACTAGAAACTGTGTCCATATGAACTGTCATCTCTTTTGTGACATCTTACTTTCACATGTGTCATGTGCATGTTTTCTAGTGAAACTGGTGGGTTCTGACTCATTTGGTACTTCAGGCAATACAACATCGTGACAAAAACACTGTGGTTATTTATATGAGTGACGAATGTGTAAGTCTAGTAGTTTAACATGATTAGGACAGTTTGGTTGTGAATGAGGTATTTTTGTCATTAACTTAACCTCCTAAGACCAGAGCTTTGGTTTGGCTTGCATTTTAGATTTATTCCAGCTATTTGGGGTTTAGAAGAACCAATAAATGTAATAACCAAATATTTTTCTTTGAACATAAAGCAGTTTAATTGTCCATATTTGTGTACAACAGGTTCCAGTTACTCAGAATTAAGTATTAGCATGCAAACACCAAAAAAATTGAATTGACATGAATTTTTTTCTTCAAGACTGATCATGCCTGTTTTAAGTATGTCACATAGAAAGGTAGATTGGTTTAATTTACATACAAATAATAAGACTGTTAGCCCTAACTAATTGCTAGTTAGTCAGTCACGGCTTTGTTTATGCAACTTCCCACAGGTCTCAGGAGGTTAAACCAACACTTTTTGCATATAAATTTAATACAATGAAAATTTGTTTTGTGGAAGTTGCATTTAAAATCCACTCAAGAATTTGTCAGTGCACGTTGCTTTGATTCGGGAGTTTTCAAATTGGGGTCTAGGGACCCCCAGGGGTCCCCCAGAAGGTTCCAAGGGGTCCGTAGAAACATTTAAAAAAGAGACAAAGCAAAAATGGTAAAAAGTCTATGTGTAGCCAATTATTTAAGTTTGGTATTTAAATTAATGTTTTGCTGTCTTTATGATAAAACCATTACTATTAATCTAACACAGTTAACACTTAACTAAAATGTTAACAATGGTTAACAAAATTATTTTAATCTAAAGGTGAATGGTTAAATGCTTAAAGATTATGGTAACACTTTACAATAAGGTTCATTAGTTAACATTAGTTAATGTATTAATATTAACTAACATGAACAAACCATGAGCAATACATTTGTTACAGTATTTATTAATCTTTGTTAATGTTAGTTAATAGAAAGAAAGCTTTTAATTGTTTGTTCATGTAAGCTCACAGTGAATGCATTATCTTAGCTCACAGTGAATGCATTATCTAATGTCAACAAGATTTTAATAAAGTATTAGTAATTGTTGAAATTAGCATGTTGTATAAGCGCGGTTTATAATTAGTTCATGTTAACTAATGTAGTTAACTTATGTTAACTAATGAACCTTATTGTAAAGTTTTTCAAAAATTTCTTTTGTAGACAAAAATATTCCTATGCCAAACAGATTTATTTCGGTTATTAGAAAACAAACATTTTATTTACATAAAAAAATAACAGATTACTTATACTGAACATTAAGAAAGGAGCCAATAATAGCCCCGATTAAATGTGAACTCCTTTAATATTCTTTAAAATTCATTAGGTAAAACCTCAAGAAGCTTCTTGAAAAAAAGACACAAGTACGGTTTTGCAAATGTCTAGGCAAGGGGTGACTGCACTTCAGGTGAAAAAATATAACAGAGTTTTGATTTATTTTGGATTCTTTTAGTCACAACATAATTACATGTGTTATGCAATAGTTGGGATGAACTTATTATTACTCTGTAATAAATAAATAAATAAATAATAATGACGTGTTTCAAAACTTTTGACCGGTAGTGTATGCATTTTAGGAAAGGTTCTAAAGGTTCATCATATATGGGGGTCCTAGTACCATGAAAAAGATTGTAAACCCCTGTCTGATTTATAGTGTCAATATAAACTTTTACGATGTGTTAGTCATGAGGCTAGTCTGTCAGAGATGGGCACAGATCCCTGTAAATGTCCCATAAAGAGACCTTAACCATAACCAAACACTTTAATAATAAACAAGCTCATTCTCCAGCACTAACACACTGTCTATTACCTCCTTCAGAGCTGGCTACCATCTACCCTCAAGACCCTGCCCTTCCCATTGGCTCTAGCCTGACAGCGACATGCTCAGTGAATCCAGATCATGGCCTGCATGCTGGCTCGCTGTACTGGACTCTGAATGGGAAGCGTCTTCCCAGCAGCACTTACAGCATCTTGAGCCCCACCGTGATCAGTGTAACGCTGCCACGGCTCTCGGGGTCTCGCCAGCGCTCTGGAGACAACCTCGTGTGCCATAACAATGGGGGTCACGTTCTGGCCGGCTCCTGTATCTATGTTGGCAGTGAGTGTGTATACCATATTGTTTGTATTTACTACCGAGCGTGTGTTTAATTGGCAAGGCCGGTGCTGTGGGGCCTTTGGCTACCAGGGGCCTCCAGCTGAGATAAAGCAAGAAACTGCAGATGTAATTGATAGAGGTTAGGGAAAGATTTTAAATGTGATTACTACCGCAATGAAAAAAATGAAGAAATGAGATGGTATATGTACCCAGAGTCTCTTATTCATGGCTATAACTGTATATTCTTAACCCGTATGTGACCCTGTCGGTAAAATCTATGATAAATTCTCATGATCTAATTATGAGATTAGGATCATCAAAGTTGTCAGGAAGTTGGCTTCCTTAATGACTTTAATATTTGATGCGGCTTTACTAAGTCAATATCAAAGATAGGTTATATTTTTTCATTATGTAGGATGAGTTTATGTAAAATCAATAAATGGGTACAGTAGCTGGGTTTTCTAACATTTGCTTATTTATATATATACACCTTGATATAGTTCTCATAATTGCAATTTAATTTCACCTATTTGTAACGTAATGCGTACATTGCATTTGGCAATTACATTTGGCCGAGGGTCTCGTAAGGCCGTAATTCATCCTTGTTATTTGGTGCAGACCAATTCAAATGGATTTAAATGGATGGATTTGTTGGATGGAAGTTTATAAGCCATAGGGAAGTAGAGGTATCAGACAGCTTTTACGATTCAACCCCTGCCACTGGGCCACATGTGCTTTGTTCACCAGTGAACTCAGTGTTGCATAAAACCCCTTAAGGTATCGGCCTGTTAACGCTGTAACGCATTTAGCATCTGTGTGGTCCTTCATAGGCACTTTTCTCATCTGACGCATACACCAGGTTACATGTGACGGTATGGAAAATGACAAACACAGACACATGCAAAGGAAAAAAGCGAAGAATGAGAGAGTAAAGGAAGTGAGTGTCTGGTCATTTGGAAAAGAGATCAACATTGTGTTGACTCAAAGGGGACTCGCCTGGTCTCTGTAAGGTTTAGTTCATATAGGGGGAGTTTCACAAATATAATATTTCCAAAAATATAAAATTTAAGCGAATTTGTGCTTAAAAGAAGCAAAACACATCTGCCAATGGAATAAGAAAAATTTTCTTGAATTAAGTGTTTATGAAAAAAAGTAAACTTATTTTAAGAATTTTTTTTGCTTGTTTTAAGCACTAACTTACTTAAAGTTTACTTTTTTTTCTAAAAATAGACTTATTTTCCTAGGTCATTTTGCTCATCAAGAAAATACATCTTAATTTATTTTGATATTATTACTGAAAACAAGACAAAAATACTAAGTAAGAAAGTTATTTTTTGCAGTGAACAATGGTACTGCACTGCAAAAAATGACTTTCTTACTTAGTATTTTTGTCTTGTTTTCAGGTACAAATTCTTAAATTAAGATGTATTTTCTTGTTGAGCAAATTGACCTAACAAAAAACGTCTAGTTTTTAGATAAAAAAAAATAGACAATTTAAGTAAATTTGTGCTTAAAACAAGCAAAAATATCTGCCTATGGGGTGAGAAAATAAGTTTTCTTTTTTCCTAAACACTAAATTTAAGCAAAATTTTCTCACCCCGTTGGCAGATATTTTTACTTATTTTAAACAAATTTTTTTTACATTTTATATTTTTGGTCTAAAACCTAGACTTGTTTTCTTATGTCATTTTGCTCATCACGAAAATACATCTTGATTTATGAATTTTTAATATTTTTACTTAAAACAAGATAAAAATACTAAGTAAGAAAGTCATTTTTTTGCAGGTTGATATATGCACTGCAAAAAATAATTTTCAAGAAAAAATGTTCTTAGTATTTTTGTCTTGTTTTCAGTAAAAATATCTAAAAATTCTTAAATTAAGATGTTTTTTCTTGATGAGCAAAACGACTAAGTCTAGTTTTTAGACCAAAAATATCAAATTTAAGTGATTTTGTGCATAAAACAAGCAAAAAAAATCTGCCAATGGGGTAAGCATTTTTTTTATTGAAATTTTCGTGAATTTAGTGTTTAAGAAATATTTTCACAATTTTTTTGCTTACCCCATTGGCAGATTTTTTTTGCTTGTTTTATGCATAAAATCACTTAAATTTGATATTTTTGGAATAAAATCTAGACTTATTTTCTAGGTTCGTTTTGCTCATAAAAAATACATCTTAATTTAAGAATTTTTAGATATTTTACTGAAAACAAGACAAAAACACTAAGACTTTTTTTCTTGAAAAAAATTTTTTTGCAGTGTGTAAAGAGATGTCAGTACAGGGTGTTTTCAAAAAGGCAGCTCAAACATGCATTTTAGTCTGGGACTAGGATAACCCCTTCTGGGAAACCACACTAGAATCTTGGTCTCGTTCCTTAACTTAAATGGCGATGACAGCTGAAACTATTTATTATTAATCATTAAAAAGTGAAGTCATTCATATAAGACACACTTACATTTTTTGCCTTTTTTCTCTGTTATCTAAAGGGGTAGTTCACCCAAAAATGACAATTCTGTCATCATTTACTCACCCTCATGTTATTTAAACCTGTATGAGTTTTTTTTTTTTATTGAACACAAAGATGAAATTTTGAAATATTTGATGGTAACACAGGTGATGGTGATGGACCTAACATAGTTGGAAAAACAAATACTATGGAAGTCAATGGGCACTGTACCATATTTGTATCAACAGAATAAAGAAACTCATACAGGTGAGAGTGAGTAAATGATAACAGCCTTTTCATTTTTGGGTGAACTATCCCTTTAAACTGCTTAGCAAACTGTCATTCTTTGTAATGAGTTATTTTCCGCTAACTTAATTTGACAGGTAAACAAAAGCTCTTCGTCTGCTTTCTTCTTTTAGTGCCTCCTGAGAAACCCGTGAACCTTACCTGCTGGTCCAGGAACACTAAAGACCTCACCTGTAAGTGGTCTCCCGGGGGCCAGGGGGAAACTTTCATCAAGACGAAATACACGCTCAAATATAAGCTCAGGTCAGTGGCACGGGTCAGTCTGTTTCATGTCGATGCCTCTTTCCAGATTCACGCCTTATCATGTTTGTATGTTTCGAGTTTGTACATGCCCGTTCACTGTAGGACAGTGTTCGTGGATGTCTCAAATCAAATCTGTACTAATCCTCTCTGATGGACAGACTCCAAACACGTTTGTTGTCTGGAGGAAAATCCTTTAAATTATTAAGATTGTTAGCTACTAGTACTACTGTGGCCAAACTACAGGAGTTTTGCGTTACTTTTGTTGTGTTATTTTTCCCAGACAATGCAATAATTAATTCATCACTAGCTTTCATGCCCAGTGAGCAGATGGAACGCAGACAGCAGCTTCCATATCCTCATTCCTATTCCAGAAGCCATAATGAGGGAAAAATTCCCACAACTGAGACTTAAATGATTCTTTAACACTGTTCATTTAGAAAATCATATGAAATATTGGAAGCTATAGATTTCAGCAGAATATCGCTATGACTGTGTTATTTCCGCAATTGGTAAATATTCCCTCATCTCACATTTGCCCGTCCAGGTGGTACGGGCGAGAAAAAGAGTGCGACGACTACAGCATAGGAGATCCGTACAAGTGCTACATCCCCCGCGACCTCGCCCTCTTCACGCCTTATGAGATTTGGGTGGAGGCCTCCAATCAACTCGGAACGGCCATCTCTGACGTCATCTACCTGGATATCCTAGACGTGGGTGAGTGCGTGACCTTCGACCCCTTTTGTGGCGCAAGCGCCAGGTGTTCTCCTCATGGCCAGTGTGCAACCCGAGAGCGGCACTCCTTGTTAATGTGGGTGGAGGTGTGACGAATTGCATCGGCCCGTCATAGCGTCATCAATATCTCTGCGCCTCGTATCGTATCGGCCCACCTACTCACGCATACCTGAGAAACCTTACAGCCCCCGCTTTTAGTGGAATTTTACATTTTATGGTTTCGCTAATCCTTTAACCGTGACCAGCCCGGGGCTACCATTTAATAATGTGACTAAAAGGGTGAAGTCTGTGTTTTTTTTTGTTTTTTTGAATCCTTAAGATCTTATCTTATCTTTGAGTAGAGGCCAACTTATACATAATCTCTTTACAGGGACACGTTTATCATGTTAATAAAAATGGAATTAGTATTGTTATATTTTATTAAGTCAGGGGGCGTTTTGTGTTGGCAAGACATTAGAAAGGTTTTCTTGTAAAAATTCAATTAAAATGGACTTGACTTACAGTAAAGACCCCTTTCTTTAAAAATCAATTTAGGAAAGATTATGAACTTTTGCATCCGATGTGTATAAATCAGGGCTACTGCACCTGAAGGGGGAGGCAGGGCAGTTGAATGGAAAGTGCAGTGAGAGGAAGGTGGGTGCTGCTTAAAACATGCCATAGTTATGAGACAGCCACCACACCTAAGGCCTACCCCTCCTTAGCAACAGAGACAATGTTCATCTATGTTACTCGTTAATTAAACAACAGTTTTGAGATCCAAGTGCTTCTGGATCTGTTCTTCTGTGGAGAAAATCCAACAGTGTGGTAACCATTATAAGTGGGAGCGAACCACCCCATGACCCTTTCCCCACTTAAATGCAAAATGATAATTACAGTATTTTAGGTGTTTTACTGTTCTGTTACCTGGTCAGGTAACAAGTGTCAGACCAATTGGAAGTCACTTCCAACCAATGTGTAGTCGGCTATGGACTGTATCCTATTAAAGACAAGGTGCTATAATTCTGCTACGTCTAGTGCTCATTTACATGACTTTCAGCAAATCGGTTAAACATAAAGTCGGCATTATCTCGCCTTATTACACGGCTTATAATAATAATAATAAAATGTGTTTTCTATACCAAGAAAGTTACAAGATGAAAACCACTATTTTCTGTTACAAACTTTCACATAGCATTTTTAGGTTATGATAACATTACAAATTCAAATCCATAATTAGATTTTCAAATATTTATTATAAAAACTGATTATTTTTTCTGCAAAATGCTTTAAATCTATTGTATCAATATAGAAATGTGAATTCATTTTTGCCATGTTATATTCATTTAGTTGCCTAGTGGTATACACTGATAAAAAATAAACATTACTGGCATTAATCAAAACACTTACTTTGTCATATTAAGAACACTGTTATTGCTGCTGTCATCCTTGGGATGTCATCGCTGAACTTTCTTGACAACGATCAGCTGTAAAATGTTTTGGTCCTGCTTGATTTTTGTTGACTTCGAGTAAAATAATGGAAAGTTTTTCATAAGATCCACTGGGGTCAATGTGTTAGCATGATAGAAGCTTGATGCTGCCGTGTGAGAACAAACAACAGCCGGCATTTTTCCTTCGCCTGAGTGCCTCTCGTGTAAATTCTTTGATTTTGATGGCTTACGTTTCTTCCCCTCCACAGAAAACCACCACAGGTTTATCAATACCATTAAAAGTATTTTTTTTGTTTTTGTTTGTTTGTTGATCATGAAGTACAAAGAAGATGAGGAAAACTACACTGCAAAAAATGATTTTTAAGAAAAAAAGTATTGTTTTCAGTAAAAAAAATTGAATTAAGATGCGAATTAAGATGCTTTTAAGATGAAAATTCTTAAATTAAGATGCCTTTTCTTGATTAGCAAAACAACCCAAGAAAATAAGTCTAGTTTTTAGACCAAAAATATAAAATTTAAGTGATTTTGTGCATAAAACAATCAAACAAATCTAAACACTAAATTCAAGAAAAATCATGGCTGATTTTTTTTGCTTGTTTTATGCAGAAAATGACTTAAATTTGATATGTTTAGTCTAAAAACTAGACTTGTTTTCTTAGGTCATTTTGCTCATAAAGAAAAGCATCTTAATTTAAGAATTTTTAGATATCTTTACTGAAAACAAGACAAAAATACTAAGAATTTTTTTACTTGAAAATCATTTTTTTTCAGTGTAGGATTCTGTATGCACTGCAAAAAATGTTCAAAAAAAATGTCTTCGTATTTTTGTCTTGTTTCAGTAAAAATATCTAAAAATTCTTAAATTAAGAGCCTTTTTCTTGATGAGCAAAACGATTGAAGAAAATAAGTCTAGTTTTTAGACCAAAAATATCAAATTTAAATGATTTTGTGCATAAAACAGGGAAAAAATCTGCCAATGGGGTAAGCAAAATTTTCTTGAATTTTTCATGAATTTAGTGTTTAAGAAAATTGTTCAAGATTTTTTTGCTTACTCCATTGGCAGATATTTTGCTCGTTTTATGCACAAAATCACTTAAATTTGATATTTTTGGTCTAAAAACTAGACTTATGTTCTTGTGTCGTTTTGCTCATCAAGGAAAAGCATCTTTATATTAAGAATTTTTAGAAATTTTTACTGAAAACGAGACAAAAATACTAAGAACTTTTTTCTTGAAAATCATTTTTTGCAATGTGTATTCAACGCGCCGTCATTGTTGTTTACAATGCATGCGCTGTGATTTATTTAAGTGGATTTATTGCATTCTGCAGAGAAGGATGACGAGTTTATCGCGTTTTGGGAAAAAAGGGATAAAAGATGAAAGAATAACACGGATTTTATATAAAATTAAGAATTAACTTGTTAATACTGATCAGATTAAAATCAATATTTAATGTTTCTTACCTTACTTATGAGGTAAATAGCCATGAAATAACCGGGATAAAGTACAGACAGTCGTTTGTTATCGTGAAATAAGCCCCTTCAGTGTGATACAAGATCAGACCTGAAAACACTGCCTGCGCTTATTACTGCAATAACAACCGGCCGCCTATAAATTATCCCTTACTAAATAAATTCATGAAGCTTTAAAGGTGCCATAGAATATAAAACTGTATTTACCTAGGCATAGATGAATAATAAGAGCTCTGTAAATGGTAATGACATATTGTGAGCCTCAAATGTGTATGTTACTTAATTTTTATGTAAACCTTGTGCATGCAAAAGACCGCTGGAAAACCAGGCTGTTCTCAACATGATGTCACAGTCGAGATGTACACACCAACATTAAATTACACATTAAATTAAGTACAAAGTTGTTAAAATGTTTAGTCGTGTGAGCTACTGACATGAGCCTCAGAGCAGAGCAATAAAAGCAGAGCTCAATATTATTAGTCATGATCCTTCCAGATAGGGCAAAATAGACCATTTCATTCAAAGGACTAGGATTTTAGGATTGTAAATGGACATGTAAAAACGTACATTCTATGTAAACATCAAAGAACAATTTAACATATTATTTCAATGCATTCTTTGGCACCTTTAATATTTTCGTCTAAGGTATTTATACACTGAACAAACACAAAAGGCCCATTTCTCTCAAATATTGTTCACAAATCTGTCTAAATCTGCGTTGTAAGCTCTTCTCCTTTGTAGAGATAATCCATCCACTTCACAGGTGTGACATATCAAGATGCTGATTAGACATCCAGTTCCTGCCAATATCCAGCAACTTCGCACAACAATTGAAGAAGAGTGGACCAACATTCCACAGACCACAATCAACAACCCAATCAACTGTCTGCTAAGGAAATATTGCAATGCATGAGGCAAATGGTTTAGGACCCCCCAAATACAGTAAAACTGCACATTTTAGAGTGGCCTTTTATTGTGGTCAGCCTAAGGCACACCTGTGCAATAATCATGCTGTCTAATCAGCATCTTGCTATGCCACACCTGTGAAGTGAATGGATTATCTCGACAAAGGAGAAGTGCTCGCTAACACAGATTTAGACAGATTTATGAACAATATTTGAGAGGAATAGGCCTTTTGTGTACGTAGAAAAAGTCTTAGATCTTTGAGTTCAGCTCATGAAAAACGAGGGCAAAAACTAAAGTTTTGCATTTATAATTTTGTACACTATATATTTTTACTTGAAAGGAATAGTTTACCCAGTTCTAAAAATTATCTTATAATTTACTCACCCTCATGTCGTCTTGCATGTATATGACTAGCTTTCTTTTAGTTGAACTAATAATTTAATAAGTATTTAATAATGCAGTCATGTTATCTTCTTATATGGAACTTAACATGGCAAAGCTCCAAAAAACAATGCACACACCCATTATTAAAGTGATCCAAATTTAAAGTCTTATGAAGCATGATAAATATTTTGGGCTGGCGATCGATACATCACACATTCATTCAAACATACAGATCAGCACTGTAGATTCAAATATGGCATCACGTTGATAATATTAAATCTCACTGGTTCTTGCGTGTCATGTAATGAAACACAAATGGGTGATTCTCACGAAATCCAGGTTAAGAAGGTGTCCAGCATCAGAATTTTTAAAAAACCCTTGAAGCCAATTCTTTTGCACATATAAGATTTTTTCTTAAGAACTTACTATAATCATTATTTTTAGAGGATTTAAAAAATATTTCCTAAAATTATTAAAATTTTTTAGATTATCATTTTAAAAAATGTCATTACCGCAACATGATATTACATTAAATATATGCATTTACAAACTCATGTTTCGGTAATGAGAACTAAAAAGTTGTCTAGGTACTAAACAAAACTGCTTACCTGATAGCCATCTTGAGTGTCACAGTCAATTATGTCCCTTCCAGCAATTGTTTTTTTGAAAATGTTAGTTCCTTGAGGGCTTAAACAATGAAAATTGAAAATTGTTGCGGAGGATGAGAAAATTGGTCTTGGACACATTTATATTCCTTATTATTGTCTATACATTTACCAATAATCACCAAATACCACATGTGTCTTTACTGTAAATGTTTATAGTATAACATGCACTGAAGTTTTTAATTTTTTTTTAATTTTTTAATTATAAATATTTCCATTCAAAGAACCCAAATCCAGTCATGGACACGTTGCGGTAATGAAAATTTCCCCCTTAAATTTGGAAAAAACAACAAAATTGTTTTATATGATGTAATTTGAAATCATGTGCAAAATAGTTCATGAAGAGATGTTTTAACTGTATGCTTATTATTTTGATAGCAAGTCTAATTTCGTGAGAATCACCCAAATATGACAAGACATCCATGAGATGTAATGAGATGCACAAATGAGATGAGGTATAGATTATTGCAAATTTCAAATCTTCATCTTATGTTTATTATGTCCTCTCCCAGTGACAACAGACCCACCGACAGATGTGACCGTGAGCCGAGTGGGCGACCTGGAGGACCAGCTGACCGTGCGCTGGGGGACTCCTCCTGCATTGAAAGATTTCCTGTTTCAAGCCAAATACCAGATCAGATACAGACTGGAAGAAAGCAGCGACTGGAAGGTACGGTACTACCATGCTTATTATCCTTTGTTACCGTACCCTCTACTTACCCTCTGCCCGAGCCATCGATTCGTTTTTCTCATGACGGTATTCATTACCAAGTCCACAACACGTGCAATTTTATTTGTATTGTTAACCCGCATTGATGTCAGTTTCTCAATTTTGAAGCATTTCCAAAGTAGCTAATGGTGCGATGATTAATTAGTGTGGTTCAAAAGACAACAGCCATGTTTCAGTAGAATTTGGGTGTTTGTATTACTTGCCTGAAATATGTCAGTCCCAGCTGTAGCAGAGCACCACATGGTTTCCAGTTCTTAAGACACGGAAAAGTCCGGCTAAACTTTTAGGGTTTCAAATAAACTTGTCCCCATTTCACTCATATGGATCCAATCAGTTGGCAGGTTTCCTTGTGAAGCTGGGCAGAGTTTGGTTACATCATTTTTTTTTTCTTACCAATCTTTGTGCTGTCAGTTACACAGCCTCACACGGTTTGACAAAGTCTAAATATGACACGGACCGTGAAAAGCACATCAATAGCAGATGAACCATTGTTTTTAATCACATTTAGCGAATCATATTAGCGACCGGCCCGTCCTCGTAGACCCATGGATTGCTTACATAGTCTGTACGAAGGGAATTAATTACCCAGCATGCCTGTTACACAGCAACCTGATGATGTTAACATTCTGCCGCTCATCTCGTTCCAATAGTAATGGTCCTCGGATTACGGGTCACGCATATTAACTGTGTTTGTAGCTTTTGAAATGCGAGTCTCGAAATAGGAATGATTCAGGGGTCGCGGGATTGTAAATAATTACAGGGGGCCCAGGCCCTATTTTCCCTCTCCGAGCCATGTTGACATTCCTTCATGTGAATCCCGACTATACCTCTGCTTCAACATGGATCATTTTGGAAACGAGAACGGTGTTGGCGTGTCGCTCTCTAATGTCGCTGTCGATGTTGTCTTTACCATTCCAATTCCTCGATATGGAGTAATAGATAACAGATTTTCTCTCAGGGTATTGTAGGCACTTCCTGTGTAGAGTGGGCCAAAAGTAGTCTGATTATTTATCTGTCTGTGTGTGTGTCTGTCATGTACCTATTGGCCCTGGTTGTGTGTATTTTTCTTTGTGTCTCGGGTATATGTTGGTATATCCCCCCGGGAGCACGTAGAGGGGGGATTTTTTTTGTTCTTCCTCTTTGTAGGTGAACGTGTAGGAACTTGCTTAAGGATTTGAAAGTGAATGGCTTTTTTTCTTCATATAGAGAACATTAAACAAGGCCGGCGGGTGATCCTGTGTGTGGTGCCTGGGTAATCCGTTTGATCTAACGGATTATTTTGGGCGTCTTTCTTCGCAGGTGGTGGATGACGTCGGGAATCAGACCTCCTGCAGGTTGGCAGGGTTGAGGCCAGGCACGGTGTATTTCGTGCAGGTGCGCTGTAATCCCGTCGGGATCCTGGGCTCCAGGAAAGCTGGCATTTGGAGTGAGTGGAGTCACCCGACGGCAGCCTCGACACCACACAGTGGTGAGAAAAATATCTGTTGTTTACACGTGCAATGCACGCTTGTGCATTGGCAAAACATCAATTGGCATATTGAAATATCTGCATGAATTTATGTTACAAGTCAAACTTTGACCCCTTCTTGCACCCATGGACAAGTGGTTGGCACCCATACCCGAGTCGCTTACAAAAAACACGCATTTAAACCTGGCTTTGATATTGTGCCAAACCCTCTCTCCGTAATTTCCTCTCTTTTTTGTGTGTGTTATAAAATGGCAGAAGGCCCAATATTAACATTACACATAAATAAACAAATCCAGACTTGAGGCATGACACACTGTGACTGGTTAAATGGTAGCCATAAGAGGCGGATTGAGATGTTGCCTTCGTCATATTTTCACATTTCGAATGTGTCGTGCAGTCCACTCCATAATCACTTACATATTTCCAAGACAATGTTGGATCCAGCAGACACCAGCTTAGCACATGCAACGCATTACTTTACTCATACATCTCCCCGTTTTGCGGCTTGCCAGAGATTCACAAGGGAGGGTTGGATGTGTTTTTTCAGAGGTTTGTTTCTGAAGATTAACAGATTAACTTTTCTGCACATTAACTCTTCCCACATCTGGTACTCAGAAACCTGCTGTTTATTTAAAATGGAATAGGATTTATTTTTATCCCAACGTGTGTTTGGCTCGCTGTGTAAACGGCCGCATCTGTGCGATAAGCATGCGATAGGTGCGTGTTTCTCCGCATGGATGCGTGTGTTGATTTTCGTCTCGCGTTTTGCAGAGCGGCTGATGACGGGGTCATGCGACTCGAAGGCGGGGCAACAGAACTCCACCCTGAGGCGAGACTTGAAGCAGTTTTTCGGCTGGGTGCGCAAACACGCTTATGGCTGCAGCGGTATGAGTATCAAACTTTACGACCAGTGGCGGGTCTGGCTCCAGAAATCTCACAAAACCCGCAACCAGGTAGGTAAGGAGCTTTTTATATGTGCTTTACCTCTTTAACCTAAATCCAATTTATCACAGTGTTTGAGGGTCTGGTTTTCCTCAACTTCAGTTTCTTTGACTTTGTTATGATAGGAATATTTGCTATCATAACATCGAGAAATGTAATCCACGGACGGAATGACTTACTGAAGTTGCCAGAGTTAATTTAATTAAAGCGTTTCTGGTGTTATTGTAGCGAGTTTCCGGTGTTTTGCTTGGTAACCACACAAGTAAATAATGCGGGGCAAAATCAGGTAGTTTTTCATTCCACTGTAGAAAACCAGGCCACTTAAATAAACTTGCAGAATGAACTCCAACAGTTAGTTAGCACTCTGAACGTTCACAGACATCAAACTGGGGGCTGTGGGATTGTGCCAGTGGGCCAGTTTTATGACATTTTATAAAATACATTAATTACAATTCTGCGTTATTAAACCTCAGAAAAATAAGGCTACTAACCAACAGCACTACACTGAATTAAACAAAACATATGAAATTATACAAATGTAAAGTTTTAGAATGTTATATGTCATACATTTTCCTTGGGGGGGCACAAAGGGATGTACCATACACAAGGGGGCCTGCACGATGAAAATGTTTGAAAACCATTAATCTGCAGCAGTGGTGCCAGGGGGGCCCCAGTTTTATGACATTTTATATAATACATTCATTTATCATGAATTCTGTGTAATTAAACTCTAAAAAAATATAAGGCTACTACCCAACAGCACTACTTTGTATAATTTAATGTTTTGTTAAATAAAATGTTAAGTTTTAGAACTGTTTTTTGTTCAACCATGCTACCATTAGATTTGTTGTTTTTTAATGGTAGGGTTCAATTCAATTTTATTTATATAGCACTCTTCACTATTGTTTAATTGTTTCAAAGCAGCTTTACATTATTAACGCAGTCCTTCCAGAAAAATGCTGAGTTTTTTGTGACTGTTGCGGGCAAAAATACTTGATCTTGCGATTTTATGCAATGAAATACTTGATCTTGCAATTTTATGCAATGAAATTGCGGGAACTTGCAAAAACTGTTTGCAGCTTTTCAATGATGTTCACATCACATAATCGCGTCACTATATAACGTTCCCATTGCAACATCGGACATGGCTGCGCTTGTGTGAAGTAAATGCAACATTTTTCAACAATCTTCTAAGATATATGTGATTTTTGTTACAAATGAAATCGTGCAAGCCCTGCATATTTTGCAGAAATCTTCAATTAATGCTGCGAAAGTGTGTTGTATATTAAAAAATGAGGCCCACGAATAAATATGCGGACTTTGGCTGATTATGCGTTGAATCATGCGATCGCATAATCGCGTTTTTCTGGAGGGACTGTTCAAAGCAGGTGAAAACCCAGAAAAATCAGGGGACAACAAAAGTAAGATGGTACAGCGGCTAAAATTAAACCCTTCTAGTGAGCAAAGTAATAATGTAACGAATGAAAGGGAGTTCTAAGTTAAGCCAATGTCAGCTGATTGCCTAGGTGTTAAAAACTCCTAGGAGAAAAAAACCCTAATTTTATTAGTAGGAAAAGTCCTACTAAATACAGAAAAAAAGGGAAAAAATAAAAAAATTAGGAAGAATAAAAAAAATGGAAACAAGCTGCTTTTTTGTATTTAGTGTGAGCTCCTCTTACACTTGAGCAATGACAGGCAGGCTCTCTTAAATCTAAATTAAACGAAAGCCTAATTTCTAATTCTAATGAGTTCAAGACTCAAGGAGTTTAAAGGAATAGTTAACCTATATCTACTTACCCTCGTGTTGTTACAAACCCCTATAAATGTCTTTGTTATGATGACCACAATGGAAGATATTTTGAGGAATGTTTGAAACCAAACCAATCATAAGCCCCATTCACTTTAATAGTATAAAAAATTAATACTATGGGAGTGAATGGTGCTCATTAACGGTTTGGGTAAAAGATTCCTCAACATATCTTCGTTTGTGTTTATCAGAACCAAGAACCAAGTTGGGTGAACTATCCCTTTAAGATGTGCTTAGTACTAAGAGAGGTCACACTGAATACTGACTTTAGCCTGACTTAAAGATATTGTGTAAATGTTTTTATTTTTTTATTTTGTGTACATATTTCCTGTATTTTCTGTGTGTGCTATAATAAAAAGACCCAAAAAATATATGTGAGTTCCAATGCAAAACAAGTTTTCTTGTAAATTACCATTTTATCAGGCTCTTATGTTTAGGTTCAGTCATTTCACTTTAATGTTAATAAAAGGTTAT
This sequence comes from Misgurnus mizolepis, assembly GCA_025389145.1. Taxonomy (NCBI): domain Eukaryota; kingdom Metazoa; phylum Chordata; class Actinopteri; order Cypriniformes; family Cobitidae; genus Misgurnus; species Misgurnus mizolepis. Next base: position 27,490,556 of record JAIFKI010000002.1, on the reverse strand, counting down.
TAGTCAGTAACTGTCATTTTAGGCATTTTAATGGTATTAAACAAATTTGACTGCCGTTTGCTGCAATACCCTCTATGTGCATGCAAGCATTTCTGGCAAAACCCAAGGTTTTGGACAAGGAGTCAACCATTGCAAAATAACTAAAGATGCAACTAGAAACATTGCAAATTTTGAAAGTCAGAAATCAAAAGGTAAAAATGAAGAAATTGAACGACACATTAGGGGGCGCTGTGATGCATGTGGCTGCCACATTCGGGTTGTATTCAGGTCCAAGTACTCACAAGGGAAGCAATTTTAAATGTGATCCATGGCCGTTCACATTCGTCTTCAGTGCACTTGAAGGATTTTGCTAAAAAGCGGCCTGGTGTTTAACCAATATTGCCGAATCTGTATTTCTGAATGGCCTGAGGCCGGAATAAAAGCCGATTTAAAACTAAAGTATTTTTAATTTTTCATATATTTCTACAGTATTAATCTCTTTTTTTATTGAGAAAAACTGTGAGATGGCACATATTATACATTCATCTAATACTTTTGCTTCCAAGAGCATTCGCTTAATATAATTATCTCACACAGGTGGTGTTTAACGGCTTTTAAATCTGACCTCTTCAAATATTGATATTCATAAAAACTAACTTTAAAACAGTAAACCTGGTGGTGGCCTAAGACTTGCACAGTACTGTACATATGTTTTCAGTTCGGTGTTGTCAGGAAATGACAGGGCCTGCCCTACAGCATCAAGCAAGTATTTGTACATGTTGTGGTCTCTGTGTTTTATAAAATAAAGTGACCCAAATGCTTGTCAGCATCACAGAAGAGCGTTACAGCATCATTTAGAATGATCCATCGCCACACAATGTTATCAAGAAGAAAGTTCACAACAACAAAGTAAAATTTTCTACGTACTCCAAACATTTATGGCGCAAATATGTAAAGAATTGAACTGTAATTTCGTCCCACCGTAATCCATGACAAATCAATGATCTCTGGTTGTTGTGGAATGGCTATAGAGTTTCATTTTTTGTATGCACATATCTGATCACTGTCATACCGTCTGCTTTCAGGTTCTTCAAGGAGATAAATCATAGCACGTCGCTCCTGGCAGGCAGAACGTTTTAACAACAACAGCACACTGAGGAAGAATTCACAATTTCCAGACTGCTGCTTGGCTCGGTGCGAGAAAGTTAAAGTACAGATGGACTTAAAATGGAACGTACAAACAACAAAAGAATGACAGGCATTTGGGTCTTTGGACACAGCTTTAATTGTGCAGTTTTCTAAAATGCCTCACAAAACAGGAAAACACACTACTTCAACGTCTTTGATAATAGCCAAGGAGCCCACGTGGATTATTTCGGTTATTAGTGGAGATACGAGGTTCCGTTTGTGTCGGAGAGCGAATACCTAAAGGTCATAATTTGCACATTTACACAGAGGATGACGATGCCATGCTTAGCCGGCGCGAAGCGCACGTGACATTTTCAATTTCTCCCAACTGCTAACTTTAGCTGACCTGTATGTTCCTTATGGACAGATGGAAAATGTCAAATGCGGAAATTGGAAAATAGGAATGTAATTTACCATTTAAGCTTTATCAAGGGTCTCTTGCACAAGTGAGTTACAGGTGTGACTATACTGCAGCAGTTTACGTTAAAAATCCCACAGGTATACCTCACAGAACGTATATTGCCAAATTACAGTCTACATTGCATTGCATTAATCTGTACATACCATATCAACAGTTGCTGAAACACGTTTTAGCATGCAATACTGAAAATATCGAAACTTGGAACTATGAGTGGGACTTGTTCCATTTCTTTTCTTTTTAAGTTAAACAAATGTTATTAAGCAGCACCCACGGACGATATATTTAGGATACACAACAACAAAGCTGTTTAAAAGCCCTCAGTAAATGGTCATTTAATGGAGAGGAAAGTTATGGCCAACAAATGTTCTCTCATGTGTTTATATATGCGTTGCAGTTGAAACGAGCTGTAACCGTGTTTGTAGCATTGAACTGTTTGAACAAATTTTATGTAATGAGACATTTTACTGCTTTTATTTTTGTACTGAATTGTATCCACATATTTAAGTGTAAAGTTATGTTTTGACTCTTAAGTTATGTGTAGGTAGATTATATTATTATTGACTGAATTGTTAAACCCTAAATATTGTTCATAAAATCTTTCTTTAAATATCAAGCTCATGAAGATGGTCCTTTATGTGCAGAAAAACACCTCTCTGAATTGTACAAAATGTGCAAACGTCGCAATTGCACAAAACAAAGTGTTTTGCCAGATAGAGCAAAAGCATGATTCTCTACAGAGATGATGATTAATGTGTGTATGAACAGTTGTCTGGTTAAATTAGCGTTCTTGCTATGGCCTCTTCCACGGTCAGTATTTCACACTTTTCCCTGAGTGACACCCACAAAGAAAATAAAAACGCTTTAGGCTATTGGGCTTAAAGTCCTCCACATTTTAGCTTTGTGATTTTAGTCTTGTGACTCGAAACTGCCAAGTCCAATAGTAAAAATAGTTTAACCCTCACATACCCAAGCACTAATATTGATGTGCTTTTTTATTGATGATTCTTTTCACCCATTTAACATGTTTTTATGAGGTCACGAGTTATTAAAATCATGATGTTTATGCATATAAAAAGTGTTGCGGTGGGTATAAAGCCTTTCCAAGAAGCTAGTACACTGTTAAAAAGTTGGATTAATTAAAAAATTACTTATGCTGGTAGTTTTATCAACTTTAATTTTCTAACTTTAATTAAAATGTTTAAGTTGAAATTTTTTTTTAGGTGTTACCGATTGAAGTAGTTTTTTAAGTACTTCTAATTTTCACTTTTTACAGTGTAGTCTGAAATTTGGATATTTTTTAGAGTAGTTTTCTTGCAATCTTAAAAGGGATATTTCACCCAAAAATGAAAATAATGTCATTAATGTCTCACCCTCATGTCAGTCCAAACACGTAAGATCTCCGTACATCTTACACAGTTTAAGATGTTTTAGATTTAGTTAGAGAACTTGCTGACCCTTCATTGAAAATCTATTAACGGTATACTGTCCATGTCCAGAAAGGTAATAAAAACATCATCAAAGTAGTCCATGTGACATCAGTGGGTCAGTTAGAATGTGTTGAAGCATCAAAAATGCATTTTGGTCCAAAAATAATCTTCCATGTCTCTTGTGAAGCGCATGCACGAGACCAAAGTCACGCGACTGCAGTGACGAGGACGACATACGCGGTTGGTGCGCCCCAGCTGTTTTTTTTGTGCGCCCGGCCTTTGTTTACAGTCTGAGGGAGACGCACGCTGTAAATTTGATAAAAAAAAAAACGTTTCAAACATGTCTGAGAGGATAACACGTCAGCTGCATCACTGCAGCAACATGACTTTAGTCTTGCGCATGCGCTTCACAACAAACGCGGAGAGAAGACAATGCTAAATAAAGCCGTAATTATTATTTTTTTGGACCAAAATGTATTTTCGATGCTTCAACACATTCTAACTGACCCACTGATGTCACATGGACTACTTTGATGATGTTTTTATTACCTTTCTGGACATGGACCTAACAATGGGTTAAACAAACCAGCATTTTGGGTTTGTCAGCATTACTTAAGCAACCCAACGAGTTAGGTCCATCCTTTTTTCACCCAACACTGGGTTGTTCTTGACCCATATGGGTTATTTTTTGCAACATTGCTGTTTTTTGTCACTAAAGCTGTTGCGAGTTGCATGGTGGAACCATAATATTGTACTGCAAATATGTTTCTCCCAAATATGTTGCAGCGATACATTTTTAAGGGTGAGCTGATGTTAAAGCCCCTCTAACCTAGAAAATGCACTTTTAAATGTGTTTCTAGCATAAATAGGTCACTAGTGTTTGTGCAGAAACATCATGCTATTATACAAATCCGTCCATTCTTCTTTGTGTAACAGTCACACAAAACAGGCTGTTGGGGATCCCCTATCAATGTGATGTCACATTGATTACGCCCCACCCATGACCGCTCACAGACCCCGACTTAGTGCGTAGTTCAACCTTCTGCCAGACACATGTTTTGATGTTGTCCAAAGCACGTGTAAGCGCTCTATCCCCAACTTTGTATACGGGAGGGCATAACAGTAGATTTATTTGCATTTAAAGAAAACACACACACAAAAAAGCGCGTTTTTCATTGCAGCCACAAATGGCCATATTCAACATGGTATAATAAAGATCTGTGGCGTATTTTGAGCTGAAACTTTACAGACACATTTTGGGGATACCAGAGATATTGCTGAAAACACCTAGGTTAGGGACCCTTTAAATGTATGTTTTTACAAGTATTTACGCCATCAGTCAATTACGCTGTCACTCTGGCAGTACCCTTACAAAAAGTACATCTTTGTATCTAAATAGTTCATAATACCTCAGAGGTACATATTGGTACCAAATGTATTCATATCTGATACTTAAATGATACTGCCCCAGGGACAGCTTATAGGAAAAAAATGACTTTTTTTAAATGTATAGTGAAAATTGAGTGTTTAATCGTTTTACACAAGTGTTGCAATTTTTGAACACGTTTACTGAGGGTTAAATTACTAATAAAAAATAGCCTATGTTGTTTGAAGGATTGAAACAATGATCTTGACTGTAATAGCAATCCCTTTACTGGTCACTGGAGTATTATATATCACAAAGTGAGACCTCATGTACTTTCATGGTACAGAGATCAATAATGTGTCCAATATCATGTTGCAGAATTAGATTTCCTGTTTTTTATTTGAAGTTCTTACCATATGCCATCTAACTATTGAAGTGGATGTTAGTTAGTAAATTAAATTAGTTTTTAGTGGCAGTGAAATGAAAACCAGGTCTGTTTTGTTTATATGCAAATTCTTAGTTTTATTTTCTTGGCTTTGGAGTAACCTACTCTACCTTAATCTTTTCTGGCTGCATGCCAGAGGTCAGCCGTGCCGTCACCTACTTCTACATGACTCATCGAGTCCACAGATAGATCAGATTAATGTTTAATGTCCGATCACTGGTCAGGACTGACTTCTCTGCTTTCAGCCATTACTTTTTTGCAGTAAAGTTTTCCCAGCATAAAATATTTCTTAGGGCATAAAGCTGCCAAAAAACAGATTTTGTGATTTAATGCATAAAATACCGTTACACAGATAAATCACACAGCGTCTCGGAATTACATCTGAAATAAAGAGAGAAACTTGATATAGGAGGCTACGCTGTAAAGCTATGCCACTGAAAGAAGAGAAGTTTAATTAGTTTTGAGTACTGGTTGAAGGTTACCCTCGCTTTAAAAAATGCAAGGGGGTTTCAACCCAAAGTTGGGACAAACTAGAAAATGTTCATGTTTGACCCAACAATGGGTTAAAGCAGCTCGGCAACCCTATAGGTTCAATTACAACTCAACTTGTTGGGTTTATTCCTTTTTGACCCAATGCTAGGTTGTGCACGTGACAACGTCAAATTCGTAAAATCTACTTTTTTAAATACCAAATCCCATTTTTATGAATGCTGTTGCCATTTATGTTAAAAAGTTGTCATGTCTCTTTTTTTTGCCACAATTATATAATCTGCCTTTAAAACAAAAATTTGGTGTCTATGATATTTCTTTAAGACATGTTTCTATAATATACTGTAAATAAAACAATCCTATGTTGATTGTCTACCACCCAACTACTTTATAAGCAGGGCTTTAAATATAGGTTGCCAAGTTGTACCTGTAAGTGTCCATTTTTGGTGCTGATAGATGTGTAAAGATATCAAGATGGGCGTTTTTGTAGCCTGGACAAGTGTAAGGTTTCTTGTGCTTGTAGTTTCATTTATAATTCAGACTGCAGTTGTTTCTTCGGTGTGTATAAGCTGAAACTTCAACCTTTGCCGGACCTCCTTGAATCCTCCTGTTGCTGGATTTTGCTGTAAGCTATTAGAGCCGGCCGGAAAATACGCGCGGCATGGGGGAGGTTGTGAGACGGCGCCCCATTATTGCTGGCAGAGAAAGGGGTGAGTTTGTGATTTCAATAGATTCATTTGGGTAAATGATTGTGTTGAAAGAATTATTCTGCAGAGGAAGGAAGTCTGACAATTTATTTTAGCGCAGGGCTCTGTAAGCACAACGTTCTGCAAGGAGTTGAAACATGCACTGCATGCTCCCATTTGGCTCTCGAGACCGGATTGGCAGTTTGATGAAAGAAACTGTCAGCTAGGTCTTTTATTGCAACACCTGTTTGTATCGTTCTGAGAATAGACCGTCTTTTTTCTTTTCTTTGCCGAAGCTTTAAAAAGGTTATGTGACGTTTACTGTGTATGAAAAGTCATATGATTTCAAATGGAAGTTTACAGTCAGGCCCCTCTCTAGGACTTTGGAAATGTGCGCAGCATGTGTGACCTTTCATGTCTCAAATGAGTAACATTCCACAATTTTATTTTCAATTTAATGATAAAAAAACGAATCCGAGGATCATAGCCAGCAGCTGTATACTTTATACTGACTGTCACCAAATTAATCACTCTAAGGAGGCGTTTGTTTTCTTTTTGTAATTATTTGTTATTATACACAATAATTGTTATGCACATTCATTTTTTATACAGTCGTAAAATGCTAATAAAGCATTTTTTCTCAATGTTATCCAGTATTTATGAATCATTTACCAACAGAGATAAATGTCTCACTCCTTGTGTTTGTTTATGCCCACAGGTCCCGGGCCTGGGCGCTATGCTCTTCCCCCCACTATCGGTTACATAAACCATGACTACACCAAACCAAGCAGCCCGGCCTATTCCTTCCACAGCCGCATGAGCAGCAACAGTGAGTGACATCACGATGAGTGACATGACAAGAAATCACTTCTCACATTAGAACTATTGCTGGGTTAGTTTGATCATGTGAGTGCCCGTGGGCATGCTTGTGGTTCACAGAGAATAATGAGATATAATAACATGACAGTGAATCACACTTACATCTAAAACTTTCATTTGATTTAATTTACATCTAAAACTTGAATTTGAATTTTTTTTTAAATGATACAAATGTATAAGCGCACACGTGCACGCCTACACATTCAAACGCTTGCACGCCTAATTAGTGACGTGTAATTCCTGCTTCCTTCGACAAGGGTCACAAAACAGAGAGTTCGGAACACCCAGTCTGATCAAAGTGTTAATGCAAAAACACTCAAAAACACATCTGGACTTTATCTCGCGAACAATGGCATGCAATTTAATGATTATAATGGCATATTAAGTTAATCAAATCCATATGTAACAATTTAATTCAGTAAACCCTGGTGTTTTTTTTTTCATTATGTTGTACATGAATAGTGGTGTCTGTTGACTCCAGTCCGGGTCCTCAGTATCACATAGATGCCAAAGTGACACGCTTTGGAAGAGATGGTACTCCGTCGTACTCCATGCTTGGAAGAAATAAGACGGCAGGTGGGTCCTCTTTTGATGTTAAATTGTTTTTTACTTCACTTTTCGGTGCTGATACACTCACCTAAAGTATTATTAGGAACACCATACTAATACTGTGTATGACCCCCTTTCGCCTTCAGAACTGCCTTAATTCTACATGGCATTGATTCAACAAGAAACTGAAAGAATTCTTTAGAAATGTTGGCCCATATTGATAGGATAGCATCTTGCAGTTGATGGAGATTTGTGGGATGCACATCCAGGGCACGAAGCTCCCGTTCCACCACATCCCAAAGATGCTCTATTGGGTTGAGATCTGGTGACTGTTGGGGCCATTTTAGTACAGTAACTCATTTCTATGTTCAAGAAACCAATTTGAAATTATTCAATCTTTGGGACATGGTGCATTATCCTGCTGGAAGTAGCCATCAGAGGATGGGTACATGGTGGTCATAAAGGGATGGACATGGTCAGAAACAATGCTCAGGTAGACTGTGGCATTTAAACGATGCCCAATTGGCACTAAGGGGCCTAAAGTGGGCCAAGAAAACATCCCCCACACCATTACCCACCACCAATAGCCTGCACAGTGGTAACAAGGCATGATGGATCTATGTTCTCATTCTGTTTACGCCAAATTCTGACTCTACCATCTGAAAGTCTCAACAGAAAACGAGACTCATCAGACCAGGCAAAAATTTTCCAGTCTTCAACTATCCAATTTTGGTGAGCTCGTGCAAATTGTAGCCTCTTTTTCCTATTTGTAGTGTAGATGAGTGTTACCCGGTGGGGTCTTTTGCTGTTGTAGCCCATCCCCCTCAAGGTTGTGTGTGTTGTGGCTTCACAAATGCTTTGCTTCATACCTCGGTTGTAACGAGTGGTTATTTCAGTCAAAGTTGCTCTTCTATCAGCTTGAATCAGTTTCTCCTTTGACTTTTAGCATCAACAAGGCATTTTCACCCACAGGACTGACGTATACTGGATGTTTTTCCCTTTTCACACCAATACTCAGACCGGCCCATCTGGCACCAACAACCATGCCACTCTCAAAAATTGCTTAAATCACCTTTCTTTCCCATTCTGACATTCAGTTTGGAGTTTAGGAGATTGTCTCAACCAGGAACACACCCCTAAATGCATTGAAGCAACTGCCATGGGATTGGTTGATTAGATAATTGCATTAATGAGAAATTGAACAGGTGTTCCTAATAATCCTTTAGGTTAATGGACGTTCATTATACAAATACTTATTTGTGAAACTGTCTGTGAAAAACCATCTAAAGTTTGATTCCCAGGCCTAAACTCATAAGAGATGGCTAGATTTCACAGACAGGGTCACATATATTTTTTAGCCAGTCATTTTCATATGATAAATGCTAGAATAATACCAGGATGTAAAAAAAGTAAAGAGAGAAAAAATATGCAAGTTAAATGCATTCCTTTTCCATTTTTGTCAGGTGAAACATTTCAGACTCCTGGACCAGGAGCTTACTGCCCTGAGAAAGCTCCACCTTTAAACTTGCACACCAGACCTCCATCTTACACCATGGCTTTTCGTACACGTTACCGCACTGTGGATGCTGTACCTGGCCCCAACCGCTACACCTTGCCCAATCTCATTGGCTCCCACGTCCCCCACAAACCGTCTAGCGCCAGCTTCACGATGTCAGCACGCAGGAAAACAGGAGGACCATCAGAAGACCTGTCCATGACCCCAGGACCTGGCCGGTACAACAGCACAGACCCTAGTGTTTTCCTGAACAGACAGCCATCATTCTCCATACAAAGCCGCCCTTATATTCCTACCGATGCCACTCGGAAGCCCGGCCCAGGAACACACAGCCCGGAGAAGGTGATGACACACCTGCCACGTGCACCATCTTTCTCCCTTGGTATTCGTCACTCAGAGTTTGTGACACCACTGATTGTTCATGTTTCAGACTGAAAAATCTCATTCAGTATTTTGCTGACATTCCCACAAAATTCAAGAGTTGGATGTGTACATGTTAATAAAATATGTTAACAAGGTCTAATGGCAGGTGAAGTCACAGTCTTCATTACTTTATATGTTTATATTTCTTAATATATGTATTAAGAAACTTCCCAAAAACTCTTGATTCCCAAAATCAGACAATAGAAATTCTGAAAATTCATATTTGAACACACAGATTTTTTTGTATTTATCTGCCTTTCATTTACATTGTGTTTTTTTATTTTTTTATTTTATACATTACATGTATATCCCTATACTTAACAAAATATTGATCTTTTTTAGTCTTGTTTTTAACATGTGATTGACAATTGTAGTTTGCATTGTGAAACTGTATGGTTATGTCCAATAACAGCTACTACAGAACTGGCAAGAAAACATTTTCTTTAACTGTATTTTATTATTTCACAAACCAATTAATTTATCAATGATATAAAAATCAGTAAGCTTTCATATGATTGTGTATGGGATGGAGGTATGATAGGTTATTTATTTATTTGCTTTTAAAATAAAAATCTGTACATTTGAACTTCAATACTGTCTATATTTGACTTAAAATTTAGTCTGGTTAATGTTGTATAATGTCATTAATCATCATATCAGTTAATAGGTATAGTGGCACTTAATGGTGAACTCCAGTCACTGTTCTGTCCACTGTCCAGGAAGTCCTTAGCAGATACTTGGATGTGATATGTCCTTCCAGCCACTAGTCCACTGAGAATCATTTTTTTAGACTCATAAGGGCCCAGCTGCAAACAGATCAGTTGCAAGTAAGTATTAAAGAATAAAATGTAGTGGACACAGGACATTATGGGTCAGTTTCCCAGAGATGGTTTAAAATAATCCAGGACTAGGCTTTAGTTATAATACACTCTATAAATTGAAAGTTGGATTCATTTAAAAAAATTATTTCAATTGGTGGTAACACGGGGTGGTTTCTGGTTTCCCAGACAGGGTTTAGGTTAAGCCAGGACTAGGCCTTAGTTGTATTAGTACATTTAAGTAGTTTTTAAAACTGATATATGAGGGACACTCCACTTTTTTGTAAATATTCTCATTTCCCAGCTCCCCTAGAGTTAAACATTTGATTTTTACCATTTTGGAATTCATTCAGCTGATCTCCGGGTCTGGTGCTACCACTTTTAGCATACAGTAGCTAAGCACAATCCATTGAATCTGATTAGACCATTACCATTGCACAAAAAATAACCAAAGAGTTTCGATATGTTTCCTATTTAAAACTTGACTCTTCTGTAGTTACATCGTGTACTAAGACTGATGTGAAATTAAAAATAGGCAGATATGGCTAGAAACTATACTCTCATTCTGACATAATAATCAAAGACTTTTCTGCTCTAACATGGCTACAGGAGGCGCAATGATATTACGCAGCAACTGAAAATAGTCCCCTTGATTACTTTCAATAGGGTATGCACGTGGCGTCACCTTCGGCGAAAGTGACTGCGGTTACGCCCACTGAGTGGCAAAAGACAGAGTGGCAGAATTTCTGTACAGTGTAAAATCAGCGAAAAAAACATCTTAAATCGAAAAAGCTGTTGTGTGACAGATTTAACTGCTCCAAATGTTTAACTCCAGGGGAGCTGGGAAAATGAGCATATTTTTTAAAAAAGTGAAGTGTCCCTTTAAGATATGTCAGGGCAAGATATTTTTAAATGATGGCAGCTCAAACATGCATTTTAGTCTGGAACTAGGATAAGTCCTGTCTGGGAAACCACCCAATTTGTGTACTAAAAACTACTTAAATGTACTAATATAACTAAGTCCTAGTCCTGGCTTAAACTAAACCCTGTCAGGGAAATCACCCCATAATGTGTTACCACCAATTTAAATATTTTTAAAAAATGTATCCAAGTAATGTGTTTAAGTAGATCCAACTTTTGCATTTTACAGTGTAGGACATTTCCTTACGAAAAACATTACTAATGTGAATATTGAGACAAAACAATGGCACTGATATATTTAGAATAATGTCAGTGCAAGCTGCAGTTAAGGCAGCTTAAACATGCATTTTAGTCTGAGACTATGCTTAAGTCCTGTCGGGGAAACCGTCTTTACATTTAATGTTAATAATGCATTTGCCAGACAATTTTTAATGAAGCGTGCATTCAATGTACAGTATTAGTATAAACTTATGTTCCCTGTGGATCTACTATACTATGAGGCTGGCGTTGGTGGAGCTGGTATAAAGAGTAACTAAATAATAAAATAACTTGTTAATTTTATCAAATTACTAATACGTCCCTAACTTATACATTTTTTTACATGTTTATTACGGCACCTGCTCGACCTCCAGGCGGCCACTAAGAACACAGAGTCTACATGATTGACAATAAACTGTCCAATCAGAATAGACGTGCAAGTCACACGAGCCAATTAGCTTTCAGTATTACATTCGCAGTCGCACGTCATTCTCTTGTAGTCAGCGGGGAAGAGAGATTTTAAATCCATTTGAGGTAAAATATCGATTAAAACACAAAACAACTGAAAGACCATATCTACATTTTTCACGACGAAGTTACTCCAAACATAGGTGAGTTCATATTAGATTGATAGAATTATATTTTAAATGTTTTTAAAAGTTTATGTTGGTTTATCGGTCTGTTTCGTTAGTTTACAATATTGATAACTGTTGAGCTAACGTTAGTTAGAAGGTTGTAGTCGACGTTTATTAAGCGTATTTAAAGATATCTGAGTTGAAGGTACTGATAAAAATAAAATTGTGTTTTTATGTAACTTCATTCTAGGATTGTAGTTGTTTTAATGCTGTTTGTAGGAAACTCACAGTTCTAGCTGTGTCAGGTTTGCCCCAGTGAAATTTCACTGTGTATTTAAGGGGGAAGTTGACAGGATCCGGCCAGCTGGTTGGTGGATCCCACTGCACAGATAACTTCTTCCCTGATATTACCATCACAACCACATTCTTTGGAGGATCTGGTTTAACTGCAAATTAGCCAATGATAGAAATTATTACACTGAATAGAAGTTCATGAACGATGCATGAAGAGTTTTTCAAAAGAAATTTTTATTTTACAGTTAATCAAATTTGAAATTGATTATTTTCGGATCATTTCATATGGCACGAATCATTGAAAAATCTCACCTATTTCCTCAAAAACAAATGGCCATATGCGTGTTGCGCTACCCAAAGCATTAATAGCTGTGATGTTGAAAAGCGTTGGTTCACTTTCAAATATCTTTAGGTCTTCTAGCACACATTGCCTGTCTTGCTCTCCCCATTTATGGCATTGATGGGCACTCGAGAATGGGTCTGAGTAGCTCCTATATTTAAATGTATATGGAAATAAGTGAATACTCCTAACTATTACACTATAGGACACATTTAAAAAACATAAGAAATGACAACAGATGCAAGTAGAATGTGTAATTTATGGAAAATTACAATGATCAAAATAAAGTAGTTTGGTTCATTTTGGTAAACACACATTTATATAGACAAAAACAGTAAATCGAAACAGAATAGAAGGGGTCCAAGGAAAAATCGCCACATGTGAGAACTGCGATATTTTGTTAGGCAATACCGCAATAATAATAATAATAATACATTGAGTTTACATGAATTGTTTTGTTTAGAGTTTACATCCCGACCACTATATAGCATTTTTCTTATCTCTGAATTTAAACAGTGACTGGAAGTACTAGAATAGCTGCACGTCACATTTTTTTGCATATGGTGGTGTGTTATATCCTATTATGGGGCGTACACACCAAACGCAGATTCAACGTTTTGCGCAAGTAGATTACATACAACGCATACAAAGTCAATGCAAATAGACACGAACTTCATGGGGCAATGCGCATTAAGCGAATTAGGTGGCACGATTGCCACGAAAACATGTAGCATTATATTCCAAAAATAGGAAATAGCCCAATACGTCGCTTTACATTATCGCAGTGTATCGCAACATACTGCACTGCAACAACCCCTTGCGTTGTGTTACGTATCATATCGCAAGATTTTTGCTGATACATGGCCCTACAGAATAGTCTATTGACCTATGGCTAAGCCACGCCCCCAAACCAATGAGCCAATCACAGTGCGCATTGCTAACCCAATACACTCGGACATTCTCTGCTAACACGTCCATAGAAATACATTGCGGTTAGCCAGTTTTCATTTGTTTTTATATGTTTTTATTGTCAGTTTAAGTTTAAAATGGTCAAACGGTGTGCATGGGATACATGCAACGCAGACACTAGGTATCCCAAAAGGCTGGGCAAAGTTGTGTATTTTTTTACCCTTTTCCAAGCCACATCTCAACTGAGGTAACGTTAAGTGGCTTCTCTGGATTAAGTTATGCGGTAGACCACAACAACACCAACTAAACGTGGATGAATTAAACAAGGATGTCTACATTTGTTCTAAGCTAAGTCAACAACATATAACAATGTTATCTTTAACATCTCAAATGTAACGTTAGCCTAACATTAGAAAACGTTAACATTAGCTTGTAGCTGCCTCATACATCATGTCACTTAGCTTCATTAACAAATCTGTAAATAACCGAGATAACATTTGTTATTTGTAATAGCAATGTTGTGCTGAATGATTCATGTAAATACTGTAGCACCAAACTAATGGAGAGATACTCTTGGTAAAGATGGTAAAAAATTCTTGTCCTGGAAACGTATGCAACTAAGACCTGTACGTATTTAATAGGGCTGGGTATTGTTAGCAATTTCACAATTCGATTCGATTTCGATTCTTGATGCTTCGATTCAATTCGATTCGATTCAATTCAATATTGATTTACTTCCTTCGATATCGATTCAATAATAAGTAAATACACAAGCAATTAAGGACCTGAGTATATTTTTAAATAATGTGTGTAGTATTACTAATGTTCAGAGGTGGGAAAAGTATAAACTATTTTACTTAAGTAAAAGTAAAGTTACTGGTCTAAAAATCTACTCAAGTAAAAAGTAAATCATTTTAACTTTACTCAGAGTAAAAGTTACTTTTTTTTACAGCGGGGAGAGGTGGAGGATTTTAGTATAGTTCAAAAACAAGGGAATATAAATCTCAAACTAGTTATTTTTAATTGTAGGAACATCTTTACAATTAAAGTGCAATAACAAAAAGTTAATAAAATAAAAAGCTTTTTTAAACTAAGAAACATTTATGGAATTATTTAATGATTTTACATGTGAGTTATGCACTTTTGAAGGTGGTCAGCAGCTTGTAAATACAATTACTATAGTAAGGTTGTAATTTATGTATTGCTGGTAACATACATTATTTTATTAAACTATATATCTAGTTTAAATGAGCATATAATGAGATAAGTGCCATGTCATACTTTTGACACGTTTATTGTCTTCTAGCGTCCCTGAGTACCTGATGTCAGATCTCTCTCTCTCTCGCTCTCTCTCTCTCTCTCTCTCTCTCTCTGCAATGTCTAATGACCTGCGCATTTTCGAGGACGTTCTGAAGTTGTGTTTGACTTGACGCGAAGCTGCGATGGATAATGCGCTTTGTATTAAAAACGCGTCGTGCAAATGAGCGTTAAAACCCGGTCTGCAATTTCGTACTCGAGAGCATGAATCCTACCTTTCATAGGAATGAAACACTCGCTTCGCGTCAGTGGAAAGTGGTCGCTTAAATATGGCCAGGGGTTTCTTTCATAAGATTTGAACTGAGGCGGGTCTGCATTAGCGCGCGCCTGTCTCGTCCGTCTCCATGGTTCTTTTTGCGCGTTCCCCCGCCCATCAATCATCCGTTGCGCGTCTTTATCACCTTGCTTTAAAAAAAAAATACTCTGTAACGGATATGATTTAAAATGTAGCGAAGTACAATACTTCAAACAAAAGTAAAAGTAAAAGTACAGATTTTAAAAACTACTCAAAAAAGTAAAAGTACACAAAAAACTACTCATTTACAGTAACGTGAGTAAATGTAATTCGTTTCTTTCCACCTCTGCTAATGTTTGATCACGTTGATGGTGCAGGCTTGAAAGAAGTGCTGCTGTTTGCCATCTTTGATCTTTCTGTTTTATCTTTCTATATAGCGCCTTGTACAACGCTGAACGCTCTCACTAGAGTGTTGCCCACAGCGCCGCCACTGGCCGGGGGGGCTGAATCGATTCATAGGATTTGATGAATCGATATTGAATTGAGAAACAAATAATTGCAATGCATTGATGAATCGATATTTTTACCCAGCCCTAGTATTTAATATGATCATGATGGCAACGAGATACGGTTTACCCTGTGACCTGTAAATGTTTGCCTGGAGCTGAAGCCTTTTATCGACCTTCTCAACAAGAAAATTATTAATATAACCCTTCAATGCATAGTTAAGGCCCTTTTGGTGACTTCGAGATGATATGTAGTCTTTCTGTCTCCAAAAAACATAAATTGCCTCCTGTGAAATGTCTCCTACGGAGAAAGCTGCCAAAGCGCCTATTACTGAATGTTGATTGTTTGTCCGAGTGAGTGGAGGGGGCGTGGCTTAGCCATAGTTCAATTGTCATACCATTTACAACACATACTTATGTCATTCATTGCATAATTTACAATACCTGTATGTAGCAATGTAATGTGTTGGAATTATAGGGTCTGGAGTCAGTGTCCAGGAGCATACTGCCCTTTTAGGGTAACTTGGAGACCAACAATACACATCCGGAGGCGAAGGGGGATCTAAACAAACAAACGTTACACAGTATACTGTAAATTTCAGTTTAAGCTTTAAGCAAGGTCTTGCTGTGTAACTGTAGGCAGATCGCTTTTGTCACAATCAAACGTTTTCAGCCATACTAACATATACACACACAGCACTAGATAAACACAAAATTTGTGAACATACAGCCCAGGTGTAGAGAGACTCTTTGTATCAGGTCCCCATTCGGTTGGTGGCAGGTGTAGATGCCTTGGTCCTGCAGGCTGATGTTATTTATGGAAAGAACAGAGCTCAAGAAAAGCACTGCGTTGTTAAGTCTCCACTCCACCCCTTTTTTCTCTCCGTCAATGCATGGTATCTGTACAGATGAACCCACTGCTACAAACAGGTCTATTGAAGGAGGTGAGGAGAAAAAGAGACAGGCTTGAACAGATCCAACAGGTCTGTGTGTGTGTGTGTGTGTGTGTGTGTGTGTAGATTTGTACATGCGAGACACTGTGTGTTTTCTGAACAAACAAAGCTTACCTCGAACAGAATTTTGTTTTGCTGGTAAAGTAGTTGTGTCTTGGCTAAAGACTCCACCTGTGATGACCAGTGCTCCAAAAATATATATCAAACACATTTTGTTGGTTTCATATCATATCCACACAAGAGAGAAAAGTTGTGCTAGGATAGCCAGTATGTGTGTTGTCTCACAAACACACTTGCTCACATTTAGAGGTTCAAGTTCTGTTGTAGAGGTTTGTTAATCATTAGTTAGTAAACATATTTGAAAAGAAGGTACTTTCATTTTAGGTTGTAGTTTTAGGTTTGAACACACTTGTGGTTTATAAAGTAGCCCAAGTGGGTGATTCTCACGAAACCATTGAAACACCACGGCACTAATGATTTTAGCTATAAAATGTGTAATATAGTAATATTAAAAAGCCTCAGAATTAACACAATACTGTGTTCTACCTTGCACAATGTGTGATTTCAACATAAGAATTTATAATTTGTCAATTTTATCTCATTTTCTGCAGAAATTCTCATTACCGCAATGCGTCCGGCTGTGTTTGAACATGCGTTATGCTGTAATTTAAACATATTAAAACAAAAATATTTAGAAAAAAAAAAAATGGATGTTTTGCTAGACTACTTTAGATGACAGAAAAATAATTTACTGAATATTCATGTATAATTATAATGAAGAAAAATTTGGAAATTGATGTGTCCATGCCTGATGTTCTCATCCTCCGCAACACTTTTTGAGAACAGTTTAAGCACACATACAGAATTTTAATAAAGTTTGATTTTGAGTGACCAAGCACATGGACCAGTTACTTCAAGATGGCTACCAGGTAAGATCATCTCTTTATATCTTTCCAGTTAAATTTGAAATATTCTCTTGTCAGAATGCTTACACGACATTTTGATTATCATTACCGAAACAGGTAGTTTTCTACATTTCGAAAATTGTTTGATTTACAATTTTTTATGAAAATGTTCTTTATTAAAGTCTAATTATATGCACTGAATAAAAAATGAGCAAAGCCTACGTGGCTTCTCTATTTTTAGCAAAACATACTGGGGTACCTCATCCTCCGCAACACCATTCTCATATACCGCAACCATTTAATAGCAGTTGCGGTAAAGATAATTTCTGTTTCGGAAATGAGAATTTAAGCATATTGTTTATTACATTTAAATATCTCTTATGAATTTAATATACATTTAAAATGTAATAACTGTTGATATTTTGCTTTATGATGCTTCATTGTAGATAGTCAGCAAGTGAGAAAAAAGCTTTAGCAAAGGCCAGGTTGACAAAGTTCAGGGAGAAACTTAACAGCAATCCAGAATGGCTCGAGGAGTACAGAAGGAAGGAGAGAGAGAAGTTAGGTTTGGAGATGTTACTAGCAGGTGTAATTAGCAAAAAACACACTACAGTGTTAGGAAATGTACATGACACACACACAACACAATGCAACAAGTCTATACTATATGATGATGTGTACATTAATTTTTTTCTCCATGTTGTGAGACATGCTAATTTAATGTTATGCTTTCTTTCCACTTTCAGGTATCAAAAACAACCTAGCGATGGCACGCCACGCATCTAGGCGCTGCAACATCAGTTGGATCACAAGGTCCACAAAGTTGGATCCCATGCGTGCCAGCATCTCAGCTACCTGCGACCGCACAACGCGCGCTGTCTGCCTGGGAGCGATGGACAAAGGGAGACTAAAGGCGGCACCTCCTTTCTGCGCAGTGCGTGAGTCACAGACACCAGAGAGGATGGCCTAAAAGCGCCCGGCGCTGTGACAGAAAGCGGGTTGCTGCGCAATTCATTACGACTGTGCATTAACCCTTTCCGCCTCTGCTGTCTTCGCAGCATGTGGGTCATGTTCGAGAGTGGGGGGGGGGGGCGTGTTGTAGACGCTTATGTGAGGAGGGGCCCTGGGGCGAGCAACACAAAACCAACTGAGGAGAAAAATGCTCTGTTTTTTAGAGGCTTCGTTCCGGACGGCAGTCCCCCAGGACCTAGTTTCTTGCATCATATACTGGAGGACTTGTGCCAGGGACTCTTGTGATGCACCACCGGTTCTGGTCCATGAGACACAGGTTGGTGAGGTAGGAAGTGGCTCATAGCCTTAGAGCTCTTCACCGCTTCCGAGAAATGCTCCGTGATTGTGCCCACCGTGTCGCCAAACAGGCCGGATGGAGAAACAGGCGTGACTGTGCATGACCACCATGAGTGGTCTTCGTGGCCCTTAGCATGAAATCCGTAGCCATTCTCAGATCCCTGAAGGTATTTAGATCCGTGCTGCCCTCATCCAGAGCCTTAAGCACCTGCGCCTAAAAGATCTGTAGGACCGCCATAGTGTGCAATGCAGACAGAGCCTCTCTCGGCGCGGGTATGCTTTTTCGGACAGGTGTGCTGTCATGAGGCTTCAGTACCCTCAAAGCTGTGCCACACCATCCAAGGAAGTGGGCAAGGGGCAGAGGTGAGCAGTCCTTGATGGGGGGAATACACAGGTAGCCTACCTAAGAAAAAAAATGGGGGGAGGGGTAGCCCACGCTTTGGTGACTTTCCTCCGAGCATCAGCGGGGCGGCCTGAGTGAAGAAAACAAAAGTCAAGCTTGCTTCTCTGGGGTTCTAGTGGGGTGCTCCACTCAATCTCCAAGTCCTGCACGGCTTTGAAGAGAATGCGCACCAGTTCCTTGTAGAAGGATGGCTGTGTGTCTGATGCACCACGTGGAGCCTGGTCCCAGTCTCCATCCAACGCTGTCAGAGACATCTCATCTTCCTCTGCCGGAAACCCAAAGGAAACAGACCTGGTGGCTCCCGGTTCAGGACACAGGCTCTCGGCGACAAACTGAACCAGTTGAGCGAGGGGAGGACGACCACCAGCGGCTCTTTGCCGGCAGTGGGACACTGCAGTAAGAAACCTCCAAGGGCGATGTTGAGCCGGGTCCTGAGCACCTTCATCTGGAGATCCTCACAATAAGGGACACCCTGGGCCAACAATTGCCGCCTTTGGGTGGAGATGCCCCAAGCAGAGCACACAGAGCTCGTGTGAATTGGGTGGGTCGATCAGACCTCCGCACCACAAGCAGATTTGCGACATCCCGGAACACAGAGAGGGCTGCTTACATTTCAACCTGAATTCAATTTTGCTGCCTATGAAGTCTGTCCTAAAGCATTTCTCTGAGCTGCCATTATGCAGCCAAAGTCATTGTCTCATAAGGCAGCGAGGGAACAAGTCAGCTGTCTAAACTTTCGGATACAGCCTCTCTCTCTCTCTCTCTCTCTCTCTCTCTCTCTCTCTCTCTCTCTCTCTCTCTCTCTCACTCTCTCTCTCTCTCTCTCTCTTTCTCTCTCTCTCTCTCTCTCTCTCTCTAATCGAAACAGATACAGAATGGTAAAAGGTCAGAAGACCAAATCATATCCAGCAAGGAAATATTTTTCATCTTATTTACACAAATGTTTTGTGATATCCAGCTGACATTAGCTGGCCATTTCTCAATCCGATGGCTGCAGCCTTCAGAGCTCGCATTTGTAGGCAGCATATGTCATCAAGACCATCTTATTTCAGTATGTTAAATGCATAAATGGGGACTTAAATATGACACAAAGGAATATTAATATAAGCCTTCCTGTTCTCATGTTTTTTCTTTAATATTTTTTTCAAAGACTACACAATAAAACAGTTTTGAACTTGAACGCATGATGCTGTAAATATAATCAGACTTTCTATTTTAAAATTTGTTTTTAACAAAATCTCAGGCTAGTATACGTATTCTCATTACCGAAATAATTAACCTCATTTCCGAAACCTATGTATCATTACCGCAACAGATGCTTATTAAATGTTAATTTCATTAATAGAAGCATAATACTTTGATTCTAAATGCTTGTGCAGAATCTCCAAATTATGTTCTTTCAGGTTTGTAATGTAATTTTGAAAATGTGTCAGGTTTCTTCGAAATATAAAAAAAAATAGTTGTAAATTGTGGAAGGTGTTGCGGTATATGAGCTAAATAAAAATAAATTAAAAAAACGTTACATTTAAAATAAATATTATTTCAGAATTTTAATTTACTGTGCATGACTATTAATAATCAATTTTTAAAAATGTGAAAATATATTAGCTTTTCTAACAGTGTTGATGTTTTCTGACTGTTGCGGTAATGAGATTTTTTAGGACTTATTTTTGAAATTATGTTACAAAAAGTGTTAAATGATAAGTAAAAGTTTTTAAATTAATGTTCCCATATACTTCAGACTTTGTTTCTAATGTCTGGTGGAAAAAAAAGTAAATTTAAGCAATTTTTACATTTTCATGCTTGACATTTTTACAACCAAGTTTTCGTGAGAATCACCCAAGTGATTAGAGGCTGTGTGTTAAAGTGATTTTACCACAGTAAAGGACTTGATATAAGTGAACAGATTAAATTGAATGATTAATTGTATAAATTGGTGACAACAGCACTTTAAGATTTTATTGAGAATTCACTAAAAGCTTAGGTGATCAGTGACATCAGACCCAAATTCATGGGGTCATACTTCAAAGTGCATTTTAGCAAAGAGGAATTTTGCTGCATTGATAAGCATTATTTCATGGATAATCAAAAATACATTTTAAGTTTCAGACTTTTTAGAAGATTGCACAGGAACATCCCATTATGACTGGGAACCTTAGGGATAACTTTGATACCGGTTACCAGTTTTCAATGATTTATAGTCTTTTAACATGAAGCTTTAATAGGGAATATGTCAGGGGGCCTCAAAATGACTTAACATGAATTAAGTGTTTTAAAATATGCTAAAACAACAAAAAAAATCAAGAGATTGTTTTGTAGATTTTAGTATCTCTTGACAGAAATGCAAAATAATATACAAAACTATATTATCAGGGGTGTATAAAGACCTTTTATAATGAACCGTTATGTGTTTATTACCTTAGAACAAGACCTTTTTATCTACATACAAAGAGGGTCCCCTTACATGGAAGTCGCCCTTTTGTGCCGCCATTTTTTTTACAGAAGCCCTTAAAGGACAAGTTCGGTATTTTAGACTTAAAGCCCTGTTTTCAGATTGTTTATGGTGAAATAGAATGGTTTTGACTGAAATTTCGACATTTTCGGCTGCCCTGAGAATTTTCGCTTGTTTGTGTTTCAGCTCAGACCTCTACAATGGCTTTATAGGTGCACTGGAACAATCCTTCCTAAAATGCATTAAACTTTCGTTTACAAAGACGTGAAACTCACCGAGTGGTCAGGGGTGTTCACTGATATGCTCACACACAAATCGCTCCAAAAGACGCATTCCAACAGGTTTTATCGTAGTTTTTACCAACTCCATTGACTGTATTAGTTGTGCTGTGAGGTACGGTACTACTCCGCGCCGGGAACTTTGTTTCTATTCTTGCAATTGGCAAAGGCGGATTAGCGCCACCACCTGGGCTGGAGTGTTTATTATTCAAGCTCTAAGCGGAAGAATGTACGGGTGTGAGGCGTTTGGGGAAATAGGTCCACAAGTTAACAACGAATGCTAAAACAGCTGTTGGAAAGCATCTTTTAACGCGATTTTTGTGTGAGCATATCAGTGAACACCCCTGACCACTCGGTGAGTTTCTCGTCTTTGTAAACGAAAGTTTAATGCATTTTAGGAAGGATTGTTCCAGTGCACCTATAAAGCCATTGTAGAGGTCTGAGCTGAAACACAAACAAGCGAAAATTCTCAGGGCAGCCGAAAATGTCGAAATTTCAGTCAAAACCATTCTATTTCACCATAAACAATCTGAAAACAGGGCTTTAAGTCTAAAATACCGAACTTGTCCTTTAATGTACATTTTTTTTACTTGGTTGTCTCCGACGATGACGTGTTTATCCAGTGGCAGCTACCGTAGCTTCTCTATGCGTTTCAAAAGCGAGGGGTGAGCAGTGAACTAAGCCATTGGTTGCAATTTGCAACCTCGCCACTAGATGCCGCTAAAATTTACACACTGCACCTTTAAACAAATCTTTGTAGTACCAAGGTTAGAATTGCAGATGCACAGATATTACATTTTCCACCGATACCGAGTGATATCTGCCAAAACTGATGCCGATTTCCTGTTAGTACATGTTGATATGCAAATAATGTACATACCCCAAAGTAAACGATGACGCCAGTTATCGTCTCCAACGTAAATCTCTTTTCTTAAACTAAAACAAACACACGGATTGTAGGCAACAGTTTACTTCCCGGGATTGTGGTGATGTAGACAAGACCGACATTATCATAATTCCTCACGCTTCGAACTCAGCCTGTAAGTTCACTACTGTCAGCATTGCATCTTTTAAACATGTTAAGGAGCGTCACATTTCTGGCTGACGTCAGAGGTATTCAGGCCAATCACAAAGTACAGATTAGCTGGCCAATCAGTAGGGCTGGGTATCGATTCAGATGTTCCAGATCGATTCGATTTCGATTCACAAGCTATCAAATCGATTCGATTCCGATTCTCGATTACATTTTCGATTCCGGTTCTCAAGTAGGTTTTTATACTCGATTCTCGATTCAACTCCATGCATATAGATTTAATACACATACTATATTAATAAAAAAGAACAGTGAACAGCAGTTTACAAGTGGGTAATTAATAAAAAGAAATTAAAAGCCACAACACATCTTGCTTGCGAAATCTAAAATGCTTCCATTCCTCCGGTCAATGTTTGCGGAAATAAATATGAAAAAAAAAATCGATTCTGCTCTTTGAGAATCGATTTTTAATCGACCACGTTTTAAAAAACGATTAATCGAAAAATCAATTTTTTTGCCCAGCCCTACCAATCAGGGACACAGAGCTTTTCAAATCCTTGCGTTTCAGGAAGAGAGTGAAACCTGGAGCTACAAAAATGTACAGTATGTGGAAAATATTGTGTTGTTTTAACTAGGGATGTTAACAATATATTTCATGTTAACAATCGATCTTCGATTAATTGTCGATAAGAATTAAATCGATAAAACTTAACGATTGTTGAAAAAACAAGCATGTGTTTGCGGCGCCTGCGCAAAGCACATACAACAAATGAAACAGGCGCGCAGAAGTTAAACTAGCCATGCCCTTTGTGTGCTTGGATATAATTACAACAAACAGTGTATCAATGACTCGAGGTGAAAGCGAGGTGAACAACTAGAAAAATAACACTTAATGATAATGAAACTTTTATTTTGTCATTGATGCACAGACTTTCATGCGACTGTGCAAAGTGCCCATATGAGGGACCATATACTGTGTCTATTAGTCATTATATTTCATTACAAGATCAAATTGATGATTTTTTTCAAAACACCAACTACATTTTCATTGGCTACACTGAAAAAAATGATTAATTGAATTAATCATTTTTTAAGGTAAGTGGTTGCAATCAATTTATTTAAGCTACATTTAAACAAACGTTTTATATTTTATTTTATTTTACTTTACTAATCTTTTTGTTTAAACACATTTTTTAAAGTGTATATGCTACTTCAGTAAATTGATTGATTGATCGTTAATTTAAACGATCATGGAATATGGGAAATTGCATGAACAGGGTCCGGAATTAACTTTTTGGCTCTCCTGCCACGGGGACTGGTAGATGAAAAAATCCACCAGCCAAGCATATTTTTTACCGGCCAGAATAATAAACAGCCTTTTTTTGTCACATGTACATTAATTTCATTTGCTGTATTCATGGCAGGGCTCGCAAAATTTCAAAATCCCTGGTAGCCTTTCGGGCAGGCACTCTAGCCCGAAATGAATGCAAGTAGCCCGAATAAAAAATACATTACTTTTAATGTAGAATATTAAGACAAAACATCTATCAAAACACAAATAACCCATCAATTTTCAGTACATATCAATCATCAGTACAAATTTTTCTTCTAACTGAAGTGAAATATCTATACATCAGATTCTGAATCTGAAATATTAACTGAAGTCACAGATAAGAAAATGCCACTTGACTTTGTGGGCATAGCACAGGCTTATTCAATTAGTTTTACCACAGGCCAAATTTTGCCAATACAAAGCCAATAGGTCCTCTAACCACAATGTTTAATCTGCTATTCTTGTTGTTGTTTTGATGCTGTTGTTTTTTAACAAACAAAAAACTGGATTTCCATGTAAACCAACTGTTCCTGCTCATCCCCACACCAGATATACTCACTATTTAAAAGTGGTTCAGTGGTTCACAAAACTCACAGTTTGGATCATCCAGTTACAGATTGGATATTTTTTCCATCAGAAAAACGGGGGCTACTGTCGCTTTAAGAGCGATTCTGCACAAATCACTCTTTTCACTGCCCGTACAATCTATACTTTAAAGCTTGCTGCGAGAGATTTAATTTTCTTACGTGAGGATAGTAATGAGTGACAGGACTAAGTTGGAGGATTTGCCCAACAAATCCATGACAAATCAGTACGGATTGCTTCCTGGACTGCGGCTTTTCGCGCGATCGCGAAAGTGAAAGTAAAACTCGAGCGCGCGCTCAAGCGTAATTTAAATACCCAATGCCTGAATTTCATACACCATTATTACCCATCCAAATCTGTGAAAGAATGCATAAGCATTTAAATATATTTTTTCCTCACTATAAGTCAAGATAGCCCGACGAGCAGGGCTGGGATGCATTTTGATAGCTAATATGCAGCAGATAGCTGCAGACCCCAAGTTACCTGCAGTACTAGCTACAGCCCGTCTCTAGTGCGAGACTTGGAGCGTAGAGACGTTCTGTGGCTAGTTCACCTCGTTCCCAGATTAGTTACTGGCAAACACATTATATTGCATTAATATTTTGGTATGAAAATCACCCGGTGGCGGGTAGCCTTTTGAATTTAGTCGGCAAACGGAAAATCTACCCGCATTTGGCGCTTGGCGGGTGTTAATTTCGGACCCTGTGCATGAATTGACATCCATAGTTTTAACCATAAACCACGCAAACACATTGTATTATACCAAATACACAAAATGACCTTTTTTTTTTAGAAATGAAATAGGTGCACTTTAAATTTTCTATACACAGTGCTCAAATTCATTGCATTTTCTGTTCTCTTTTGATTGAGAGGATATATCGGCTATGACTATCGGATATTCATAAACTATCGGCCAATTGTGAGAAAAATGCTTTTATTTACCGATACCTATTATTGGCCGTTACATCAGTGCATCTCTAGTTAGAATATTTTGTCTATTGTGTAGACACTATGGTAAGTCTAATCCCTGCCTAAAATTGATGTTTTTATGTAAAAAATAGCTTGTATTGGAAAAAAGTTTATTTGCCGTTTTTGACCTATTCTGTTTGACCACAAAGCAGTTGAATGTTACATGCTCGTAATTACGTCTTTACAGTGGGAAACAGGATCTTTTTGCAAGTGTGCAAAGGCCCCCAATTTCACCTGAAAAGTGGCTTGTGTAACGATGCAACTTTTTCATCCTTCCCACAGTTCTACTTTAAAACCTCACAGTTTACATATACTGCAGGATTCAGTTAACAGCTTTCAGCTACCATGTGGATTGTGATATAATGAGGTCAGAATCCTTCTGTAAACAGCACAATGTGTCTGTTTATCGAGTGTGTGGGATTGTTCTCATTCTTCCATGTATTTTCACAACCCCAAGTGAAAACTTAATTTGTGTAAGCCTTAAAAAGCCAACAACTTAAAATGAAAACATATTTTGTGTCTGAGCTCTTTGGCTGAGACAGACAGTTAGGCAGACTAAGAAATTAGTATCATTGGAGACTAAGGGCTTAGGTATATTGACAGACTGGATTAAGATCATACTTTAATTTTTGGAGGATTTATATAACAGGACAAAATTGTATCGGTTGGCTACATTTTGTCTCTTTATGCTGTAAAAAAGTTTATTCACTGAGAATGTTGAAAAAAAAACAAGATCACTGTGGGGTTTAATGCTTCTAGAGTAGACCGGCTTTATGTGCACGGATGCATTCTTAATGCTTAAGGGCTCATTATAGTTGTGCGTACGTCCTACGGTGTAGATTCTGTAAGGTTTTATTAGCAGAAATAACTTTATCTTGTTGAGGCATTATCTACAATGCTCTTTTTGTATTTGTGGTTTATGCTGATCAGCCTTGATGAACGAAAAGTACTAATTGCCAGTATACAACAACAAACAATTAGTCGGATCTTGGTACATGAGACCCGAGAAAGTGTCATACCATCATATCTCCATTTCAGTAAACACACTGTGACAAAAATGCACAAAGAATTATTTATGCATTTCACAGTTACTTAATGTATACGCTTTGTGTTATTCCTGGAAATCAAACCCATGACCTTTGTGCTAATTCAGTGATCTACCAATTGAGCTACTGGAACACTTTTTGACCTTGGACAATAAATAATAATTTAACAACTTTAAGAAGTAGAATGTCATCATACAGCATGGTATTCATATGCACTGTTATTTTTACCATTACAATTTCTTTCCTTTGACACTATTGCTTTTAAAGTGAGCTAATGATATTTTCTGCCCTGTAATCATCAGATAAACCTATTGGAATTTTTACATTTACACAAAGTTATTTGTATGAAGCTGTTTGAATAAGATGAATGTGATTTTTTTTAAGTACCAAATATTAGGTTTTCTGAAATTGTGTGGACATTTTATTCCCATACTGTAACTGACACACACACACGCGCACACGCACACGCACGCACACACACACACACACACACACACACACACATTCTGGTTTCCATGTTTTGTGGGGACATTCCATAGACGTAATGCATTTTATACCATACAAACTGTATATTTTATTCCCCTTACCTGCCCCATTCCCTAACCCCAACCATCACAAAAAACTTTCTTGTACCTTATATTTTCAATAAACATCATCTTGTTAGATTTATAAGCTTGTTTCCTCATGGGGACATCAAAATGTCCCCACAAGGTCACAAAAACACTGGTATTCCTATCTTTGTGGGGACAATTGGGCCCCACAACGTGATAATAACCAGGTACACACACACACACACACACACACACACACACACACACACACACACACACACACACACACACACACACACACACACACACACACACACACACACACACACACACACACACACACCGAGAGTCATCATGCACCATCTTGTGGGTATTGGCTGCCATTGCATTTTAATAGGAATTCACCTGTCCATGGCCATTTTACCAAATGTCCAATAGCATAATAGTTTGTTGTGTAAAACAATTATTATCCATATAATAAGTAGTTCTTAATTTTCTTCTTCATTAAGCTAATCTGCTTGTCCCTGATCTGCATAGCAAGAGTATTTCAGCAATGTTATGGAGTTCTGACAAGGTGTACTAATGTTACAGGTATAGTTTTGTTTTATATGTTATTTAGGGTTGTGTGATTAATCGTTTTTGATTTTCAATTAAATTTTTTGATAGTCGAGGTAAAACAGTTATTGTAAGACAATACTAACCGTGTAAAAACCGTGATTATGATTTATTGAACAGCCCTAGGTAGCAGCATTACAATTAGTAATTGTAATTTCACCCAGGACAGAGTTAGGCCTTATTTAAGGATTACTTTACTTTATTTGCTAGCATTGAACTTGAAGCCATTCTACAGGACCTTTCATTGTTCTGCTTATGTTTTTCAAATCATCTGATTTTTTGGCCTCTGCTGATTTATGTCTTTTACAGATCGGGCCAGTGCTGTACCTTAACCACTAAAAGACGTTAAGATGGCGATTGTGCCCTCTAGCTATAAGGCCAAATGAAAACTGAATTTTTTAACATCTTGGAAGCAAACATTTACTTATGTTAAATGATGCAATGAAAGAAACAATGCAATGTTTTGCACAGTTTGCCGTCAGTTTCCTGGTAAAGCAGACCAACAGAAAAAGAAAAAGTTGCGAGCATTTTTTTTGGACCAAGCAACTACCGTAAACAAAACATTGAAGCTCATGAAAAAAGCAGACATCACATAGTGTGCATGCTGTCTTAAAGGGTTGCTGAAACTTAATTGCAAGACGTATGAAGTATATAAATTATGAGTTATACCTAAAACTATTGACTCTGTTAAGAGTTAGGGCTGGTCCGAATAGCATTTTTTTGAGCTTTGAAGCTCTAGTAGAAATCAAATCGAATATTCAAAGTAGGGATGTTAACCGATGACCGTTTGACCGATGGTTGACCGTATCAACGTTAACCGGTCAAAGTTGTCGGTTGTTGGTTAAAAAAAGGGATCTGTAAATTAGGCTATTATAGAAAGTGGACTAAACCCTACTACAGTTAGTCATCTCTTTCTTTCCAAGATCTTTTTGTGTGAAGTGAACAAATCCCTCACACTCAGTTTTTCATAACTGGTCTGTTTGTACTTTATAAACCAATAAAAAAACATTTGGCGCGAGGTCACTGCGTTTGGTTTCGCATGCTCACAAGGTTTGCGAAAAGTAAATGCTACAGGCTATTTTTTGATAAATTCCTTTATTCGAATAGTAAATAAAATACAGCAATAAAATAATTAAAATTAAAGTCTCTTTTGGTTGTGTTCCAAATTATTAACATTTATGTTTTTTAGGCTAACAGTAAAGTGCAGAGTAAATTTTGTTTCTGTAAATCCTCAGCCATGATTCTTACCACTTTATTAAGTTTTGCTTTGTAGAAAGCATTTCTTTAAAGTGAATTTCGTTATGTATCAATTGTATCTTAATTTTAATAAATGTTTCATCAACCAAATGCATGTATTTAATAAATAAAAAGCTAATATAGCAGAGTATATAATTACCGGTCCATGCATGAAGGCGCATTCACTTGCATTGCATTGTTAATTAGAACGCACCTCTTCATAAATAAATAAAACTCAGCGTAGGCCTATATGCCTCATACAAGCATTAAATATCTTTGCTGCATTTGTTCTAGAACAAACACAGTGCGAGACCTGCTTTGGCCGGTGCGTCTTTTACACATTCTGAAGGTGCCCGTTTAATCCATTGGTTTTATCGTGTTGCAGTCTATTAGGCAACATTCCGCATAAGATGTATTTCCAAATCTAAACCCATTACATCTATTTTTCAGTGGTAACAGAAAAGGTGATGATGATCATCCTATGTCTTTATTATAACTACCCCAAACTAAAGCGCAGTCTCTTCTGAGCTGTCATTTTCTTAAATGAGCCGCGGCAATTTTCAAATGAGCTTCACAAATGCCTTTATTTTCAAGTTCAACGCGATCACCAAGTACCTTAACTATTTCGAAACTAAGCACAGCGCCGCGTTTGCGGGACTTATGTTTCGCGCTGTAGGGGATTTAAAAAGTGTTGTGAGGTCTGTGTGTGTGTGTGAGCCGGAGGCAGAGCGCAGAGAGTTGCGAGTTGCGAAATTGCAGGCGCGGGTCGAAATGGCTGTTATTTTAAATAGCATAGCATATTTTAAACTAATGGGCCTATCGGTTAACCGGTTTCAACCGGCTAATGAGGCTCGGTGGCCGGTCAAGAAAATTTTTCGTTTTCGCCATCCCTAATTCAAAGCTTCGGAAGGAGGGGCTGAATACATTTTTCTCTCTAAAGGAAGGAATCTCTTTGTGTTTTTATGTCTGTTTGCAGTTTTATTATGTCACGTGTTGCTGCGGACCCAAGGGAGTGTAGTGTTGCATTTTGATGCAGTATGGACATGTGACACGTTCAAAATTAATAAACTTAATAAACTGCAGAACAGTGCAAGCCGGAAGCAGCGTGCCTCATGCATCCTACGAGAACGACGCAAACATGAGGCCGGAATCTCCTGTGTTTGTGTCTGTCTGTCTTTCTTATTGCATTTTTAATATGTTGAGAACCATTAATCCTATCAACTTCAGGCAAAGGGAGTTAATTTTAGCATTTTGGTGCAATATGGACAGTTCAAAATAAACTTACGCGGGCACAGCATATGCTCTGAGAACGGAATACTGCACTAGTAAAATAAAACACACAGACTGTTAACCCTTGTGCATCAATTAAAAAAAGTTACACATAGGTTCACAGGGGACAAAATGTCCATGTCCAAAAAGTGTCATAAAAATATTATAGATTTATATTTTTTTCCACTTTCACTGATGCCATTTTTTTAACCAGCATCAGCTCTAATCACAATGACCAAACATTAATTAATTTTCAGAATTTTAACCCTTCAAATGCTGGTTTGTTTACACAATGCCACTGTTGTTTTTTATGATAAAAAACGACACCTCCTTTGCAGCGGTTGTAGTCTTGTGATTTCCAGTACAATATATATTTTTTTCATTCAAACTGTTCACACACGCACTCACACACATGCACACACACACATTCTGGTTTCCATGTTTTATGGGGACATTCCATAGACGTAATGCATTTTATACCATACAAACTGTATATTCTATTCCCCTTATCTACCCCATTCTCTAACCCCAACCATCACAGAAACCCTTCTACTGCTTCACATTTTCAAGAAACATCATTCTGTTTGATTTATAAGCTTGTTTTCTCATGGGGACCTCAAAATGTCCCCACAAGGTCACAAAAATACTGGTATTCCTATCTTTGTGGGGACAATTGGTCACCACATCATGATAATTACCAGGTACACACACACACACACACACATACACATAAAATTTTCAATACACACATACAAACCACACTCTGACATCCATACCAACACACCCACACAATTATAGCTTCATAATATATCTAATTGGCTCTATAATATGCATAAGCAGAAAACAACAATAAAGCGATAATTTGCTTTATATGCCAAACCTAAAAAAAGGCACCATCTGGTAAAAAAATTGTAAAAATGTAAATTTTGAAGCCTTGCCAACAGAATGAAAGCCTGTTAACAAAGATTGCATCATTTTATAGTTGAATGGCACCGGGTTAAAAAATTGCAGTTTTAATGGGTTTCAATGGGGACATTTTTGTCCAAAAGGTCCTGAGAGGAAGTATTTTGTGTACCTAGTAGAAAATAGATTTTTTAAAGGAAATGAAGGTGAAATATTAAAATTCCAATAAAAATGCACACCTGTGGCAAATTTTATGCAGTTAGCATTAACGCAGGCAAAGTTATCAAAAAACTAAACTGAAAAAGACAAAAATGTCCTCAAGGATGCACAAGGGGTTAAGAGCAATACTTATAATAAAGTACCATATAATTTTTGAACAAACAAATCACTTCCTGATCAGAAATTAGCAGCAAAATAATTACCAACACCGTAAATGGTAAGGTAGGCTATTGAAATAAAAGAACGGAGTTCAACGAACTATAATAAAAAAAAAGAACACAGGAGCATACAAGCTTGAACAGGAGCAAATTTTGTTAAGTATTCTTATTAATAATCTCCCTTGACTTTATGCCTCCACGTCCACCCGATTGCCTCATAGACAGGAAAAGATTGCCTACGAGCTTCACTTTCTGTCCATACGGTAATTTCTCTACTGTGCGACAGAGAGTCGCAGGTTATGACGCAATCGTTAGCCTATTTTTACAAAAACTGCTTCTACTGGGCCATGACGTAAGATACATGGTAATGGAGCCTTTTATACATTTCTCTGTTTCTTTAGAAATAATTAATGGACGACATGGAGTTTTTAAACACCTCATATGTAAAGTTATTCGCTGTCAAAGTGACGCCAAAATGAATGAGAGTCAATGGAATGCTAACAGCAGGTGGGGGTCGGCTAATCAATGGCGGAGCCCAGGGAAGCTTCATTAAAATATGAAACCCTGCCCCCCTGGTCAAGCGTCTAGCCAACACGAGCACAATCTTCTTCTTGTGGGGTTTGGCGGCAGTTGCAAGCCAGTTTCACAGTAATTGTGATCAGTGTTTGCACTTCATCAGCTCATTTGCATTTAAATGACACACCCAAAAACTGCACACTTTTGCTCAGGCCCACAAAGTGGCAATTTTAACATGTTATAATAAATCATCTGTGGGGTATTTTGAGCTAAAACTTCACTTATGCTCTCTGGGGACACCAAATATTTATCTTAAAATCTTAAAAAAATCTCATCATATGACCCCTTTAACAAATGATAATTAAAATGTATACACAATTATATTGGAGTTTTTAATTATTATTTTAAATATGTGACACTGAATTTTTTTTGTGGTATCTCTTTTTTTAAGCCCTGTTCTGATATCTGGAGATGGACCAGATTCTCTAAAACGCTAAAAAAGACCAGCGTAAACTAGGGCTGGGTATCGATTCAGATGTTCCAGATCGATTCGATTTCGATTCACAAGCTATCAAATCGATTCGATTTCGATTCTCGATTAAATTTTCGATTCTGGTTCTCAGGTAGGTTTTTATACTCGATTCTCGATTCAACTCAATGAATATAGATTTAATACACATACTATATTAATAAAAAAGAACAGTGAACAGCAGTTTACAAGTGGGTAATTAATAAAAAGAAATTAAAAGCCACAACACGTCTTGCTTGCAAAATCTAAAATGCTTTCATTCCTCCGTTCAATGTTTGCAGAAATAAATATGAAAAAAAATCGATTCTGCTCTTTGAGAATGTAATGTGACTGTAATGTGACTTCTTCCTTAATATAAACTCCACCACCAGAGGTCAATACATCACTGAGAATTGTTACTGTATCTGTGTGGTATGTACTGTAGAAATGATCATGTGTGTATAATTTTTGACCTCACACAAACAATAATCAATTCGTTTTGGTGGTATGGTGAACACATTGTCATTGAAATGGTTTACAAGAAACATTTTGGGTTAAACACAAGTCAAACTCAATTAAAAAACAAATGTGGCATGAAAATACGTTGGACTTGAGATACTTTGTACCTAACTTTGTACAAACAAACAGTTAATGTTGATGCAGAGGCACTTAAAATAAAAGTCTATGGTTTAACTGTTTAACAGTTGCTCCATAAAATTCATAATGTTCAAAGCAGTTAATTTGAACAAACTGAAGGGGATGATGAATTTTCTGTGGTGTGATATCACATGTCTTAATAAACAGAATATTACTCAGCAGGTTAAAACACAAGGGTCAGCAAATAATGAAAGCAGACATATGTTGTGGTTTAGAAATATTTTTTTTTCTGTTGACAAAAAGCGGCACCAAATTTCATTGAGTGTAATTGATTTGAACAACTTTTAAGTAAAAGGCAGACAATTGCTAAGTAGGTTAAACATTACAATACAGGTTTTCAACAGTACATATCACAAAATAAATTTATTTTACTTGCAGTCAATGTGAGAATAGTTAAAATATCTGTAATTTCTCCTCAAGTTCTCATGCTTTAAAATACATAGAAAATGACAATCATATGGCCAAAAATCTTGGTTCAGATTTTTATGAGAAAAATATATAATCTTGTCTTGAACTCCAGATCTGTGCAGTCACAAAATTAAGTGCTTCGAAATAGCTTCTTAATTATAATGTTTGTGCATAAAATAGGCTTATTATAAAAAAAACTCACATTCACATTTTAACCCCTGATGTCTTAAATGTCTTATTCATAACACATTAAAAGATCATTTGATATGAGGTGGAATGATATGGAGTTTGGAATGTATGTTTGAAAGTGTAGAAAAAATTAATTAGGACAAATATAAATAAATTAAAATTAGGGATGCACCGAAAGCAAAATTCTTGGCCAAAACCGAAAAAGAGGAAACCAAGGCCGAAAAACCGAAACACCGAAATAAATTATTATGCCAACTATTAGTACAAATGCATTTATGGCTATCACTGTGTACTAACTTTACTAGGGGTGTGTGACGGATCACAAAACTCACGGTTCGGATCACATTACAGTTTTTGAGGCACGGATCAGATTATTTTTCAGATCAGCAAAAATGGGGATGGGAAAATCAAATAACAAATAAAGAAATTGCAAACATTTATAAAAAAGAACAAAGTTGCACATTAATAAGGGCTAACATTAGCAT
Source organism: Misgurnus mizolepis (assembly GCA_025389145.1). NCBI lineage: Eukaryota > Metazoa > Chordata > Actinopteri > Cypriniformes > Cobitidae > Misgurnus > Misgurnus mizolepis. The sequence continues at coordinate 27,456,036 of JAIFKI010000002.1, read as the reverse complement.
TAGGTACAGAAGTCGAATTAAATGAGTCATAACACTGTCTTTATTGTATAAATTAAATATATTATTATTTTTTAGAGCTACAGAACTGATCTTCTCTTTGTCTTGAGTTGTTTGATTAACATTAATGACACAGACTTAAGTAGGTTAATTCAGGTTACTGTCTCTTTAAGACCAAATAAGCAGAGACTGGTTTCTGAGTGTAATCTATACATACACTTATGACATAAACAAATGTTTTTATGAGAAAAAGAATACTGTGGAGATAATCTTGTTTATATGTGTCCTGTCAGTAATAGAAAGATTTTATGTTTGCTTGTTTGCGTCTCACTCATGTGTGCACTATTGAGGGCACTTAAACGCGTGCGCACACAGAGACCGAGTGCGAATCCCAAACAGCGCAGCATAAAAACGTTACGTTATTTTTCATTGCTTTATTCGGCAAATGTATATTAATGGACTACAGTATGAGACACATTTGCGCGACTTTTTTTTAAGTTTACACATCAAGAGTTCTGATCTTTGAAGGACTGTCATGATCACGTCTGGACCGGACACATTCAACCGCATGTGCCTCGGTGAGTACAGACAACTGCTTACTTTAGCGCCCTTTTGTGGTTAAATACATCCACACCGCATACATGTTGCTTCAGACAAGCACGTGCAGGTCGCGGTTTCTGTTTGCGTCATCACAACATTTCGGCCGTTTTGTTTCGCTGATAAATGTCTTTTGGCCGAAAACCGAAAATGCTCTTTTGGACCATTTGGGGCCGAAAATTTTCGGTGGCCGAATATTCGGTGCATCCCTAATTAAAATATAATTCAGCGGACATTGCGTACAATTATCTGGTCTGCACGAACCACACTGCCACAACCTGAATAATGTTTCAGTAGTTTCCTCCATGCTGGGCTGCAGTTCAGTAACTCCTGATTACCTACAGCACAAACCAATTAAACATATAATCAGTCAACCATACTGTACAAACTGCAAATCTACTCTAAAATTCTCATTTACTATTACACTTAACTTATTTGCCAATAGTAAATATTGTTTATTTAAAGGTAGAATGTGAGTTTTAGCGACATCTAGTGGTAGTATTGCGAATTGCAACCAACAGTTCAGTCCACAGCTCACCCCTGGTAACTTACATGTAAGGGGACCCGCGGTGTACATAGATATAAATGGCTCTAATAAAAACAACAGTTCATTATGTGAGGTCTTTATACACCACTGATAATATTGTTATGTATATTATATTGTATTTCTGTCAAGAGATTCTATACTAAAAGTCCCATATTGCACCTTTAACAAAGTTATTTTCTTGAAACATTTTTTGTGACAGTGGGATCTGTATTTAGCTATTATTAATCAAATAAAACTTGGAGATTACCCAGAATGCATAGCCCTTCCTGTGCTCTTGTGATGCCCACATTGATCTGATTTTCATCACCAACAAAACCAATGTGCTTGGAGAGCCATTCTCTTGAAGGCATAGGTTCAATCTCTTCGCTGGGGCAGGAGCGAACCATTGATAATATCACATACCGCCACTCGCTCCCTGCAATTACATCATGATACAGGGGAAGTCAAATGGGAACAGTAACATAAAAGTTGAACGGTTTCACACAGCAACACATTGATAAAAGTATCTTCTTAACGGAAAAGCTACACAATATTTAAAGCAGCTAAGCTGTTGATTAATCTAGTTTAGGTACATTTGTGCATTTGGAAGGTGCTATTTATCCAAATGAACTACAGTAGCTTACTATGCTTCACCAGTTGTGTTACAGGAAACTTAGTAGTTTCAGCATTTTGGTTAGTTCCCCCTGACTCTGTAATGTAATCATCAATGTTGAGCAAGTTGAAAATTAGTAATTAGTTACAGTTACTATTTACTTCTTTTAAAAGTAATTTAATTACTCTACCAGTTACTGTATATCAAAAGTAATTAGTTACTACGGAAAGTAAGTAACTTTTAAGTTACATCTATGTCTGCTTTTTAAAAATGTAAATATGAACATTCCTAACAACAGTCAAACAATAAAATGATAGGACACAGTGGGCGTCACTCTTTTGTTAGATGTACTGCATTATTTTAGTGAAGTTTCTTATATGGATGGGCTATTTTACACGTTAGATTCAAATATATCACATAAGCCCTTTTCACACAGACATTCCGGAAAATACACTGAAAATGCATCCTGGATTTTTCCAGGATCGTTTGATTTTTTTGTTCATTCACACTGCTAATGATTTGCCGGCATCTGCAAGGTCTCGGAAAGACACGTGACCTGTTTAAAGTCCTGCCCTCTCTTCTACGCAGCGTCTGAAGTTCGCATATTATATATTATTTCTCTCTCCAAAAACCACTTGCGTGCATATTTGTTTATGATAAGACTATAAAGGAGCGCGTTACACACCGTTCTATGCTGGGGTTCTCAGCTTCAGAGTGGATATTTGACGAGCTCCCTGATCTCTCCTTTAATCCAGTTTTCATACATTTCTCATGGTGATTGTTAATATGCATTTAAAACCCCTGTTTTGAGGCGCTGAACGATATATCTTGTTGGAATGACGCGCAGGCATTTTTGATTATTATAAGCTCAAATGAGCACGTGACACGATATTCTTTTATGCTGCTGAATGATCTCTGTATCAGCGTAGTAAGTGACGAGCTAACTTACCTGATATCCATGTCAGTCCAGTTAACTGTTATTTCTGGTCATGAATGTTGTATTGTATGTAAATCCCTCATTTTAAAGAGATGAACCAACTTTATGTTGCCATGACACGTGCGTCCTCACTACGGCAGGCGCGTCATTGTTTATGCGTCTCATTTATCATTTCCTAATAACTGCTTCAGTCTAGTTTGCGGCATTTCTTGTCATGAATGTTGATCTGCATGTAGATCTTGTTTAAAAAAGCTAAACCATAACTTTTGTTGTGATGACGAGCGCGTCCTCACTACGACACGCCCATTACGGCATTGTTTCAGCTTCTTGTTCACACAGAGGGTTATCTTACTAGGTCCTCTTTCCGGCAACGATCTCAGAAGATTTACGGGACGTGTTTGCGTTCACACAGAAGCTTGTCTGGCAATTTTACGTGTATTTTCTAGGACTAAAGGTCTGTGTGAATGGTTATACTGTAGGAGCCTATTTTGCTTTAGCCTTTGAATATTTTTGTTAGAATTCATCTTAATATGTAAGCTTAGTTTATTTATGTATATTATTTAGACAAATATTTTGTGTGTTTACATAAAAAATTTATAATGTGTTAAAATTGCATACTGTCTCTTTAAGAATTTGGAAAACAGTGTTTCCTCTACCATTATATAAGGGGGGCGCCCCGCCCTCCTAACGGCTTGACCCGCCCCCCTTGAAGGTCAAGTAAATTTGATTTGATTTACTTTATATCGCCAGAGAACAATTTGTTATATTATTAAACAAACTAAATAGCCCTCAAGTAATATGTTATTTCTCTTATTTCCACGATGGCATGTCTTTTCTGTCTGTGTTTGCGCGTTTACAATTATCCAATTGAGTGCGCACATTTATATTTTACTGTTCGGCTTAATACACTGCGCGCGCGCTCTCTCTCTCATGTTGGCGTGCAGCGGGCGCCTCTCTCTCTTACATTCCTGTCAGGAATGTAAGAATTTCCTGAAAAGGTGACAGTGTTTTCAAAGTCCGTTGCTCCATTTACTTTCTTTTTTGCGTAAACATCAACAGTCACGGATGTTACTGTCTAATAAGACGGCTGATCAAGTTTATCATGACTTGACGAAATGTTAGCGTACGCATTCTCTCCCTCTTTATCATGCTGTATATGCCCGCACCGTGCACATGACTCTGTGTAACAGTAACAGTTTATGCTGTCATATTTCTGAATTTGCACCGAATTGTCTGCACAATTAGGCTTCGCGATATACAATAAAACTCACATTTGAAATAAAAAAGCTCATGACACAACAAGACATGATGAGAAAATCAACATCATTAAGGCTTCAATGTAAATGTATGCTGATTTTGTCAGACAATTATAAATCGCGTTTTATATCAGGATTTCAGCAGAGTTAAAGGGACAGCTGGATTAAACACGAGGTGTGACTGGGTCGTCAGTACTTTATAGTCTACTCGTTTTATGTCTGACAACAGAACAGATAATATTATTAAAGGGGACATATGTAAAAAAAAAACAGGATTATTCTCCCCAACAAATGCATCATTTAAAATTTGTTTATCATATAAATGTATTAACTAACATTCTCGTTTCTAGGAGAAACACTGGAAACTGTGAAGCTTGCGCTCTTTGGAATACACTGGAGTCGCACAGTTTTCATTACCGCATCCGTGATATTTAAGATCATATATTGTTGGTATATTTTTATATATATATTTATATATATATTTTTCATGTTCATTCTATATGCACTGTCGGCCATGAAGTTTAATGATTCATTGCGCTGCCCAACACGGACCTGCGACGTTAGATCAGACATTTTTTTTTACAAAATAGAGTAACGCGAGTAACAAACTCATTTAAATTTCAGTAATTGTAATTGCGTTACTTGATTTAAAAAAATACTTTGTTACATGCTTGTTACTGCTAAAAGTAGTGGAATTATAGTAACTCCATTACTGGTAATCATCACAATTTAAATATGATTAATAAGAAGAAACATGGTTTAAGAGTATTACCTTGACTCTTTGTAATGGTGGTGACAGTAATCTTCTCCGGGCGGTGTCTTTCTTTGAATTTTTCTTTGATCAGCGCCACCTGTGCATTATATGGTGATAGAATGGCAATGTCCTCTGGCCTCACACTACCCGCTGATACCAGCTGAGTACAGATTTCAACCTGTTCAACAACACAGAAACCTCCCTAAGAAACATCTAGAAAATTAAAAAAAAAAACTCAAAAGTTCAATGCCAAAGGACATATCTTAAACAGAATCCCCCTTTCAAAACCTACAGCGAACGGCTGGTTTGGACTACAGCCCACTACTTCCTGGTTGAATTATGTCAATATTAGTTTGATATTTTAACAAAACTCCGCCCCATGGAATATGTCAGTCACCAGCTAAGCTCAAACAGCTCTGGCTAAGCTAAGCTGCTGTCGAATCACAACGCACTTAATAAGCTGAAAAGATTAGTCAATTGTGTGAAAAATACTGCATTTTTGTACACATGAAACATGAACATTAGTTATATTGCGCACTGTAAACACAATCAAAGCTTTAAAAACACAGGAAGAATGGGACATTTAGGACGGTTTCACATTTGGTGCGATTGCCTGGTCCGAACCCGAGTTCGATTGCTCCCCCCTCCCCATGCCTCCCAAAGACTGTGTTCACATATTATTTTTTGCATCCGAACCGCGGTACGCTTGCATCATCAAGCTGCAGCCGGCGCGTTCTCATGTTGCTTGGCAACCGCTGTAAACGAGAAGACGACAAGCGTGATTGACGAACTGCAAGCAGAGAGATGATTTCTGAATGCCTCTGCAAAAATTGACGTCGGCGGACAGACCGTTGTCATCGAAACTACTTTAGTGCGTTTCTGTATTATTTCTTTGAAAACAAATCCAAAGGTTTAAAAAAATAAGAACAAAAGTCAAGCAAGCATTCTATGCATTTTGTTGTCAAGGTAAGTGCACGCACACAAACACACACGTCTGTTTTGGTGGGACATTCCATATAATACGTAATTAACAGTGGTTCACTTCCGCGATTTGGTATTGCGCTCACATTAGCAGCGAACCGATCAGGAGTTCACATGAACCGGACCCCAGACCACCCTTTTTAAGTGGACTTGAGTACGTTTCGCGGGTGCGCACCCGAGTTCGGAAGACAGCGTTCACATCATCCAAATGTACCGAACTCTGATGTCAATCGAACCCGGGTGCGCACCAAAAGTGCTAATGTGAAAACGCCCTTATGTCTAAAGCCCAAATATTAAGCTTTGTGGTTTATCCCATTGTTATTTTTCCATTTAAAATGATGGCTAAATTTTTGGTCAGTGTGACTTATAATCACAAACTCATTCCGTAGTATATATTCCATCAGTACAAAAGTTTAAATGTTATGTGATGCAAATTGTATGCACATGTTATTTTTCACTTACAGCTTTTTTAACCTCTGCAAGGTTGGCTTTTGAGTTTTCATTCCCCCGTGCAGTTGAAACAACCAAACTGATCTCTTCACCTCTTATATCTCCAAACAATATGTGCTTGCTTTGTCTCATTGTTTCAGTCTCAGCGTGCAGCATGCTGGTCCGTTCTTTTACTTGAGTTTTGAGCTTATCCTGGTAGTATGCCTCTGACGGGAATTTACAAATGTCTTCTTGCTAAAGAAAGAAGCCTGCAGTAAGCATTGGGTATTTGTTTAAGTTAACATGTATGTGTGAAAGTGTTGTACCATTCTGTACTGGGTGTCCAGCATTAGTGCTCTACCCATATACCGTTCAAACAGGGAGCGTGTCATTCCAAGTCTTCGTACATGCTCATTTTTCACGATCGGACGTAATTGCTTGTGATCACCCAACAGCACAACCTGCAGGACGATGAGGATCAGGCATGAACATTTTTTGCGGCCAATATTAAAAGGCAAATGCGTTTCCTACTTGTGGGTGTAAAAACTGTGACATAATTCAAACACAAATGCAAACCGTTTGCATTCTCATTTACGCTAACGTACAATGTATGCCAAATTTTAATTGGAAAAGAATAGTCCATGTGCAATTGAATTATGTCACAGTTTTTACACCCACCAGTAGGAAACGCAATTGCAAATACAATTTAAATATTACTTAAATCTTTAATTGTAAATTGACAAATATATATGTTTGTATGTATGTGTATAACATCATGGATTAGATGGATTAGTCTCAGACCTTCTCAGGTTTGAAGCTGACCAATGGGACAAGTGTTTGGGGTTCTGTTGCCATGGCGGACTCATCGATGAGAATCTGTTGTGCACTGAGTGACTTAGTTAGGTTGGGTGATGCGGCAGTCGTGCAGGTACACAGTATGACATCATGCCTTTTCAGTTCATACAGACGTGCAGTATTTAAAAGCTTTTTATATCTGGGGATATACAGGACAAAGTCATGTGTCATGCATGCATTGTGCACTCCAACAGGCATACATGCATACAAATAGGGGAGAGCGGGGGCGAAAGTCATGTTTAGCTGCTTCCATTTTCTAATGATTGCTCCAACAGTGGACCTTTTTTCACCAAGCTGCTTGGCAATTTCCCCGTAGCCCTTTCCAGCCTTGTGGAGGTGTACAATTTTTTGTCTAGTGTCTTTGGACAGCTCTTTGGTCTTGGCCATGTTAGTAGTTGGATTCTTACTGATTGTATGGGGTGGACAGGTGTCTTTATGCAGCTAATGACCTCAAACAGGTGCATTTAATTTAGGATAATAAATGGAGTGGAGGTGGACATTTTAAAGGCAGACTAACAGGTCTTTGAGGGTCAGAATTCTAGCTGATAGACAGGTGTTCAAATACTTATTTGCAGCTGCATCATACAAATAAATAGTTAAAGAATCAATATTGTGATTTCTGGATTTTTATTAGATTATGTCTCTCACAGTGGATATGCACCAACGATGACAATTTCAGACCCCTCCATGATTTCTAGGTGGGAGAACTTGCAAAATAGCAGGGTGTTCAAATGCTTATTTTCCTGACTATATAATTGTATTAATACCTGTTTAATATAATAATAGGCCATTTCAGGTCATGTTTTTCTTCTCTTTATTTCTTTAGTTCTTACTGTATTAGCTCCCACTCGCTGTAGTGGAGCAATGATGAAAGATTTCCCATAAATACTTTTCATCATTTCAGTTATGAAGGTTTTAATTTTTAAATGCATGCAAGAAAGTCGTTTCACTGATGGAGATTAATGTGAAGCATTACATTACCATACAGTGATTTTAGTCTAGATTTTAGGATGTACAAAATGACTTTTGCCTTGTTTCCATTTTATAAACTCCGAGATGTGGATAAGGAGGGCAGTTTAATTACCACACAACCTGAGTGTTTGTCAAAAATGTAGGTAATTGGGCTGGGAGTATTAATGTGGATGGTTAGAGGAAAACATCACCAACACAGCAATAAAAACAATCACTGACTAGCCTCTGTAAGGGGCTGTCCACACGGAGACGCGAATCACTGTATACGTATAAATTTGTTATCGTATTGGCGTTTCATCCACACGGATCCGGCGTTTTGGGAGACTGAATCCGCTATTTTTTGAAACTGGGTCCTAAAGTGGATAAATCTGAAACCGACACCCTTACGGTTTCGTCTGTACAGCCAATCCGTATATTTTGTGAAGCGAAAACGTCATCACATCACGTGTCGGAAGCGTCACACGTAACAGCAACAACAATAACGGCGGACTACGTGATTGTGTTCGTGCTACAGAAGCTACTAAAGCCTACTAGCTTTATTACAGCAAAATCTATTGCTTCTATGCAATTGTGGTGACCAACAAGCGATAATGGACAACACCATACGTTGGTTATGCGCATGCTCAAAGTCTTCTTCTCCGTGTATAGTGTATATCTGTGGCAGAATTACAGCGCCCCATACTGGTCCGGCATATATACTACACCGCTTTCAGTCGGTTTCAGTGGTTTCGTGTTTACGGATTATTTTTTTAGAGCAAGGAAAAAAAATTATCGGATAGGGAATGCACCGGCTTCGTGTGGACATAGCCTAAGTGTTGAAAATAGCTTACGTACCCATGCAAAACTATTGCCATCCAATCAGGGCTTTAGACAGGTTTTCTGGATTGCAGTTGACACCATGCATTTTAATTGAAGGAAATACTGAAGAAATTTCTACTTACTCTTCTATCTCCGCATCTGTGAGTGAATGTTGGTCATTTTCACTCTCTTTTTGTTTTCTTATTCTTTCATCAAAGTCCAGTATAGGTTGGGCATAAGGATTATGACTCATCCGAATCCTGTGATGAAGTGTTATGTCCCTAAACATAAGAATGTAAACAAGTTTGAGTAGGAAACAGATATAAAGCGTGCAACTATAAAGTCTTTTTATAGTATTTATTAGGTTTTGTATAAGTTTAGAAAGTCTGGAAGTACTCCACTTTAATAAAATAGCACGATGTGTGGCAACATAAATATGACAGTTCTGATGCAGTAAATGCAAATGTCCTTAAGATGGTCTGGTGTTGGTTTTTCTGACATGCTGTGTGCTAACGTGGTCCAGCTATGTATTAGGGATGGGACGGTTAGAAAATTTCATATCATGATTATAGTGACCAAAGTTATCACGGTTATCAATATTATCATGGTTTTCTTAAAATGAGATGGAAATGTTCAAAAAGAACTGATACACACGCTGAAAACATTTTAACAAGTTTTATTTTTGAAAATCAGCAAACAACAAATACAATTAGCAGCTATATGCACTTTTTTAAGCAAAAACATTAAATCAGGGGTGTCCAGACTTTTTTTGTGTGGCAATCTAATCTACTTTTAAAATTATAAAGCCGACAAGACCTACCTGCTAAAAAACATTTTTTAACAAAACACTGATACATTTTTTAATAACACTTTAAATGCGTGTAAGGACTATACTGCATATATATCTACGTTGAATTTAGGGCTGTCACCATTACTCCATTCTTTTTGAGGAGTTAAAAAAAATCCTTGAGTACCTGCCGAGTACTCCTTATAGCGGAATAGCGGAGATGCGGTTTTGATGAAATAAACTAGAAAATGACAACATTATCAGAAGCATCTCTCTCTCTCTCATTCGTTCGTTCGTTCTGTCGGTCGATCGATCGCGCGCACATACACCGTGCGTGTGGCTCAACTCCTGCATGAAGGCAAGAATGTGCATCCAAATTTTGAAAGTTAGACGACTCCGCTGCAGCGGGCAGGCATAAGGTTTATAAAAACATACTTGAGAAGAAATGCGCAGCACCTCAAAAGACTTGTTTCTAAGACCATAATCCTAGCCTGGGTGCCAGCCGATCTTAGCCCCGCCCACCACATTTTTGAAAAACGTTTTTCCATTGAGGAGCTACTATGCGAGTCCCAAAACTGGCCGACGAATCAAATTGTGAGGGCGGGCTTTATACGATGATGGACAGATGATCAACAGTAACGTATCAACCAAGTCACCAAAGAGCACGTGTGTTCAATCTGTTTACAATGAAATGGCTGCCGCTGCAGAATTCAGATGTGTGGAATCTGACATTGAGTCTGTTCTAAAAGATATCGACAGAGCATTGATTTAAAAAGAGGAACAGAGTAACGCGATCAAGGCATTTGTTTATGTTTTCGGCGTCCTTCCTACGGGATTCGGCAAAAGTTGGTCGCACCTATGGAGGACAAAGTTAAAGAAGCAACTGAAATGGGTAGCACGGCGGTGCAACTCGGGGTGCACGACGAGATGGATATAATTAGCGGTCGTTGCCAGCTTCTTTTCGGAAGCCCGGAATCGTGACTGCTGAATAAGTGGAGGGACATGCTAGGCTCCGATATTTTTCAAGCCAACGTAATGGGTAGCTATCGTCGTGGATGAAGTTCACCTAACGTAGAAATGGTAAGAGATAGTCTTACTGTATGACTTAGTAAATACTTATTGTTGTGATATAAATGAAATGTTTTAAACAAAGTAGGTGTTGATGTACCTTTGCTAACTCAGACTAAGTATAATTACAATGATGTTAGTATCATTGTAGCGAAATAACTAGCAGTTCGGTCAGGCTGCAAAAGACGACATTTCAACATACGTCACACACTCCGTTTGCTCTGATTGGTCATAGGTCTATCCAATTGAGTGGAGAGGCATTTTTCGGTTGAGACACGCCTCATAATTTTAGCTCATGGAGCGATATCAGACTCAAATTCTGATTAGAATTGAGTATGACAACGTCAGGCTACCATAATGTCAATTTGGCGCTTTGTTTTCCGAAGCTCGTGGAGGCATGGAGCAGCATACACAGTTATTAACTTATGTGCGATCGACCGGCATTGCATTTGCGATCGACTGGTCGTATTGGACACCCCTGCATTAAATAAACATTAACATGGAGCCCTGAGATATATGAACCTGTTTTAATGAACAGTACCTTAAATAAGAACATCAAATGCACACATAAGCAACGCATTAAAACACAGTGCACCTGTTACTGCCTTCCGCCACGCCTTCTCGTGCAAAAAGCAATGTTGCATGTGCGGGCCTGCGTCAAGCTGATTCTGGCTGGACAGGATTTACAGCGAGTTTTCAAAATAACGGTAATCAAACACGGTTGTTATGATAATTACATTTTAAACGATAATACTAACCGTCAGGACATTTTATCATGGTTAATCGTGAAACCGGTAATCGTCCCATCCCTACTATGTATTATTGCATGGCAATGACATTTGTTAGAGCATTTTGTTGTTCTTTGGTTTAGATGAATACATTCCCTTTCAAAATGTATTTTCGATGCTTCGACAAATTCCAACTGACCCACTGATGTTACTTGGACTACTTTGATGATGTTTTTATTACCTTTCTGGACATGGTCAGTATACCGTACATAGATTTTCAATGGAGGGTCAGAAAGCTCTCAGACTCTGAGTCATTAATGACATTATTTTCATTTTTGGGTGAACTAACCCTTTAACTCTTTCCCCGCCATTGATGAGATATCTCTTCAATCTGCAATACCGGGTGGCGCTCTTCCACAACTTATAAAAACCGGAAGTATTGCCCTAGGGCAAACAGCTGTATGTCCGTGTATGTTTTAAAGATTGCTCTGCATCTCATATCTATCAAAAGTCCTTCACAAAAATGGAATTATCTCAGCTTTTTGCTCAAAATTTTGTGTTTTTGATGAAACCTACACATTTTTGAGAGGTGATAAAAACAGAACACATGAAGGTAGGATGAAACGGATTTTTTTGTTTGAAAGCAGAGGGTCTGTTCTTTGATTTAATATATTGTATGTTTATATATTTAAAAAGAAGCATTTTCTGGAAGGCATTAAACTTTTGTGAAAATCATGTAAAAATGCTGGCGGTGAAAGAGTTAAGTATTCCTGTAGTTCAGTTGGTAAAGACTGGCGTTACAAAATGTTATCGTTTTAATCCCAGGTAGAAAACACACTGATCAAATGTATCTTATAATTCACTGTTATTCTCTTCGGATAAAAGCGTCTGCCAAATGCATAACTGTTAATGTACTGTAATGTGTGATGAATAATGTCATTGTTTTATTGTATTTGTAATCTGCAGTACCTGAGCTCAGGTTTAGAGCGTTCCTGACGCAGTGATTTTTGGGATATCTGGAGGGTGCTCCCAGGATAAGGAAACTCATTCATTTCCATCTGTCTGCTGCACACACGCAATTGCTTCAGATTCTCCCCAAACTTGCGCAGATATTCTGTACACACAATCAAACATTAGCAGATTATTACACAGACCAGTTTTCTCATCACTTCATGTTATAAAATATATTTACCCGCAATTACATCCACAGATTTGTTTGAGGGTCCACAGTACAGAATAACTTCCTTCTTCTCTTCGTCATTGATTCCCTTCTGGTTTTGAGGTTTCTTAGAGTTCAAATAGGAGAACCAGTACACGATGTAAGCTCCCACAACTGTTTTTCCTGTTCCTATAAGCACATAATTATATAACGAAGATGTTAATTTCCTGAGACTTTCACCAAATGAACTTCGCTGATGTTCAAAATCAGAATCTTTAGTTAAGTTAAAAATACATGATTTGTATATTTAAATCAGGGGTGTCAAACTCATTTTAGGCTGTGGGCCGGATGGTAAATAACGCCATGAAGTGTGGGCCGGATAATTTTTTTAAACCTTAGTGTGCTGATAATTGTGTTAAAATTAACTTAACAAACCAATTAATTAGTTTGTTTAGCAAGAAAACCAGAGAAACACACAGCTCTGTGAAAACTACATTTCATAAGGTCACACTCATACTGTATATTATACACACAAATTTACATCTGTACAAAACCCACTGGCCTTATAGGTTGAAAAGCTTTAATTTAACTTCTTTTGCCTTGATGCCAAAATTATTTATAAACCATTCACTTTTCTTTGGAATATATTTGTAATGAGAACAGTCATTTAGAAAATGGAAATGCTAGATGGGGCAGTGGCCCAAACAAAAATGGGACTATGGGGGGTGGTACTATTATTATGGTTTTAATAAAGTATTATAAATATTATGTATTATATTACTAGCATCAACTTAGACAAGTGATTATAATGGGAATTATAATAAGAATTAAAGTGTGACAATCTGCTAAATATTCAATATGATTTACCTGCTGGCTTGATGGAGCTTTGAATCCATGTTTGCAATGTTGAACTGCTGCTAAAAGCCTCTCTTTCCGTTCTCTGTCGTTATTTTGTGAAGGCATTGGTGTTTTTTGTATTTTTTGTCTACAAAGTGTGCCAACAACAGCAAATGTAGTGTTTATATTAACTTAGATCTGATCGGGAACATTAAATCGATTAGACAAGCATTGTAACGTAAATAAGAATGTGGATATTTTGGTTTTGTTAGCTTGCTAAGTTAGTAGCACTTTTAGAACACTGACAGCAAATCATTACCGGAAGAAATACATAAACATACTTACAAATTACTAATTCTGCGGTTTAACAACTGATATAATGTAATGAATCTACCTGTTAATGCAACGAACTTCGGAAACTGTCGTCTTCGCTCTCCAGGCAGAGAGTGGACACAGAGATGCTGCGGAGCGGGCGAGAAAACACGAAGTGGATCACCGGAATCAGTGGATCTATAGCGGAGCGGTAACAATAAAACGGCAAGTTTTTTGAGATGGTCCTCACTGCGGAACACAACATCCAGGGGGCGGGGTTGGATCTAGATCCAACTCCTCCCACTTTATATACTTTGTTCCGCCAAATGAACCAGTATATTTGCGTTGTTGCAGCCCGCAATTAGCTGCAACCTGTGGTCACACAAGTTTGCTCTTATCAATTTAAGTGTACGTTTGATTAATAATATAGTTGAGAAAGATTCATAATTTAGAAAGTATCACAGTTAGGTGTAAGGGGAGGTAAGGACACGTTCCCGACAGTTTGATATCACTGAAGGGATTTATTTGTACATTATCCCACTTATTACACAGCTATTCCTATACGAGTAAATATACACTAGTCAACATTTGAAGTGGATCAAAACCTTTCCTAAAAGTTGCCTTAAAACCAATACAATATCAGTTCTTGTCTTAGGACAACTTGGATGAAAGTTTTTGATCCACTTCAAATGTTGACTAGTATATAAACTTATTTATTTGAAATCTTTTATTAGCAAATTAAAAAAAAAAAGTAAACCTGTTTCCTAATGGCTGTAAGCAAACACGTTAAAACAAGTTCAAAGTCCATACAAGATAAACATTCAATTTATTAATTTCTAAATAACATGCCATAGCCTATATATCTTAATTATTATGCATATTAATACTGTATCCATTAATAGGTCTTAAACTGCATGTGGTAAGATTACTCGTAGTAGGCTTACCCGAAATGTTTTACTCCAAAACATTATAGCAAAAAACTGACATTTCACCCTAAAGGCACTAATTTTATTGTAGTCATAAGTGAAGTTAGTTATTATGTCAAAATAATAACTTAATTTAGTTACGACTAAATGCGGAAATGGTAACGCAGCAACACGTGTATGACGTGTCTTGTGGTAAAACTGGCGACCAATGGGATCTCTGGATCGGGATCCAGCTCCGCCCCTGGATCTAAATCCAACCCCGCCCCCTGGATGTCGTGTTCTGCAGTGAGGCGCTACTGAGTTTTTTGGGCACCGTGTTTAGTCTATGTTCCGCGTTTTGCTGCTTTCCGCAAGTCTCTCATATTAAAAACGAACTAGACACCCGCCTAAAAGGGTTTTTAAAATATGTATTTAATATTTAATAATACTGTATAAATCATCACGCGGGCCGGATTGGACAATGTTTGACACCCCTGATTTAAATAATACTTGCAGTTGTCTTTACAGTACATTTTATGTTATTAAAATACATTATTTATATACATACATCTTGTAATTGTATTTACAGTATGTATTAACTATAAATGATGTATACTCAGTGTGACCTGGAGGGCCTTGAATGAGGGTGAATTTGCCGTTCACAGCTTGTTCCAAAGCATTAAACTGGCTTTCATTCAGTTCAGGCAGACCTTTTGGTGCTGTCTGTCTCCTTAGCACATACCGTTCCAGGTATATAGCTGGTCCAAAGCCTTTGGATTGAAACATATATAAAACTAATGGACTATGGACTAAATGTGCATAGTCCATGTAAATAGCACCCTGTCCACTTAAGTACGACAATTAAACTTAATGTACAACAATGTACAATAACAAAAAATAGACAATTATGTATTACTTAGAAAACACATTTTGTGTATTAGATAGTATTGTCCAAATAAATTAGTAATAATTTCAGTTAACTTCATCCATACCATCTTTCCTAATTCGATGTCCTGTTGCAATGTTTCTAACAAGTTCATTAGCTGCTGGTAAATTATTCACAGCGCTTTCTTTTCGTCTGGATAAATTAAGCAGAAAGATCACACATTATATTTTTAATTTAAATAATAATGGATGTGGTATAATGTAATGAGGTTATTTATCACATGCTTACATGTCTGGAAGGAGCTTAGGGATCACTTCAACCGTATAAGTATCATCCCTTTTGTCTTTTGGAAGGTTCATGGATGCATACTTTATTTCAAAGTGTATAATCTTTGATTTGTTCTCCGTATGAAGTTTATGCGGTTCATCCAAACACTGAGCTGTCACACCATGTGCAACCCAAGTGAAGTACTCTGGATCAAGCTGTGAAGCTAGTGAGTTCGGCTTTGAAACTCTTTTTCGGATACAGAGGAAACACTTGGCCAGGTCAAATTCAATTGCCCATTTCTTGATATTTTCCACAGGTAAAGAGAAGGTTCCAGATAGACTTTTAGTTTCACCAAACATGGATTGCGTCCAGTCTATATGCATTTTCTCTATTACAACACAATCGCTGTCATCTACGGCAGTCGCAGCTGACTCCATTTCACACAGTGGCTTCCATATCTGCACATAATCCTCTTCATTATGATAGGAAGGTTTGGATGGGCGGTTTGCATGTTTAGAAAAGCATTTAATAGGACTGCGAGTATGTTCCACACAAATCTCAAAGTTTGACCTCACATTTAGTAATTGTACAGCTGGCGCCCAAGTAGCCTCTTTCATTTTCTGAGGTCAGCTGGACCTGCACAGTGTCTCCAGCTTTCAAACACAGGTTGAAATTAGTATAATGACCCTTTTCAGGCATAAATGTGTGATCGGAATCCAAGCTGGAATTATCTGACACATCATCTCTTTCCTGATATTCTGTTACTTCTGCTGCCAATATGAGACTCTTTGCTTCTTCCCAATTTTCTACTTTTACTGCTTCAACAATGTCATGCCATGTGCTCTGCTGTATCTCTGAACAGAATCTCAGTTTTCTCTTTAGGATATTGGTTGTGTTCATTGAGTACATGCGTTTTTTCCAAGTCAGTCTCATTTGTTTTTGTTGCCTTTCAAATATCGGTTGATCTTCTAGCTGTAAGTCCCTGTACATAACCGGAAGTCTGTCTGGGTAAGTTCCTTTGTCGAACGGAAATGATAATTTGAAACTTTCGCTATCAGGCCGAACAACCGTGACAAAAGCCAACTTGTATGTGCTTTGCTTCTGTAGATTTACAGCAAGGCAAAGTGATTCTGCTTTTCTTTCAAACTGTTTCGCCCTATTCTCTCCTCTTTCACACTTATCACACAATAGCTCAATGTCTTTCTCTGAATATTCAAGTGGACCATCAGTGAGAGCCGCATGCATTAGTCTCTGAAGAACTAGGTCTATGTATCGGCGTATGGGTGAGGATGCATGTGTGTATGAGTCCAGGTGTAATGAATAGTGCCCAACTAAAGCCTTTTCACAGGAGAGGGAGCGAATGAACAAACCTTTGCCAAAACTGGCCCTTAACTGAACAACGGCTGGAAGTAGCTGTGGATGGATATCATCTGCGGAAATAAGGTCAGCCATTTTGTAAAAGTCACATGTCAAAGCTGCTGACTCAATCTTTTCCCACATCGATGTCAGAATGATGAAATTACCACCATTCGGCTCATGGTTCAAGTCTAGATGTTCCTCAAGTGCTTGCAGAAACTCCTCATCATCTATTTTTATTCTCCGTTCCAGTTCAGGTGAAGCTGTCACTGTACAGTCAAAGATGTTTGAAGAAGGATTTATTTGACCAGTTAGATGTTCACAAGCACTTTTAAACATCAGATTCACTTCATCCATCATTAGTCTGCATTTGCTGTCTGGAGGATTGGAATTGTCCACATTTCGAATGTGTCTTCGGCGCCTGTGATCAAGTGCGAAATGGTAAGCCACAAGGACACATCCTTCCAAAGAATCATAGCTCCTGTCATGTTCTGCAAACTGATCGATGATGCTGTTAGCTTCTGTAATGGATAACAGCCTGTTTGAGTTTACAAAAGAAAGTGCCAATTTTTGCTCTACAATTTTGCCTGTCATTTTTTCCACTTTCAGAATTAAAGAAATGGCTCGACAATTTTTTCCTGGTGTTAAACTCCACGTGTTTGATTCTGCTTTGTGAAATCCAATTTCATAATGATATTCAGAGTCACTGACAGAGATGGCATCTCGTAGGTGAGGGTTAGGATCAGGAGAATGCACAGTGAAGGTGAATGTGTTACGCAAGTCCATGCGGTTTTTGTCAATGTGATATGTCAGATATGAGGAGAGAGGAATGACCTCTTTATGCCGATCATTGATTTTCTCCAATTGCTCTGCTGTAGGAGGAAGCTGACACCTTAAAGGAGTGTAAGATTTTGTGGTTGCATTCCTGGTCAGAAAATCTGCCATGGCGTGGTTAAACATTATGTTCAACTCTTCAATCATTAGATGAGCTTCTCTCTCTCCTGGATTACGATGTTGATCTGGCTGGGCATAGGCCCAGCTTTCTTTAAGCCTGTCTTTGCGTTGTTTTCTTGCAAAATGATAAGCCACTCTGACACAGTCCTCTAAAGTATCAAAATTTAGCCTCCCATCATACTGACTTATTATTTCCTCAGCCTCCTCATAGGTGAACTTTTTTTTTGACGTTACCACGGAAAGATCAAAAGTCTTTTCTCTGATAAAGCCTGACTCTTTGTCCACTGTGACAATGAATGATATTACTTTGCGCTTTTTATCTGGGAGGAGACTGAATAAGTTAGTAGTGAGACCTTCTGGAAACATGAAAACAGGTTTTGTTCCAGGGCTGTAAAAAGTTGCTCCCCTCTCTTTTGCAGCGCTATCAAGTGGACTGCCCTCAGTCACAAAACTAGCAACATCTGCAACATGAACCCCTATTTCATAGCAGCTTCCCAGATTCTTAACACTTATGGCATCATCCAAGTCTCTGGCTCCTTCTGGATCAACAGTGAACATTTTTAAACCCGTTAAATCTGATCTCATGCTGTAATCAGTTTCATCGTTTTGTGTGGTAAACAATGCAGCCTCTTGCATCAGAGGTAAGGGTGTCAATTGGAACTCTGTTTTTAAAATCTCTAGTCCCTCCTCCAATGTTGTCCCAATTGGTAGGACTTCTGTAACGCTACCTAGTGGGAAGGAACAGTGGGCTTTCCAGGTAAAAATCTGAACGACAAAAACATATCTCTTCTTTGTGTCTTCATTCAGAGGAAAATATCTTAAAATTTTCCATTTGCCCCTTTCAAGTTTCCATATTGGAATAAAGTTGTGAGACTTCTTGCTTACCATGACACGTATTTTGGTGGTGTTCCTGCTGAGGGGAATCATTATCTTGGAGAAATTGTTTGTAACAGTTTTCCGTCGTCTTTGGTAGTTTTCATTCTCTAAGGTGCACACAAATTTGGAAGAGAAACTTGCACTATTTGTGACTCCTAAAACCTTCCCAGTAAGATTACCTTCTTCATGGTGGTATCCTGTCTCCACTACAACTTCATCCCCGGGGAAAGACATGCCAAAGTTTTTTCTCCCTTTAATAGCAATGTGTTCGGTAGGGTTGTCGTAAGGAACTACATAACCTAAATTGTACCCCTCCATTACCAGTTCTCCATGTCTGTAGATACCAGGCCGTTCCCTAACCAGCGTCAACAGGTCTTCCTTTTCACTGGAGGAGAATAAAAGCCTCTTTTGTTCAGGATGACCTTCATTGTCTTCATCTGAGTCTGTGTCTCTATCATAGTCATCAATCATCTCTTTCAATATAAGATCAGTTTCAGGCTGGGTAGGTACATCATCCTCAGTCTTTGCTACTCTTTCTGTCTTTTGAAATTTTCGAATTTCTGACACTTCATGTTGTAGGAAGTCTCTGGTCAAGTAGCCTGGTTTGGCACTGCCCTTGCTGATGCAGTGTTCTATGTAGGACTTCCATATCCTTGAGCAATTGCCAAAGCAGCAAAGAGCACTGGCATCTCCAACAACAACCACCAATGACTGGGCTCTAGTTATGGCAGTGTTTAGTGCCTTAATATCATCAAAAAAATCAAGACAGCTCGACTCTGATTGAAAAAGTCTGTCTCTGGTGTGAACAGTTGTTATGATGATAACTCTGTACTGCTTCCCTAAAGAACACATGGCATTTTTAAAGAATATATTGTAAAACTAACTATTAAACAATATAACAGCAAGCAACTGATTTTGGGGCTAGACACTGGTTATATATAATATACAGTAGATTGCATTTTTATAATGTAACTGTACTTAAAGGGACATTCCACTTTTTGAAAATATGCTCATTTTCCAGCTGCCCTAGAATTAAACATTTGATTTTTTTTTTGACCATTTTGCCTTTATTTGACAGACAGTAATCAAGAGACGACAGGAAGTACATGGTGGAGAGAGGGATATGGCATTGGCAAACGACCCCGAGCCGGTAGTCAAACTCGGGACACCGGAAGCGCGTCTGCACCATATGCCGGAGCACTATCCACAACACTAAAGGGGATCACACACCGGCCACGCAGCGCCGCACAGCGCCGCGCCGTTCTAAATCAACTGAACACATTGTTTTCTATGAGTATACGCACACCGGCACACCATGCTAAAAGTTGTACAGACAGACCCGAAGATCGGCTGAATAGATTCCAAAACGGTAAAAATCAAATGTTTAACTCTAGGGAGGCTGGAAAATGAGCATATTTCAAAAAAGTGGAGTGTCCCTTTAAAGCATGTAAAACATCTCTCTTGGATGCCTCCAGTCACAACTACAAAATTTATTTTATTTTAAGTAACAAAGAATTGCAAAATACAGCCTCAATGCCTGCTAGACTGTGTGTCAAGAGGACAAAGCAATATGGCTGACATTGGAGTTCAGTGATACCTTGGATGTTTGCTAAATTCTGCACTGATATTCCATGAATTCCTTTCCAACGGAGACTGCTTCTGATAATTTCAACCTGAAAAGATTAAAAAGAAATGTGTGTAAAGTTGAAATGAAAGGATGGAATTTGTTGATTTGTAGTATAGGCTTATGACTTTCATTAGGATCATTAATTGTCTGTTTGCAACAGCCTATCATTTTAAACGTATATGGTAAACATATATATGACATTGTGGGACAGCAATAATAATTTTTAGCCTTGATAATCATTGATCAGGGTAATAAACACTTAGGGTACCTGCCGGCCTTCACTTAACACACAGATCTGCATTGGTTCTCTTTTACCCCATTCCTCTGGCCAGTCAGTCATAAGGTCTTGGATCACATTAATGACGCTGTTGACCTCAGCACGGTTGTACCAGGACATAGAGATGGAGTCTAAATGACACTCCCCTCTGACATGATGGAACATCATAGGGTATAGCTTGGGATGACGAGGAACATCTCCTTTGGCCTTGATGCCATCACGTACATAGAAGTGAGTGGATACAAAGTCCACCATTTCCGCAGTGGATCGGTAGTTCTCATTAAAGATAATACGACTTTTCTTGCCGATGTTGCTGCTGTGATCTTGGTAGTAACGGAAGAGGCGATTGAGCAATGTGTGTTCCGAATGTTTGTTGTTAGATACGGAAAAAAGTTTTGGAGCCATCTGCATGTGGTCTCCAGCTAAAACCACTCGAGTGTGTTTGTCTGCTAACCCAAGTGCCATGAGTGCTTCACTCTCCAGCATCTGAGATGCTTCGTCTATCAGGATGTGACTGAAGAAGCCTTCAGGAAGTTTGAGGTCAAGAAAGCGGCGCGCCATTGTTGTGGTAGTTATGATGATCCGATGTGACTCTAGATCGGATTGTGTTGGGAAGATAAAAGACTGTCCATCTGGTGAGCAGAGACAATATTTACGAGTGATGTCATCAGTTGCTGTGATGGAAGCCCCACCTTTGTTTGCCTTTATCCTGAGTATTTTGAGGTTTGGATGTCCATTCGTAATATATGGATGGAAGTGCACACTGACATATAGATCTGCAGAGCTAAAAGGAGCAAAACCGATGATTAGATTTATTGTATTTTCTTGTATCTACATTATCTCTTATTAATGTAACATTGTACCTGTTAGTATATGTGCAGATAAGCACTTTGGTTTTGGGCTGACGGGCAAGCTGTATGGCGGCTGACGCGAGGCAGAGAGTCTTCCCAGTGCCAAATGGCCCGTATATCAGCAAGGGTGCTGCAGCCTTGCTTCCTTCACACTTGCCAAGGATGAAATTCAATGCAATTTGCTGCTTGTTGTTCATCTCAGACTGTCTGGTCGTATTCACAGGGACACAACAGTTATTGAGGTCAGGCAGAACATTGTGCAAGTCTGGTAGGTGGTCAATAGCCTGGTGCATCTGACAGAACAACAACCTGTTCAGCTGAAACTGAACCTCCATTTCGCACCTGCTATCTTTCTTCAGCTGTAGCTCCGACACGCATTTTGCAGATAACTCGAGGCTGATGTGACCCTCGTTGGCAGCAGGTTTGAGCACCAACGCCTCATAGACTCGGTTTGCGTGTTTCGCCGGTGAACCGCTATATGTTGCTGTGGAGTTCACCAAAGCCATCTGTACCCCTCGTTTTAGCACCAGCCCTTCAGGGGTGTCTGGGGTAAGTATACAAGAGACCTTAAGTGTAGCACACAGCCTCCTTGAAATGGAAAACTGTGACACATTCAGCTCGGAGAGTGAAGCGCTTCCGCAGACATTTAATCTGAAAGTTAAAAGAAGAACACAGGAGTGACTATAACTATAGCTGCAATCAGCAAATACAAGCCACTTAATTGAATTTTAATGAAAAAAAAACTTTGTGGTACACTTTTATATGTGTTTTAGATTTACATAATATGTTTCCAATGTTCGGCATTTTTCTTTTTCTGAACACTAGTGGGTGCTATACAAAACTGCTAAGGTAAGCTCAGAAATGATTGCTATTGACTTCATTGACTCACACTGTTCTATGGGCAGCCAAAGACTCCAGAAACAACAGGGGTAGAAATAATATAAGTGCCCTGCCTGGATGAATCACAGTATGCTTTTTAAAGCTCTCAAGGGATAGTTCACCCAAAAATGAAAATTTTGTCATCATTTACTCACACTCATGTTCAGGGGCGGACTTCCCATCTGGCACACCGGGCAATTTACCGGTGGGCCGTCGTATCTTTTGGGCCGATACACTCTATTTTTGTCTGACCAGCCCATTACACCCATACATTTTATATTGCTGCCCATTTCTTTCTTCTATTTTTGCTTTATACATTGATGGCGCTGCAAGGCCCGGTGGCGGTGTAATGCATTTAAAAAAAAAAAGTTAGCGTAAGATGTTTTTTCTGGAAAGACCGGCCCATGCAACAAATAATCATCAGCCAATTGGTTCTTTATATTTGACATTTGGCTAGCCCAATCACATCTTTAAAAAATGTTTGGTCTCTTTGGGAGCATAGAGACAGAGACAGTTATGCTAATTTGAAAATCACGCCCACCGGGGGGAAAACAATCCAACCGTCTCCATTGACTTTGTATTGCGAGAGGCCGCCTCCTTGTCATTTCTGGCTTATAACAAAAACAGAATAATGCCTAAAAACTGCTGTGTGACAACAGAGATGGGCACTCGAGTCAGTGACTCGGACTCGAGTCGCATTTTTAAGGACTTCAGACTCGACTTCAGACTCGAACTGAAATGACTTCAGACTTGACTCGACTCGACATAAAAGACTCGTGAATATTTTAAAATCAACTCGAGTCTTTTATCCTTAACTACTGATTTCATTAAAAGGATTATGTGTGTTTTTTTGTGTATGCTGTACTGCAGTAAACGGGATCGGACCGGACCCTTATTATAGAATTCAATGACGTGCGGCGCGTAAAATCTGAAATGTGATATAGAGTCTCATAAAGATGGCGGGACCGGCAGTGCCATATGTTCTATCGTTCGGTTTTTTAAATGTTTTAGACGGCATTTCTGGAAGGACAGCCACATGCAAAGAATGTGGAAAAACCATAAAGGATACTGGGACAACAACTTCGAACTTTATTAGACACCTGAGAACACACCCACAAAGGTTAGTAACGTTAACTCTGCTCGCCCCATTTGGTTTCCATCACCATAATTTTATGCTCATTTTGAAGTATTGCATCAAAAACGATTGATGGAAATGCCAAATTTCGAATAAAAATCCCTTAATGCGCAAAAAAGTTTATACGCTCGCTTGAGGTGGTTTTTGATTTATGATAAAAAGAGTAAATGCGAGTAAAGGGAGATGGAAACGCATTTGTTGAATTAACTCTGATGTAGCGAACATTAAATGTGACTGACCATCTAGCTGTTTCTGCTGGAGTTGTGTTTACCATATCGTCGCTGTCCGATGAAAATCACGTATGTTCATTTTGCCAATTTTGAGATTTTTTGACAGATTGAATGTCCAGGTTCATTTCCGTATACAGTATGCGTCACATACCTAAATGGCCAATGAAAACTTGTGAAATCATGTCATCTGATTTTCACGTATACCCATTTGGTGTCAAAGCTGTCAATCACGCCGCATAACTTCCACCTGTGAAGCATCTCGCCGGTCTCGTAAAGTTTAATCGAAGCTCAGCACTGGATATAGCCGAATAAACATGACAATGACTTTCCTTCATCGAGGTAAACGTTTCCCCCGGACACCAGACGAACATCTAGGAGTAACTTAATTACGGTAGGACTGTGCAAACAAAGTATCTGTCTAGCATTGGTGTTATTTACGCTGGGGATGTCCCCACCACTTTTTGAAAGCATTTGGTTAAAATGTCCTGAAAAATCAAGCGATGCTTAAGACTGGTTTTGTGGTCTAGTGTCACATATGTTGCGTTGTATGCTAATGGTGTGTTTTCTTGTACATATGTAATGAAATTCATTGTAATCATTGACTAAAAGCGCTGCTGTTTTCTACGGTATGGTGCTTTGGCACTGTTCGGTTGAGCTGGTGTTGTAGGGACTGTTACATGTGTGCAGTCGACATTGTTGAGGGTTTTATGCTGAGTATTTTCTTGTTGTTGACTAGCCTACGCTATGCCCATTTTTGATGCGCCGTTATTCAATATTTTTCCTGTCCCGCAGTAATGTTTTTATCTGATCTTTTGTCCCCACCACTTTTCAACACAAACTGACGCCCCTGCTGTGTAGCATTACCATGTGAGTGTATTGATTCATTGTCCCTTCATAGTTTGCAAGAGACATTTAATAAATGTATAATTAATATTAAATAAAGTAAGCGTATTTAACTAAGACGTAGGCTATTTAATGAACTGAGCATATTCATCTGTCAATACGAAACGCGACTTGGCCATTCTAATTAATGATCGGAAGAACGCGTATCGATCACAGTTACTGTAAAATATGCACGCATGTCCATTTAAACTCAATTTGGGTCAAATGTGGATTATATCATTACACTGGCAAGAATATGGTTACATGTAAATATGCCGTACCAAGTATGACAATGCTACATTCAACTGCTTTTGATATACGGTATTTTTTTCACTTTCTGAAAAGTAAACGTTTTGGACATAACGTTACGTGAGTTTTATCGGGCAGCGACGATATATGGGTCTTGGCGTCGTCGTAATATCCTTGTTGCTAGTGCCTTCGTCAAAAAAATGCGCATTCCTTCTTCTGTGTACTGTACAGGCAAGCATTAAGTTTAGGTAATTACAAGCTGCACGGCTAATACATTAATAACTTGCTCCATTGTGATTACATGCAGTTATGTCTCAATTTACCACACGAACCTTGTTTTGTTTACTGCTGGTTACTAGGTTACCAATACCACCATCATTCGCTCGCTCGCTCGCTCGCTCGCTCGAGAGAGAGAGAGAGAGAGAGAGAGAGAGAGAGAGAGAGATTACAACCCGCACGAGGATGTAGGCGTCCTAAAGCATTCTTTATTTACATTAATTCAGTTACTGTTAGTTTAAAATGTATTTACCTCAAACAACTATTCATCATTAAATGGGGTCAAGAGATTTAGTTTTGACCATTATTTTATTATGAAAATCCTATAGTGAAAACAATGTCTTCATTCTTGTCAGGAGTTATAAAAATGTAAAACAGAGTACATACCTATAATCTGAAATAAGACTCTTATCGCAGTCATTGAGAAAAATACAATGGTCGTCATGAAAGCACTCGACAAAACAACGTCCATCAGGGGTTTTAATTCATGTCAAAGTGTGCATATTTGGAGTATTAATTCAATTATGTTTACTTCAAATTTCTGAGGCCAGTTTTATTTAGTTTTTATACAAATATGTCATGTATGTTTTGTGGAGTTATTAAAAATGTATTATTTAAGCTCTTTATAACAACTACTGTCATTATGACAGCAATTAATTTTGACTTCTTAATAAAGTTCCATGAGATTGCTTTCAAATTAGACCAAACTTATGCTTTAAGTGCAAAGGCTTCATAAACGGTATCTATTTTATTTTGGCAATGTGATTTCTTGGGGAGGTTAGGTTAACAGGTTTTAACATAATGAACTGGATAGACATTATCGATCAATCGTGCATTGTTATATTGAATTATGTTTGAGCCTTGTTAAAACTGTGGAACTATTAATATAAACAAAACAGTATAAGAAGTTAATGATAATAATATAATAATATATAAAAATAAATTAATAATAATATTATTCTTCAAAATATTAAAAACTTGGATTTGGTTTATTAAATATATCCACATTTATTTCCAGGTTCAAAGAGTACACTGAAACCAAAGGAAGAACAGTTAGTCTCAGCTCAGGACAGAGCAGCATTGACAGTTTTCTTAGACAGACAAGAGGAGTGCAGTACAACCATGCTCATCCAAGGCAAAAATCCATTACTGAGTCAATAATTATGGATCTTATAATTTCCTGCAACCTTCCCCTAACTTTGGTGGAGAACCCAAACTTCAGTTGCAGATGAAAAATACTGCCCAATAAGCCGTAGCACAGTGACTAGACGAATAAGTGACCTAGCAGTAGAGAAGGAAGCCGATATAAAGTCCAGACTACAAAAAACTGACTTTATTTCAGTAACAGTTGACATCTGGACTGACAAAACCATGCGTGGATTTATGGGGGTGACAGCCCATTTCATAGACTTGCAGTCAGAAATCAGTCCAAGACTACAGTCTGTTCTCCTTAGCTGTGACAGGTTCACTGGGTCTCACACTGGAGAAAGAATCAGTGATAAGTTTGAACAAGTTTGTGAAAAATTTGAAGTGAAACACAAGATTGATTACATAATCTGTGACAATGCCGCTAATATGAAAAAGGCATTCACAGTGTGCTTCCCTATGGTGTATGTCACTGAGAGTTCGGATTCTCCAGAAGACGAGCTAGATAACCCAAACCTATGGGAAGATTTAAGAGAGAATGACCAAAGTGATGTGGAATCCATTCAGAACAACTGCCGAAAACAGCGCCTTCAATGTTTCGCACATACGCTGCAGTTGGTAGTTCGAGATGGATTAAAAGAGACAAATGCATTGAACCATTCACTGGCAAAATTAGCTAAATTCTGCAGCCTTCTTCACTCCTCTTGTGGATTAAAGGAAGCATTTGAGGCAGAATATGGAGCAAATCGCAGTATCCCGTCTGCCACATCAGTCAGATGGAATTCCACATTGCGTCTTGTGGAGGCAGTCACTCAACTGGATGGCCAAAAGTTCTGTAGTCTTTTAGAAAACCAAGGACATAAAGAACTGTGTCTGACACCCAGAGAAATGAGTCAGTTAAAGGAACTTGTTGAAGTTTTGGGACCATTTCTTCAAGCCACGGACATGACCCAAGGAGAAAAAATGGTTACAATAAGTGCAGCTCTTCCATGTGTCCTCTCCTTAAACAATCATCTCACCAGGATGTTAAATTCAGTCCGACAACTAACTGGCTTAGTGAAAGTGCTACAGAGATCACTCAAGCATCGTTTTAAGGGAATATTTGTAAACGTTGGAATGGAAGAGTCAGATGAACATTCAGGACAATTACCTTTCTCAGAAACAATCTACATGTTTTCTGCACTACTGGATCCTAACTTCTGCCTCTTCTGGCTTGACCATGATGTGCTAGCAGCTGAAGATGTGAAGAGGAAAGTGAAGGAAAAACTACTGGGTAAGCATATTACTATTAGAAACAACCCTTTTAATAATATACCAGTTTACTGCACTTTATTTGAACAATTATACTACAATAATCATAATCATTCTTTATTTTGTTTTCCAGATATGACAATGTCTGAAATGGAAAATGTCTCCTTCCCTGTGGGCAGTAGCAGTGGAGAAGATGAGCAGGAGGAACCTCCAGCGAAGACAGCTCATCTATTCATGGGATACCACAAGAAAAAGAAGCAGCATGTGACCAGCAGTGCTATGACAGAACTTAATGCATACATCAAGGTAGCATCAGAGGAGGATGAGACTGACTGCATTAAATTCTGGAGCAGACATATGAAGGACTTCCAAAAGCTTTACCATTTTGCCATGAGGGTCTTGGGAGTACCTGCAACCAGTGCACCAGTTGAGAGGGTGTTCAGCCATGGAGGACTTATCATGAGGCCCAATCGCAGTAGGCTTACAGCAAACACCCTGTCAAATTTAATATTTTTGAAGTGCAATACTGTTTTAGAGTAGTCACTATTCAGGTGGACAATCACATGCTTAAACATACCAGTTTAATCACTATGTCACCTAAAAACATAAGATTTTTTTTCATGTTATTCTCTTGTTGTGCAAACCCTCTTAAAAGCTTACACCGTTTAGTGTAAAAAATAGGTTTAATCTCAAGGTAAAGTTTGATTAGTTTTAACTAAATAAAAGTGTACTTTTACATGTGTTTTACATGTATATTATGTACTGATAACTGTTTTGTCTAAATAAAAAAGGGTATTTACAGAATTTTTAAATGGACCTTTTTTCCCCTCGGCAATGCATGAAATGACTCGAGACTCGACTCGGACTCGTGACAAAAGACTCCAGACTCGACTCGGACTTCAGTGATAAAGACTCCAGACTTGACTCGGACTCCAGCTGAAAGACTTCAGACTCGACTCAGACTTCAGATGAGAGACTCGTGAACATCTCTGTGTGACAATATGTACAGCTAACAAGTCAAAAAACCCAGAAATATGTTTTTATAAGCTGTCGAGCCGTAAAACCCAGCCTTTAAGGAGAAAAAAGTGGATCGCCAACTACGTTTCCCTTTAGTGGCAGCAGTTCTACTAGTAGTAGTACTATGAAAAGTTGCCTGTGTTCCACTTTTGTGTCTTTAAACGATTGTTTTTTTGGGGTCGACAGCTTATAAAAACTTATTTCTGTTTTTTTTTTTTGGCTTGTTAGCTGTACACCTTGTCACACAGCAACTTTTAGGCATTATTCAGTTTTTTTGTTAAAGCCAGAAATGACAAGGAGGCGGCCTCACGCAATACAAAGTTAATGGAGACGGATGGATTGTTTTCCCCCGATGGGCGTGGTTTTCAGGTTATGACGCGCTGTGCTCTCTCTATGCAGCGTCAGTGTGCATCATCTGTCAAAAAGTAATTAGAGACGAGGGAGAAGCTAGTGGACCTGCAGTAAGCAGAACTGTGTTTAATACACTCGTTAGTGTAGATATCCCCTTGATAAAACTCGGTCAACAACACAAGTGATAGACCAATGGCTGTTTGCAAAATGATGGTGATAACACTGCAGTAGAGTACAGTGTGGGTAGAATTATCAAGTAGCTACGTTGAAATTTTGATCACTGTTTTTTCCAGACACCTTTAACCAAACAAATTAATCTTAATTGCAACCATTAATTTTTCGTAAATAATCATCTAGAAGTCATATATTATTGTTAATTATGGCTGAAGGAAAAAAGACCTTATATTTAGCTGTGCATAATTAATATGCACATTTTCTTTTAGGTAAAATGGGACAAAAAATGTTTAAGACACAGTGGAAAATTCCTTATAAATTGTCCACGAGAAAGATGCCATGCTATAGAAATTGCAAAATTAAGGTGTGACCATTAGACAAGAAATCCTTATCGGGTCTCAGTGTTATCATAAGGTGGTCAGAATGGTTAGTTTACACATTGTGCACACTGGCTAAGACAATTAGTAGATTTTTAAAACCTGCAAAGCCTTTTACAGTGCTTGCATTATATTATTCTAATGTCACGTGTCAGCTCTTATACTTTTCTACTTAATCATTATATGGCTTTGAGGTGGTATACAAAGTCAAGATTCACAAATATGGGTGGTATGTAGTGGGCCGGTCTGGGCCCTGCCCATGTTGTTACAAACCTGTATACATGTCTTTGTTCTGATGTACACATGGAAGATATTTTGAGGAATGTTTGTAACCAACCAAAGGCCACATTGACTTCCATGGTATTTTTTTCTCCTACTATGGAAGTCAATGGGGCCTCTGATCGGTTTGCTTACAAACATTTAAAATATTGTGTTCATCAGAACAAAGACATTTCTAAAGGCTTGTAATAAAATGAGAGTAAACGATAACATAATATTGTTTTGTTTTTTGAAGAACTATTCCTTTGAGAAAGGCAGTGTTATTTGTCCTTTTCGAAAATTCGCTTTGTTTCTGTGCTACCAATCTGCTGAAGCTAACGCATACCATCTCTGCAACCCCAAGTCCTGTATTTACACCTCAATTCAGTTGTTAACAAAGGCTTAAAAATACCTAAAAAGGACACAAATTGTACCTGCTGTGTTGATTGTATCTTTAAATGGTTTACACCATTCGAATCACAAGAATTTTAGCTTTCCAAAAATAATATGTGACGTTTAGCTTTTTGTTTTTGAGATGTTGTATTTGAGGAAGTTTTCTGGTAAATAATGCAGTGTCCCTCCCACGGTACACTGGAATTTTACCATCCCCAGATATTTATATTCATATACTACCATAATACACTCATCATTCATTTTTATTTGTTAGCCTATCTATTGTGGTTTTAATGTCAAAGATAATTTCTCTAGATTTCCTAGTATTTAACTGAAGGAAACCAGATTGACACCAGTCAACATTCAGTATCAGAGTTGAAGCTGTTGGCATTGAGTCAACAAAGTCTTTTTATCTCAATGAATTCATCTGAGCAAAACAAAACAAAAGCAGCCCTGCCCATGTTTAATTAGTCATGACAACAGCAACTGACCTAGTAATAAAAATGCTTTTACAGTAGTAATGACTTTATCAACATGGTTTGCTCAACCATATGACACGTGTCACTATCAGAATCAGTGAACTGTAAAAAATTATGGTAACACTTTAGTATGGGGAACACTTATTGATTAATAATTATGACTTTTGCCTTAGTAAACTCCCAATTTACTGCTAATTAATAGCTAATAAGGTAGTTGTTGTAGACGTTAGGTTTAGGTATTGGATTGAGTTAAGGGATGTAAAATATGGTCATGCAGAACAAGGCATTAATATGTCTTTTATAAGCACTAATAAACCGCTAATATGTAAGCTAATAAGACACTAGTTAAAAGTGAGAATTGGTCCCTATACTAAAGTGTTACCAAAATTATTTGCTGCCTTAATTTTTTTTGTTTAATCATCTCAGATTTACAAAACACACTGTAAAAAGTTATACCTAGATCTAACTTATAAAAAGTGAGGCAAGTGACTGCATGGGAAGTTTTAGGTTGAGTCAACTTGCAACCTTTTTTAAGTATATTGAACACACTAACATTACTTAATATGAATGCAATAAAATTGAGTTGAGTTAACTAATTGTACTAGTATTACTCAGTTAGATAAACCTACTTTCTTGGTACAGGTAACATATTTATGGTTAGTTGTTGTTTTTATGCCGTTTTGTTTTGGGCAGCTGTAAAGCGCGACACACTTCAGTATGCAGTCTATGCACAAGCACCAGTTTTCTGAACAATGGTAACTAAAATTCAAAGAAGAAACAGAAACTCTTTCAAATATCGAAGATAAATGAACATTAAACACTAACAAGTCTTTCTTTTTAGTTAAAAACAAAACAAAAAAAGTTTCAATTCAAATTTCACTCTCCAAATGCAGTCCCATGCAAAGCATGCTGGGAACTGCAAGTCCACTGCCTAGTTAGTTGTGTTTACTAAAATAATTCATGTAGTTTTAACACAAAATTATTAAGTTAATTTCTTTCTTACAAATTTAAATCGATTATACATAATAAAATTAAGTTGAATTTACTCAATAATGTGTTCATTTAGAATTAATCAATTTATTCCAATTTTTATTTTATTTTAACTCATATTTTGATTAAAAAAACAAGAATTAAATTTTTTTAATACAGTTTACTCAATTTATTTTTGGTTAAATCTACTAAGGCACAGAAACACTTTTTACAGTGCATTTTAACTTGCTATTTATCTTGTCCAGTGATGAGTTGAAATATGTCAACTTCATTTGACAAATTATAATTTGTAGTGAAGATAAATAATATAAGTTGAAGTTGAAATGGCTTGTAAATCTGTAAATCTGAGTTGATTAAACAAAAAGTGTGGCCATTTTCAGTTTTGTTACCTCTGACACTTAAACTCAGAAACAATTACATTTATTTTATCTTCTTTATTTTTACACTTCTCATGCTATTTAAAAGTAAAATCTGTTATTTGAATTTGTCATGGTAACGTCAAGGAGACTCAGCTTTACAAAGTCAATGATCCAGAAGTAACCTGGTATAGGATAACATACACCTTTAGGTGTGGCTGATACTGGGAATGTGTTTGTATGTTTTGAAATAATTTAATATCTACAGCCTTGTGTCATCATTTACAGAAACAGTTTCACAGACTGAGATTCTTCATAATAACATATTTCTTCGATTAGTCCTTCCCTGACTAAAGAACAGATCATTATAAAGGAATCCACTTGTTCACATCCCATCCCTAACCTGTTCATCCACCTCCCCGCCTTTCCTCTTTTATCACTTTAGTTATTTATTAAACATTATTTGTGACCCTGGACCACAAGTAGTATATACTTATGCTGCTTGAGTCATAAGTAGCATGAGTATATGTGTAGCAAAAATCATTAGGATATTAAGTAAAGATCATGTTCCATAAAGATATTTTATAAATTTCCTACCTTAAAAATATATATAAAATTGTCTTTATCATTAGTAATATGTGTTGCTAAGGAACTTATGTGGACATATAGGCGATTTTCTCAATATTTTAATTTTTTTGCAGCCTCAGATTCCAGACTTTCAAATGCTTGTCTTTCAGCCAAATATGGTCTTATACAACCATACATCAATGAAAAGCTTATTTATTCAGCTTTCAGATGATGTATACATTGTCATTTTGTGGTCCAGGGTCACATTTATGCAAAACAAGTTATGTCCTTCCATCATGCACTTTAAAAATGGCTGGGTTATTTTTTACCCATAATGGGTAAATATTGAACAGAACACATGCTGGGTTAAAATGACCCAACGTTGGGTTGATGTTATGCAACTATGGGATATAATTACCCAGCAGTTGGAATAAAACAACCCAGCATTGGGTCAGGTTTAACCCAGCCTTGTGTTCTCTCCAATATTTACCCATTATGGGTAAAAAATAACCCGATACAATACAAAAGTGCCTCAAGGTCTATAGAGATATATAAGTGCATGTTTTTTATGTTGTTGTAAACTTCCACTGCTCATTAAGTATTCAACAGCGTTGCTTTTGAATAAAACAAACAAAGTGCCCTATAATTCCCTGTAGTCCCCTGTCAATAATTGTATCCCTTAAAACTCACAATGACATGTAAATGTTTTTCCAGTACGTACGTGAATCCGCCTATATGCAAATTAGTTTTGCCCCTACACAATCATACCAGCTCGACTACCTAATCCACTCAGTCAACACGTTGACATGCTTAATGCATAGAAAATTTGCATTTAAGTAAATATACTCAGCAATGATGGTGACTGCTGAATTTGCACATGAATGGTCTTAAAGAAAAATGTAAACACCACAGACATATAACACTTAGCGATATTAAACACTTTCACCACAGGGAGACTTTTAACTTGTCCAATTAATGTGAGCCATTAATACTGATAAATGCTGTTTTAAAGTGTAAAGTCACACCACAGGATATTGACTTTCTAAAAATATTTCCTAAAGTAAATCCTTTAATGTAAACATAGGCATGGGCCGGTATTTTGGCGGTATGATAACCTTAAGAGTTTTACAGGGTTGCGGTATTGCCATTGCAACACTAAAATGTGTTATTTTAAAATGTCTGCATATACAAACAACAACTTTTCAACTGGATACAATACATTTATGCCAAGTAAAAACATGTATGCCAAGTAAAAATAAAGCCTTTAAATGATAATAATTAAAAAAAGATAATGCCTTGAAAATGGTATCACAGAAAATTTTTGTGCTTTTAAAACCTTGACTTTTTGAAACCTCGGTATACCTTGAAACGGGTAACCGGACCATGCCTACATACACTCACCTAAAGGATTATTAGGAACACCATACTAATACTGTACTAATACTAATACCCCCTTTCAGAACTGCCACTTTAGAAATGTTGGCCCATATTGATAGGATAGCATCTTGCAGTTGATGGAGATTTGTGGGATGCACATCCAGGGCACGAAGCTCCCGTTCCACCACATCCCAAAGATGCTCTATTGGGTTGAGATCTGGTGACTGTGGGGGCCATTTTAGTACAGTGAAGTCATTGTCATGTTCAAGAAGCCAATTTGAAATGATTCGAGCTTTGTGACATGGTGCATTATCCTGCTGGAAGTATGGGTACATGGTGGTCATAAAGGGATGGACATGGTCAGAAACAATGCTCAGGTAGGCCGTGGCATTTAAACAATGCCCAATTGGCACTAAGGGGCCTAAAGTGTGCCAAAAACATCCCCCACACCATTACACTACCACCAGCCTGCACAGTGGTAACAAGGCATGATGGATTCTCCTCTGACCTCTAGCATCAACAAGGCATTGCCAAAATTTGCTTAAATCACCTTTCTTTCCCATTCTAACATTCAGTTTGGAGTTAAGGAGATTATCTTGACCAGGACCACACCCCTAAATGCATTGAAGCAACTGCCATTTGATTGGTTGATTAGATAATTGCATTAATGAGAAATTGAACAGGTGTTCCTAATAATCCTTTAGGTGAGTGTATGTGCAAACAATAACATTTACACCATAGCACAAACTAATTGGCAGACTTAATAAACAGACTATAGTGTACCTGCTAATGAGCTTCTCCTCAGCAATTTCCTCTCTGAACAGGAAGTCGTGAGCTCTCTCTCTGTAGTTGTCCTGTCGAAGTGGTAAACTGTGATCTGTATAGGAGCTGAAATGTAGATTCATCTGGGGTGGTTTGTATTTACTAAGCAGCAGCTCGTCTACCCCTCGACTGGTGGTGTAGAAGGGCACGATGACCCTGTTTCCCCTGTCCCAGCGTTCATTCGAAACATTTTCAGCACATTTGTTCTCTTCTTCATCCTGCTGGACATGAAACTGCTCGCCGACTCTCACCTTAATTTTCCTGAGCAGAACCGGTCGCATGTCGAAGTCGAACACCAGCCATTGTTCGTACACACCGGGGCGGAAAGACAGAAAGCATACGCTCAGCTCATATGTGGATTGCGAGGAGCGGAGGTGGTGGCCTGGAGTGTGTGTTATAGGAGGGAAAGTGTTCAAATTATCACCCAAGGAGAAAATAGCTCCACTTTCCACTTTCAACAGAGCCACATGCACCAAAGACCTCTAGACAAACACAAATAAACGCATGCATGTGAGCACACACATGCACAGGTGGTGCATAATACAGCAAAATGTAAGCTGTGGATATATCGCTGACCTCAGTGGTTATTTTGAATCTCCATGTTATTTCACCGTCTGTTTGTAAACAGTCTACAATCAGACTCTGATCGTGTGAAACGCACACATCATCCACCTGCTCGGAGATCTGCAAAATATACACACATTTGACATTTTTGGTTTCGTTTAGGGAAAATATGTATTCTTTCTCGTTACAAGAAGATACAGGCTTTGAAATGTGTCTTATTTTATTTTTAGTGTCTTCTGATCTAACAGTTGCGTCACTCTCGTGATACTTTGATATCATTGATCTGCGCAGTGATGTATGCTGAAAAGAGTACTTAAAGCCTACTTATACTATGGGGCTGTTGAATGCTTTATTCTGACTGGCTTAGAAATGTTCCATGGGTGTCGATTATTTTTCTGTAAACCACACACCTAACCCTTTAAATGTCTTAAAAATAGGCACCAGAGCAATTTTTGTGGTAACGTGGGTGTACATTATTTTCAAATAATTCAACAGCACGTCGTCAATTATTCTTACTTATAGACAGTTTCAGCAGTAACAACATAAACCAGCGGCTTTCTTGGTCAACACGTAACTTACGGTATACTCCGCTAAGAATAAATAACAACAAAGTCCTTTTCAAAGTAGTTTGTTTATATAACAAGCAAAATAAAAACAGGTAGATTACCTAGGAAACCAAAACATTTGTTATTTTCGACGAGGTATTTGTTTAATGCTACGTACACACCAAACGCGGGGCATCGCGTTACTCGCTCTAGATTACTCACAGGATTTAACTTAGTGTCATGCAAATTTTATGCTCGAGTTTAATATTTTTTAACTTGGGCGAAGACACGTTTGAGGCGAATAGCGCGTGTTTTCGCGGCAAACGCGCCGCCCATATCGCGTCGCCCCACGCGAGGACGCATCTGATCCCGTCTTTGCATTGACTTTGAATGTAATCTACTCGCGCAAATCGTTGAACTCACGTCTGGTTTGAACCCACAGTTACTGTGGGTTCAAACCAGCTGCGTTTGATTGAAATTCGCGTCTACCGTGTCTAGTTTACCACTTGTACATTTTGAGTTTACTTGTTTCATTCACACGTGAAAGCAGCACATGACATTCTAGTCATTGAGACATTCACGTGAAAATTTGCGTGATGGGAGGGGCTTCTGCGACTCTGCTCGCTTCCTGTAATCTCGTAACTACTAGAGCTCCTGATTGGTTAATGCGGCGCGTTTTTCCGCCAAAGTAATTTTTTTTTAACTCGCGCGTTTCCCGTGGCAATGTTCAATTCGCGCCATTCGCACGAACTACATGCGCAAATGAGGCGACCGCACCGTGCAAAAACCTCTCATCGAAATCACTCGCGCTTGACGCCTCTACCGCGGCTGGTGTGAACGCAGCATTAGAGTTCAGTTTAGAAACTAGTCAGACCAATAAACAAACTGAAACCGGAAGTAAAGTTTCGACCAGACGCGTATCGCGTCACCGCACGTGCATCCGATGAAACCGTCTATATTGTACCCTTATAATATGTAGTTTTTGTGTTGGTAATAGACATACTTTGGAGTGCGGAGCAAAGCACTATGCACACACTGGGACATACAGTACTAACACAAAACAGAAGTGAGGACTGTTGCCTGGACAACGCTGTGATCCTTAAGAAACACAAGCATCAAAATACAACTCATCTTTGCATTTTTGCATTTCTTTAGTCATTATTTATCATGCAATGTTTACTCTTTATTTGAATTTATTGATTTAGTGTCACATTATTTAATTTGCAAATTGTGTGTAGTGCAACTAACTCTGCCCTCTCTCTTTGAGTTCAGTGTAATATCAGAAATTTGAATGTGAATGGATCTGCGCTTCAGATTTTCACCGTAAACAGTAGACCATCCAGCTACTTTATGGATACTAAATTCAACATACAACATACTACTAATTGGAACGCATGGCACAGATCACATCGTTCAGTGCCTTTCACAGCGTTATAAAGCTACGCCCCTGGTGTTCTTTAGTGACCTCTAACGGATAAAATTACATATTGTGCCTTAAAAAAAACTGTATATCACTAAAAAACACAGGCCTACATATGGGAAATTTATGATTATTTAACTTCAGAATGAATGTTTTTAGTGAAAGTTAAAAGTGCTACTGAGAAAACTGAGCTTTTATATAGCTGTGCTCCCTGGGTTTGTGTAAATGTGTGGTTTGTTGTGCAGTTTTTTGCTTCACCCACAATAAGGATTTCATTGCTGCTGCGTCTGAACTCCTCCAGCAGTTTCTCCTGGTACAAAGAGAGACTTTGAGAGCTCGACTTAACATCCTCTCGCCTGCTGTGTTCGTTCACCTTCTCCCTCTGATTGATCAAATGAATCAAGCTTTTGTGGTCTAGACTTGTTTGTTTCTCCAGGTTCCACACCGCCGCTTCCTCTGTACTTCTGGCAAAAGTGCATTTGTCACGGTGAACAGTACACCCTACTTCCTCTTTGAAAAACCAACATACTTCATATCGTCTAGGTCGTGGGTAAGAGGGCCGACAGGATACAGGGCTCCATCGGTGACCTTTGGCCTTCGCTTTGACCAGCATTAGATTTTGAGAGCACCGGTGAGGCACTGAGAGGATGGAGTAGGAAATGTAAGAGTGTTTGCGAGTACATTCATTGCAGGCAGTTCTCAGCGCATACACCTGCATGAACTGCTGCAGCTGAGCATCTTTAAGCTGCATTGTAGACATTGTTGCAGAAGTCACACACTCAGTCTGACTAAAACTTCCTTGACTGGCTGCTCATCTGATCATCACAGCATTAATGTAACTTCAACCTAAAGTGAGAAAATAGAAATGAATTGGTAACCTCTGTATATAACAGAGATGCTGTACAAATGGCATTTAAAGGAGTACAAAAAACTCACTGGCTAAAATTATTACAACAACATATACAGGTACATAAGCAAGGAAAGTGTTATATGATTACATAATTTTCTCTAATAACTTCATAGTGTATATATATGCAATTTAACAAAAATTGGAATTAGATCATTGTATCACTCGAGTTGCATGTAAAGTTCAGATTCAGCTGACTTGTGTTGTTCCAATAGGTGCCGATCACACCAAACGCGTTTTAAACACAGGGTGTGCCGCACTGACTTATCAACCAAAGCGCACAACTGAAAAAAGTTGGCAAGCACTTACAGTTGGCGTCTGCCTGGCATTTTCAGCTGTGATAAAACACTTTGGTGTGCCACCCCCTAAAAAAAGAGCAGTGTGGAACGGCTTTTTATGTTGCTAGGAAACCACCGTGGCCTGTCAGTCAAACATTGAAGTGTGTGTGCTCTTTTGCTGTTTACTGTCATAATAGCAGGAACTTTTAAAAGCGGGAGCTTGCTCTGACCACCTGAGGGTGGGAGGTGTACAAACATGCAGGAGACAGTGAGTGCAGTGAAGTCTCCGGTTACTCCAAACAACTGTAACCTTGTAATAGCACAACCAAATTCCCCCCAGTCTAATCTCACAAGAATTCAGACATATTTTACGAGTTGGCTAATTTGTATCAATTCATATGAAGTTAGTCATGCAAAATCGTAAAATTTTGTGAAAAAAAAAAACGAAAACGAACCCCTAACCCCAACGTCACAGGGGTCAAGGCAAATATCAAAACTTACGATTGTGGTCGTATGAATTAAAACAAATTAGCCAACTCTTGAAATATGTACGAATTTCTCGTGAGATAGCGTTGGCCCCCTTCTCCCCTTATTCGATTGGACAATGAAAATAACGCAAATGACGTCAGGCGCTTTTCCGCTCAGGGCACTCCTGCAAAAACACGTGGTCAGGAAGCGGCCAAAGCGTTGGCGTGGATAAACAGCGCGAATAGACAGTGCCCATAGAAAACCATTCAAAAAAGGTGCCTGCACCTGCCGTAAACGCGTTCTGTGTGATCGCCCCTTAATCTGCATCTCTTATTTCAGATTTGAAAGTGGGTCTAGATGCTGGGTCATCATGTCCTAACTTTCTGTAAAATTTATTTTCACAGTATCAAACTAATATTAACTATGTAAAACCCAGAGAAATGCTAAATTGCATGTGAAGTGTCACAAAAGGTTTGAATAAACAGCTTTCAAACTGATAGTAGTGTAGTTAACCAGAAACCTGTGATTGACTGTATGATCTCTAAAACATTTTTAGTTAGCGTTATAGGTAAAGCTGTGGTAGTTTTAGATCATTACAAGGATGAATAAACATCGCTGTATGCCATATAGGGATAGTTGTACAGTATGTCAATATATCATTAAGTCTAAATTGCAAAATGCTCAGAGGATTCTACTAACTAAGCACCAATTATTTGCACCAATCTGTTTTATACTATAGCTGTACCACATTATGCACTGATGGGGAAATAAAAAAATGGTCAGTAAAAACCACCTACTTGTGGACTTGTCCTGTTCAAAAGATTCCTTTTAAACAAAATCTATCCTCTCACAGTCGCCATCATTTAAAGAATACACTCATATCAGAGGATTCAACTCCCATGGTTACATTTTATCTATGCAGACTCCCTACCTAGTCCCGCAGACTCCCTGTGCAACCATCAATCAACATAAAAGTAAATACTATGTGCCCACTGTTTCACCATCAAGACTGTCAAATACAGATAAAACAGAAATGTGCAGCTTTGATGCATTTACTTAATTTCCATGGAAATAGAAACTTAAGCTAACTCCTCCAACATTGAAAATAGTAAGTGTACCTCAGTTACCACAGTTCAAGTGCAGTATCATGCAAATCATTGTATGTTTTGAATGCTTATTTCTTCTAAATGTGAATTTAGTCAAAGTTTTGGAGCACATGGTTTAGCTATATTTAAGGCTTAATAACATACTATTCTAAATGCCAAAATACTTCAATTTGGATTTTGAACCAAGGTCTCTAACTCTAGCTTATACATAGACATTAATAAGAGTAAAATACGGTTTAAAGACAGTAATCAAGTAAAAAAAACTTTTGTTGCAGAACCTTAAAGTCAAAATGAAATTTAAATTTAAAACTAAACATTAAGGGGGTTTTTATTTTTTACAAATAACTTATCTGTGAACTTCATTATTTAAATAAAAATCATGTGCGCTCATAATTTATAATAAAAAAGCAAATCTTTTGCTAGCAAATAGCAACATGACCCAACTTCCAACAATCCAATAAATTTTTTATGGAAATCAAGTCCAGCCCTATATTTATTTTATTTCACTCAGCAGCTACTTTTGTTTCATTGTGACTTTACGTCTTTTTATAGTTTTTTTACAAAGCTGGCCAAGTGCCCAAATTCCCCTTACATATCATAGGTATGCAGACGTCAAGATACGATTACTATGACATTAAATGCAGACAGCCATAATTAAATGACCTGTCTGACTGCTTTAGTAAGACCTGGTTACAGAGATTTGTTAACAACCATTCATCATTTATTTGTATAATAAAATTAGCATTGAAAGTTGTAAAAAAGTATTTCACTAACATGTGCTTATAAAAAATTAAAATACTATAGTATACTTTGGTATACTAAAGCAATGTTACTAAGTATAGTATATATAATTAAATATAGTATACTGTAGTATTTATTGTAGGTTCAGAAGAACTATAGTAGCTAGGAATACTTTAGTTTACTATACTATATACTATATTTTTCATGTGGGATGAAATTTAAAATATAACTTTATAACATCTTTATATAACATCTATTGCTTTCAAACATCAGGAAAATATAATGAAAGGACAAATCGTGCCGTCTTGTTTAAAACCGACTTATTAATATTAATTTATTACAACTGACAGTTGTTTACACTCAACAGCTGATGTAATACCACATATTGATGCGATACGACACTGAACATTGAC
Organism: Misgurnus mizolepis; assembly: GCA_025389145.1. Classification (NCBI taxonomy): domain Eukaryota; kingdom Metazoa; phylum Chordata; class Actinopteri; order Cypriniformes; family Cobitidae; genus Misgurnus; species Misgurnus mizolepis. Next base: position 27,414,780 of record JAIFKI010000002.1, on the reverse strand, counting down.
TTAAACATACCCAAGTTCAACAATAGACTCTTGTAATCCATACATTTAAAAGAAAAAATGAAAGACGATGACAGCGCGCGCATCTATTATAAAGATCACGCGCTAAAGAGAACCACCCATCACTTTCACGCTAAACTAAACTACTGAATAAAGTCTTGAACTCACCTTTTACGCGCACTGTCACATGCACCCCAGCTGCCCTCTTCATCACCTCAGACATCAAGCACATAAAATGCAAGCCCGTCATCATCTTTATTAGGGTATCTCAGCGCTTCCTTAACTTTCGTTTCCCGAGAAGCGCAGAGGAAGGGTGACGGTGAGGTCACGTTCGCCCTCCCCCTTTTGTTTGCATAATGAAAGTGCAAGCAATCAAATAGTTTACATTTGTCAGCTGATCTGTTTACCAACACCCCTGATAACAATAAGCTACGGAGCGGATCCGCCCCGGAGCTTATTGCTATCAGGGACTATAGGCAAACCGTTTAATTTCTACACAAATAAAATCCTCCATAAATGTATGCAAAAAAATCAATAGTACTAAGATACAATTATAGTATTACAGATAACATTATGAAACATAAGCTGTTTACTATTATAGTCAGACATTTTTTACAAAGAGTGTTTGGGTCATTTAGGTTTAAAAGAGCCTGTAGGTTCCTGCTGTTGCTCAAGTGTAAAGTTTTCTGTTTATCATAATACTGCTGTTAAAATAGCTGAGCAGCAGAGATCTGATATCAGGGACCACGAAAAGAGACAGACAACAGTTCAAATCACAGTCAAGGGTTTATTGAGAAGGCTTACAAAATAAGGACAAAAGAGGAATCACCTCCGAACAACAATAGCATCTAAACAATCTTATGGAACATACAAGTATGATAAATTATATTTAATGATTCATTGACAGATATAAAACTGGATAAGGAAGTTAAAACTGAGAACAGGAACAAGTCTGACCAGTTCACTCAGATGTTGTGCATGTGCAAGGAAATGATTTAATCCTTTAATAATGATAACTAATACATATGATGATTAGCATGTGTGATTACATTAATGATGTGTGGTTAATATTGAAAATCAAAAGAGTGATATAAAACTACATACTGCACAAACTTCCTGTATTTCTGGTATTTCTGTATTCAAATACAGAGACTGAAAAATAATTATATGTGGAAGTTATACCATTGCAAAAACAACAAATCTAATGATGGCATGCTGACATAAGACTTTTGCATACTATACATACTGTATATAGACCATTTTGCAAATTTAAACAACACTGGTTTTCCAATGGTGGTCGGTGACTTATTTTTTTGAGGGCGCATGATGTGAAGCTTGTCACAATATGCATTAAGCCCATAATGTGTGTGGCTCCTCATTTCAAAATATGTGTTTGGTGCGTCATGTAAACTTATGTGCATAACATGTCATGATGTAAACTTATGATTTTTAATATGCATGTCTCTTTTATCATAAACCCTTTCGATGTGTGTGCAGCAGACATGTATTTTGACATGATGCAACGAACACATATTTTGACATGATGAGCAACACGACACACTGAACACATATTTTGAATTCAAGCCCCTCAGAAGAGAAGTCACTGGCCGTAACTGCTGGTTTCATTTTATTACTTTGCAGTACACAAACCTTATGCAACCAACAAACCAAATACAACCAACAGAACCTTTCAATCAGAATAAAAAAAAAACACATTTTGTGAAATAATATTTTTTTTTTTAAGAAGAAGTACTTTGGGAGAAGTGCTGTTTACTTCTTGCAGAGTGATCCATGAGTAAATTGAGCTTACTGGAGGATTTTGATTGTCAAGCGCCCTCTGCTGGATGAAACAAATCATGGCTATAGGACAGTAATTTCTGTATACACCTTAAAACCAGGATACTAATCCCTGTCTAATTAAACGTTTTGGTGAAGATTGTTGTAGGGAGAACATGTGTGGATTGTTATATACACTATTGTAGATCAATAAATTAGTCGACAAGGAAAGCTGCAGCTAGTGAAAGATTTATTAGTGTTGTTACAGACAGTAGTATGGAGCCCATTTCATGACATGGTAAAACTTTTTTTTTTTTATCGTGGCCACGAATTAGCAATTCGTTCCCACAAATTATTAAATCGTGGCCACGTTTTAGTAATTCGTTCCCTCATTTAAGCTAAATCGTGCCCACGTTTTAATAATTCGTTCCCTCGTTTAAGCTAAATCGTGCCCACGTTTTATTAACTCGTTCCCTCGATTAAGTTAAATTGTGGCCACGTTTTAGTAATTCGTTCCCTCATTTAAGCTAAATCGTGCCCACGTTTTAATAATTCGTTCCCTCGTTTAAGCTAAACCGTGCCCACGTTTTATTAACTCGTTCCCTCGATTAAGTTAAATCGTGGCCACGTTTTATTAATTAGTGCCCAAAATCTCATTTAAACCATCGGGACATTAACACGATGCTAACACATCTATTAAAAGATCAAATTCACTATAGACATTATTAATGACGCATACTAAATGCAGTTTTATAAATTCCTGCCAAGAATTTCATTAAAATCATCGGAATAGTGACGCTTATCGCAGCTCAATGCATTATTAATACATTGCTATTAAGGATAAAATTCATACACCTTATGTCTCGTGTATATACAATTTTATTAACTTCTTTCCAGAATTTCATAACAAACATTGGGACATAACGTGAGCTAACGCATTGATACAGTGCTATATAAGGATCAAATTCATACATCTTGGGTCTTAAACCGTTTTATTCCCGGAATTCGAGAGCCTGAGCATCCACAGCCCGTCATGATGAGGGACAGACAGACCTAACTTCACACCAGCAAGAGGTCCTGGTAAGTGCGAGTAGCAGGCAGGGGCGCCGCTAGCAATTTTGGGCCCTATGAAAAAATAGGGGGTCGGGCCCCCACCATACCCATTTCGCACCAAACATACAATCCAACCTACTGTAGCTATTCAAAATCTTTGGCTGTAATTTAATAATACAGAACTATTTATTCTGCTATTGTTTTGACCACAGTTATCAGTATTTATAGATACCTAAAATGTCTGCAGCTAAGATAACTTATAGTGCAATGTAAATTTAATTGAAAAATACAGTACATTTAATCAAATATTCAGAGAAAATGCAACATTCTTAAAGATTAAAGATAAATGTGACCATGCCTGTGAAAACCCAGCTGAAGTATTTCTTTGTAATTTACTGTTTTCCACATAAAATCATCCTATATAATGTAAAGAACATTTTGTGAAAATATAAACTTGATATCTTTAATATTGGCTGAGTAATGTCATGTCAGCGATTGAAATCATAGTGAAATTAATGCTTGAAATAAAACTGTGATGCTTTTTATCTCACAATAAGATTTGAGACTTTTCTGATTTTCACAGGCAGTCTCAGTGACATACTGTACCCTTGAGCTGTTACACACACGACAGAGGGGACAAACTAAGTGTGTAATGAGATCGTAACAAGGCATGGTGAGCTTGAACCTGCTTACATCACGAGGCATTTTTTGGACCCAACATCCAATACAAAAATTCAAATGCAGTAGCCACCGTTTAACCTGAAGAGGGCAGCACTCAGACGTTTTTACACCAGTATTGAAACACTTTATATCCAAATGTCAAAAAACTTACTAAAATCAATGAACAGCACTAATAAAACCCCATTCTTACAGATCATTAACTAAAAAAAGTTGGTTTATGGTTTATTACTCTTTAAGAAAACAGCTATACTGTAATTAAATGATTCTTCAGACTGTTTTTTAATCAACGTGGCTCTAAAATTAAATGAATGACAACTATAGCAGATTACGACATAGATTTCCATTGATTTCTTAAACCTGTTGCAAGTTGAGAAGCTTTAATATACATAACTGGACTAGTTTAGCCTTAGTTGCATTTCAGTTTTATCCCAACCAACTCGATTCACGACTGCATAAAAATACTTCCTTGGCATATTGCGTTACAAAACTAGTGTGTAACTGATCGCATTTCTAGTTTATGTTAATTAGCTTATACGGGCTACGTTAATTAAACAGCTTATAAGGGCTGACTTCGCGTTAGAATCATAACACAAAACAGGGAACGTAAATCACCTTGTGTTTTTTTAAACTGAGGTGAACAGAGCGAAGACTTATTACAGTGGAAAGAAAACTTCATTGTATTGATCCAGCGTCACATTGTGTAAACTGCATTTATAGTAAGGAAGTGCACAAATGCAGATATCAAAGCAAATAGCAGTAAATACACACACCTTGCTCTCTTGTGAAGTTCACTCCGCACTGTGAGACCGTGGAGACGGCGCTAAAACGCAGAGTAAAGACGGGGCGGAGCTAAGAGGGCTCAGCTTCAGTGTGCATTCACACCAGCCGCGGAAGAGGCGGCAAGCGCGGATGATTTACATGTTAAGTCAATGCAAACACGCGATTATGGCCGTTTCACTTGGTACGCGGTAAGCGGCAAAATCGCCGCGCGGCTTCAGCTTTTCTCTTGTATTGGAAGCGTTTTGTGCAGCATTTAGTGCAAATATGTTTATCTTCAAAGGCGCATGTCATGAAGTACCATGTCAGGAGAAGGAATAGGATTTTGGGTGCACGAGCAAGGCGTGTGGACCAACTCCGCTTCACCTCTGTAACCGCCCCCGTTTTGCCGCTTTCCGCAAGTCTCCTATTGAAAAAGAACTAAACACTCGCGGTTGCCGCGTACCTTTTGAATCGGCGATTAGGCATCCTGCGGCGCGGTACACGCGGTAGCCTCGGCGCGGATGCAGCGGAACGAGGCGTTTATAGTTGACGCGCTCGCTGTTGCACTATTTTTTGAACCACCAGGGGGCGACGCGAGCAATAAAGTCAAAAACAAACACAAAGAAGAGGATAGAAGAAGTCGTCCGCTGGAACAACCCTGGTGCTTTTAACATTAGAGTTTGATATATATACAGTGGCGGTTCTACACGGAGGCCAAGGGTGGCCCGTGCCTCTGTAGACATGTCCCTGGCCACCCCTGTGGCCACCCCGTGCTGACCAAATAAAAAAAGTATACATTTATTTTGATTTTACACGCGAGCGCCAAAAGAGGAACTAATGCGACGCAACGTTCTACACGGGCGAATTAGAGCGGCGCACCCCAACACTGTAGCTGGCTGCAGGTGCTGCTCAGCGAGTGTCTCAATTTGTTCCCAACCTCCCGATGTTGAGAGTGTGTATGCAGGTTTGGGCACTGGTAAGGACTCTAGCTCACTTCAAATTGGGACACTGTTCACTTGTTCTCCTGTGACGTGGCTGCTTAAGCGCGGTGATCATTTACAGCTGTTACTCGTCAACAATCGGCAAAACCCACATCTCGCTAACTTTTTAAAGTTTACACATTGTAAAAACTGCTGTAATTGTGCTCTTACATATACGTGCATACAATTGGAGGAATATAATTAAATGTTACCTATAAAAATGTTTACAATTAAAAATAAATATTATTTTAAATACTGATTAGATTGTGGTCCCTAACTGTCTAGCAATGTGTGTTTATATGTAAACTAAAACCAACGTTTGTCTTTATAAAAGTTTGCATTTCATAAAGTTTATTGAGTAGGCTCGCATGCTTTTCGGTTGGGGTGCTTTAGAAAAGAGCCCAGCTCCCCTTTTGCACCTGCACTCACTCTTTTGTTAAATAAATATTTATATGATTGTAAAGTAAAATAAAGTTTACGGGGCAGTTTCCCGGAAAGGGATTAGACTAGTCCTAGACTAAAATAAATGTAAGAGCTGTCCAAACGGAAAACAACTTGCAATGCCATATCTTAAAACCCTGCTGAAAAAAAACAGCATCAAACCAGCATGGACCAGCATGCGAATTATGCTGGTCTATGCTGGTTTGATGCTGGTTTAGCTGGCTGTTTTTTCAGCAGGGAATACACCAGTGCCCTTTGTTTTGCTTCAAAATGCACACAAGTAATGTTTTTAGTAAGGCATGTTTGTTAAAACTAGTTATATTTCCTAATTAAACTAAGGCATAGTCCTGTCTTAAACTAATTCCTGTAACCACCCCTAAAATCTTTAAATATAATTTCTTTCCATTTTTTTATGTGCCCCTCTGGTAAAACACTGGCCCCTCCTTGGCCCCCCTAGTGAAATTTGTCTAGAACCGCCACTGATTGTTAGTATCCTCAAAATTCAACACTTCAAGACCCCCATCACTCCTTTTGTTTGCTAAAACATATTTCTTTAATTTGTGCGATTTATTGCTCCAAATAAAATCAAGAAAAACCTTATCTATATTTTTGGAGGTGTGATTATCTACAGCCAAAGACAGGGAAGGGTACACAAATCTTGATAACCCTTCTGTTTTGGATAAGAAGACTCTGCCTAAAATTGATAAATCTCTTTGGAGCCAATTATTAAAAATAGCGCTGCGACGCTACGATAGCATTTAGCTTAGCCCCATTCATTCAATGGTACCATTTAGAGATAAAGTTAGAAGTGACCAAACACATCAACGTTTTTCCTATTTAAGACGAGTAGTTATACGAGCAAGTTTGGTGGTACAAAATAAAACATAGCGCTTTTCTAAGCGGATTTAAAAGAGGAACTATATTGTATGGCGTTATAGCACTTTTGGGAGTACTTCGACTCGCCTGAAAAGTCCGCTCCCCTTCTCACTCTCATAATGGGAGAGGGAGGGTGTTACTGCACCGAGTCAAAGTACTCCCAAAAGTGCTATTCCGCCATACAATATAGTTCCTCTTTTAAATCCGCTTAGAAAAGCGCTATGTTTTATTTTGTACCACCAAACTTGCTCGTATAACTACTCGTCTTAAATAGGAAAAACGTTGATGTGTTTGGTCACTTCTAACTTTATCTCTAAATGGTACCATTGAATGAATGGGGCTAAGCTAAATGCTATCGAAGTGTCGCAGCGCGCACCAGCGCTTACGTGCACACACACAGATGACAGAGGGATGATTCAACAGTTCTTAGTTAAGGTAATAACATATTTTAATATTGAAAATGAGTAGACTATTCCTTTAACATTAGAGTTTGATATATATATAAATATGAGAACATGAATAAAACAACAATCTTTTAAAAATGTCTTTATTAAACATTATCATTTCATTAACGTTTTTAACTAAACAAACAGTACAGATATCTTAAGGTTTGTATTTTATTCCTCGTTTAGTGGTTCATTCAATACAAATATAAGCCAAACATTCTGAATCATGTAAAAGAATTCGTATTTTAAACTGCAAAGTTTCCATACTTTACTTCCAGAGTGTCAGATAAATATATACATTGCTTTGCTTGGATTGATCAAAGAGATACGTCACAGGCTTGCCTGCTCGGACAGAATCGCCTCGAGTTCGGTCATTTTCGGATGCGGAGCCGCGCGGAAAAAAAATGCCGTGCACAGCGCCACGCGAAATGGGGTCTCGCGCACCCAACGCGCGCGACCGCCCACTCCACGTTGATGTCATTTTTGCCGCGCGCACCAACGCGCCCGTGCGGACGCGTCGAGTATAAAGCCTTGTTTAGGGTCGCGCTTTGGTCCGCAACGCAAGCCTCCGCGGATCGCGCGCGCGTCTCACCAAACGGAGGGGGTTGCGTGTGCGGTACAGTCCTTGGCTGGGGCCCTCAAAAGTGCATGGGCCTTAGAATCGTCCTAACTCCCCCCCTCTTACGCCCCTAGTAGCAGGAGACATTATAATATAATTCACGATCTGAAAAATAAATAAAACTTGCGTGAAAATTTACTTTGCGTTACTACTGTTAGAGAGTGAGACGTGATGTGTGTGTGTGTGTGTGTGTGTGCGTGTGTGTGCCTGCGCGCGTGTGTGAAAGAGAGAGAGGCGCGGGCGCAATTGAACAGTGGAAACATAAAAACAATACATACTCCGTCATTTTGTTCATACAGGACATCATTAAAATTCCAAAGTGTTTGGTTACATTTGTGTACAGTTGCAATAAAACAAAACATTGTGCTTTTGACAACTTTTGACAAGTTTTGTGGGGACATTAGACGTAATGCATTTTATACCATACAAACTGTATATTCTATTCCCCTTACCTACCCCAGTCCCTAACCCCAACCATCACAGATACCCTTTTCCTAATTCACATTTTCAAGAAACATCATTCTGTTTTATTTATAAGCTTATAAAATTTACTGGTTTTCCTATCTTTGTGGTCCCCACAACGTGATAATTACCAGGTACACACACACACACACGGACACGCACACATAGTTTAAACGCAAAAAATATTTAATTAAGTTTAACCAAAAAAATCCTAGCTTGCACTTTCTATCTGTCTTCCATCAGAGTGCAGTTTTTTCTTGTCTTTCATATTTGTGTTTAGTATTGTGGAATTGGCAAATACCTGGTGGTTGTTTGTAAAAGCTTTACAGACAAAATTAATAGGGCCCCACCATTTTCATTATTTCACAGTCTTAATATAAATCAAAGTGTAATATGACATTGAAAAAATATTAAAAAACCTCGTCTGATTGTGGCATAGTATCAGGACATCCTAGTGTCTGTTGCGCACGGCTAGGGGTGAATGACCGGATGATGGGCCTATTTGGGAAAAAGTCCAGGCTGTTTTTTAGCCCCAGTCCGTCCCTGGGTATAAGGTTTAACCTTAAGTCAAAATTAAAGTTTAAATGTAACAAATAACGTCTCGGTTACGTATGTAACCCTCGTTCCCTGAAGGAGGGAACGGAGACGTCACGTCGTGACCGACGAATTGGGAACTCGCTTAGAGAGACCAATCTGCTTCGAATACTACTAAAACGCCAATGAACTTGGCATTGAGATATTTGCATAATGCTGGCGCCGCCCCGCCAGGTGCGTATATAAGCAGCAGGTGCAAATAGGGAAATTAGCTTCTTTTTCGCTGAGAAAGCCGGAAAGTGTGACCGGCCGTAACAGCAGGTGGCAGCACCTGTGGCGACGGGACGTGACGTCTCCGTTCCCTCCTTCAGGGAACGAGGGTTACATACGTAACCGAGACGTTCCCTTTCAGTCGGTCACTACGACGTCACGTCGTGACCGACGAATTGGGAATCCCTATCAAAACGCCACTAGGGGCTGACCTCTTCCAGTGACTGCGTAAAAGCCCTCCGGTTCCACTTAAGGAGGAGGAGGTAGGTTTTAAGGCAGAAGGCCGGGCACTAGATGTTCCTTTAACCCCACAGAAGTGCCAGCGACTGGGAAGCGCCCTACCTGAGCGGGATAGGAACGCTGCGGAAGCCACCACCCGTCTTAAGGGCTAATGGTGGGCGAAAGTCAACCGTAGTTGAGGAATAAAGACAGCCGTGGCTGTGTAAGCAAAGCAGTGCTCTGCTAAGGGAAACGTGGGCTGGTAGGATTAACCCCACGGAAAAATACTCACAAAGGAACCCGGTGGGACACAATGTGGAGCCCGAGCCAGACACGTAGGTTCGCGAGGATACAGCTAGTGAAAGGCTGACAGCCAATGCTCCGCAACAAAGGCTGCCAAGGCAGCGGAGGAAGAACAATTCAAACCATTACGCATTTTTGTTCTGAAGGCCTTCCATACTGACACAATTTATGAAGCATCAGTTGGAGGCTGCAAGCCGACCTGTGAGACTGTTCTCCGTGCTCCCCCTGGTGAGGAAAGAACACGAGAGGATACAGGCTCAATACGAACACTGTAAAATCTAATGAACGTATTAGGTGTCGCCCAACCAGCAGCTCTGCAGATGTCTGTTAGCGAGGAACCACGAGCTAGAGCCCAAGATGAGGCAACACTCCGTGTGGAGTGCGCTCTCAAATTAAAGGGGCAAGGAATACCCTGAAGATTATAAGCCAGGGCGATAGTATCAACTATCCAATGAGACATCCTCTGCTTAGTGACAGCTTTCCCTTTCTGCTGGCCACCATAACAAACAAAGAGCTGGTCTGAGGTCCTGAGGCTTTGCGTGCGATCCACGTAGAGTCGCAGTGCGCGTACGGGGCACAACAAAGCCATGGTTGGGTCTGCGTCCTCCGGGGGCAGCGCTTGCAAGCTCACCACCTGGTCTCTGAAAGGAGTGGTGGGAACTTTGGGCACGTAGCCTGGTCTGGGCCTCAATGTTACGCTCGAGGCAGCAGGACCAAACTGAAGGCACGAGTCGTCAACAGAGAATGCATGTAAATCCCCTACTCTCTTCACTGAGGCCAATGCTAGCAGGGTCAGAGCTTTCATTGATAAAAGCTTCAGACTCACAGACTGCAAAGGCTCGAACGGGGGGGCCTGAAGGGCTTTCAGCACCATGGACAGGTCCCAGGGAGGAATAGAAGGAGGGCGCGAGGGGTTTAGCCTACGAGCGCCTCTTAAAAATCTAATAACCAAATCATGCTGGCCAACTGATCTGCCGTTAATAAGTGAGTGATGAGCAGAAATAGCAGCGATATCAACTTTAATGGTGGAGGGTGACAGCCTACCGTCTAACCTATGTTGAAGATATAAAAGCACGATGTTAATAGGGCATTCTCTGGGGTCCTCGCGTTGCGAAGAGCACCAGGTGACGAAAAGGTTCCATTTAAACGCGTAAGCCCGTCGCGTAGACGGAGCTCGTGCCGCGTTGATTGTGTTAGATACCGCTTGCGGTAAATCACTTAAACCTTGCGCGCGCTCAACGACCACACGTGGAGATCCCACAGGTCGGGGCGCGGGTGCCATAATGTGCCCCCTCCTTGAGAAAGAAGGTCCTTCCTCAGGGGAATCCGCCAGGGAGGGGCTGTCGCGAGGAGCATTAACTCTGGAAACCAATTCTTGCTCGTCCAATATGGGGCGATCAGTAAAAGGCTCTCCTCGTCCTGCCTGACTTTGCACAGTGTCTGTGCGATTAAGCTCACTGGGGGGAATGCGTATTTGCGCATCCCCCGAGGCCAGCTGTGTGCCAATGCGTCCACGCCGAGGCTGCCCTCGGTTAGTGAATAAAATAGGCGACAGTGGGTATCGTCCGGCGACGCAAACAGGTCTATCTGCGCACGACCGAACTTCCTCCAAATTAGCTGGACCGTCTGGGGGTGGAGTCGCCATTCGCCGGGGCGCGCAGCTCGAGAAAGCGCGTCCGCTGCTGTATTGAGCGAGCCCGGAATGTGAATGGCACGAAGGGACCTCAGATGCTTCTGACTCCAAAGGAGGAGATGACGAGCGAGATGCGACAGGTGACGGGAGCGCAAACCGCCTTGACGGTTGATATACGCAACGGTCGCAGTGTTGTCGGTGCGTACTAGTACATCCTTCCCTCGCAGCTCCATAGCGAAGCGTACAAGTCCCAGATATACTGCCCACAACTCTCGGCAATTGATATGCCAGTGCAACTGGGGTGCTGTCCACACCCCTGAAGCCGTAAGCTCGTCGTACGTGGCACCCCAGCCCGTGTCGGACGCATCTGTATGTACAACAGCATGCCGAGCGATCTGTCTCATGGACACACCTGACCTGAGAAACGCGGGGTCCGACCACGGGGGGAATGTTAGGCGACACGCAGGTGTAATGGTTACACGATGGATGCCGGCGCGCCACGCTCTCCTCGGGACTCGATCGTGAAGCCAACGCTGAAGCGGTCTCATATGGAGCAGCCCGAGCGGTGTCACGGCCGCTGCTGCTGCCATATGCCCCAGGAGCTTTTGAAATTGTTTCAGCGGGACCGCATTCTTCCCTCGGAATGAACCGAGGCAAGTCAGAATTGACTGGACGCGCTCTTCTGTCAAACGCGCCGATAAATCGATCGAGTCCAGTTCCATCCCGAGAAAAGAGATCCTCTGCGTGGGGCAGAGTTTGCTCTTTTCCCAGTTGACCCGAAGACCCAAACGGGCGAGATGCCGAAGCGTTAAATCTCTGTGTTCGCAAAGCGTCCGTCGAGAATGCGCTATTATAAGCCAATCGTCGAGGTAAGCTAATATGCGAACGCCGCTCTCTCGGAGGGGTTTTAACGCCGCCTCTATTACTTTCGTGAACACACGGGGAGAGAGGGATAGCCCGAACGGTAAAACTTTGTACTGGTATGCCCGTCCCTCGAATGCAAACCGGAGAAACGGTCTGTGACGAGGGAGAATGGACACATGAAAGTACGCGTCTTTCAGGTCTATAGCCGCAAACCAATCTTGGGGGCGAATTGAATTGAATATTTGCTTCGGTGTTATCATCCTGAAAGACCTCCTCTGCAGAGATTTGTTCAGAACGCGCAAATCCAAGATCGGTCGTAACCCCCCGCCTTTTTTGGGTACTATAAAATACGGGCTGTAGAAACCCGTTCTCATCTCGGTTGGAGGGACCGGCTCGATCGCGTCCTTCGCCAGCAGGACTTCGACCTCTGCACGCAGTACATGTGCATCGGACGCTTTCACCGTGGTGAAACGAATGCCCGAGAATTTGGGTGTGTGCCGGATGAATTGTATTTCGTAACCGAGGCGGACAGTGCGTAAAACCCAACGAGACGGGCTGGGAAGCTGAAGCCAAGCCCCCAGGGACCGTACGAGGGGAATTAACGGCACTACCGGGGTACCCGCGGGGGGGCGGCGGAGCGGGACAGGTGGTACTGCCGGTACGTCTGCTGGGACAGCATAAGTATCTACAGTATGTGTGTGTGTGACACTGACCTGAGCCCGCTGAGGGTGACGGTCGTCTGGTCTCCTCAGCGGAGAGCACAGACTCCGAAGAGGGTGCTGGTGGTCCCGTCTCCTCAGCGGAGAGCTGGAACTCCTCAGAACACCCGCTGGCGATAGAGGAGAGGGAGGAAGAGCATGTGAATGCCCGCTCACATCTCTCTCGATCCTCTGAAGACCTGGAGAAGGAATAGGAATGCACTCTTTTTGTGGTTTTGTGGGTGCCGGCTGAGAAGCCGGCGGAACAGAAACAAAACGAAACCAAGGATTCTCCATCCGGCCCTCTACCGGTGGAGGGAGCGATGCCATCACCGTCTCCCGTAGAGTGATCCCATCCAATTCCAGGTCGCCCGTCTCAGGGCCGCTTCGATTTCCGTTTACCACGGGAAGCGGGTGGGGCGGGCGGGGCGGGCTGCCGACGGCTGTTCCCCCTCCGTGGCCTGGAAGATGTTCTAGTGGGGGGGGTGGAGGCAGCCGCCGCAGGGCGCCCTCGGCGAGGAGCAGACGGGGCCGCCGGCGCTGGAGGGCGAGATGCAGGTCGCTTGCGCCGGGGCATGATCTGAGCGATCGCCTCCGTCTGCTTCTGGGCGGCGGAGAACTGCTGGGCAAAAGACTCCACCGACTCACCGAAGAGACCAGCCTGGGACACGGGAGCGTCTAAGAACTTGTTCTTCTCCGCATCCGACATATCCGCCAGACATAGCCATAAGTGGCGTTCCTGGACCACCATCGTGGACATGGCACGACCAATCGCCTGCGCTGTCACCTTCGTAGCGCGAAGAGCCAGATCAGTGGCAGCCCGGAGCTCCGAAAGGACAGGCGAGTCGTGTCCTCCCTCGTGCAGATCCCTCAAGGCTTTGGCTTGGTGAACCTGCAGCAACGCCATTGCGTGCAGGGCTGAGGCCGCCTCTCCACATGCCTGGTGGGCAGCGCCCGTTAAACCGGAGGACTGTCTGCAGGCACGAGAGGGGAGGGTTGGGCGGTCCTTCCAAGAGGGAGCGTGGGCCGGACACAGTTGCATCGCGACCGCACGCTCCACGGGAGGGATCCCCGTGTAACCCTTAGCGGCTCCGCTGGTGAGGGAGGTGAGGGGGGAGGGCTGAAACGGCCGTAATCTCATGGAAAACGGCGACTTCCAGGTTCTAGTCAGCTCCTCGTGCACCTCGGGGAAGAAAGGCACCGGTGGAGAGGGTTGTGAAACCCGGGCAGCTCCAAAGAACCAATCATCCAGGCGGGACGGTTCGGGCTGAGGGGGGGGAACCCACTCTAACCCTACGGTCTCCGCCGCTCGAGCGAGCACGGCCACCATCTCTGGATCGAACTCCGGCGTCCCAACCCGACCAGAGGGAGGAAGGGCGTCGGGGTCCACGTCAGGGGGAGGAGGCCCACCCTCGGATGCTGCGGCGTCGGTGGACCCGGAGGGCGGCACGATGGATTCTAGAGACATCGTAGAACACGACGCTGAAGTCTCCATCGGCACATCAACCGGCTGTGGATGAGGAGGCTGAGAGCCTGAGGACGAATCCCCCGCTCGGCTCAGCACAGTGATGCGCAGGTCGTCCTTTGAGAGCTTCACAGCCGCGCCGTGGCGGCGTTCAGCACTCGCATGACGAGGGTTGCGTTTTTCCCGGAGGAAAGACAACCGTCTGCGCAAATCCACAAGGGACATGTTCTCGCAGTGAGAACACTTACCCCCAGCGAACGCTGCCTCTGCGTGCTCGATGCCCAAACACGAAAGACAACGCTCGTGACCGTCCTTCGGACCCATGTATTTGCCGCACCCAAGATCGCACGGACGAAAAGCCATCCTGAAAAGGACGCTGATGTCCGGATATACGAGAGAGTGGCTGCCTTTAACAAGGCACAAAGCTCTCTCGTATCACTCTTTTAGGGAAATTCACTCAGATGCTTAGTTGATGAGCGCACAGGAAGGCAACGCACACACAAAACTCAAAACAACAAACAGGTGTAGAGCAGTGGAATTAAGCGAAGCGTCTGCTGTGGTACTGCTAGTCCAACCAACTTCAGCAATCGAATCCCACCAGAGTAAAGTAGCTTCTCAGTAGCAGATACTGCCGGCTTTCGAAGCGATAAAAAGCTAATTTCCCTATTTGCACCTGCTGCTTATATACGCACCTGGCGGGGCGGCGCCAGCATTATGCAAATATCTCAATGCCAAGTTCATTGGCGTTTTAGTAGTATTCGAAGCAGATTGGTCTCTCTAAGCGAGTTCCCAATTCGTCGGTCACGACGTGACGTCGTAGTGACCGACTGAAAGGGAACCATGATTATTTTTAAACAAGATTTAAAGTTTGTGCCACAGAATTATTAAATAAGATTTTATTCAAACCAAATTTAAGCCCAATAGTTGTTGTTGGTGCAACACACCCTGAAAGCATGAGTCACATAAGTGAGTGAGAGTTGCCAACCAGCAATGCGGCATGCTTTGAAAGTGAAAGTGAAAGTAAAAGCGAAAGTCTTGCAATCGGTCAGTTCATTTTGGTTAAACTTTACCCAACACAATGCAGAACTCATAATGCACATTATTATGCATAACGAAGAAAAAATATTATTACTTTTTTTTTTTTTAAATAACATTAATAATAAACAAAAAGTGAATACTTTCAAATAATTTAATAGGCTTTGTTACGTACATTACTTACATTACTACAAGATAGCACTGTGTTGAAATGCTTATTTTTCATCACTGCATCTGCAATTGATTATATTACTTTTGGTAATGCAATATTTTATTGTCATTAAACGTTTAGTATATATTTCTGGCTATTCATTTAGGCAAATAAGTGAATACATTTTTATTCAAGTATATACTAAAGCAAATTAAAAAAATCTTACCAATGCTTTTCTTTGGTCCACGTTATGTAATGTTGAATTTTTATTTCCCTGCTTCTCCCTGTATTTATTAGTAGACGGACTTGGAGTAGGTTTGGCTCCTAAGACCCAATCGGGTTACATCCTCTGACATGATGCATGGATTCAGCATCGACCCATAGGTATTGAAGATAAATGAAAAGTGGCATTAAAGAAAAAGAAAGACTTTCTGGGAAATCAAAGCAGAGATGATCTCATCTTAAGTGAACCAATTGCAGGGTAAATTTATTAACACAATGTTTTACTAGATTACTAGACTTTTGTTTAGCCTACATGTTATGTTTACAATTTCATTGTGAGATTTATATTAAATATGAAAAAAATGAATTATTTGTTTGTAAATGAACAAATAAATAAATTACCTGTAGAATACATCATTTTTTGAGTACTATAAACCCAAAAGAAAAGTAATAAGGAAAAGGTGACACAACAAACCCAGCCAACATTGCAAGGTGGGCCCCAAGGTGGGCCCCATATGGACCAGTATTGGTTTTAATGGGTTTCTATTTAAAAGTTAGGTGTGCTGTTTATAGAAAAAATAATCAACACCCATGGAACATTTCTCAGCCAATCAGAATAAAGCATTCAACAGCCCCGTGGTATAATGCCTTTTATTTAAAAATTGTTGTGCTGATCAGATTCTATCTGTGATATTATCTGATCTTTGTATAAAAGTGACAATTAACCAAAAGTCATTATTTCAAGTAGGGATGCCGCAATAGCACTTTTTATGGATTGAGTATGAGTACCGCTATTTTTTCCCTGGTACTCGCCAATACTGATGCTGATGCCTGTTGTATTGTTTTTTTGTTGTTGTTGTTATTTTGTTTTTTAATGTGGCAATTTTCTAAGAACAACACAATGAGACTAATGAACATATCAGCATCTTTATTTTTAACAACTTCAACTCAATATGAAAAAAATCATTCTTATGTGCTTATCATCACAAAATTTCCAAGCCCAAATTTCACAGTGTCCAATAACCTCCAAAGGGCAAAACCAAGGATGTAATGAATGTAATTTTTACCTGCCTGGCTGTCACAATGTTGTCAAAGTGCTAAAGAAATCACAGACAACAAGACAATCAAATTTGTCATAAAGTGCCAAAGAAATCACAGAATTTCACAGAAACACCCTGCTTCTCACCTACTCTTAGACTCACCTTTATCAGGTGGTCGGTTAGGTTGGCTTTAGGAATATAAGGGCCAATTGGTTTAAACATGATACATGGATCAAACATTGACTGAATCCGCAGGTATTCTCCCTTTCTAACAGATTAATTGCGAATGGGCTGGGCATTGCAGATAAGATAAAAGTTGCAGTAAAGGAAAAGAGAGACTTTCCGAGAAATCACACAAGAGTAAGCAAACAGCTTAGCCTACATTAATTATTTATAAAACAACTGAATTATTTGTTTGTAAATGCACAAATAATTAAATTTGCTTACTGTAGTTCTCAAGCTGCAAAGTATGTCATTCTGTGAGTATGAACCTATAAAGAAGGTAGTTTGGGAAAGGTGACACAACTAAAAAATTGCAGTCAATTCGAAACCAAAACTCAAACCCCCCCTTTAAACAACCAGCAATACAAAAAGTTACTCATTGAAGCCTCCATTTATAAAACTTCCAACGCCAGGATCTCATTCACAGTTCAGCAGTTCAGATTGGTGAGAATCCGGAATCCGGGAGAGAAAGAAAGCACGTTTTCGCTTGCAACTTTTGCTTATACAAAGCAAACTGAACCTTTGACATTCTTTAAGGATACCTTCTTACAGACCAGGTGTGTTTAATTGTGTCTTTTGGGCGTTTTTTTTTTCTTCAGATTTTACACAGGAACTTACATTTTGTCTTCAGTTACAGCTAAAATTCAGAGGCTTCAGCTTCACAAACAAAATTTAAACTCTCCAAAGACATCGACTGCATCTCAATGAGGAAATCAATTGTCAGATTATTTACTGTCACTGTAAAACAATTAGCATCATGTAAAATTTATAAGTCTGGAATTCCAACTGTAAATAAATAAGATTATAAAACGGGCAGTTCTGGTTCTTCATTCTGATTGGTTGAAACGCGTTCTAAGCCGTGAAAAAATACACCGGTAACCTCAAGGTTCAGACCACATTACATAAGTATCACTGCGCCACTGTTGCTGTGTACTGATTTATGAAAATAAACAACATGTGTCTTTAATCATATTTTTAATTTGTTTGCAATTGCACAATTAATGGCGATATCCAGATAACTGTCAATTAATATTGTTGAGTCATCTCGTCGATAAAGAGAAAACGTTGTCTGAGGAGTTTATAACTCAAGTTCATACGTCCGCTATTATCCACTGGGTGGCAATCTTACCCAACTTAAACACTGACGCATTCACTCAACACTGAAAACACAGCGTGTAAGTTTTGATGGCTTTGAATCTGATCTCTTACATAAGTTCTTCACAAAAATTGAATTACCGTAAAACTTCAAATAATAGCCGAGTCCCAAATAGACGCCTGTCTCTTTTAGACGCCTGGTGTGACGACAGGTTTGGGTAAATAAACGCCTGTCTCAAATAAAGGCCTGGTCTGTTTTTTAGTTTCGGTTGTATTTAATCTTCTAAAACCCGTCAGATAGTCTGTTTAAGACAGTTCTATGGTGCAGATTGAACACGCTAAAGTTTTTTTTTGCTTACCGGTAGATGTCACGTGACAGACGCAGTCGTTCCGTTACTCATCACTATGACAACACAACAAGCTTCGTCGCCAGGATTGAGGTGATGATGACAGTAGCAAAGTGGCAATCGGGAGAGTCGGGACTTTTCCCGGTGGGCCGGTAGTGTTCTAAGGCCGCTGATAATAGCCGGGCTTTCAGTCTTTTGTCATGCATGCACTCCCGCCACACATTGTATTTCTCACGCGGAAACACTATTTATCATATTTAATATGCTGCAGCGCCCAAAATGTTTTTGGCCGCACTGCTCTCTCTCTCTCTATCAAGCCTGTCTTCCCTAGAGTTCTAGTCGAGCGAGCCAATACAAAAAAAGAGAAAGGGGCTACACAATAGCCAATCAGAAAATAGCACTGTTGTATCTGGGTAAGATTTCACGCAACAACCAATAAAAAAACATATCCTTGTTTGCTTTATTTATACTGCCAATAATTTAAGACTGTTGTTATTACATGAACTAATTTGTTAAACACATTCAAATAAAACGTAATATGTGGTAACCTCCTGCTGTCATGCTGGAACAATTAAATTAAAAGCCTGTCTCTTATAGACGCCTGTCTCTTTTAGACGCCTGGTGTGATGATAGGTTTGGGAAAATAAAAGCCCGGGCTATTATTTGAAGTTTTACGGTATATCCGCTTTTAGCTAAAAAAAATTGAGAGGTGATAAGAGAATAAAGGTAGGATGAACGTTTTTTTGTTTGTTTTTGTTTGAAAGCGGATGGTCTGTTCTTTCATTTGATATTTTATGTTTATTTAAAGAAGATAATTTTTCTGCAAGGAATTAAACTAAAACTGGGTGGCAACTTAAAAAAAAAATGCTGACGGGGAAAGAGTTCAGCATGCTTCCAAGCATATTTGATCATCACTTCAACAGTTGCACAATATAAATGTTAATGTATAAATTGGATGAATGGTGATTTATAAAATAAACATCACAGTCTTAAATCATATTTTCATTGTGTCTTTACTGCATCTGTGTTGGTTGGGAACTGCGCTCTGTTTCAGTCACACTTGATTCTGAGGAACTACTTTGTTTGGCGGAAGAGTAATATTTGTACTAATATAATTACAACTTATTTGTGTTTTATTTTATAAAATCCTTCTAACGTTATGCATATGAAGTTACCGTTTTATAAACGCAATAATCCCCCTCGAAGCAGTGGGGATGGTTGTCGTGCCTAACAACGCCCCTTAGCTGTTATAAAATGCACTGGTAACCCACTGCTTCCCAAGTATATATCGCTGCAGCCCGGAGACTGCAGGTGGGAGGAGCTTATGCCGCAAGTAGGAGGAGTTTAGGCTTCAAATGGGGTGGTGTTGAATCCTCTGGAAGTTTGTACAGCAGGCTAAAGCTCCACCCACTTGCTGTAACCCACCCATTTACAGCTGGCTCCGACCTCCGTTTATGCCCGTTTCCTGCTTCTTGGGGTTTATTGCTTTATTATACCACAGGGGTGTTGATATTCTGATTGGCTGAGAAATGTTCCTTGAGTGTTGATTATTTTTCTGTAAACCGCACACCTAACCTTTAAAAAGTCTTAAAAATCGGCACCAAAGCGTGGCAACGATGGTATAAGAGGAATAACTGACTCCGGTCCATTGAATTATTTGAAAATAATGCACACCTGTGATGTAAAGGCACTCCTCTTTGCGTCGTGCCACATTACCACCTTGGTTGTACACAACAGCCCGTCGTCTATTATTTTTTACTTAACATATTTTCAGCTTTTAATTTGTTTTTTGTTTTGGACCCTTAAATGAACATAGAAACGAACTGACTGAAACTGGATTATGTTTTGTATTTGATTATCAAACCTGGGTCTGATGGCTCTGACGCCAATCTAACAATCTCAGTCGACTTGATCTGATTTGTTAGTTTTGGTAACTTTACTGTTGCTTTAATTTTCTTCTATGTAAATTTCAAATACACAAAGGCAGAGCAATGCAGTCTCAGTCTAACTAGTATGTTTAATGGTGAAATAAAATCTCTTAATCTGTATGAAAATAACTGAATGTCAATGTTTTAAAAATATTTAACATTCTTCAGACTGTCATAATACAAAAAATAGCTTCTACTGTAATAATTAAATGTTGCTTTCTTACACTCCTTGTATTGCTATTGTCCCCAGTGTTGATGTGTGATATATAAATACTGTAGACTCTACTGTTGCACTTTACTGTGAATATGATTCGATTTGGTTGTGTTGTTGGCATCTGCTGGAATGCTTTATATGTGTCATCTTCTTTATTTCTCTTTTGCACAGAGTCATGATGTCAGCACCAGTATGTTTGATTGAAAGTGATAAAAATGGAAAGTTTAATGTGAATAAAGAGGCCAAAGACATTCTGGATGGGATCAATGAGCCGGTGGTGGTGGTGTCTGTAGTTGGACTCTACCGTACTGGGAAGTCTTACCTTATGAACCGCCTTGCAGGACAACAGTCAGGTGAGACAACTATTGCAGATACTTTCTGTATGATAATAAGAAAGAGAAATATGAGAAAATATGAGAATTTAAAAAATAAATTAACATTTCTCAGGCTTTGCTCTTGGCAATACCATTGAGTCGAAGACCAAAGGTATCTGGATGTGGTGCGTCCCTCACCCATCTAAACCAGGACAGACTCTGGTGCTGCTGGACACAGAGGGACTGGGTGATGTAGACAAGGTGCACTGAAAAAAAATATTATAAGTCATAGCTTATAATAGTAGGTTGAATTGACTTGCCTAAACAAGTAGTCTTAACTACTGCTTTTTTAAAAGTGTGAGAACATCTCTGATTGTTCTGTGAGGCTATTGAAAGACATCTATTACAACAATCTAAAAACTTTGTTAATTTTTTAAATCTTGAGATGTGTAAATAAGGCCACCAAAGATAATAAAATATACACAAGAGACACAAGAGATGTTTGTTTCAGGGAGACTCTAAGAATGACGGCTGGATCTTCTGTCTGGCGGTTTTGCTCAGCAGCACCCTGGTGTACAACAGCAGAGGAACCATTGATAATGATGCAGTGCAAAAGCTCCAGTATCCTTTATCATCTTACATACATGACCCTCTTCCTCTTATACACACAGTACATACACACACACACTTACAAAATGCTGTTATTCCTCAATGTGCTTTAGCTATATTACTGAACTCGCGGAGCAAATCAAGATCAAATCCCCATCATCTCCATCAGATGATGTGGCAGGGGAAGATGATTATAAGTTTGTGTGCTTTTTCCCATCATTTGTCTGGTCTGTGAGGGATTTCACCTTGGAATTAGAAGTTGCTGGAAAGCCAGTGACAGAGGATCAGTACCTCGACTTTGCCCTGAATTTAAAACATGGTATGTCTGGCAGTATCTTCTTTTCACCCACAAAATGCTGCTGTGCTTTGAGGCAAATCCAATAGACTCCTATCAGCAGGGATGGATGTTAGTCTGAAATGCTTTATCACACACATCATGCACCAGTCCTGTTTGTGCTATAGATGACCAATTCAGTTTAATGCAATTGATTTATTAAGGGTTGTCTTCTGAACAATTTTTTTAGGTAGAAGCAAAACCATCAGTGACTACAATCGGCCTCGTGAATGTATCCAGAGTTATTTCCCTTCCCGGAAGTGTTTCGTTTTCCAATTTCCAGCCTCAGGGGAAAACATGAAGCGTTTAGAGAGCCTTAAAGAGCAGGACCTTGAACCAGCTTTCCTGAAGGCCACAGGCCATTTCTGTGACTATATCTTTGCAGAGAGTGCTGTGAAAACACTCATGGGAGGTCACCAAATTACTGGGAAAAGTATGTGTTTTATTAAATTACATCTATATTGAGTATGTCCACAATAACAGCATCACTGAAAGATGTTAGTGTTTAAACTTGTGTATACAAAAGAGATATCCCGCACACTAATAACTTGCAAAATATTTATTGCGACGTTTCGATCGAAACGTCGCAATAAATATTTTGCAAGTTATTAGTGTGCGGGATATCTCTTTTGTATACATGTTTGCTGGACTACTATTGTCTCTTTATCCTACGCACCTAACCGGAACTCACAGGTGTGCGACATTGGTCTTTCAGTGTTTAAACTTGTAAAAACATGTTATGATTAAAAAATTGTTGTTTAAACTTTTAGCAGTATGCAGTCTAACAAATCAAATTTACCGGACTAATCAAGTAATCACATTTTCTGAATGAATAAAAAAATTTATGTTTCTTGAACTTATTGATCTTTGTCTTAATGGCTGAAAAAATACAATGTGGCATGAAGTCTATTTTTAACGATTTTTTTGTATGTGTGATTTTAGTGTTTGGTAATCTGGCTCAGATTTATGTAGACACAATCAACAGTGGTAATGTAGCCTGTCTGGACAATGCAGTGGTTGCTCTTGCAAATCAAGAGAACCAGGCGGCTGTTGAAGAAGCTTTAAAAGTTTATAAGAGTGGCATGGAAGAGGTAAGACACACATTCTGATTATATACACCTGTTCACCCTTTAACTCACTATGCTGCCCTGTTTTTCTAATGTAGTAATATTTTACAATAATTTAAACCTACTGTACCAACTATGACCCTTTCTGGTCTGTAGCATATTTTGCAAGTGCAAATGAGGAAATTAATATACAGACGTTCTCATGCAACTACAGAAATAGCTTTAAGCGTTGAAAGAGAAAATCTACAAATCTACAAAATCAAAAAATGACTGTTTACATGATGTGCACACATCAAGCATGTTCTTTCTGATTTATTGCATTTTACACAAATGGTTTTGGTGTCATGTTTTGTGGGACACAACTGGCATCACCTGCATTCATACAGTGACAAAATATCTGGAAGAAAAAGATAACTTAAGTAGCATTTCATATAAATTTTAAATAGAAAATATAGCTAACTTTTTCCATCCCTGTCTGTAAGAAGCATTTTACATTTATTTATTGCAGGATAGTAATTTAGTTATTTAGTGCTCTAACACATCCTGAAGTTTGACTTCTCAGAGTTTTTCAAAAAAGTAAATTGAGTTTAAATGTGAAGAGATTCTGTCGGGACAAAAGTAACACTTGCTAATACTGTTTTTGTATACAGTATGTTAAAAATTTGTATTATTCTAATTTGATTTAATTTCATTTTCATAGTTTTCAAACTCTTGAAAAATGTTTTATTCTCAACAATTTAAGTTTGTACTGTTTGTTGCTTTTGAAGCATTTGATAAAACTAAAATTTTAAATAAAAATGTAATTTCATTATTTTTTACAAAGATAAATGACAAAAAAGTTTGCAGTAACATATTAATGAGGTCATAGTCATGTATATTTAATAAAAACATGCGTAACACAAAAATCTATCTTGTGTTACAAACAAAACAAGTAACAATTCACTACTCATGTTTAAAGTGAAATTATACTAAAATCGTTTGAGCTTTGTTCAAAATTCCACCTGGTATTGATAGATCACACTTGTGGGTTATTGACCACAGCAAAAATATATCTCTGTCTAAAACATTATCTTTTAAAATTAAGTTTTTCTGAAAAATTGTACTTTCGCCCCTGCTCTCCCCTGCAGCATGTAAAGTCTAATTGTTTTCTAGGTGAAGAAGAAGTTTCCAGTAAATGTGACGGATGTTACCCAAGAGCATCAAAGCGTCAGCAGTCTGGCCACATCTGAGTTCATGAAACGTTCCTTTAAAGATGACAATCAAGAGTACCTTAAGAAGTTGGAGGTGAGTTCTGGATATAAAACTCACACAGTATTAATAAGGTAACAATGCAGCTATTATGCGGCAATGCATTCAAAAGCATGCAAAGGTTTTTTTTCTATGTGCACAACAGTACATTCACTAATACACATCTGTATATTTTCATATACTGTACTGTAATGTATAAATTATTGTAAGCTCACATTGCATTTAGAAGATGCTTACAAGATATACTTACATGAGATTTTGTGTTCTCTTAGGATCAGTCTCATGACCTTTGCACTGCCAACCCAATGCTCTACCAATTTAGCTACAGAAACAGTTTAAGCTGCAGCACTGTAAACAAACTTTTGTTAAAATATATAATAAATAAGATGAGGTTCATTGGTTGGTAACACTTTACAATAACAGTACATGAATAATCATGTACTAATACATAAATTAATAATCAGTTTAATATGAACTAATGATGAGTTAATCTATTTACTAATCAATAACTAACCGTAACTATGTTATGAGTCATATGAATTCATGCATGAATTACACCCACCTTAACTACACATTAATACATGTGTGTAGTTAATGCATTAATTAACACTTTGCGTACCCCATATCAAACAAGCTCTCTAGAAGAACGAAAATAACTTTTGTTAATGCAAAATGTTTAGGTTTGTAATGCAAAACTGTTTATACATTTGCTCCTGCAGCTGAGCTAAAAACATTGAAAAACATTGAATGGCACTGGATTTCTTGCAACATTTACAGTTAACCTTAATCATTAAGGTTCTTATTGGTTCAGATGAAATAAAAGACAAAGCGATCATAGTCAATCAGTTTAATAAACACTTTATTCAGGCTGGATTTATATTTAATCAAAACATAAATACATCTGTCCCATGTCCTGCCATGTCAGCATCTGAGAACGTAAATAGGGAATTGTTTAATTTTAAACCGATTTCAGTTTCAGAAGTTCATAAAGCCCTCAGAGATATTGATCATAAAAAGTCAGCAGGTACAGATAATTTGGACCCCTTTCTGTTAAAAGTGGCAGCCGATATTATTGCTGAGCCCATAGCGCATATTTTTAATTTGAGTCTACTTTCTAATTCCATTCCTAAAAGTTGGAAAGCAGCCTATGTTCTCCCTTTACATAAAGGTGGAGACCCATCAGAATTGAATAATTATCGTCCAATATCAAAACTCTCTGTTTTGTCAAAGATCTTGGAATCATTTGTGAATGTACAGTTAAAACAGTATTTGACTGACAAAAACATTTTAAATAATTTTCAATCAGGGTTCAGAAGTGGCCATAGCATTATCACTGCTGCTACATTAGTGACAAATGATATTATTGGGGCCTTAGACAAGAAGCAACATTCTGCTGCATTATTTGTTGATCTTTCTAAGGCATTTGATTCGGTTGATCATGAATTATTATTGACTAAACTACGTTCAGTTGGTTTAAGTGAGAAGGCTGTTGCATGGTTTCAGAATTATTTTGTAGATCGTACTCAATGTGTTTATGCTGAGGGTTATAAATCCGATTTTCTTGAGAAAACTTAAGGTGTTCCTCAAGGATCAATTTTAGGACCCATTCTGTTTTCAATTTTTATAAATGATTTGGATAGAGATGTTCAAGCCAAATTACATTTATATGCTGATGATACAGTGGTTTACACCCAGGCTTCTACCATCTCAGCAGCAGTGCAGGAACTTTAGACTGCATTTCAGGCATTGCAATATACACTATTGAGTCTTAAATTGGTTTTAAATACACAAAAAACAAAGTTTATGGTGTTCTCAAAAGCTCGAATACAGCTAACTGACAATTGTGGTCTTTTGTCATTAGATGGAAAATCAATTGAGAGAGTGTCTTCATACAAATATTTGGGGATATGGATAGATGATAAGCTTTCCTTTAATGAACACATTACTGCTTTAGTTAAGAAACTTAAAGTCAAGCTCGGCTTCTATTACAGAAACAAATCTTGCTTTACTTTTAGTGCTAAGAAGAAACTTGTGGAAGCTACTTTTCTGCCAGTAATTGACTATGGAGATATATTGTATATGCATGCTGCATTTTCCATCTTGCGTCATGTTGATTCAGCTTACCATGCATCTCTACGATTCATAACAAATACAAAGTCTCTTTCCCATCACTGCATTCTTTATGATTTAGTTGGTTGGACTTCACTTAAACTTCGTTGACAACAGCACTGGTATGTCTTTATTTATAAAGCTATACTTGGCAAATTTCCACTGTACCTTTGTAACCTTCTCTCTGTCTGCTCTGGTACCTACCAGCTACGCTCTTCAAAGTGGTTACTTTTTAATGTGCCACGAGTTGCAACGGAATTGGGAAGAACTGCTTTTTCTTATCTAGCACCTTGGGGGTGGAATAATCTGCAAAAAGAGCTAAAGTTAGAAACCCTTATGTCCATAAATGAATTTAAAACTACTATAAAGAGTACTGTGATGGAGACATGTTCTTGTTTCTCTTAATAATCTGATTGTGTTTTATATATTTATATATTTGAATATTTTGTATTTTTATTGTGTGAAAATGTAATTTGGTGTTTATGTATGCATTTGTTGTGATTTGACTGCAACCTTGGCCAGGTCTCTCTTGTAAAAGAGATTTTGAATCTCAATGGGACCTCCTGGTTAAATAAAGGTAAATAAAATAAAATAAATGTGCAATTATGGATTAATAATTAAAATTAGTTCCACTGCTGCCATTAAGAGTGACAGACGCTATTCTTTCTAAATTTAAATCAGTGTTAGCCTACAGACGATGGTTATTGTGTGAACTTGCTCGTCTTATTATCAAAATGCACATACAATATCTGTCTTGTTCTTCTTTTAAGCCATTATTACCCCTTCCAAATGTCTGACCAATTTTCACATTTGCTCCTCTCCTTTAAAACCACCAAAAATTAGGATTTTGATGAGCTGAATTTGTATAGAATGTGTAATTGATAACTTTTTAACAGTGTACCCCTCCAAGAAAAGTCATTGTGTAGAAATATTGCCTATTAGTACACATGCACATCGATGCAAACAATGACTATGAAGTTTAAATAAAGACTGACATAGAGGCTATGCTGTAGGTCTGACGCTATAACTATAAACCACCCTAAGCTGACTACTAGTATGTGGTGAGTGTTTGTGTTTTGTGACTATTTATATGTGTTTGCATGTTTATAGGAAAACATAGGTCAATACTATTTAAACCTGTTGGGTGAGAATGAGACGGCGTCAGACAAGAAGTGCAAAGAGCTGTTAAAGGATCTGTTCTTTGAAATGAGTGAACGACTGAAGAATGGAGAATACAGTCAGTGTGGAGGATATGCAGCTTACTGTAGAGACAGAGACGCCATCATTGAACAATACCACAGTGAACCAAACAAAGGAGTTAGGGTGAGGACATTCACTCTAAATGTGTATGTGTGGAGTTTACTGTACATCTCTGTGTGCTCTATGTGATTTGTAAACTATTTATGTGCAGGCTGAAGCTGCGCTGAATGAGTTCATGAATGAGAGAGGACCTGAAGCAAACAACATCCTTCAAACTGATGAAAAGCTGACTGAAAAAGAGAAAGAAGTTCAGGGTAAATCTTCATTTATATCAATGAATGTAGTTAACAATATAATAATATATATTATTTTATTTTGGAACATACAATATGAAATATTGTAATAGAGGAATTGTCTCTGTCCAATATACATGACTAATTACTTGTAATTTTTTATTTTCTTTATTTTTTGACCAGAGGAGAGAGAGAAGAAAACTCTGATGGAACAGAAGTGTAAAGAGGAAGAGGAGAAACGTATTGAGAGTGAGCTAAAGATGGAGGCAGAAAAAAAGCGTCAGGAGGACATAATTAAGCAGTTGGAGGAGAAGTTCAAGAAGGAGATGGAGCAACGACGGAAGGAGATGGAGAAAGCTGTGGAGAGCAAACTGAAGGAGTATGAAGAGCTGATGAAGAAAGGCTTTAAAGACAAAGCTGAACTCCTTGATCAAGAGATGAAGAAGTTACAAGAAGGGGAAGGTAGTTTTGGAGGAGTTGTAGGGAAATTTCTTGGTAATGTTGTAGACATAGTTCCCAATCTTCTCACTGGCAAGGGCTTTCAATGGCGTTAAATTGATGTTAATACCTTATTACAATATACTCCACACTGCTCCACTACAATTGCAATTATTTACTTGAAAAAATTCACATGGATTGGGAAATCATTGGAATTTTACATTCAGGCCTACTGTAGATGCCCTTTTATGTCCTTAATACGGTCTGAGCATATGGCGATGCTAATGCTCCGACATGTGGTGCAAATACGCATTCGGTGATCCAAGTTCTCTTCCCACATCCAGGCCCTTTGCTGATCCCGCTCCTTTCTCTCCAGCTTGGACTTTCTTGTCCTTACCAAAAATTAATGTATTTTTGGTAAGGAGCAAAAAAAATATTTTAAAAGCATTTATTTCAAAGCGTTTAATGGCCTCTGCTTTTTTCTGTTCATCTTTTAAGACCTTTAAAGAATTGTGATTATCATTGTCATTGCTGTCAATGTTTTATCTGTATTGCAATAAATGTGGAAAAATATGTGTCTCATAAATCAGTGTGGACATTATAGTTCTGGACAGCTGCAAGACAGATCTAGTTTGTAAACAGACTTCTAGAAAGGACACCAACCAAATGTGATGGGACATAGTCAACATCCGTTTACACATAACACTTGTAACCCTATAGTAAGACACAATGGCGCTATTAATAAATGAAACAGTACGTCCTGTGCCCTCAGCTGCTTGAATGTTGAATTCTTGCTGAATTTTCTCCTTTAATATACAAGCAGAAATTATAAGTGACGCGGTGCCTCCAATTAAGAGATCTGTACACACAAGAATTTGTAATACACTACATCTCTTAATAAAATCAATAAAGTTGGACTAAGTGTCTCTGTGTAGACTTATTTCCTTAAATAATTTCTACAACAAGGTAATTAGAAAAGATGAAACACCGGTTTATTTGTTTACATTCTCAAATGTCCACAAATTAAATGGTTATCAAACAAAACAAAACAAAACAAAACAAAACAAAACAAAACAAAACAAAGAAAAGTACTCTCTAATACTTCCCTTTTTTTAAACTTTCAATATAACACGACCACAAGCTCTGCCCACATGCAAATCTTGTTCAAATACCGTGACGATTCTCTATTGGGAAAAAAACTGACCGAGAATTCGATTCAGTTCGAAGGAGCCGAGTAGGTAAATGACTCAATAGAACAATCTAGAAATGTAAACAATGCCCTTGTCACGGCCAGGGGCGTACCCGAATAACTAAAGGTCACGCCCCTCTCAACTCTTCCACCTCGAGGAGTTTCCCAAGACCACCCCAATGACCAGACAGACGAGTAACTACAGTTAAAATAAACTTTATTAAATATTTAAAAGGAAAGGGGGAAGGGGGAATTTAAAACTAATGAGTCTTCTTCTCGCCTCCAGGGCCACTTGGGACAAAGACTGGGGACAGGGGCTCTTTTGGGGCTCTGGTCCGAGAATCCGTGGCGCGCTCCGCTTCTTCCTGGAGGCAGAATCAAATAAAAGTTATGCAGTGGTACGTTGTTCTAGGTCGCTACTCTTCTCACCCTTCTTTCTCTTTCTTTCCCTCAGGTCTTAGTTGCGTGGCTCTTTAGATCAACCCGGGGTTCTTCGCTCACAGAGGGTCTTCGAAAAATGGTAAGCAATCACTATAAGCACAGATTGTTTTCACTCCACGGAATATGTCACTCACAGTACTGGAGACCTTCGTTCCCACCGAGCCTTCGTTGGAACACAGGTAAGTTTTTGCTATAAGCACAGGTTAACTTCACTTCACAGAGTATGTTACTCACAGTACTGAGGGTCTTCGTTCACACAGAGCCTTCGTTGGAACACAGGTAAGTATTTGCTATAAGCACAGGTTAATTTCACTTCACAGGATATATTACTCACAGCACTGGGGACCTTCGTTCACACCGAACCTTCGTTAGAACACAGGTAAGCGTTTGCTATAAGCACCGGTTAATTTCACTTCACAGGATATATTACTCACAGCACTGGGGATCTTCGTTCACACAGAGCCTTCATTAGCACACAGGTAAGCGTTTGCTATAAGCACAGGTTAATTTCACTTTACAGGATATATTACTCACAGCACTGGGGATCTTCGTTCACACAGAGCCTTCGTCGGAACACAGGTAAGTATTTGCTATAAGCACAGGTTAATTTCACTTCACAGGATATATTACTCACAGCACTGGGGATCTTCGTTCACACAGAGCCTTCGTTAGAACACAGGTAAGCGTTTGCTATAAGCACAGGTTAATTTCACTTCACATGATATATTACTCACAGCACTGGGGATCTTCGTTCACACAGAGCCTTCATTAGCACACAGGTAAGCGTTTGCTATAAGCACAGGTTAATTTCACTTTACAGGATATATTACTCACAGCACTGGGGATCTTCGTTCACACGGAGCCTTCGTTAGAACACAGGTAAGCGTTTGCTATAACCACAGGTTAATTTCACTTCACAGGATATATTACTCACAGCACTGGGGACCTTCGTTCACACAGAGCCTTCGTTAGAACACAGGTAAGCGTTTGCTATAAGCACAGGTTAATTTCACTTCACAGGATATATTACTCACAGCACTGGGGATCTTCGTTCACTCGCAGACAGTGGACTTTCGCTACAGCGTCAGTGCACCGTGATCCTTCGCCCATCCACTCAAGCTGTCCGGGCGTTGTAGGGACTAGTGGGCTCAGTGGCACGGAGCCGAACGCTTCCCGAACTCCCCCTCCTACTTCCACGGCCGGGGTCATGAGTTGGGGCGAACTTTCGTCGGGGCCCCGCACACCACGAGCTTCTGTTGGAAAGGTCAGTACACACACAGCTATGACCCTCAATCCGCACGGTACACTTCCTACGATACTCACTGGGTTTCACCACTGTCTGCTCTTTGGAGGAGCGACGCTCTCGTTGACACACCCGGGGCACAGGGCTTAATTTTCTCACTCTCCGTAGGACCCAGGCCACAACAGATGTCGTCGTCTTGCGACTCGTCCGAGGCTAGGGCAGTTTGGGCGCTACAAGCACAGCATACACACAGCAAGTAAAACGTAAACACCATCAATCAGTGAAACTCACCCACAGCACTCTTATACAACTTCACGTGGTTTTTTTAGATCGCCCTCGCCACCTGGCTACGACTCCCTCGAGAGGATAGTTGGGCGATAGATAGACCACCGATGAGAGTGAGATTTGTGTTATTCACAGGCCCGGCGCGTTGTTTATCACTCCTCTGGCTCACCTGCGCTTCCCTTTTCCACAGGGCCACTGCTCGATTGGAGAACGGTGCTTCCTACCAATTGCTACGTCCGTGCTTCCGGTCACCCCGCGGCTCGCCCACGCTCCCCTCTCCAGTGGGGCCAGGGACCTCAAACACAAGGCAAACACACACCCAGCAACTCCTCTTCCAAGTAATATACAGATAAGTATTACAGCTGTGACTCACTCTTCGTTGTCAATGATTTCTAATATCTGCACTGTTGAATGCTCTGTGTCCGCTCTCTCACGAATGAAGTCTCCCAGTATTCCTTCGCTAGCTGACTGTGCCTTTCTCTCTTCCCCAGGGGAACGATCAAGCCAGCATAGTCCGTCTGCAAAGCAGCAACACAGCGTATACAAAGTACACCACAAGCACCCCGTTTGATGTCTTCAAAGGTCTTTATATTCTCTACCTCTTCTCCTCATCAGCCTATCAGCAACCGCTGTGTAAATTATCCCCACCTGGGCGAAATCAGGCTTGATTTCGTCTTCGGGGAAACCCCGGAATTCCGGTGTTCAGAAAAAAGCGTCCGGGCGGAACCATCGTCTTCCACGCTTTTGGTTCCGCCCTTACAAACCGTCACCTGTGACACCCTTTTACATGTAACTCTAACTCCGCTTTCAAACGGATTTAAACTCTGCAATGAAACAAAATGTAAACCTAAAATTACAAATGTCTGAAACACACAGGTTAATAAAACATTACCCAGATTAATTTACATTTTCCAGTTCGACATTCAAATGTCTCTATACCAAGCGCTTGGATTTACGTTGGGGCCCTTTACGTTGGTGCACATTGAAATACGCTGAAAACCCGAGTGTATATAAATCACTTGAAGTTAGTACTCACAACCTCCACGCAATATGGCCGGAAAAATCCTCCGATACAGACCCAGGGTGCTCAACACTGCCAGGCCGCGAGTCCTCGCGGTTACGCACGGGCGAATCCACCAACACGACGAGCTTGCAGATCACACGAAAATGAAGGACGGCTGATAAACCTTGATGGTGGAGACGTTGCCAGACTCTTTCCTGGAAATATTTTTAAGGAATATTGCACATGGATGCTTCGGCTGCCGATGGGTCGGGTGTTTTCCCATCAGGTGATGTCCGTGTCGTTATCAGCGTGTGCAGAACTGTTACCACAACATGGCGCCCGCTGACCTCTGCGCCGACTTCGTAAACAGTCCCAAACCACAAAACTACAAGAAAACTGTCATACTATAAACCGAACGGAGAAGTAAGAACAGTTCTGGATATATGTTTACTCCTAATAGTTGTTATTAGTCATCGACCAACCGATCTCTGTCTCCGTCTATCTGAAGAGCTCCTTTTTTCCCCCCCGCTCTATATTAAAAAAAAAAAAAACTTTATTTTTCCCTTGAAAACATCCCACTTTCACTCTGATTGGTCATTTTCCAAGTCCATCAAATTACACATAACAGCTCATTGGATACAATATATATAACAAATATGATTCATTACCACTTACAGTAAGGCAGAAATAAACATATAAACATAACACAAATAAACAAATTGTATTTTAATCTACAGTAGGTTACATCTTCCCCCCACCAAATATTCAGCATGCCCCCATGTCTGAACTGACAGTGACTCAAATCAATAACAAAAACATTACGTTTTATACATTTTTTCTTTGCAATCTGTAAACATTTTCAGAGAAGGCACAGCAGTCTTTACACACACACAATGCTTTTTGATTACACCACAATACATGTGTGCTAGGTATATGAGGTTCAGTGTTACAGTTGTGAGAAACAACACTTCGTTCTCTAATGGGTTTTCCCAACTCAGGATAGGTGAACCTCTCAGGAATTTTTCTTTGTCTGACAGACCTTCTTACCTGAGTATTATCATGCACATCAGACAGTTCAACAACAGGTGCCAATGGGACACTATCCTCAGGCGTGTTAACCTCTTCACCATGTTGGTCAGATACCTCTTCACAAACCCCACAATCATTGTCACTCATTTCTTGTTCTATAGGCTCAACTTGGTTATAAAACAATTTGTGTTATTCACAGGCCCGGCGTGTTGTTTATCACTCCTCTGGCTCACCTGCGCTTCCCTTTTCCACAGG
This sequence comes from Misgurnus mizolepis, assembly GCA_025389145.1. Classification (NCBI taxonomy): domain Eukaryota; kingdom Metazoa; phylum Chordata; class Actinopteri; order Cypriniformes; family Cobitidae; genus Misgurnus; species Misgurnus mizolepis. The sequence goes on along the minus strand of JAIFKI010000002.1, from coordinate 27,381,393 downwards.
GCCACTGCTCGATTGGAGAACGGTGCTTCCTACCAATTGCTACGTCCGTGCTTCCGGTCACCCCGCGGCTCGCCCACGCTCCCCTCTCCAGTGGGGCCAGGGACCTCAAACACAAGGCAAACACACACCCAGCAACTCCTCTTCCAAGTAATATACAGATAAGTATTACAGCTGTGACTCACTCTTCGTTGTCAATGATTTCTAATATCTGCACTGTTGAATGCTCTGTGTCCGCTCTCTCACAAATGAAGTCTCCCAGTATTCCTTCGCTAGCTGACTGTGCCTTTCTCTCTTCCCCAGGGGAACGATCAAGCCAGCATAGTCCGTCTGCAAAGCAGCAACACAGCGTATACAAAGTACACCACAAGCACCCCGTTTGATGTCTTCAAAGGTCTTTATATTCTCTACCTCTTCTCCTCATCAGCCTATCAGCAACCGCTGTGTAAATTATCCCCACCTGGGCGAAATCAGGCTTGATTTCGTCTTCGGGGAAACCCCGGAATTCCGGTGTTCAGAATAAAGCGTCCGGGCGGAACCATCGTCTTCCACGCTTTTGGTTCCGCCCTTACAAACCGTCACTCATTTCTTGTTCTATAGGCTCAACTTGGTTTTCTAGTACTGGCTCTACCCTCTGGTTTATTTGCCTGGAATCTTGGCACTCAACATCCAGAAGAGTAGAACCAGACCTTACAAAAGGACCATAGCCATACTCTGATTCTGAGTCAGATGATGACACTTCACTCACAGATGATGGCTCATCACACCCAGTACGCCTTCTCTTGGTCTTGCTCACCTTTGAAGAACCCAAGGTTTCACTCTCAACATTTACAGCTGCCCCCGGTTTCAGTGCTAAAAGACAGTTTCTGTGCAAAACCTTTTTAGGTCCATTTCCACTTTCGGGTAACAGCTCATAAACAGGCAGATTGGGCAACTGACGCTTTACCATATATGGCATTGAGTGCCACCGGTCTGCAAGCTTGTGCTTACCCTTTAACCCCAGATTCTGTATAAGGACCCTGTCTCCTGGACTCAAACTCTGACCACGCACCTTCTTATCATATCTAGTCTTGTTTGCCTCATTTGCACGACCAGATGCAGCAGTTGCCAATTCATAAGCAGAGTTCAGTTGTTGCCTCATTCTTTCTACATATTTCCCACAGGAAACTGGCAAACCATCATCAGACTGTACCCCAAAACAAACATCCACAGGCAACTTAGGCTCCCTCCCGAACATAAGGAAATACGGGGAATACCCAGTGGTCTCATTTTGGGTACAATTATAGGCATGAACCAAATGGGCTATGTGCTGACTCCACCTGGACTTCTGGTGCAGACTCAAAGTGCCAAGCATATTCAGAAGGGTTCTGTTAAACCTTTCCGGTTGCGGATCTCCCTGAGGATGGTAGGGAGAGGTGCGGGATTTCTTCACCCCCAACAAAGTCAGCATCTCTTTGACCAAACGGCTCTCAAAGTCCCTGCCTTGATCAGAATGTATCCGATTTGGCAGACCATAATGAACAAAGTACCTCTCCCACAAGCACCTAGCTACTGTCAAAGCCTCCTGGTCTTTGCAAGGGAAAGCCTGAGCATACCGAGTAAAATGATCAGTTACTACCAACACATTTCCCACATTCTGAATGTCTGGCTCAATGGACAAAAAATCGATACACACTAAGTCCAAGGGACCAGAGCTATGCATGTGTGACAAAGGCGCACTTCTCTGAGATAAAGTTTTTCTCAAGATGCACCGGTTACACTTTTTACAGTAATCTTCAACTTCTGACTTCATCCGGGGCCAAAAAAACCTGTCCCTCACTAATGCATAGGTCTTCTCAAAACCCAGATGCCCATTATCATCATGAAGGGATTTTAAGACAATAGGCCGAAACTCAGTTGGGAGCAATCTTTGTCGTCTCTCACGTCTGTCCGAGGCAATGACTACTCTGTACAAACAACCCTCATCAACTGACAATCTGTCCCATTCTTTCTTAAGGAGTTTCACATCAGGGTGATTTGACTCCACACTGGCTGCAGGGCGCTTCTGCTTTATTGCAGACCATATCAGCCCAAGGCACGGATCTGTTTTCTGTGCTGCACTTAAATCAATGGCTTGTAAGTCTGGTAATAAGCCAGGTGCCAAAAACGCAGAGTTGCAAAACACATTCCCCTCACTCAAGGCAGAACCTATTCTTGCTGGATCCTCTGACTCCACAACCCTACATAGGGTGCTAACCCCAGCCGCCGAGATCTCATGCCAGCTTTCCTCAGCTTCAGGGCTGACACAGGGCCGTCTCGACAAAGCATCAGCATCAATGTTTTTCCTCCCCTGCCGATACTTTAGGCTAAACTGGTAAGTGGAAAGTGCTGCCAACCACCTGTGACCTGTTGCATCTAACTTAGCTGAAGTTAGAATGTAGGTAAGTGGGTTGTTATCTGTTCTGACCTCAAAGACAACCCCATAAAGGTATTCATGTAACCTGTCAACTATTGCCCACTTTAAGGCCAGGAACTCTAGTTTATGTGCTGGGTAATTCTTTTCAGAACCAGACAGGCTTCTGCTAATAAATGCCACAGGTCTCAAACCCTCAGGGTGTTGCTGGTAGAGCACACCACCCAACCCATCCAAACTGGCATCAACATGCAAAACGTAAGGGAGTCGAGGATCAGCAAAAGCCAATACCGGCGCCTGGGTCAAGCGACATTTAAGTTCCTGAAAAGCCAGCTCACAACTATCGTCCCATCGAGAGCCAAAAGGGTCGGATGACTTTGCTGTAAAGGCCTGCTCTTTGATGTTCTTTCCTTTCCGTTTCTGTGAGGAACAACCCGTAAGCAACTGATTTAGAGGTCTACATAGACTAGAATACCCTTTGACAAATCTGCGGTAATAGCCGCAAAACCCTAAAAAGGATCTTAACTGTGTAACTGTCTGGGGTCTTGGCCAGCCGACAACAGCTTCTATCTTAGAGGGATCAGTTGCTATGCCATCTTGTGACACTATGTGCCCTACATAAGTCACTGACGTCCTGCAAAACTGGCACTTATCCAATGACAACTTCAAGTCCTCCTCTCTCAGACGGTCGAGGACCTTAAGCAAACGTTGATTATGCTCATCAAGGGTTTTACCGAACACAATCAGGTCATCTAGATAAACCAACACTTCCAGAAAGTTCATGTCACTGAGTGTCTTTTCCATAACTCTCTGGAAGGTGGCAGGAGCCCCACTAATCCCCTGAGGCATGGACTCAAACTGATAAAACCCAAGGGGGCATATAAATGCGGTCTTTTCTTTATCAGCTTCAGCCATGGGAATCTGATAATACCCACTTCTCAGGTCTAAAACACTAAACCACTTGCTCCCTGATAGGCTGTGTAGGGCGTCTTCAATACGAGGGACAGTGTATTGATCTGGTATCGTACGTTTATTCAAAGTTCGATAGTCAACACACATACGGATCTTTCCCGACTTCTTACGCACCACCACAATAGGAGAAGCATAAGGGCTTCGTGATTCAGAAATGATACCACATTTTTGCAACTCAATTAGATGATTTCTTACATCTTGCAAATCTCCCAGAGGTAAACGCCTAGAACGCTCGCGAAAAAGTGTGGAATCAGTGAGGCGTATTTCATGCTTAGTACTTTTAGAACGCCCAACGTCCCATTCATGACAGGAAAATACGTCACGTCGCTCAAGCAATTTCTCACACAACTGCTGCTTAGCATTCTCAGGCAACGGAGAATTCCCAAAGTCAAATGATTCAGGTGTAATAGTATCGGGCAAAGGAGCTTCTACTTCAGTGGGTTGTTGCAGAATGTCCACGGGAAAAATATGAGCAAGTTTAGCGCCCCGTTTCAGATGCACATCTTTGGACGAAACATTGCGTACAGTGACAGTCAAACAGTGATTTGATAACACAGAGATGGGCGCCACTTCAGGTCTCACTAGCAAATCATCTGAAACACTGGAATTATCTGGCTGGTCAATCAGCAAGTGCATGTCTGTAGGTTTTACCAAGAACTTAGCCTTACCCTGAATCTGACAGGACTCTCCAGGCCTCAAAGCAATTGGTTTACGATGAGTGAACCAAACCGTACCTCTCCTGTCACTATCATTACATGAGCTCTGCACCTTTTCAAGGTTTTCATAAACTTCCCTAACTACAGGATGTATAGATAGAGTATATAAAAACCTGTCACCTAATTTCTGTCGGCACGTTTCAAACAAACCTCTCACAAGATTAGTATTTGTGCCCACCAAAATGCCTACTTTAGTCTCCTGCTGAGGATCCGGACAAACCAGTGCGAGAGTCTCAACAGTTTGAGGTATGCCTACCACATTTTCAGTGAACTCCAAACTAAGGGGCAGATAACCATCATAAGGGTACTGATGTGAGCTCAAACCCCATATTTCAAGGTTTTCCAGAGGCTGTATTGGCAAATGTCTTAAATATGCATCATAGAAACTTCGATACAGGATGGTGACCTGAGACCCACTATCAAGTAAGGCTTTAGCATACACCCCTTCAATCTGAACAGGTACCTCAGATGTTGGTCCAATAAGACCAGACGGGATGTTTGTGGGACTCGAAACTGTTTGGCCAGAGTAGGAATTGGAACATGGTTTAAAAGGAGCCCTGTGTCGTTCCTCCACAGGGCTCCCTAGAAGTTTCCCGACAATCTACTCTGACTAATCAGCTTCTGATTTACTTTTCTCAGGTTCTCGCTACCCTGACACTCTCTCTTTGTGTGGCCGTCTTCACCACATTTATAACAGAATATTCCAGCCCTCAACACAGTAGACTGACTTCTTGTTTTGGGAGCTTCAACGGTTCTAGCATCAGCCACATTACACACGGGTCCAGATACTCTGATAGAGGGTCCAATTTCTGATTTCTCTGACACTGCCTTTAACAGCTTGCTCACCTGTGTGGAAAGTTCACTCACCTCTTTCTTCAAACTGCTCAATTCGGACACAGAAGAAACCTGGGGCACCGCAGCAGCAGTGATGACTGCTTTTCCTCCATCCCTAGCCTTAATCCATTCTTCTTCCTCTCTTACTTCCCGCAGTAACTCTGAAAAACTAGGGGGATCACGCAAAAGGTAAGTCGATCTCAGCCGCAGAGCCACCATATCAGTAGTGCGTGCACCCTTAACAACCTGTTCCATGCGCATACGATTCAAATCCGCAGCTACGATCCCTCCTTTTACCAGCATGCGATGAAGGATCTTGTCTAGTCTATAAAGAAATTCTGAGAGTTTTTCATTTTCTTTTTGGTAAGTACTTTTGAACTTTGCCAGAAGGTCTGAGTTACTTTCAGTAGTGCCATAGGCAGTCTCTAGTGCCCCCAAATAATCAGCAGCGGTGGCAGCTGGACTACTGACCTTAAGAAAACGGACTACATCAGATGCAGGTCCGCGCAAGCTCTCAACTATGCGCTGCCTTTTTACAGAGTCACCACACTGCCACTCGCTGACCATTTGCATTGCCTGCTCAATCCAAGAGTCATACTCTTCCTCACCAGCAGGTACAGGTTTCACTCCTGAAAACACTCTCAGTCTCCGGTACCCCAAGGGGTCACTTGGCACATTAATACATTTCTCGACTAAACGGTCAATAGCATTTACCAAATCAGTACTCACAGTTACGTTAGGGGACTGACCTGGCTCTAGCATAGACTTGACATCCTCTATTGACTTGCATTCTTCCTGCAGCAATGACATGAGTTTAGCTTGAAAAGCAGTCTCCCGAACAGGAGCCTCTACTGTGACCACAGTTCCAATCAGGTGCACTGCCCAGGGTCCCACTATGTCCGGAATCCCTATCTCAGCCGGTGTTACATCTGAATTAACATCATTGCTGGTCTCAACCAACAGAAACAGCTTGGTTCCTGTACTATCTCCCCGTCTACCATGAATTTTGGTACGACCGAATACTTTTACTGTGTTAAGCACATCAGTCAGAGTCTCATCTTTTACATCTATAGGGACATTGCTGAGTATCACACAGTGTGAGGGTTCTATCTGAGCCTCACGAGCCCAGACAACAGCTTGGGCAAGATCCATTTCTGATAAAAATAACCAAAACAAAAATAAAATATATATATATATATATATATATCAGTACCAGATAACCCACTGTATTTAGAAATGTAAAGAGAAAACGATCCCAGCGGTGCCTCCACTTATGTAACCCTATAGTAAGACACAATGGCGCTATTAATAAATGAAACAGTACGTCCTGTGCCCTCAGCTGCTTGAATGTTGAATTCTTGCTGAATTTTCTCCTTTAATATACAAGCAGAAATTATAAGTGACGCGGTGCCTCCAATTAAGAGATCTGTACACACAAGAATTTGTAATACACTACATCTCTTAATAAAATCAATAAAGTTGGACTAAGTGTCTCTGTGTAGACTTATTTCCTTAAATAATTTCTACAACAAGGTAATTAGAAAAGATGAAACACCGGTTTATTTGTTTACATTCTCAAATGTCCACAAATTAAATGGTTATCAAACAAAACAAAACAAAACAAAACAAAACAAAACAAAACAAAGAAAAGTACTCTCTAATACTTCCCTTTTTTTAAACTTTCAATATAACACGACCACAAGCTCTGCCCACATGCAAATCTTGTTCAAATACCGTGACGATTCTCTATTGGGAAAAAAACTGACCGAGAATTCGATTCAGTTCGAAGTAGCCGAGTAGGTAAATGACTCAATAGAACAATCTAGAAATGTAAAAAATGCCCTTTTACATGTAACTCTTAACTCCGCTTTCAAACGGATTTAAACTCTGCAATGAAACAAAATGTAAACCTAAAATTACAAATGTCTGAAACACACAGGTTAATAAAACATTACCCAGATTAATTTACATTTTCCAGTTCGACATTCAAATGTCTCTATACCAAGCGCTTGGATTTACGTTGGGGCCTTTTCCGTTGGTGCACATTGAAATACGCTGAAAACCCGAGTGTATATAAATCACTTGAAGTTAGTACTCACAACCTCCACGCAATATGGCCGTAAAAATCCTCCGATACAGACCCAGGGTGCTCAACACTGCCAGGCCGCGAGTCCTCGCGGTTACGCACGGGCGAATCCACCAACACGACGAGCTTGCAGATCACACGAAAATGAAGGACGGCTGATAAACCTTGATGGTGGAGACGTTGCCAGACTCTTTCCTGGAAATATTTTTAAGGAATATTGCACATGGATGCTTCGGCTGCCGATGGGTCGGGTGTTTTCCCATCAGGTGATGTCCGTGTCGTTATCAGCGTGTGCAGAACTGTTACCACAACATGGCGCCCGCTGACCTCTGCGCCGACTTCGTAAACAGTCCCAAACCACAAAACTACAAGAAAACTGTCATACTATAAACCGAACGGAGAAGTAAGAACAGTTCTGGATATATGTTTACTCCTAATAGTTGTTATTAGTCATCGACCAACCGATCTCTGTCTCCGTCTATCTGAAGAGCTCCTTTTTTCCCCCCCGCTCTATATAAAAAAAAAAAACTTTATTCTTCCCTTGAAAACATCCCACTTTCACTCTGATTGGTCATTTTCCAAGTCCATCAAATTACACATAACAGCTCATTGGATACAATATATATAACAAATATGATTCATTACCACTTACAGTAAGGCAGAAATAAACATATAAACATAACACAAATAAACAAATTGTATTTTAATCTACAGTAGGTTACACACTCATACAGACCAAAAGCACACCTCAGCATTACCACAGTCAGTAATATATCACTCAGCAAGTACTACATGGGTCAACAGGGACTGGGTCAACACGGATTGAGACAATATGTCAATGGGAATTTGGCTCCATCCCAGGCCACCTTTGCTTATGCAGTCACCATGTTCATGTAATCCACTGGATTTGCTAATCTTATAGATTAAAGTGCAGTGTTGGGGGTAACGAGTTACAAAGTAACGGATTACAGTAATTATATAACTTTTTTGGGTAACGAAGTAAAGTAACGCATTACACTAATAATATTGGTAACTACACTTCTTTACTAGACTATAGGAACGCGATTTCCTGCGTTACCCAAGCAGTGTTTGCCTGGATGTAAAGTTCTGTCTGTTAAAGTGGTGCGTGCATGCGTGTGCCTGTATGTGTGCCGTTGCCATAGAGATTGATTTGACGTAGCTGCTGGTGCAAAGGGGAGCGGAAAATGAAGACGGAGGGTTTCGGCCACTGGGCGATATTCACATTACTTTCAGCTTATTGCTCGAAAGGACAAATATATTCATGTGAAATGCACGCTATGCCCAGACGACAAGTGTCTTTCAACTGCTGACAACGCGATGAGCAACCTGTCTGAGCATTTGTAAGCCCAGCATGGAAATACAACACTTGTGGCGAAAGATCCTGCTTACCGGTCATTTAAAGGAGTCACTCATCATCAGCCGACCCCGCCTAAACCATGTCCATGTATCTATGTGGTAAATAAAAAAAAAGGAAAGTAAAGTAATAAGTAGTGAAGTTACTTTTCAAATGCAGTAACTAGTAAAGTAATCTCATTACAATTTAAAGAAGTAACTAGTAACTAACTAATTACATTTTTTGAGTAACTACCCCAACACTTAAAGTGCACATATTTCATTGCTAAAATACAACGTTATTTTGTGTATTTATTGTAAGTGATATCTGGTTTCGGAAGGAACCTGGTTCTACACAGGTGCTTCACTGGTGCTATATGGCACTAAACACGGTTTTTCTATGATTACGAGCAAAGAACCACTTTTGGTGCTATATAGCACTGTTTGTTTTTAGAGTGTAAAAATAATTTGTTTTTCTCTTTATGAAGTAATTTCTTTGATAATAAACAGATAGCTCAGCACTTTTCTATGTAGCCAACCCAGTCTCACCCCATGGCGTCAATATTTGACGACACTTGACCATGCGTCAATATGTTGACGCGGAGGGTATACCTTTCGCGTCACTTTTTGACGAACTGGGGACTTCAATACTATCAGGTACGCGAAATTCTCTTTCCTATTTTCTTACCATTTTCTACCATTTTCGCGTCGGTTTAGGGTTAGATTTACATAATGACATCCCTACCCAAACCTATCCCTAACCCCAATGTCAGTTGACAACTGTTTAATTTCGCATACCTAATAGTATTGAAGTCCCCAGTTCGTCAAAAAGTGACGCGAAAGGTATACCCTCCGCGTCAACATATTGACGCATGGTCAAGTGTCGTCAAATATTGACGCCATGGGTGTGAGACTGTGTTGATGTAGCTTATGGTCTAGGACAGGGGTGTCAAACTCAAGACGCAAGACTTTACAAATTATTTTACCTATGTGACCCGTGACAGCTTACAAATTATTTTATTGTTATTATAAGTTTTATTTTTTGCAGGATATTTCCTGCATTGATTTCTTTTAGCAGCCACCAAAACGAATTTTCATTTTTTTATAATTTAATGTAATTAAGGAGTAATAATAATAATAATAATAATAATAATAAGTTTTATTTATATAGCGCCTTTCCAGAGCTCAAGGACGCTTTACATTAAAAGGAGAAAAAAAAACTATTTTAACAAGATGACAATGATAATGGACACAAGAGTACAGAAGAGACAAAGGCAGGTACAAAAATACAAAACAGAAATTAAGAGGCAAAACATAACATTCACAGAGAATTTTGAATGAATACAGCATAATCAAATCAGCAGGAGTAGCATTCAGAAAACAGGTGGGTTTTGAGTAGTGATTTAAATTCAATTATATTATTTACACTGCAGAGAGAGCGGGAAAGAGAATTCCAAAGTTTGGGTGCAATAGTAGAGAAAGATCTGCCCCCCATTGAAGAGAGGCGATACCGAGGGATAACAAGAAGACTAGAGTCAGAGGAACGTAGTGAGCGAGTTGAGGTGTAGGGAACGAGCATATTTCAGAGATAAGGGGGAGCCAAACATCATGCAGAGATTTAAATGTTAGGAGTGATAACAGTAAATGAATTATGAAACCTCCACATTCTCTGTTGATGAATTAAGCTCAGTGTGCTTTTGTAATGTTATAATGTATATAAATAATTTTTAATATATATCATATACCGGTAAATATTTTTTGGGGTGTTATGCACATTGATGTGTTTTTCATGTGTTTTTACTGTGGATATTGTTTTATGGTACGAATTAAATTAAAATGTACCTTCTGAATATTTGTTTAATTCTTAGGGTAGGCAAGGAAAGTCAAGTCTACCGTCCTGTCCTTAAGCATACTAATCACATTACTCTAATTAAATTAATACTCTAAGATTAGATCATACTTACACAAGACTGGCAGAAGACTTCCTCCGTGGATGTTTTTCTCTGAGTTAAGGTTCTAGTTCAATTTCAAGCACGCAGACCTCTTTTTGTCTTTTATAAAATTTATTAATAGAATTTGGTTCGTTGCGATTACAAGTTTTTCCAAATTGAAAAACGAATAAAAAAGAAAAATACAGAGTTTACAACTAGGTATAAAGTTTTAAAAGCACACAAGATTTCAGGCTGTTCAGATAATGGAGATGCTGGTGTGGTGTCCAGAATCTGAATAAGTATAAACAATACTTGGAGAACATCACAGGATTATACAGCTTTTAAAGATTACATATAAAATTGGAGCAAAAAATAAAAAAACATCACAGGTTTATAATGTTTCTAAGGATTGTATATAAAATTGGAGATAAAATAAAAGAACATCATAGGATTATAATGCTTCTAAGGACTGCATAAAAAAAATTGGTTCTAAAAAACTTACATAAAGATTGGATAATTTCATCATTACAATATGTAAATTTGCAGTCTATTTCTGTAATTTTTCCATTTTTAACTGTATTTCAAATACCTGAAAATCTGTAAAATAAAATGGTATTACTTTTTTACTTTTTTGCAGTGTATTGATATGTTGAACACTACACTAAACTGAATTGAAAAGGTACTAGAGATCCCTAAAACCAAAAACAATTTGTGATGATGGATGCCATAGAACATTTGGAAAATAGTAATATAGTAATATACAGCAATGAAAAGAACTTAAACAACGTCCATTTAAACAATTTCAACATACTTTAATGACTTGATTGTTTTACCAATATTGCCCAAAAATGAATACATATTAAAAGATCTGATTATCCCAAAAAATTTAGATCAAAAGTTCACATCCAATTTACTTGTTCTTGCACTAGGTCAGATTTCTAGTCAACTCTGTTGTAAATTAACACAGATACAGTACAAAACATAACAAACCATGTTCCAATAAACGACAAGAAGGACTTGGGGGTGGGGGTTGGGGGTTGGGGGTAAGTGCGCGTGCACATGAAGTGGGTTGAGCCATCACCCATGGAAGAGAGGGAGAGGAGTGAGCAATCTTCGGTTTTGTTTGACAACACTTCGAACATTAACAAGAAGTGACGTCACAAAGCCAGTCACACACATCACTTAAAGTGCCTTAAAAAACGATGTGAGGACGTTTTGAATTGCTTTCTGCGTTTGGACTTTGCTTGCTAGGTCTAAGCCAGCACTGGCAAGTGGCATTATATATTCTTTAAAAAAGTTACCAGCCGCCTCTTTTTCTTTATTTAAACGCACGATCTCTTCCTCGAGTTGTTCAGCTTTCGCATCAAAACCTTTCTTTATCAGCTCTTCTTGCTCCTTCAGTTTGCTGTCTAGAGCTCTGTCCATCTCTTCCTGCTTTTGCTCCATCTCCTTTTTGCACTTTTCCTGCAACTGCCTTATTATGTCCTGCTGATGCTCTTGGTCTGCCAGCATCCTTTGTTCACTCTCAATTCGTTTCTCCTCTTCCTCTTTACACTTCTGTTTAAGCAGAGCCGCCTTCTCTTTCTCCTCTGAACATTCAGAAAGAAACAAAAAATGTATAAGCTTATGAGTCATTATCTTCACTGTAAAAACGTTCTCCTAACAAACATATTAAATATCTTGAACAAAGATTTTTTTAGTAGGAATCCATTTATTATTTTGTGTATAGACGGTTTTAGAAGTAACAACATAAACAAGTGGCTTTCGTGATCAACACGTAACTTCCCGTAAACTCCGCTAGGAATAAATAACAACAAAGTCATTTTAAAGTAGTTTATTTATATAACAAGCTAAATAAACAACACATAGATTACCTTGGAATCTAAAACATTTGTTATTTTTGACGAGGTATTTGTTCAAGAGTTGAGTTTAGCAACTAGTCAGACTATTAAAAAACTGAAACTGGAAGTAAAGTTCCGACCAGATGCATAATCGCGTCAACGCACGTGCGTCTGATGAAACCGTCTATACTAAATAAGATAAGCCGTTAACATAACAAAAATTATTAATACTTTATGTTTGCTCGACTTGCCAAACTGATGAATCTGAACAAACAATATTGAAGTAAACAGTGGTTTGTAAGTTTCCAGCATGCATTGCATCATGCTCAATTCAGTGGTAAAATTTATGTTAAAAAGATGAATGTTTTAGGTCAACTATTTGGCCCAAAAGTTGAGTAAACAAGAAAAATCTAGAGGAAATTAGTACTAAGATTTTTTTGTTGTTGTGCTGGTTTAAGATTTTCTATAGTTTTGCCAAAGTCTTTTTGGAAGTCACGTCACTGTGCCGCCATAATTGCAAAGACTTGTCAGATACTTTATATGTGCAAAGTCCCTCCCCCAGAGGATATCATCATAACAGTTGACGATTGGCTCTTTATACGGGAAGGCGGGACTAGAAAAGCATACTGACTGTTGCGATCTCCCCCATTCATATCAATATCACTAATGCACAGAGGTGGGTAGTAACGAATTACATTTACTTCGTTACATTTACTTGAGTAAATTTTTCGGGTAACTAGTACTTTTAGAGTAAATTTAAGGATGGGTACTTTTTACTCTTACTCAAGTACATTTCTAGTGAAAAAAACTGTACTTTTACTTCGCTACATTTGGCGGCGTTATTGCGCTACTTTCAAATGGTAATAATTAATTAATAAATAATTAATATATTTTTTAACTTTATAGGGCGTGTTCGAAAGTTTCACGAGACAGGCTGCTACGTCACCCTATAGCACGCGACCGCGCGTAGATGATAGGAGAAGCAGTTGAGGGCGTGTGTGCGTTGTGCGAGATATCGGAGGCAGATTATGCGTGGCTTCAAGTTCTGTCTATGTTTTCACTCCAAGAGGTCAAAAAGAATAGTTTCATAATGCGATGCATGCATTGTTAAACGAGCTGACATCTCAGCGTACAAGAATTAAAGATCCAACCTGAAGTAAGTCACAGTATTGTCTATTTGAACACTATTAATGGTCATTTCACACACTGTCCGAGTTCTTCTGCCATATGCATTCTTGTGCAAGCGATGACAAAACCTAGTGTAAGTTAAACCATACAAACAGCACGTTCACATCTGCACATTTCCATATCATTTCCCCACAACTAAAACAAACTGAACAGCATACTGTAAGGACGTCTTGCTTTTATACACAAATCCGGATACCTCACTAGTGTGTAGAAAATACGTTTATATGAAATATCTTTGGTTTGCTAATTTTTTATTCACATCCAGTTCAACAGATCAGTTTAGGGGCTTGCTCAGATTAATAACATTGCTTGATCTTTGCTTTTGAACCGCCAGCCCTTTAGCACTGTGCCATGTTGCTTTTATGCTTTTATATACACTCTGTTTCACATGTTTTTTTTGTTTTTTTTTTTGAGGTACAAATGTTCCAGGACTTAACAACTTAAATAAAGATTTACCTTGGATCTTTCTGTCTTTTTCAGTGAGTTCTTTATCAGCGTGAAGGATGCTGTTTGCTTCAGGTTCTCTCTCAATTAAAAACTCATTCAGCACAGCTACAGCCTGTGTAAAAACAAATACTGTAACTTTCTGTTGAACACACACGCACGCACGCATCCACACACACACACACACACACACACACACACACACACACACACACACACACACACACACACACACACACACACACACACACACACACACACACACACACACACACACACACACACACACACACACACACACACACTCACACACACACACAGGAAGCATCCTCACCCTAACTCCTTTGTCTGGTTCTCCGCGATACTGTGCAATGTTGTCTTCTTGTCTTCTTTGTCTCTGCAGTAGACTTTATATCCTCCAGGTTGACTGTATGCTCCATTCTGCAGTCGTTCACTCATGTCAGAGAACAGATTCTTCAGCAGCTTTCTGCACTTTACTTCAGACGCCATCTCATTCTTTTGTTGCAGGTCTTCATAGTAAGTATCTATAGCGTCCTATAAGCATACAAACACAGTGACATATCTCAGTGCTTGAAGTGGAGGAAAAAGTTCCGGTTCTCGCTTGTGCACTATTGAGGTAGATATTAGAGATAATAAAACCCATAGCTGCGGTTTCCTGGACATGGCTTATCCTAGTCCTAAACTAAAATGCTGTTTGAGCTGCATATATCAGTGCCATTGCTTTGTCTTAAGATGCACACCAGTATTGCTTTTTGTAAGGTGTGTTTGTTAAAACTACTTAAATGTCCCAAAATATTATTCCCAGTCCTGGAATAATCTAAACTCCCTCAGGGAAACTGCCCCAAAGAGATTTAAAACCCTTTCAAATGCAGATTGACCACCCAAATTAAGACTAAATATATGACCTGGTGTATCTGGTATAACACTACAGATCATATCATATATTTAGCTGCATGAAAAACATGCAGTTTAGTAAGGCAAAAATAGAGTAGCTTTAAAAGAATCTAATAAAAGTGGTGCCTGAAACCATTTGAAAATAAATTATTGTTCAATAAAATGTGTATAAATTGTATAAATGTAAATGAATGTAAATTTTATTAGATTTTATTAGATTTTCTTTAGGTTCCGAGAATGTTCTGAGAACCTACCAAGAACATTCTAGGATTGTTCCCAGAACCCAAAGGGAACATTCCCAGAACCTAAAGGGAACGTTCTATTTACGTTAAGAAAACTTTCCTGGCTAACCAACAGGGAACGTTCCATGAACAAAAATTGTTCCCAGAACGTTCTGGGAACCAGAAATTGTTTGCTGGGTGATTGCTTCCATCCACCTAGCAGATGCATATGTCTCACCTCAAATATCAAAAGTTTTTACATAACTTAATTTATGGACATATGGTTTGATTTCTTTAAATGTGTTGATTACATTGGTTGTTACCAACATCTGGTGAAAATTTCATGCCAATAGCACCTTTAAAAATATTAACCGAGAAAAAAGACGTGTTCAATACTTATTTTACCAGCTCAAACAGAATCTAAATGGATAGTTCAGTAAAAAAGCCCCCAAAAGTGCCTCTATCCTCACATATGTAATCAACACCACTCCACGGGGTTAATAAAGGCTTTCGGAGGGTAATCAATGTGATTTTGAAAGAAAAGTAATAAATATGAAATTTGGCGTGGATTTTTGCAAATCTGTGGGTACGCGCGGTTTATAAATGAGACCTGAGGCCCCAGGAGCAGGGTTGGAGACATCTGTACCAGAGAATATCAACGTAGACGTAGTGGCATAGTGACAAACATTAAGACACAGAGGACAGACCAAAACAAAGCCAGTCATTAATACAAAGTCGTCTAAACCTATGATTTTAAAGAAAATGGCAGAGGATTTTGATATAAGAGAAGAGGAGCTAAAACAAGTCTTCTCACCGGATCATTTGCATTATGCGCTACGGTACTCTCCGGTGAATGCGCACTGGCTGCTCTAGGAAGCTAGTTATTATAGTTTATAAAGTTTTAAATATTGAAATTTTTCTTACAAAATTGCATCGATTACCACCATAAGGCCTTTATTACTCCCTGGAACTATGTGGATTACTTCTGAAACAATCTGAAACACAAGTATCAAACGCCAAACGCATGTAGCTTTGTGGGCAGAGCTCGGATAAATGAGTCTTGCGCCTGGTGCATATCTAAAATGGGTTGGTCTGAAGTAGCTAGGTGTGGTTTGGACGTAACATGCAATGAACCAATCAGAGCGTCATCTCACATTCCCTTTAAGAACAGACGCGCTTGTTACACGGTGGGTTGCTATTGTGAAGGCGGATTTGCCAGGTGCACACCAGGAGCTGAACATACTGTATACTGAACATACATACAGTACTGAACATACTGCTCTCTGGTAATTTTAGGTCTGCGTTATTTCTTTATAAAAATAATATACATTTGTATACCACATATACTTTCAAAATTTACCTAAAATATACATATTTTGTATGCTTTCAGTGCATTGTTATCAGGGCCTGAAATTAACACCCAACCACGCACCAAATGCGTTGAATTTTGCAGTTGGCGGGTAACACTGTCAATCTACTGGCCACATTGGCGGGTAGCCAAAGCGAATCAGTGTATAAACAACCCGCACCCGATCAACATTTTCAACTAAGCCACCTGCAACTCGGACCACATTTTGTTTAAAGTAATAATTGTTTAAAATAGTTAATTTGATCTTAATTTCAAACGACCCGACCGACAGCAAAAAAAATATTTTTGGATGACTCATAACCACGGGTGACCGTAGGCACCCCGGTCATTTCGGATCAACCCGCACATCACTGATGTGAATTGAGTGATTCATTGAGAGGATGTGACTGTTGTTTCGCAACGTTCTCTGACTAAGTTTGGATGTGCGAGTAAGTATTGAACTGTTGGTGAGATGGGATGAGAATGCAATGTTGACATAGCCTACAGTACAATCACAGTTGCACAGATGTGTAGTGCTGTGATGGATCAGAACTCTTGATGTGTAAACTTTAGAGAGAGTTGCGCTACTGTGTCTTATACTGTAGTACAGCCATTCCCAAACTGTGGTCCGCGGACCACTAGTGGTCCGTGAGGGTACTGCAGGTGGTCCGTGTAAAGACAAAATAAGAATTTGTATATTTTAAGAATATGCAGTGTTGTGCCTGAACAAGTTCATTGAACAAAAGTTCATGAACTCGTTCATATTTTGGGCGAACGTGAACTGAACGTACTGTATTACTGCCTGAACCTTACTGTGAACTCGTTCATTCTGCTGCCTGTGAATGGCACGCTCTCTCAGTTTAACATCGTTCAATAGGGTGCCAGATTTCTATATTCTTCCAGGCGAAAACCCGACTAAAACACACTGTAAACAGGCCTTAATGTGTAGCGGAAAAAAACACCCAATCTGGCAACACCTCCACCAGTCAGTGAGTGTTCACCAGTCACGCTGCATACGTCATCAAAACAACAGACGCTGCTGAAATTCCTGCTGCGCCACTCAAATAGTTTAACATTAAATAACATCATATTTGTCTTAAATCGTTAACGATTAACATAGGCTGCTAATGCATATTCTGGATCTTGAAATAGACTCTGACTAAGCTCACGCTATTTAACCTGCACGTGCGGTTTGCAATACCTGGGAGTTGTACTACACGCGATGCCTAGCAGCGCTTCTAGCCCGGAAAACCCCCTTGAAGCACTCTGCTAGCCTTTCAAGGTATGTGCAAGCAAATACAAAAATTAACAGTCAATGCTAATGTAAACCCTGGTTGGATAAGGATTTAAAGTTGGATATGAAGATGAAATCTGACAAATTTAGCTTCAGTGTTAAAACTGATAAAATAATTGCTGTCTGTGGTTCTATATGGGCTATAATGGCAATAATTAAATAAAAAATAATAAGGGAAAAAAAGAACTATAAATTAGTTAATTTTTGGAACTGTGAACTAGTTCAGAATTTTGAAATATGAACTATGAACTGAACTAGTTCATTTTAAAATTTGTGAACTGTGAACTGAACTGGTTCATGTAGAAAGTGAACTTTCTAGACCTGTTTGAGTCGCGACTCACTCGGATCTTTAACCTGGATCTTTAAATTAACTCATGAGTCGCAAGTCTCTAGTGTCATTTACCCGGATCAGTAAATACTACAATTCAATGTAAAACCATAAACTGCCCCACCACACACACAAACCTCTTTAACATTATTGATGAGACTTCGCTCGCACTACAGATCCACTCGTAACCGGCTGATCTGCGCGAGAACTGACCCGAGATTCTCACTCAGAGCCAGAAACATTGCAAACTCGAGAGACCCGTGGATCCGCGCGAGCCGCAAATTGACCCGAGATTCTCACTCAGAGCCGGAAAGATTGCAAACTCGAGAGACCTGCGGATCCGTGCGAGCCGCGAACTGACCCGAGATTCTCACTCAGAGCCGGAAACATTGCAAACTCGAGAGATCTGCTCTGACTCGAGAATCTTTCAACTCGTAACCGGCTGATCCGTAACCGGCTGATCAGCGCGAACTGTTTCTCCGCCTCTGGGGGCTGCATAAGCAGGACACAGTTTTTTCTATATTATTATGCTATTATTAGGCCTGTTTTTTTAAATGGTCGACCATACACACACCAAACCTAAAACCTATAAGCATGTTATCTCAGAAGTGAAAGGCTTTTGTTGTGGATTTGCTTTTGAGGAGACTTCAGTCGCTCTATAGATCCACTAACCGGCTCCGGCTGATCCATGCGAATCAGCCGGTTAGTGGATCTGTAGAGCGAGTCCCATGGTCTGCGAGTCTGCAATGTTTCCGGCTCTGAGAATCTCGAATCGCGTGGATCAGCCGGTTACAAGTGGGTCTGTACTGAGTTTCCTTGGCGATTTAGCAATACTGACTCAAGTGATTCAAGTGACTCACACAACCCGGATCACTTTAGTGAGTGACTCACAGTAACCCGGATCCTTAAAAGGAGTCGAGTTTGCCAGGCCTAGAACTTTCCCAACACTGAGAATATGTATATAAATAATATTGATGTAAGAATATTGATATAAATTTTAAATTAAATTGTCAAGTTATTGTGTGATAACCAGTGGTGCTCGGCCGTGACATTCAAGTTCAGTGCCGTACAAAATGGATTGGTGTATGAATATGTGGCAGACGTTTTGTGCAGTAAACTTTCTTTTAAGAAACCTGTTGTACTGATGTGATGACCAGTTATAGTTTTAGTGCTAGTAAGACTATTTAGATGTGCAGATTAATTCAGGACTTTGTACAGACGTATTTTATAATGAGTATTATGAGGTGGTCCGCGAAAATTCTTGATTAAATATAGTGGTCCACACACACAAAAAGTTTGAAAACCCCTGCCTTAGGAGGTAGTCGGTCAGCCGCCTAGAAATGATGCTGAAGAATATCTTTCCCTTAACACTGAACAGCAAGATGATCCTGAACTGGTTGATTATCTTTGACTCTTCCTCATTTGGAATGCACATCCCTTCTGCAAACCGCCACTGCTGAGCAACCTTACCCCTCCTCCATATAACATTCAGGACCCTCCAGAGCCTGTGGAGTAGCTTCGGGCAGCTCTTATAAGTTATATAAGGTACCCCACTAGGTCCTGGGGCTGAGCTTGCTCTGGCCTTTTTAATCACCTCTTGGATCTCCTTTCAGCTGGACTCCTTCCCACCGAAGTCCATAGTTGGTACAGGTAGATCAATCAGATACTGGCATGGGCCAAGATCTTGCTCCCTGGATCTGTCACAGAAGGTGTCTCTGAGGTGACGGTTGATCTCATCTTTGGAGCAGGTGAGCCGGCCACACCACTTCTCCCCAAGTAGCTGCTTTGTGAACCCAAAGGGGTTCACTACAAAGGCAGCCCGCCTCCTGGCCCTCTCTTTTCTCCTCCTCCTCTTGTGCCACTTTGCTCTCCTCAGAGTCATAAGCCTTTATGTGGACGTGTAGCTCTACCAGAGGACCCCTTTCATTCTCCCTCGCCTCCTTAAACCTCCTCCTCAGGATTTCCTCTCTTTCCTAAGCTAATGGATCTTGCTTTCCCTGTTGTTCATGATGTAGGGGAGGCTTGCTGCTTTCTTTTCCTTCAGCCCAAATCTCTCAGCTGCTATGCTGATGATGATATTGGTCATTGTCTGGAGGCGTCGATCTGCGTTACCCTTAACCATTGCTTCCAAGATGGTGTTTTATATTTAGTCGGAGAGCTTGTTGACCCTTCATTGAAAATCTATGCACATTGTACTGTCAATGTCCAGAAAGGTAATAACGTGACTTTAGTTTCACGCATGCGCTTCACAAAAGACCCGGAAGAGAAGACAATGCTGAATAAAGTCGTAATTTTTGTTATTTTTGGACCAAAATGTATTTTCGATGCTTCAACACATTCTAACTGACCCACTGATGTCACATGGACTACTTTGATGATGTTTTTATTACCTTTCTGAACATGGGCAGTAAACCGTTACTAGATTTTCAATGGAGGGTCAGAAAGCTCTCAGATTAAATATAAAACATCTTAAACTGTGTTCCGAAGATGAACGGAGGTCTTACAAGTTTAGAACGACATGAGGGTGAGTCATTAATGACATTATTTTCATTTTTTAGTTAACTATCCCTTTAAAATGGTTCTCATCTCACCATATGCAGAGGACCAAAGTGATCATATACAAAAAAATCCGTGGGGTAGCATTAAAAAAAATCAAAATAAAAGCAATATTACATTTTTGCACTTTTTAAAAGCAAATAAAATCTGCTTACCAGGCTACAGGTGAAGCAGTTTCTCACGCCTTCTAAAATCCTCATTTATGTCCAGGAGACACCATAATAATCTGTTACATTTTAAAGCTATAATTTTCTTAATTTAAAAATGTTGATTTCCCTTATGTGGTAGCCTACTATTTTTCTTTGTGTATGGTTTGCAAAAATGGGAACTGCTGCGTCAGTGTAGATGAGAGCGTGAGTGCGTTGCGCACACAGTACATTATCAAGCATGCATCCCTAAAATAGTATCTAAATAACTTGGCACCGACTTTACACTAACACCACTGACTTTAGACCAGGTTTTTTCAGGTCAGTGGTGTAATTGCTTTCTGAAACTGCAAAATAGCACAAGGGAACTTTTGCGCCTAAACACGACTCCTCTTTTTGCTGAACCGCCCCGGGAGCGCATGTTCATTCACTAATTTACCAACGCGCGTCGATGGAGGGGAAACTCCTCTGTGTGTCGGGTGACAAATAGGAATGACACAACTAGCCTTGGTGTACAAAGTCGGTTGTGCTGGGTGCAAAATAGGGCCCATAGATTTGGACATATGTATCTTGGATAGCTTGAGGGTTAGTAAATCATAGGGTAATTTTCATCTTTTATTGAAATATCGTTAACAACTTCCTTCTTGTGTCACAGGCATTATTATTCACAACCAGCATCAAAACTTTCCCATCAATGTACCAACAATTACCATACAAATATAGAGCTATGAAATTAGTGTGGATTGCACAGCTTCGATAGTCTGATCTAAACGAATTCACATGCTTAGAGCACCATAAAAATTATTTGTTTCATACAGTTAACATCTCCTCTCTATCTGCTAGCTGCCTGTCCTCTGAACACACTGTAAAAAAACGCGTTCTCTGTTGACAGCCCAGGCTTCGCAAATTGCAACAAAAACAAAGTGGTCAAACCTACCACCACGAAACATAACAAAGTGTTCCAGCCAATAAACAACAAGAAGGATTTGGGAATGGGGGTTGGACGCGTTCATGACTCATTCAGAAAGCACGGAAGGGAGGGGGAGGGGAGGTGTTAGCTACGCTCCGTTTTGTTTGAACGTCAGCAAGAAGGGACATCACACAGATTCGCTTAGAGTGCCTTTAAAGCGAAAGTCCAACCTAAAACACCGTTATGCTCCAACACCACATTTCATCACATATATGTAGTTGATTGTGCTGCCATCAAATGTACTAACTCCATATAAAAAATTAAAGCTTTTAACTGCTACAGTAATGGTGATTTGATGGGTCGTCGATCACCGGAAGAAAAATGCCTGACTACATAATTCTGAACGTTCTAAATGGGGGCTGGTCTTGAGGCGAGATGATTGACAGTAGATGGTTACGTTCTTTGATTGACAGCTGCACAGGATGAGCTAACGTTAGCTTGCTTTGCTTGTGTTCATAATAACAACAACATGATAATAACTTTCTACGTACTATATATGTTTACGGTAGTTACACAAAACAAGCAACAACTCAGCCAAATTAAGTTTTAGATATTTTTACCGTTTTACATTACCTGAGTCCGTGGAAAAACTGGGTTGAAAACAGTACTCGAAATCATCTTCCTGACGAAAGTGCTGGCTGCATATTCAAATATTCGAGTAATCTGTTAGTGCTGTGTCAGCTGAGGGTCGCGTTGATGTAAACAATAAAAACTCCCGGTGGCCTGAATTTGTTGTCCTTACATCCACATACTGCACAGGTTCTAGTTATCTTTTATCGAGGGTTTTGGTGATTTCTCCTTCAGAAGTTATTAGGCTTGTTCAACTTCAGTGTTGGGAGTAACGCATTACAAAATATAATATATTACAGTAATATATTAGTTTTTGCTGTAACGCAGTAATATAACGCATTACTAATAAAATTTTGGTAATATTTTACTGGTTACAGTCTTAGTAATGAGCGCGTTACAACAATGCATTTCAAAATTAGACCAATGCGCGCGACCAGCATCCACACAGGAAAAAGCTGCGGGTAAAATAGTTATGGCTGCGTCCCAAACCGCATACTTCCATACTATATAGTAGGCGAAAAGCACTACTTCTCGTACTCTTTGCCTACTATATAGAATGGAAGTAGGCGGTTTGGGACGCAGCGTATGTCTGTTTCCAGGTGCTGTATGCAGCATGTTCATTTTTACTTTAATTATGTATTTGAAATGCGATTTGGACGCGGTATGCGTAAATATAGGTGCGTTTCTTAGAGCGTAACTAAACCCTAAACTAACTTTTTTTAGTTAATGATCTGTAAGAATGGGGCTTTATTAGTGCTGTTCATTAATTATAGTACGTTTTTTGACATTTGGATGTAAAGTGTTTCAATACTACAATATATGGTGTAAAAACGTCTGAGTGCTGCCCTCTTCAGGTTGAACGGTGGCTACTGCAGTTAAATTTTCCTATTGGATGTTGGGTCCAAAAAATGACTCGTGACGTAAGCAGGTTCAAGATCACCACGCCCTTGTTACGATCTCACCACACACTTAGTTCGTCCCCTCTATCTCCTTGGGATCTGCCCACTTTTCTTGCATTTTTCAAATATTGCCAGTGGGTGGAGTCAGACTCTGACCAGGGGTTTAGTTACGCTTTAAAGAGCCGAATCTGGGAACATTAGTGTAGACTTAAACATGGTTATCTAAATAGAACATTTAAACATCACTGTTTAAAGTTTTTACCTGCCTTTGTATGGAAGCCTATATGCATTTGGCAAAAAGCAGTGTTCCTCTGTTTGTCTGTGTTTTATTAAGCAATTATATGTCAGCCTACATGTAATCCTTATATTGTACTGAAATGAGCTGTATTCCTTGAGACCTAATCCTCCAATAGCACTTTTTGATAAGTTGTGTCAACCCGGTGCATGCCAGGTTTGTGTTGTGAATCTGAATTAAAAGTGAATTAAAGAATAGAAATGAAAAGAGGTTGCGTGTCTTGCCATGTAATTCGTCTATAGGTTGCATTATAGTGGTCTCTAGCTCTATTGTGTTTGGTATGACAGTGATTTTTACTGTATTTTGCCAGTCTTCACTGTGCCTATTCAAAGCTCGAGGGCCGACTTCTAGACTTATAAACAGCAATATACATTTTAACATTTTATAATGCCTAGTCATACTTCTGTTATTTTGATGATAGTAACTCAAAAGTAACGCAAAAGTAGTGTAACTCATTACAGTTCAGAGTCAGTAATATTGTAATGTAATTACTTTCAAATGACAGTCATTTGTAATATATAATGTATTACACTTTGGAAGTAACTTGCCCAACACTGTTCAACTTCATGCGGCGCCACAAGAATCAACAGCCGGATGACTTTAAAGTACCGCGAGAGCAATTTGCGAAATCAAACGGAGGAGTTTGCTTTTAAATCGCTCTTGTGGAACCTTGACGTCATTTGGCTGTTGGTTCTTGCGGCGCAGCATGAAGTCGAACAAACCTGAAGGCTGCATCGCAGTAGTTAGTGGGTGGATCTAATGACTCAGTTTCGCGCAGTGCATTCTGGTTAATTGAGTCCATCAAAGAACGTTACGAAAATTCCGCTTCAATACACTATCAATCTAATAATCGAAATCGTGCAAATTTCTTTTTTTTTCTCATGTAAAATGCAAAATGGACATAAATTACCCGTGATTACAGGCTAAAAGGTCTAGGGTTAAATTCCGCTTTAAGAATCTGATTAGAAGAATGTGGCACAGTTTCTCTCCTGAAACTCTAGAAGAGACAAATGTAAAATGTGAAAAATTCAACAGGATGTAGTCTCCATTTGCTCTTTATTTAATCTCATCGCACTCAATAATTCAGACAAAAGAGATCTTATTTGTGATTTTTTTCCAATTAGTATCCTGCATTTTTATCTTTCACATGCAAGGTTTTTTTCTATTTTAAACTCACCGTCAGTTTTGTAATGTATTCCCCTTTATCATCTTTAAAGGAGCGTTTCATGAATTCAGAATTAGCCAGACTGCTGCACTTCTGGTGCAAAATGGTAATACTGTCCATGCCAACTGGGAACTTACTCTTTATCTGTAAAATACACACATTTATATATTTTGTGTTTGCCTTTTAGCAAACAATGGGCATCTATGTGCATTAACCTAAACATTTCAAAAGCTATATACAGAATGTGTGTGTGTGTGTGTTACCTCTTCCATCCCATTCTTATAAACTTTTAAAGCTTCTTCAACAGCTGCCTGGTTCTCCAGATTTGCAAGAGTAACCACTGCATTGTCCAGACAGGGCACTTGACCATCATTGATTGTCTTGACATAAATCTGAGCCAGTTGACCGAGCACTGACAACATAAACACACATGGTTAAAGAGGAAATAATTTATACCATTTACAGATGGTGTGTTCACACAAACAGAGTACATGACTGCTGTAAGCAATTAGATTACGGTCTGCCTTAACACCAAGAGTCGCCACATGCAATTTACAGTACAGTATGACTGAACGTCTCATGACTGTTACTGTCTACGCACACAGTATATATTTTTATTTAGTAAAACACTCACTTTTTCCAGTAACGTTGTGGCCTCCTTTCAGTTTTTTCACTGCACTCTTGACAAAGATGTATTTACAGAAATTACGTGTTGCCTCCAGAAAACCTGGCACAAGGTCTTGCTCTTGAAGGCTCTCTAAACATCTCATGTTTTCCGGTGAGGCTGGAGATGGGAACACGAAACACTTCCGGGAAGGAAAATAACGTTGGATACATTCACGAGGCAGGTTGAAGTCACTGATTTTCCTACCCACACCTAAATGGAAGAGTTATTCAGGATAAAAAAAATGTTGTACTTGGAGATTTGTCAGCACATTGCATTTCTTTTTTTCACACTGTACAGTAGGTTTGATTACAAGGTAATGCATGTACTGATAAAATATACAGATTAAATGCACTCTGGATAACAATACCTGGCGCATGCATAGTGTACTGTAAATGTGAACTACAATTAGTATGTGGCCTAGTTTTCAAATACCAGTGTTTTTTTTCAGAGCCGTTACTGGGTATCACGGGTCAACGTTTTAGTTAATATAATGGTTACTAAAGAACTAAAAACAAATTCTACTAAAAACACAGATACATTTGGTGGGCAAATAATAGTTTCTAAAAATACCTTTCTTCAGCTCAAGAGCAAAGTTGAGGTACTCGTCCTCTGTCGCTTTCTTTTCATTGATTTCCAAATCCAAAGTGAAATCTCTCACTGCCCAGACAAATAATGGGAAAAAACGCACAAACTGGTCATTTTCTTCCCCCTCTTTATCTTCTGATGCAGATTTTGGTGATCTGATTTTGATCTGCTCAGCGAGCTCTACAACGTATCTGCAGAACATTAAGGAATAACCGCATTATGTAAATAAAAGAATGTGTATGATGAATGTATAATGTACAGTATGTAAGATTATCAGAGATGTATAGTCACGAAGTAGAACTACTTCACTACTGTACTTAAGTACTAAAAGACAGTATCTGTACTCTACTGAAGTATTATTTTTTTCTCCTACTTCCACTTTTACTTCAGTACATTTTTTCTTTGAGTTTAATACTTTTACTCCAATACATTTTTTATGTGCTGCATAGTTACTCGTTACTCTCAAATGTTACGAATCATGGTCACATGGTGGTCTGAACCAATTGGAGACCCCTCCCTCCCTCTCACTCACAAATATGAGCCGGGGTTGTGGACAAATGTGAAGCGAAGAGAGAACCAAAGTGCACAAGAAAGACAGAGAGAGAGAGAGAGAGAATGCGCAAGAAAGGGCGAGTGTGCGCGAAAGAAGGAAACCTAAATTCAATGAAACACCCTGTACCTTTACCTATTACCATTTTATCGACTAATATTTCATTAATTCTGAATTCTCTATCGCCATATCAGTTAAATTAATCTGAATTATCTGAACATTCATGTCCTTGTACTCCTGCTACTACAGCCAAAGGAATTGTGAGTGTCCTTTAGCTTAAACATTTGAAATAATATAAACAATATTATATTCAAACTTTTGACTGTTTTCTTTAGTAACTACATTACACAATACTTGTACTTTTACTTTCAGTACTTGAGTAGTATATTTTAAAATAAACTACTTGCAATACTTAAGTACAAAACATGTTTAATACTTTAGTACTTCCACTTAAGTGCTGTGCTTAAAGAGCACTTCAACTTCTACTCAAGTCACTTTTTTGATAGAGCACTTGTACTTTTACTCAAGTCTGGGTCGCTAGTACTTTATACATCTCTGAAGATTATGTTAAAGGATACTGGAGCTTTTGCACTGCATCATTATCAATGGTTCCTCTGCTGTTGTACACCAGAGTGCTGCTGAGCAAAACTGCCAGACAGAAGATCCAGCTGTCATTCTTAGAGTCTCCCTGAAACACACAACTTTTCTTAATATCTTAAAAATACTACAAATCTTACCACATTCAGATCATATCCCAAAAAAAGGCCTTTGTTTGTGTACTTTCATTTTAAAAATGTGGACAATGAGTCACTTTGCTCACCTTTTTCACATCACCAAGTCCTTCTGTATCCAGCAGCACCAGTGTGTGTCCTGGCATAGATGGGTGAGGGACGCACCACATCCAAATGCCTTTGGTCTTTGATTCAACAGTATTGCCGAGAGCAAAACCTGAAACATTGTTATTATTTAAAATGTTTGAGCACTTAAAAGTGTAACTCACCAAAATGCAATCTAGGGTGTTTTTTGTTGTTGTTAACGAGACAAACTTTCATTTAAAAGCGTAATTATGACAAAAGAGCTACTTTTAAGATTGACCGTGATTTTGTTTACCCGGTACAATGGCCTGTAAAAGGCACTAATTTGAGCGCATCAAAATCGCTATTTTACAACACTTAGAAGGCTCGACATAACATGATATTTTGCTTGAAGTATCACCTGTGTCTCTACACGTGAACTCGAGCATTGCACACATTGTTTGTGTACACAGAGTTTACTTAAAAGAAAGGTTTTGAACAATTCACTTTAGCTGTTGGGGTTTCCGCTCATAGTCATCTTGCCAGTCAAGAAGTGTTGATCTCCAAATGTGACGTAGGGAGGAGAGTAAAGATGGATAGCTCCTAAAGCATAGTTCCATATAAATGCATGGATAATTCGTTGTTTTGTCATAAGTGATAAACAATATTGACCTTCTAGTTGAAAAAGGAGGATCCTATGGAGTCCATTCATTCGCATTCGGAGATCGATACTTCTTGACTGGGAAGATGGCTGCGATCGGAAACCACAAATTGTTCAAAACCTTTTTTTTAGTAAACTCTGTATACACAAACAATGTTCTCAATGCTCGAGTTCATGTGTAGAGACCCAGGTGATACTTCGAGCAAAGTATCATGTTGTGTCGACCCTTAGTGTTGTAAAAATAAGGATTTTGATGCGGTCAAAGTATTGCCCCTAGAACTTCTGTTCAAAGGCCATTGTACCAGTAAACAAAATCACAGTCCATCTTAAAAGTGTCTCTTTCGTCGTAATTATACTTTTAAATGAATGTTTGTCTCATTTACAACCAAAAAACACCCTAGATTGCATTTTGGCAAGTGTTATGCTTTAATGCATTTATTGTTCTAATGTCAGATACACACATACATTTGTTTGGTATGTTTGGTATTATATTAACATTTACTGCATGTGATAAAGACTGTCTGCAGGAGTTATCTCACCTGTCTGTTGTCCTGCTAGGCGGTTCATAAGATAAGACTTTCCTGTACGGTAAAGTCCCACTACAGACACCACCACCACTGGTCCACTGATCCTATCCAGAATGTCTTTGCCCTCTTTCCTGACACTCAGCGTCCCACTGTCTTCATTTTCAATGAGACACACAGGAGCTGGCATGTGTATAGCAGAAGACATGACTGACTCTACACAAATACACACAGACACACACACACCCAAAATGAAATGAAAAATTATAACACAATCCATCACATGCCATATTCATTGACTATTGTTGTAATTTAGCTGTGGACTTTCATTGCAAAGAAGATTATTTAAACTGTATTTAAACCAAGAATTCTCTCTATCAACGCGTCAACATATCGCAATACTTGTGGACTCTGTTACCATTTTGTTTCCGCAGAATATGCTAGCACAACTTGGAAAAAGCAGCGTTAGGTATTAGGTAAGTCGTTTTTACTCTTTCTGTAGTAGTCAATAGTTTGTTGTAAATATAATCATTTTAAAAGTAGAAGATATGATGAATAAACATATTACATATATGACATGTAGGACATATGGTAACAATCAGTGCTAGTGACAGTCCCTCAATGCACAAAAGAGAAAATGTGCCTGTGACAAAAAAAAGTTCTTTATAGACCTTTATCAGAGCCCATCTACGGAGAGCCTGTTCACTTCCTGTTAAGCCCTATTGTACCGAATTTAAGTTGCAGTTTCACCACAGTTTCACTTGGGTCGCTCACCCTAAGTGCAAAATTAATTTAATTCTATAAAACTAGATGGCTAAATGTGTCTCTTTCACCCAATTGCCATTAAGAAATCTTAGATTTTGTTTTAGGTTTTGCAAGTTCAACATGGGTTAAAATACTGATTACGACCGGAGATACCAAAGTGACTAAAGGGTTACCATAAAACAGTTTCTCTGGAAGTACAATGTGTATGACGTCATTGACATTTTTATAAACTTTTTAAAGCAAATAAGTGACTCTTAAAAAATCTAACACCCGGAAATGTGTAATGTCTTTGCATCACTTTTCGAAAACAACATTCAAATTAGTAGACAAAAAAATTACATACTGAAAAAGTGGATTTTAAGGGGTGTAGCTCCATAGACATCCATTCATTGTGCTGTAAGGACAATGTCCTGAATAAAGATAGCCCCTCCCCAAAGGACACTGCATGGGGGCAAAGTGAGTGCCCGGGAAAACAACTCTCTACGATTCACAGTGGACCTCCAATCGAGACCATTTGGTTTTTAAAGATCACACCTTAGGGCAGGGCTATTCAAATCTTACCCTGGAGGGCCGGAGCACTGCATAGTTTAGGTCCAACCCTAATCAAACTTAACCACCTGTGATTGTCTAGTGATCATGAAGACCTTGATTAGCTTGCTCAGGTGTGTTTGATCAGGGTTGGAGCTAAACTACCGTATGCAGAGCCCTCCAGGGTAAGATTTGAATAGCCCTGCATTAGGGCATCATATATCTGTACTCTCATTCTCTCAAAGCAAACTGTATAGTGGTTACAATGGTCTCACTCTTATAACAACAGAATTCAGTGTTAAATTGTAAGCAAACTTCACTCAATGTTGATAAACACCTCCCATCTTAGACATCAACCTATCACCCCCTGTATGCAAATTAAGGACAGCCCTGAGTTTTAAAATAACCAATCACTACAAAATTCCTATATGCTTTGTTCTTTGGTTATTTAAAGAGATTTGTAAAAGATTCAGGTGGGACTTTCTATATATAGTAAACAGATCTTCATCATTTGCCAGGTATGCAATATTCTCATTTGAGTCTTCGTGTTTTAATTGGATTGTGAATTCCTACCTGGCGAATAAATTGTGGTTGGATTTATTCTGTGTTGCCATGAAAGTTATTGACATGACTAGTAAATTACGATTTATTCTTGTCAGGTCTCCCATGGCCTGACAAGAATCAGGCTAGTACCGGACTAAAATCCCAGTATAGATGGCGTAGTGGTACATCAGTGGAGGATTTTGGAGATCCGACTAGCACTTGGTGTTAGTTTAAGTTAAATTAGATGCGTGGAGGCTAATAGTGTATTTCCTGTTTAGAGTTTCCTGTTTTGACCACTCTAAATCAGATGAGCCTCAAACTCTGGTTATTTCAATATTAATCTACCTAATTTGCATATTAAATTATGGCACGATTATACAAAGCTATCATTGGAGAAGACGGTCACTTTTGTTTTATGATAGTGGTCGTGAACCTTTGGTTAGAAATAACTATTGTAATAATTAAGTTGCACCTCTATGGGGACTAAATAAAGTATGTTCAGAGATGAGCACGCATAAAAGACGGCCTTCTGAACATATGGTCGAACCTCTAGCAGCAACCAAGCCTGGTTCGATTGTGATCGTGGGCCCGCATGATTATTAAAAATTAATAAACGGCTGGTGCGTCAGTCCAAAGCGACATGTGTAGCCGAATGAACGGATGCAATAGCAAGTAGGGCTAAACCAGAATAACCAAACATCCACCCAAATTCTGCAACTGTTAAAAGTAATTATAAATCCGATTTATATTAACTTTATCTTTGGAGTCAGATAATAATACCAAAATTGCGTAATGCCAAAACGTCATCTGCAAGCGCCGGAAAAGACCGAATGCGCTAGTATCCTTCACCATGTTGTTGGTTACTGCCATTGGGCCAACGGATGGATGGGGATTAAGATTTGTTTTCCAAGACAACTTGCCCACTGAAGCTAAGGAGGGCTGAGCCTGGTCAGTACTTGGATGGGAGACCACCTGGGAAAACCAGGTTGCTGCTGGTAGAGGTGTTAGTGAGACCAGCAGGGGGTGCTCACCTTGTGGTCTGTGTGGGTCCTAACACCCCAGTATAGTGACGGGGACACTATACTGTCAAAAAGCACCGTCTTTTGGATGAGACGTTAAACCGAGGTCCCGACTATCTGTGGTCGTTAAAAATCCCAGAATGCCATTCGAAAAAGAGTAGGGGTGTGCCTCGGTATCCTGGCCAAACTTGCCCATTGACCTACTAATCATCCCCATATCTACTAATTGGCTATATCACTCGGTCTCCTCTCCAACAATAAGCTGGTGTGTGGTGGGTGTTCTGGCGCAATATGGCTGCCGTCGCATCATCCAGGTGGATGCTGCACATTGGTGGTGGTTAAGGAGATTCCCCATTCATATGTAAAGTGCTTTGAGGTCTGCAGAAAAGCGTTATATAAATGTAGCAAATTAATTAATTATTGTTCCCCTTACAGTGCACTCGTCCTGTGAGCACCCTCGTTTGGAACCAGAGTGGAACTGCAACCAGTTCAGAACCCGGAGGTTACCTGAGAGTGAACCATCTATATCAGTGTTTCCCAAACGTGGTCCTCAAGTACCCTCTCCCAGTAAGTTTTAGATGTCTCCTTATTTAACACACCTGATTCAACTGATCAGCTTGTTAGGGAGACATGTTATCCATTCTGGAAGGAGGCTGATTAGTTGAATTAGGTGTTTTAAATAAGGAGACATCTAAAACTTTCTGGAAGGGGGTAGTACTTGAGGACCAGGATTGGGAAACGCTGATCTATATGTGTAGACAATCTCTGCCTTTATCACAGTTCATGTGTTGTCACTTCCGATGTTTAATACTAGCATAAACCGACTTCGGGTTTGTTGGAGCAATTAAGCCGCAAATGTTTACAATATCACTGCAGAATCTTTCCCAAATCACCAATGTTTACACGATTGTGGATTCACAAACAAAAGTATCCAAACTTTTGAAAGGATATACGTTCTTCTATAAAAACGTCATATTCAATTATAAAGGTAAGTTTAATTATAAGGTTTGTTTATTCTCTTAAAGTGCCCATAGTATGAAAAACTCACTTTTTCTGTTTTTTTTTTTGGGTGTTCATTTGTGTCTCTGATGCTTCCACACGCATACAAACTTGGAAAAAAATCCATTCATGCTGTTTTGAGTGAGACACAGGTTTCTGAATGTCCTCTACTTTGAGTCTCAGATTGTATTGTTTCAAAATCAGCTCTGTTGTGACGTAACTAGCCTTGTCGTCAAATTCCGTTTGAATTATCTCGCCCACCTCACTACCCAGGTCTCCACCCACCAGGTAGCTACAGAGAGCAGTCACTCCGCAAAAGCGCAATATACTTTACTGTTGTCATCATTGATATCCTTCATTGTCATCATGTCTCACGGAAATAACATCACTATTTGGATATATTATGTTTTAACGCGTGTTTATGTGTTTACTGGAACCTAAAGTGTAATCTCATTGTTTCGACGTAGTCCTCAGATTGTATATTCTATTACAAGACGTTCATGCGAAATCGCATGTAAACAACAGACTATATTTCACGGATTATACGCATTTGTGGACAAAAATGGTCATTGGATGTATTTTATTGGATGCGGTTTTCATGGATTATTCACACATCCGAAACAGACTGGATTCGATTCGCGATCGTTATATCAACACAAAGATAAGAAGTCACGTTTATATTCTGCATGTTGTCATCTGGACTTCTGTCACAAAATACTGCATTTAGGATGCTAGAGCATCTGTATCTCAAAACAGAGACCATACACTGATGTTAAACCCGTAAGTTATACCCTTTAAACGATGTATAGAAATATTAATATTATTCATGTTTGTAGACAGTAGGCATTCTATATCTACAGTGGATATAAAAAGTCTACACACCCCTGTTTAAATTGCATGTTTTTGTTATTTATAAAATGAAACCAAGATGAATCATTTTGGAACCTGTTCCAACTTAATTCCCTACTTCAAACCTATATATTAAAGTAATTAACATTAAGAATAATTTTGTGGTGAACAAATGGCAAGTAAAGTTGTACAATAATCAGGTTGCATAAGTGTGCACACCCTTTTACAATAGTGATTGTGGCAGTGTTCAGTAGCATCCAGTCACATTTAGACTTAAGTTAAATATGAAGTAGTACAAACCTCTCATCAATTAAAATTACTTTTTAACTATTAATGAAGTGTGCCTGGTCCTAAAGGATTTTTTTTGTGTATCATTCCACTGAAAAAGCCATTATCTGTGTAGAGCTTACTCAGCAGGTACATGATCCCATTGTTGAAAAATATCAATCAACAGAGGGCTAAAAACATTTCCAAGACACTGAATATACCATGGAGTACTGTAAAAACAATAATCCACAAGTGGAGAAAATATGGCACAACATTGACATTACTAAGACCAGGCATCCACCTAAAATTTATGAGAAAACCAGGAAAGAAAATGGTAAGGAAGGCTGCCGAGAGGCCTACAGCAACATTAAAAGAATTGTAACAATATCTGGCAAGTACTTTTTGCTCCCAACATGTGACAAAAATCTCCTGAATTCTTCATGTTTGGGCTATTAGCATTTTTTATCAAAAATATCATTAAGTCCATCTAAAGTTTGTAAAAACAAACATTTCTATATCCCAAATCCATGTGGAATAATGTACTATAGTCAATTGAGACCAAAGTTGAACGTGGGCCGTTATACCAAAATATATATTTGGTGCAATAAAACCCACATCACATCACCAAATGAACACCATGCCCAGAGTAAAGCATGAAGGTGACAGCATCATACTTTGTGGCTGCTTTTCTTCAGCTGGAACTGGGGTTTTAATCAGGGTGGATAGAATAATGAGTAGCTCCAAATACCCGTCACTTTTGGCCCAAAACCTAAAGGCTTCTGCCAAAACACTTAAAATGAAGAGAAATTTCACCTCACAGCATGACAATGACAGAAAGCACACATCTAATCAACAAAGGAATTACTTCACCAAAACAAGATCAAGGTTTTGAAATGGCCCAGCAAGAGTCCGGATCTAAATCCCATCCAAAATGGGGTGATCTGAAGAGGGCTGTAAACAGGAGACACCCAACCAATTTGACAGATTTAAAATGCTTTTGAAAGGAGAAATGGCAAAATATTGCAAATTCAAAAGTGTCAAATTGATTGACACATTCCCATTAAGATTGAATGCTGTGATAAAATCTAAAGGTGCTTAAACTAAGTTTTAGTTTAAGGGTGTGCACAATTATGCAACCTGGTTATTGTACAACTTTACTTGCCATTTTTTCACCACCAAAGTTTTCTTATTGTTATTAGCTTTAATATATAGGTTGGAAGTACGGAATTAAGTTGGAACAGGTTCCAAAATGATTCATCTTGTTTTGAATATTGAATATAACATAACCAAAATGTTTTTTTCCAAATAAAAGTTTCCAAATAAATAAAAGCTTATTAAAACAGTCAAAACAATTCATTTAAAATATATTTAAAATATATTTTTATTTACAGCATTCAAAGTGTACAGTATTTGCCTAAAGATTGAACAATTACTCAAGATGATTGAGTTTTCAACGTCTTTCTCTCCCAAATCAACTTTAGTCTGGCAGGTTTTGGTTCAGCCTAAGGAAATATGAAAAAGAGAGACAATAAGCTCAATTAACAAGTGTTTAATATTAAAACACTGCATTTATTTAAGACTTACTGTATTAAATCTATAGTTTACTGGCTAAAGAGAACAATGGCAACTGAGCAGATAGTATACTAAACTAAAGCTTGACTATAATGTCATCATATATATTAAGAGTTTCCATTATAATGACTTGTCTATATGGACTGCAAAGTCCTCCTTACATAAAATATGTCAGCTCCTAAGGAAAGATTTTATTGAATTAAATCTAAATGTAAAACTTGTCAGAAAGAAAAGCAACAAGCAGACAATGGGGTGGTTTCCTGGAAGGGGATTAGCTTAAAACAGGACTCGGCCTTAGTTTAATTAAGAAATATAATTAGTTTTAACAAACATGCCTTACTAAAACATGACTTGTGTGCATTTTGAGGCAAAAATGGCACTGATGTATTTTAAGATATGTCACTGCAAGTCAGGGCCGGAGTGGAACTCATTTTCAGCCCTGGAGTTTCATGCCTTAGACCAGCCCACTTTAGTTCACGACTGACTATTAAAATAATATCTTTAAACCCTCAGTAGTATAAGTCTGCAGTAGTGCACTGTTCTCTGCAGCCTTGCAATTCACTGTATTCTTCAAATATATAATTTCATATTCTGTGCAAATGCAGTAAACAATTATAATTTTTGCCATAATCATGCAGCCCTACCATAAGACCATAATATTACTAAAGTAAACTTATTCAAAAACAAAAGGAAACAAATGTGTTTGTGTTTTCCTCTATATTTCTATTTCTAAAAAATGGTGAGTCTTGAGATTAACTGTTGGGTTGATAACGTTTGGAAACCCCTGATATACAATACACAAGCAAGATTTATCAAGTATGCATTGGAAACAAATGGAAAAAATTTGTATCTTTTTTTTAGAACTTAGATCATGTCTATTGCTAAATAACGTAGGCCTACATTGTGTTAAAAAAAAGAAAACATCGTGGATAAACTACTTTTTTCAAATAAACTTCATTAGTTTTGCATCAAATAGATTTTTGTTCCTCTTGCAATAAATGATGAATAATGACTATTCATAGAGAATTCATCTATGACTTGGATAAAAAAAATACGTTTTGTAAATTATTTTCCTTTTAGAGGCCAGCCCGTTTGTATTAGGACGCGCTCAAGTTTATTTAAAATATAATAGACGCGCGGCCGGCAAGCGCACTCAAAAGACGCGCTCAAGTTTATTTAAAATATAATAGACGCGCGGCCGGCAAGCGCATTCAAAAGACGCGCTCAAGTTTATTTAAAATATAGGCGCGCGGCCGGCAAGCGCACTCAAAAGACGCGCTCAAGTTTATTTAAAATATAGACGCGCGGCCGGCAAGCGCACTCAAAAGACGCGCTCAAGTTTATTTAAAATATAATAGACGCGCGGCCGGCAAGCGCACTCAAAAGACGCGCTCAAGTTTATTTTAAATATAGACGCGCAGCAGGCAAGCGCACTCAATATAGACGCGTCTGAAACAAAACTCGTGTTCAAGTAAGCGCTTTGAAAAACAGAAGACAGCGGCACGTCCTGCGTTTCCCATGCGTTTTAGATGTCAATGAACCCTAATGCAAGAATTCTTCCAATAAGTGGTCGGGACTCGGGACACAATCAACTTGTGCATAAAGCGGCGAGGACATCTCTCACCCGCAAATACGCGTCATCCCGGTGGCATGACAACACCGGCCCTCGTGGCCAAAAAAAAAAACAGACCGGCCCACCGGGAATCCTCCCGGTTCTCCCTATGGTTATCCGGGCCTGCTGCAAGTTATTTTCAGTTTGGAAAGCTCTTACATTTATTTTAGTCTAGTCTAATCCCTGTCCGGGAAACCGCCCCAATATGTATATATCTAAACTGAAGCTTGATTTACTACTACTCATTGAATTATATAGATTAAGAGTTTAAAATGACTTACCATGAGCTGCAAAGTCCTCCCTACAAATGTCTGCAAAATTTTAGCTTCTGAGGAAAGAATGCAGCATCATTAAACTAAACAGTCAATAATTGGTTAACTTTCAAGGAACATAACATTACATAACAGATTTTCTGACGCTACCTTTATTCCTTAACACATATATACACATCAATATATTTAACAAAACAATCGGGTGTATTAATTTTCGATATAACAGGCTAACAGTGCTATCTCTAAAACCTTTAACTAGGTATGTTGCTAAAATTTTCAAAATGGTTAAATGCTAAAACTAGTTGTTCAGATAGAAAGAGCTTGAAAAAAGCTTTTAAATGAGACCAAGATCATGTTTATGGGTTCAAGAATAACAAAATACTGGTCATTTGAAACTCGAAAATCATCACTTTATTTTGTCCCATGTTTTCCATTAAAATTCAAGAAAATGTGTGACCGAATCATGAAAATATAAAGTTTTTTGCTTTTACTTTTTAATTTTTTAAGATATTGACCTGAATCATTCAGGATAAGTTGTTTGCCATATCCTCTACATATTCTACTTTTGAAAAGTCAGATATATAATAAAACAAACCACTAATTACACCAAATAACACTCTTTATTCAGTCTGTATATATAGACTGAATAAAGAGTGTTATTTGGTGTACATGGCTATACGGCTGCTTCCCATTCTTTACCATTCAAGCAGATTTTGGTAGAGGTAACATACCTACTTTAACATTAGCTATAAGCTAAGCTACACAGCAACTTATCACTAATAGCGAGTTAGACACCGTTAGTATTGACAACATTTCGCATGCGAGATGATAAACTACTGATAAACTTCAGAATGGTCAAACGTTAATCAAATATATTAATCTTAAGATATTTTAACGTACCTTGGGACTGAATCCGTCTGACAAGAAAAGTTGAACGACTGGTAAAAATTAAAATACGTGTGTCAGCCCACACATCAGATGCATTATTCAAATCTCAGAATTCCCTTTTCTCTGAAACGCATTTACGAAAACTGTTTAAGTTAATTAATGTGTACAGCAGGGGTCTCCAACCTTTTTATAAGCAAGAGCTACCACAATGTATAAAACAATCTGGAGGGCTACTTTTTGATATAGTCTACTTAAAACTTTTTGGTTTTACTTGTTTATTTTATTTTATTTGACTTGTTTATATGTTTTAGTATTGTTTAAAATTTTAACATACGTAAACCAAGCCAAGCTAATATAAAAAATATGTAATGAATAAATATTACAGTTGAGACTTTTAATAGAATGTGCTTTGGCGGGCACCTCACAGACTCTGTGCGGGCTACCTGGTGCCCGCGGGCACCACGTTGGTGACCCCTGGTGTACAGCAGAAAGAGGAATGCAATTGACTCAAAAACAATAAAAACAATAAAAAAAACAGATATTTCCCTTACGAAAATAAACCATGATTTTTTTTTTTTTTATTTTTTTTTTTTGGTGTATTGATTACAATTAGCAAAACAATGGTTTTACTATAGAAAGCATGGTTTATATGGTTTTTTAATTCCATTGTTTTCAAAACCATGGTTATTATGTGGTAACCATGTTTTTTAACTGTAGTAAAACACAGTTAATTGGTTAATTCAATGCTTGACTATAGTGAAGTTAAAGTGTACCTTATTTATGTTAATAGTACATTACAAATGTATACATCTATAATATAAAATGTAACTGAACATACTCCTCTCTCATAATTTAAAGCCTACGTTATTTCTCCATAAAATAATATACCTTTGTCCATATCCTTTCAAAATGTACTTAAAATATACTGTTTCTAAAGAATACTAAATAATGTATTTTAGAAATATGCTGTCAGTGCATTATTATAATGATAACTTTAAGCATACCGATAAAGTATACCTAAAATATATTTTAAAATAAGTTTAAATTAGTATACTTTAAAAATTGCACAAAACTTTAACCTTAAGTATATTTTTCTAAAGTATACTTTTAGAAAATATACTAAATTATAATTATTTTGAAGTATGTTAAAAGTTTAATTGTAAAAATATGTGCAAATATGTTGTAAGCATACTTTCAATATTTTTAAAGATAGTACTGTGAGGATTAGCAGAACAGATGAACCCAAATGCAGACGATGTCGGTGAAAACAGAAAACACTTTTATTTTACACTTAACAAAACAAAGACCCACGAGGGGGTGCACAACATGAAACATAAAACTGACAGATAACACTGAGACTATGACTATGACTATGACTAGATAGCTTGACTAGAATGCACACGAAACACGAGCACACAACACAATGATCCTGCACAGAACTAAAGAAACACTGACATAAAATAGAGCAAACCAAACAAGATAACGAGCGGGGAACAGGTGATGGGAATAAGTAATAATTAACAATAAGCAGGAGGACGAGGGAGCGGGGACAAATGACAAGACACCGGAGGTACATGCCAAACACAAAAACAAGGCATGAACCTCCACACAAGGCCAGGGACTGCCAGAACTCTGCCACCATGACAAAAATACAAATTTAACAAGACTTCAAGGCAGAGTCCTGACAAGTACATTTCTTTGTAGGTATATTTGTAATGTACTATTGCAAAGTTAAATACTTGAAATACAATAAAGTATATTTGTTTTTTACCAGGGTATTCAAGGTATACTGATTGTATGTTTGCAAGACACTCATAATACATTTGTAATGTACTCCTAACATAAATAAAACACACTCTTATCAAGCATGAATTTAGCACAAACACAGTCAGTAAATTGTATTAAGTACACTTGAAGTTGTTCCACTTTAGTGCACAAAAGTACACTAAATACACTTAAAGTTGTACTTTGTTACAATTAATATACAACTACAGTAAAATATATTAAGTACAAAATTAGTTTAAGTAAACTAATCAATAGCACACTTTAAGTATACTGGTCATTAGTGTGACTGCAAGTATACTGAAGTATATCAAAATTAAATATATTTAGCACACTATTTTTCACCAGGGAATAAAAAATCCAGTACAATTACTGAACATCTTAATGCAACAGTTTATCTCAAATGTATTTATTTAATTAATTAACAGCAATCATTAAAAAAGAACTGAAATATATTTTACTACTTTTAAAATTAAAATAGTAACTTTGTTAGAATCTTCTTAAGAATGTTTTGTAAATACACCATAAAATGTAATTGTATCTCAACAAAGCTGTCGCGATATAAACAGTTACAGATATGCAAATACTGTCCAATAAGCTTTGAAACTGTACCCCCATCTTACAATATGCATTTACATAATGTTACTTCTAAAACATAAACATATCTTACCGTGGCTTTCTATTCATCCAGGATGAATACTGACTAAACATTGAAGGGACTTGCCCTTAAATAGTGATTATACGACCCTTTATTACACGATGGTGATTTCCGAGAAATCAGCAGCTTTTTTCTTCACGCCAGAACTTTTACTTTTACTCTCATAACAGAGTATTAGTGCATGCTCCTTGGCAAAAATAACTGTTGTATGTTACAGGTCATCTTATTATAAATACTTTATAAATCACAAACTGTTAAAACCAATGTAGTGTGGGCTACATTCAGGATTTAATACTGTTCTAGTATTGGTTCCCATCTATCAAACAACATCCCGCCAGTCTAAGAGGAAGTTGGTGGTTTTAGTGTGTGTATTATTGAACATACACTGTACACTGGATCAGAGCTGATTCTAGGATTTTCATTTTAGGAGGGCTCAGCCACCCAATGAGTGTATAATAAAAATAATAAATAATAAAAAAATTGAATACAGTGGTTTGGTCTATATACAAAGAGTGGCAGAGGGGGGTGGCCAATGCTATTTTATGGGGTCTATTAAAGAAAAGGATGTGTAGATAAATATTCCTATAGGCTACTGCACTGACTGCATGGATTACTTACACAGATGTAAACATAATGCAAGGCTCAAATCTGATTTACTGTCTTTTAATGAAATAAAGATCTCATAACTGCAGTAACTTTCTTAAAAGTTGTTCAGGAAATCTAAACTCCCTGGTAAATCTTCAACTTAACACTAAGAATTTTTGCCAAAAAAGTAATTTGCCCTATTTAAAATAAATATGGATTAATCTTTGTTACAAAAATACAGATAGGCAGTCATAGCAGTGAGTGATTTTTTCTTCTTCTTTTCTTATTTAGTTAACTTTAAAGAGACAGTTCACCCAAAAATAAAAATGCTGTCATCATTTTCTCACTGTCATGTTGTTACAAACATGTATACATATATTTGTTCTAATAAACAAAAAGATATTTTGAGGAATGTTTGTAACCAAACCGATCATGAGCCCCATTCACTTTCATAGTATTCTTTTCTCCTATTATGGAAGTGAATGGGGCTCATGATCGGTTTGGTTACAAACATTCCTCAAAATATCTTTTTGTTCATTAGAAAAAATAAATTTATACAGGTTTGTAACAACATAAGAGTGAATTTTTATTTTTGGTGAACTATCCCTTTAATGACAGAGACTTAAACATGCACGCATATAACACCAAATGAAATAAAATTTTACATTTGGTTAAGATATACATTTGTTTACTATGATACTTACTAAGACAGCTATTTTGAAACATGTTATTGTTTATTTGTTGATAAACCAAAAAACATGAACTGTTCATCTCAACACCATACAGTAAATAGACCACTTCAGGAATAAAAACATGGCAGACTAGAAAGGGGGAAGAGCCGAAGTCTGCCCTGCTGTTGTTTTCATGTAAAACTTTAGGTTAGGGTTAATTTAACAGGACTGAAGCGATCACGAATCAGGGTACAGTTTATTGAGCTAACATAGAAAAAAAAATGCCTAACGACGCCTATATGCACTGGATTATTGTCTGAACAAGTATTAGGAAAACATTGAATGTAGTTTAAAGCCCCAATGCCACAATGATTAACTTCCGTAGCTGACTTTCGTTTCCTGTAAGTTTAGTTAATAAAAAAGCTTATCTTAAAAAAAGTCCAGCTGCATCGAA
Organism: Misgurnus mizolepis; assembly: GCA_025389145.1. NCBI lineage: Eukaryota > Metazoa > Chordata > Actinopteri > Cypriniformes > Cobitidae > Misgurnus > Misgurnus mizolepis. Next base: position 27,339,687 of record JAIFKI010000002.1, on the reverse strand, counting down.
TGTAATAACTGGGGTCGTAAATAATGATGGCAAATCATATACCAAGAGAGGGTGATAAGCAGAGTGTACGTCATCTAAGATAAGAAGTGTTTTATGTTTAAGAAATGAAGTCCGGAGAGAGAATACATCTCTATACATGTCATCTTTGAATTCATGCTGATGTATTATTGGTTATTTGAACTTTGTTGCCTCGAGCAAATAAAGTAATTTTTGTTTGGCACCTGGAACCTGGAGTTTTTCTTATGAAGTTTTAAGCTAAGACTTTTTTCCAGTACATGGTATATGAAGACTTCTTTTACATGCAGACATGAGCAATATATGACGGTTTTGCACTTCAACTAGTTTCTGGTATACAGCAATGTTTTAAATTTACTGTACTGGTACTGTATGTTTACAGGACAGATAGAGATGGAAAGAGATGCATTTAATAACATGAGATTCTGAGATTGACTTAAGGATCCAGAAATTTCCTTTTTTTGTTAAGTGTACCTATCACCTAATGGGGGCAAATATGTCAAGAATACATGTATGAACAGTAAATTACTTTTTAATTTGAGTAATCTATTTAGTACATCCCCCTGCTATTGGACATTTATTGGACACCTTTATTTGATGAATAAATTAACTTAATTTAATGTCAATGAACAATTGGCATAATTTATTTTGGTCATCAGCATTATAAAATTGTGTGCTGAAATAAAAACAAATAAAGTTTACAGTTTATCAGCAGTATTAGAAATGTTCCAACCTTACAGTTTAGGAAAACCTCAAGCAACACACTTATTGGTAACTTTACCTGCAAAACATACTTCACTTTACACTGTACTTATGCTGAATTTGAAAAAAAAAAACACTTTGATTATTCAGGCTAACATATTATTAAATACAAAATGCTATTTTATTTTATTACACAATATGGTGGTTTTAGTAGTTTGTGTGGGTTTATTATTGAACATACACTGTAACCCCGATAAGTTGAGACTACTTAAAGCAGGGTTGGGGAACCCTGGTCCTGGAGGGCCACTGTCCTGCAGAGTTTAGTTCCAACCCTAATTAAACACAGCTGAAAATCAAATGCAGGACAGTGGCCCTCCAGGACCCAGGGTTCCCCACTCCTGACTTAAATGATCTGAGGAAAGTGATTCTCTCAGTTTAACTGAGTAAAGGGGAAAATGATAACTCAGTTTAATTAAGTTAACCTTAACTCAAATAATTTGAGTTTAGACTACTCAAATGATTTGAGGAAAGTGATTCTCAGTTTAATTGAGCAATGGGGAAAATAACTAAATTTAATTGAGTTGGCCTAATGTGGTCTTTTCATTTAATTAACTTAAACAGCAGAGTACAGCTAAATGTCACCAAGCTCCTGTCACCAAGCATTGGATCTCTTCCTGTTTTCTATCAGCATTCTCCTCTCTCTCTCTCTCTCCTTATTTTAATAAACATTTTTCATCTGCATTTGGATCCGTGTTTGTGTTTCTTACTCTGACAACAGGTACATCACATATATACACGATCATGCAGTAAAGGGATATAAAATATATATACATTTAAACAGCTCATTGTGATTATATTTGATGAGCTATGGCTTATCTTTATTTGGTCATTTATCATCACTGATGTCCACATATTTTGTCATTTATCATCACTACTGTACACATATCATGTGCCTCAATAACATGGACAACACATTCAAAGAACTACTAAGTTGCACTTTACAAGTTCACACTTACACACAATTTGAGGGGGTAAGGTTTAATGTGTATTTGGTGTGCTGTCCAGAGGGAGGGCTCCAAGCTCGGATTTCGGCCCAAAGCCAGAGTACTCCCCCCAAAAACTAAGAGCAGAGGACAGCCGGCGGATTAAAGACCCCCCAATGAGAGCCGAGTTTGGCGGGCTGGCATCTCGAGGAAGGGTCTGGATGCTTTGACTAGGAGGGCCTGTGATGGCCGCACGTTGCCTGGACTGGTGGGCCTTGCTGGCCTGTGAACGTGGAGCAGTTGAAAGTCTGCTCTGGGACCAATGCTCGCTGGACAGAAACATAAAAGGAGGAAGATGAGTGCTTGCCCGGAAGATTCTCTCAAACTGCATCTGCTGGAGACCAAATGCTCACTGGATGACAGAGAAAACGTAAGTGCTCTACCGGGGAAGTTCTCACTCCATCCGCTGTGAGACCAATGCTCGCTGGAAGGAAAAAGAAATGGAACACTGTAAGCCCATACAGGTTGATTGAACTTAAAAAATTTATGGAAACTCGTTGCCCTAAAAAAGTTGATTTTGCCTGGTTGAAATAACAATTCATTTTAAGTTTAATGTACTTAATGTTTTAATTTCTTCCAATATTCCTGCACTCTTAACCCAGATTAGATGACATTACTAGAAATGTGTGAGGAAACCTGTTGCATATAACTTTAGTTTTTATCATTTTATATTACTTTTAATGTTATAAATGGCATTATAACAAAAATTAATGACTGACTTTAAGTCAATCATTGAATAAACGTGATTCTCCACAGAAACACAAAAAATGTGTTTTGACATACATTGTAAGTACTGTGGAGAGAAATACAATAAAATGTTTTGAACAGGGTTGATGTACGGAAACACTGATCACCTGAACGGTGACTTCACAAAATTATAATTTACAACAAAACATCATCAATAATATAAGAGCTTGAACCTATATGACATTTTATCAACATGATCTCACAAAGTTCCGTGGGATAGTCACGGAATTTTTTGCTCATTTTTCCGTGGCATTCTCACTGATCTCCGCATATTTCCGTGGCCCTGCCACGGACTTTCTTTTCCGTGGCATTCTCACGGATTGGTTACTCAACTGCTTTTTCCTATTTTTAAACCATTGTCGCTTCGGTTTAGGGTTAGATTTGGTGTTTGCATTAGGATGTCACTTTAATAATTTGTTTATACTATTTTTTTCTGATGTATTCTTTTATATTTTCTAAACTTTAATCAATTGTTGCCTGGTGTTGGGGTTAGAGTTGGGTTTGGGTAGGGATGTCATTTTATGTAAATCTAACCCTAAACCGAAGCAACAATGGTAAGAAAATAGGACAAAACAGTTGAGTAACCAATCCGTGAGAACTCCACGGAAAAGAAAGTCCGTGGCAGGGCCACGGAAATATGCGGAGATCCGTGAGAATGCCACGGAAAAATTAGCAAAAAATTCCGTGACTATGCCACGGAAATTCGTGAGATCAGGTTGCATTTTATTAACAAATATTTGAATAGAGAAAGTTCTTATCAGTTTTTAATTTGTGAAAAAGCAGAAAATAATCAAAATATTCAGGCGCAAAGGATTATGGGTAGTCCTCACAACATGAACTAATAATTTTATGTTCATTTGACTTGAATGTTTTAGTTTAATAGATTTTGTAAGCTTAACAGTTAAACAAACTAAACTTTTTAAGCTTTGGCTTCAAAACAGAAAATATTAATGATTTTTCCTTGATTGTTTGAGTAAAGACAATTTCTGGGTTAACAGTGAAAAGAGGAGAAATGATTGCTTGCCCGGGAGATTTTCTCACACTGCATCTGCTGGAGACCAAGTGCTCGCTGGATGAAGAGAAAAACGTAAATGCTCTACCGGGGAAGTTCTCACTCCGTCCGCTGTGAGACCAATGCTCGCTGGACGAAAAAGGAAAATAGAAAATGAGTGCTTGCCCGGGAGATTTTTTCACACTGCATCTGCTGGAGACCAAATGCTCACTGGATGAAAGAGAAAAACGTAAGTGCTCTACCGGGTAAGTTCTCACTCTATCCGCTGGGAGACCAATGAGACAAACAGACCCAGTTCCGGTAAATGTGAAGGTCAGAACATCCCTGATTTCCTGGCCGTCCTTCAACGTGATGCCCAGCTGATGCCTGACCAACGACCACCGGCAGAACCCGTTTAATCTCCTTACTCGTTTACATATATACAGTATATATATAAATCTCCCAAGGGTTTTTTCCTCCTAGGACTTTTTTTTCCTCATAGGGGGTTTTTCAACCTGGGGAGTCAATCTTCATTGGCTTAACTTAGCACCCTTATCTATACGTTACATTAGTAATACGCTTGCTTATAATGTTAATTCATAGCCACAGCAAATTCTGCTGCTTATGCTATCTGTATTGTTATGCTATCTGTTGATTTTTCTGTGTTTTTCCTTGCTTCTATAATGTAAAGCTGCTTTGAAACAATTACCAATTGTGAAAAGCGCTATATAAATAAAATTGAATTAAATTGAATAAGTCTGAGATGATGGTGGGGTGAATTTTTGGGTCGAATTTGGAAGTGATGGCAAGTTCCAAGCATCTATGGAAGCCGAAAAACGCTAGGATAAACATGGCGTCAAGTTTGTGGGCGATACCTAGGGTCTGGTAGCCTGTGCAGAGAGTGTGAATACATTTGGTTAGAATATCTAGCGTTATGGGTTGTCTGATGTCAGTACAGTTGGGCTGGGATTTTTGAATCCCTTTAATCAGGAAGGAAGTTTGTGAATTGTTTTTCTCCGTGGAGGGAGCCTCCACGACGCTATTTAATCCACATTGTTTTCTGGCTGTTCTGGTCCGTGTAATGATAGACACAATTATAGACATAAAAAGCCCATGGCACAAATCTGTTTCTCTGAAGATTATTAAGATAGATGATTAATTTATGCTGGGCAGAGAGTGACAGTGTGTTGTTTAAATATTTCATTGCTTTCTATTAAATTGCTCAAAGTCATCACTGTTTAAAACACACTTGGCATCACATTCATGACTTTATGGTAAAATTACACTTTTGCGTCAATCCATAAGCATTTAAACTAGCAAAATGCCCCCCCCCCAACCACCGACGGTTATCTTACGAACCATCACATTTGACTCACGTTATAACCGTCATCACCAATTCACAGCCCTACTGGCGACATGCGAAAGTGCATCCCTGGGGATGTTTAAGTCTTCGTCTGATGAAGAGCTTGATTGAGACATAGTAGCTGATCCAAAGGGTCTACTAATGCTGCAAACTGTCAACAGATTGAGGTAAGACTGCTGAGTCTATATGTACCCTCTTATGGTTGATTGCTGAGTGCTTCCACCTGTGTTTAATTTGCTGAGTGCTTCCACTTGTGTTTAATTATCTGAAAGTCTTCCTCCCGAACCTTGGTAATAAAACCTCATTTAAATCACCAGTCCAAACTTTTTATTTTTTTGAACTTTACTTTACAAATTTACCCAACTGAGCCTACATATTATTATTTATTATTATTATTATTATTATTTCAGACAAAAAGATATCTGGAACTGACTCAATAACTGCACATGCAAATAGCTGGAGACCCACTAAGTACACACGAGTGCACAGACCAGAATAACCATTCGGTGCTATATGGTTTCTATCTTGTCATATGAAAACTCAATGTTTCTCTAATAAAAAAAGAACAGAAATCAGGCAACACAAAACGATCCTCAGTCTGTTTTCTCTTCCCCATTTCACACTGAAGAGGAACCGTTAGAGGTTTAAGATGTGATTCCCCGAAGCTGACATACAAAGATATTGTTGTTAGTGGAGGCAGGGCTCTCAAGTCTCACGCATTCACCGTGAGACACAAGCATTTCAGTCAGTTCACACGCTCACACGCCACACGTTGTATTTCTCACGCTGAGAAGTAAGAGATAAAATGCCCTGCTATATACAATTAATGGATGAAGCGCAGTTCTGCTTCAAGTTTTTTGAGTGTGCAAGAACTGACAAGCAGATGACATCAGAGTACCACGAGAAATCTTGTGGAGGAGGCTGATTTCAAATCGCTCTCGTGTTACTTTGATGTCATCCACTTGTCGTTCCTTGCAGCGCCTCATGAATGCATCCTACCAGGCAATAAGAAATGAGAAGTTGTTTTGGTTAAATGCAGTGGTGTAGTGGTACCTGCAGAAGTGGGTACACTATATTATGCCCCCATTTTTTAAAAGTAAAAGTGGGTATACCCCATGCCATCAAATAAAGAAGTGGGTATACTCTGTATACCTGCGTATACCCTGCACTACACCACTGGTTAAATGATATTATCCCGCTACAAGCACATGCATTACTAACATGGATTTAACGGAGTGGAAGTTGGATGAGCAAGATAAGATGAATGAGGTAGATATAACCCATTTTTTCAGCATTTTGATTTTACGATTCCTTAACAAAATCATTGCCTTTGATCAAAGACATTGAGAGCTAATATTGGGGAGTAAAGCCAAATTCGTGCTAAATTATTATTGATTCAGTCAAAAACTCCAACAGCTTTGCAACCAGAAGCTTAAATTGCCTGAAACACTGTAATAGAGATACATTTCATTATTATTGCCCTTTCATCATTAAATGTTCTGCAATACTGTATGGGTACAGTAAGCTCAAGTTAATAAACCTCAAACAAACATGTATACATTTGTTCTCACATTATTTACTGTAGTTCACTCTCAGATTCCTGCCTAAAGGCTCATTATGCAGCTCATTATGCAGCTCATTATGCAAGCCTTTGTTTGCTAGCTGTCAATCAATCCTTCTCGCATACAGCCCCTCTAAACAAAAAGTGTCTTACAATTTCTAAATCAATACATTGTTTTATGTGAATAAGTAGGCAGTATGATTTTCACATCATTTTAAAGAAAAAACTCTAGACTACTAGATTCTGTTTAGAAAGGTCTTGTTAAAACATGTTTAGTATGTGTTTTGTGGACTTATATCAGTGACTTAAAAAAGTTGCTTTTTTAAAAACCACGCATAAACCGTTTTCTCTCAAAAATACAAACATTTACATACATGTAGCTCATATAATATTTTAGCTCAGTTTGTGCTGAAAGCAGTGGTATGAGACACTTGCCATTATTATGTTTTAAAGCAACTGAAAAAAGACCAAATGTAAGAGCATGTCAGAACCTCTGACAGTGTCCCAAAATGGTCGGACCCCAGAGGGTTAAAAAAGTACAATTCCATAATCTATTTAAAGTGCTCTATTTTCATGTACTAATTTTGTACTTAATATAGCATACATTTGTTTTTGTTCTTTACTATTAATATGAAATAGGCAAGGCAAGGCAAGGCAAGTTTATTTGTATAGCACATTTCATACACAGAGGTCATTCAAAGTGCTTTACATAGAAATGAGGAAACAATATATAAAAGAGAAAAAAGAAAATTTAAAAATAATAGATACACAATAAAATCACAATAAAAACAAAGATACATGAGAATTTAGAATAACAATTAAAGAAAATAAATGTGATTTTAATAAAAACAGTTTAAAATGTTAAAAAGAATAAAACAGGAGTAAAAGTGACTTGAGTTAAAGGTGCAGTCAGTGTGAAGCAGCACAGTGCTCATTTAGTAAATGCAGAGTTAAACAGATGTGTTTCTAATCTAGATTTAAAAGTGTTTACTGTTAAAGCACATCTGATCTCTTCTGGAAGCTGATTCCAGCTAGAGGTGGCATAATAACTAAATGCTGACGCACCTTGTTTTGAGTGAACCCTTGGTATTTCTAACTGACCTGATCCTAATGATCTGAGTAATCTTTTAGGTTTATATTCAGTTAGCATATCTGTCATGTATTTGGGTCCTAAGCCATGAAGTGATTTATAAATGAGTAACAATACTTTAAAATCTATTCTAAATGTAACAGGAAGCCAGTGTAAGGACCTGAGGACTGGAGTAATGTGCTCAGATTTTTTAGTTCTGGTCAGAATTCTGGCAGCAGTGTTTTGTATTAGCTGCAGCTGTCTAATGGTCTTTTTGGGGATCCCAGTAAGAAGTCCATTGCAGTAATCCACCCTGCTGGTGATGAAAGCATGAACAAGTTTCTCTAAGTCCTGTCTTGAGACAAAACAGCTAATTCTGCCAATATTTCTGAGGTGGTAGTAAGCTGATTTGCTTATCACTTTCACGTGACTACTGAAATTAAGGTCAGACTCTAGAATTACACCAAGATTTCTGACTTTATTTTGTGTCTTTAGACCCCTAGAGTCAAGGTATGTGTTAACCTTGAGAGTTTCATCTTTATTTCCAAATACAATGACTTCAGTTTTGTCTTTGTTTAACTGGAGGAAGTTTTGACGCATCCAACAGTTAATTTCATCAATGCATTTACATAGAGAGTCAATGGGGCTGTAGTCATTGGGTGACAGGGCTAAGTATATCTGGGTGTCATCTGCATAGCTGTGGTAAGCAATTAGGTTCTTTTTCATTATTTGACCAAGTGGGAGCATATACAAGTTAAACAGAAGCGGTGCAAGAATTGAACCCTGTGGGACTCCACATGCCATGGGTGTCCACTCAGATTTATGGTTACCTATGTTCACATAGTAACCTCTTCCTTGTAGGTATGATTTAAACCATTTGAGGACCATTCCAGAGAGCCCTACCCAGTTTTCCAGTCTATGTAAGAGTATGGTGTGATCTACTGTGTCAAAGGCAGCACTAAGATCTAGTAGCACCAGCACTGATATTTTACCTGAATCAGAGTTTAAGCGAATATCATTTATTATCTTTATGAGCACTGTCTCTGTGCTGTGATGCTGACGGAAACCAGATTGAAAATTGTCCAGATAGCCATTTGAGTTTAAGAATTTGTTCAGCTGATTAAAAACAACCTTTTCAATGATCTTGCCTATAAACGGAAGATTTGAGATTGGTCTGTAGTTGCTAAGTATGGTTTTGTCTAGGTTACTCTTTTTTAGGAGAGGCTTAACAACTGCTGTTTTTAATGACTCTGGAAAGGTGCCTGTGATCAGAGAGGTATTTACAATTTTTAAGAGGTCAGTTTCTAAGCAGTTAAGTACCTTTTTGAGAAAAGATGTGGGGAGTGTGTCAAGGCTGCTAGTTGATGCTTTAAGATGTTGTACTGTTTCTTCCAAGGTTTTTATATCAATTATGTCAAATTCTGAGAGAATGACTAATTTCTGAGGTTGTTGCAATGATATCGGACTGACCACAGTACAATATGAGGCCGTATTGATCTTCATTCTGATATTACTGATCTTCTCAGAGAAAAAGGTTGCAAACTCATTGCATTTGTTGTCAGAGAGCATTTCACTAGGAACTTGATTTGGGGGGTTTGTTAGTCTCTCTACAGTAGCAAAAAGAGTGCGAGTGTTGTTTATGTTGTTGTTTATAATGTTTGAAAAGAAGGTCTGTCTAGCTGTGCCTAGTTCTACATTGAAAGCACGAAGACTGTCCTTATAGATGCTATAATGTACTTCAAGTTTTGTTTTCCGCCACATACGTTCAGTTTTGTGCTGTGTTTCTCCAGGGTGCTTTACATCTGCCAGTGATCACCCTGACCTTTACTGGAGCTATACCATCAATGGCATCTTTAACTTTTATGTTAAAGTTTTCAAGGAGAACATCAACAGAGTCTGCCGATATGTTTGGCAACATTGATATAGCATTCATAAATACCTCACTGGTGTTCTCATTTATGAACTTTTTTTTGACATAGACAGATCTAGCATCAGTGGCAGGACAGATCAATAAATCAAAGTAAACACAGAAATGGTCAGATAGAGCTTCATCCTTGATCACAGTGGATGAAATGTTTAGACCCTTGCTAATGAGCAGATCAAGAGTGTGTCCCCGATTGTGTGTAGGACCTTGCACGTGCTGGGTCAGATCAAAAGTGTTTAAAACATGTAACAGTTCAATTGCAGTATTGTTTTCTGCATTGTCTATATGAATATTAAAATCTCCAGCAATAACAAAATAATCAAATTCAGAGGAAATTGTTGATAAAAGCTCTGTGAATTCATCAACAAATGCTGAGGTGTATTTGGGAGGTCTATAAATAATTGTAAACAGAATGTGTGGTGTACCTTTTAGAGCAATACACAAATATTCAAAAGACTGGTAATCACCAAGTAACACTTGCTTGCATTGAAAGGCATCTTTGAATAAAGCAGCTATTCCTCCACCCCTTCTAACAGCTCTACAGACACTTATAAAGGTAAAGTTGGGTGGGGCTGATTCATTGAGGACTGTAGCACTGCAGCTGTCATCTAACCAAGTTTCATTTAGAAACATAAAGTCCAGGTTGTTAGTGGTGATAAGATCATTTTCTAAAAAGGATTTGTTCTTTAGTGAACGGATGTTCAGAAGTGCTAACTTAACAGTAACTGGTTTTGGCACTGTATCAATCTCAGAATGACGTATAATAGGCAGTAGATAGAATTGCTGTGCGGCTGGAGAAGGCCTTCGTCTTTCTATCACATGTCAGGACAGAGATAGGGAAAGCTAAAGGGACATCGGGCGCCCGCTTGTTCTTAAAATATTTATGATTGTTACTGCTGACGTAGTGGGAACCCAACACACATCAGTTACCATGCTAAAATGTAATTTAAAAATGTATTTAGATACCACTTGTAATTCATTTGAAGTTTTGAACCTATCTTTGTATGAAAGATGAGTAAAAGCTTACTTCAAATGTATACATTTTTGTAAAGCTAGATATTATGTTAAATGATTTTCAGTTCATATTCATAACATCTCAAAATAACACCGATTAAGACACCTATGTTTTTAAGATTATCTTAAGTACTAAAAAATAAGTTTTGGTATGTTATGTAGTGTGTGAAAATAGGGCACTTTACAGGCATAGTTCCCCAAAAATAAAAATTCTGTCATCATTTTCTCACTCTAATGTCATTATAAACCTGTAAAAATGTCTTTGTTCTGAAGAACACAAAGATATTTTGAGGAATGTTTGCAAGAATACTATAGAAGTCAATAGGGCTCATTAACGATTTGTTTACAAAACATTAGGTAAAATTAAACTGTTAGCAAAAACTTGAGAATTGGGTGGGATACAGGTGCGGCTGATTAACCGTAGCGGTTGGTGATTGGAGGAAACAACAGATCAGGGAGTATAAAGAGATCATCCAAAAACGCAGTTAGGAGTCGATTGCTGGAGTCATTGTTGGCGTGTGTTGGGGCTGCTGCTGTGTTGTGTTTACTGTTCAGGCTGGGCTGGCGTGGCTGTGTGGGACAAAGGAAAGCATAACTGCTGGAAACTGAAACGGAACAGAGAGAGAGATCGGCGTCAGAGTGAGTGATTAATGATTTGAAGGAAACAAAGGCTACTGGCATTACTGGGGTAAATACTGTTCTGCGTGTGTACACGCCAACTCATATGCCGCTGTGGATGCGGGCCTGTGTGTGAAGAAGAGGAGGATAACGGAGCAGACTGTACGGTAACTGTGAGTACAAATAAATACTTTTGGACATTGGTTGTTAATCCGTTGTGTGACAGACTGTTTAGTGGAGGGAGGACGGCCCTACCGCGGAGCAGTGTGGTGGGAGTGCCAGAAGAAAGTCAGCTAGGGTGACTATAGCCCCATGAACGTAGACTGAGACGTGTAAACAACGCCATATCGAATTCCGGTGAAGGAGGAGAAGCAGGGTTTCTCAGTGTTCACTTGTAGTGCGGTGGGGTGAGTCTGTATTGTGTGGAACCTTTCACTTTGAAGTGGTGCAGTGTCCTTTTTGCTGTGTGTGTGTATTGTCAGCCAGACCCCCGCCTCCATCCTCTAGACTGTGGAAAGACGGAAAGGCTGCCGGCATCAGTCGCTGTACTCTTCTAATATATGCTGTAGGTTAACCCCCGAGTGGAAACACTTATCGTGGTGGAATATCGGCGGACCTTCTGTGGATTTGGGTTGTGTGATGAAGAGGTGGTGAAGTGTTCGACCACAAGGGACTGTGTGAGTAACATCCAGGATACACGGTTGCTTGCATTTTGTGATTTCTAACCTGTACTGTTGCGGAGCGAGGCGGAGTCGATCTCATCTGTCCCGTAGCCTCTTCAAAGGGGTGCCCCTGTCCAGTGTTTGATAGTTGAGGAAGTGGAAAGGAAAGGGCAGCGCTCGGCTCGGTGTGACAGAGTTGAGTTGTGCCCTCCGCAGCAGTAGCAGCCGTCGAGAGGATCTGTTCCTCGACGCCATCATTATCACCTCGCCTCGAGGCTTTCGGCGAGCTGTGGAAAGACGGTCACTCAGCCTGTGTGGAGAAAGAGAGAAGAGAAGATCATACTTACCATACTTACTGTATGTCGTGTCCGCTGGAGAGGTGAGAGAAAACCCCCAGTTGTGTACTTAACCATTCTGTGTGTCCCAGCCAGCAGCCTGTGTGGAGAAAGAGAGAAGAGAAGATCATACTTACCATACTTACTGTATGTCGTGTCCGCTGGAGAGGTGAGAGAAAACCCCCAGTTGTGTACTTAACCATTCTGTGTGTCCCAGCCAGCAGCCTGTGTGGAGAAAGAGAGAAGAGAAGATCATACTTACCATACTTACTGTATGTCGTGTCCGCTGGAGAGGTGAGAGAAAACCCCCAGTTGTGTACTTAACCATTCTGTGTGTCCCAGCCAGCAGCCTGTGTGGAGAAAGAGAGAAGAGAAGATCATACTTACCATACTTACTGTATGTCGTGTCCGCTGGAGAGGTGAGAGAAAACCCCTAGTTGTGTACGTAACCATTCTGTGTGTCCCAGCCAGCAGCCTGTGTGGAGAAAGAGAGAAGAGAAGATCATACTTTCCATACTTACTGTATGTCGTGTCCGCTGGAGAGGTGAGAGAAAACCCCCAGTTGTGTACGTAACCATTCTGTGTGTCCCAGCCAGCAGCCTGTGTGGAGAAAGAGAGAAGAGAAGATTATCTGCACCATACTTACTGTATGTCGTGTCCGCTGGAGAGGTGAGAGAGAACCCCCAGTTGTGCATTTCACCATTCTGTGTGTCCCAGCCAGCAGCCTGTGTGGAGGAAGAGAGAAGAGAAGATTATCTACACCATACTTACTGCATGCCGTGTCCGCTGGAGAGGTGAGAGAGAACCCCCAGTGTGTACTTACCCATTCTGTGTGTTCCAGTCAGCAGTCTGTGTGGAGCAAGAGAGGAAGGAAGTCTTACCTGTAACATACCTACCGTGTGTCGTCCTCCGCTGGAGAGGTGAGAGAGAAAACCCCCAGTTGTGTACTTAACCGATCCTTGCGTTTTAGCCCGCAACCTGTGGAGAGAGAGATACCCGTGATTAAGGGCACATCAACGTGGGCCAGCCACCCTACCACATACTGGAGAGTTACACTCCGAAATCGAGGAAAGGGTACGTTTCAGACATACACGCCTGTTGCCCAGCATACATTTTTATTTCTGTTCTGCCTCCAGGAAGAAGAGGAGGGCGCCACAGGATTACGAGCCAGGCGGAGAAGCCTGAGGTACACCCCCCCCTTGTAGCACGTTGGAACCCCGGGGCCCGACCCCTTCTCCGCCTCCCTTTCTATTGCTCTGGACCACGACCCACCTGGAGAGCAGAACGAGAGCATTAGTTTTAAACTTTCCCTTTCCCCTACCCTTCCTGAAATCCTTTTAACTAAATTAAATAAAATATTATTTTTATACTTACCTGCGCTTGTGTTGTCTGGTCATTGGGTTGGCTTTGAGGACCTCCTCGAGGTGGAAGTTAAACAGGGGCGTGGCCTAGTTACATTTGCGGCCACCCCCGGCTTGTGACACTTACACAACACCAATGCAGAGACAGGTCCCCCGAGGAGCGGTTGACTCTGATCTGCCTTTCCCTCTGACCCAAAAAATATATTTGCAGTTGGGTGGGGGTCTGGTTCGATGGAAAGTTTTACTTCTGTGTTAGAAGTTCACCATGCTATAAACAACTATGACCGTTATTTCACCCTGTCGCCTCGACATCCTGTTTGCCGTTCCTCCAGCTGTCTCTGCAAAGTAAATGTTAAAAACACACATACATACATACCGCAAAAACCCCAAACCTGCAAAATATGCAACATGACCTTTAAGAGTCAATTGTTAAAGCTCTTATACAATGGAATCTTATCTCTAAGCCTGCTAGACTATTCTAACTTTAATACTATATGCTAAAGGTTAATACTCAAAGCTATTCTTAAAATCCTTATGATTAAAGGCAATGCAATCGTTAATAATGCACTAATAAAATCATTATTATTCAAAGCAATGTTTATATTCATATTGCAAGGATATGCGGATGTGGGGATGTTCTAATTTTCCTTCAATAGCAAAGTTTAATTCAGCAGGTTGTAGAGCATTAGCAGTCCCTTCATTGCAGAGAGCGATAGAATCAATGTATGTGTCTATGTGTGTGGTTAGTACTTTACCGCCTCCACTTTCGTGCTGAGTTAGCTGTGTGCCCGGAATCTCACCCTTCCCTTCTTGCTCTCTCTCTCTCTAGTCAGTCTGCCTTGGTCTTGACATGCTTGCACTCACCCTCCCAATGTCCCTTTTTGCCAAATATCTTACTACGATTGCATTCCCTTGTCTAATGTCCAGTGTTTCTGTACTTTATCTACAAAGGAGTTTGTCCACTTTCACTGTGAGGTCCATTTTCTTAGATTTTGATAATGCTCCCCAGATTTTACATATTGTGACCGGTTGTCATGCTGAAAGATATTTTTGGGGTTTGTGCTTATTCTGTCTCCTTGCCCTGCTGCTGCATTGGCTTTTCGCTAGTTCACTGGACCCATTTTGTTTCCAATGGTCTGCAGAGTTCTGGCATGGTGGGAGAAAATTCTTAACATGTAATCAACAGTTCATTAGCAATGCACCAGTTCTGACAGGTGTTCTTGTTTCTTTGATTTCATTCATAGCCCATGAACGAAAAAAACATGATTGGTCCTGTAGGTCCAGACACTTAAACCATTATAAAAATAACCATACTTGCCTCTTCACTGCCCTCGCTCTGTTCCAGTTCAATAGATTCCACTTTGGCTTTCTATTATTGGATTTCGACCTGGTGCCATACTGATGTCTGGTGAGTGTAAATGTTGGGGTCTTGGTCAGTGGTGGCTTGGTGTAGAGAAACTGGGCTTCTCTGATGTGTCCAATGTTGTCGGTGCACTAGGCAGGACTGATGGTGAAGTTGATTCAGGATGTGGTTGCCGTGGGGGGCAACTTTCGAGGTTGCGGTTGATTCTCAGTGCTTGCAGCTCAGCCATGTGGTAAGGTGGTGGTGAAGTGAATGAAAAAGATGGATTAGTTGGCAGCTTTTGTGGTGTGCATATTTCTATCAATACTATTGTAATCTTTTCAGGTTCGGCCTGTAGTGTATTTGGGAATGTTTTTTAAGTCTTTCTTATTTATGTTTTGCTTCTTTAACCACATATCAAGTGTAAAAAAGATTATGTTCTGATATCCTTCTTTAATGCTAAGGCTGTACTGAGGTCAGTCTGGCATTGACTCGGGGTGTGGCTTTAACTGAGACTGCGCGAGATTTGTATTTATTTATTTATGTATTTATTTATTTTAAGAAAGGCTTTGACAAAGACAGTTCTGTCTAGTAAATATCATGTGTCTCTGCAAATTAGGAAGTGCATAGAAAGTGCATACCCAGGTCAGCAGAGGTTCAAAAGAGCATTAAAATGTCAAGGTTTGCGAAAGAGGAAGTATGAAATGTTCTGCACAGAGAGTTGCAATTTTATTTTTAGGGGGTCCCATCTTAAAATGAGGAGTCAACTCATAAATAAATACATATATAAATAAATATAAATACATAAATATAAATATTTGCCGCAACACTCTGCAGGGATGGTGGTAGTCATGCAGCCACTGGGTCAGGTTTTTCTCAAAAGTAAGCAACAGGGTGCAAACTATATATATATTTCCCCTACAAACTGCAGTTTGTTTATGCTAACTTTGTTACCTTTATTGAGTTAATGTGTTAAGAGAGTAACAGAATCTTTTACACACACACACACACACACGCACGCACGACGCGCGCGCGCACGCACGCACACACACACACACACACACACACACGCTCAATCTCACACAACAGATCATCAACATATTGAAGCAGGACAGATTAGACACACATGGGGCCCCAGGTGAAACAACAGATTTTCTTGCACAGAAGTCTTGCACAGATCTCCACACTGTTGGCTGGCCAGCATCTGATTTTTTACAGGAACAAAAAGGGAGTCCGCACAGGGCAACTCATGACATGGTACCATAACACCCACTTTCAATAATAATTCAAACATTTTGTTAATGCTGTTGACAATTTACAGGATATTGAAGCCTCACCTAGAATTTGATTTTCGGGTTATGACAACAGGTTCCCAATCTTTAATAAGACCAACATCATATTATATTTCATTAGCTATGACTAATCTTTATTTGGTCATTTATCATCACTACTGTACACATATTTGGTCATTTATCAACACTACTGTACACATATCCTGTGCCTCAATAACATTGGCCCTCATTTATCATTCTTGCGTAGAAACGGGCGTATATGTTGGCGTAAGATTATGCTTACACTCCTCTTACCGCCTGATTTATGAAACTGTGCATACCGTTGATATTCAGGTGTACGCAATATCTGCCCTTCATAAATGCCGCGGCCGAAAACGATCGTCATTAGAATAACAAGCCCATATAAATTCAAGTCTCCGCCTCCCCCACGTCCTCATTTTACGCCATTGACACAAGAAAGACGGCAAAGAAGAGAATCCGGGGAAGTGAAAATAAACAAAATTGTTTTATTTGGGATTTTAAAGAGTGGGATTAAAAACACATTAATAATTGGATGACAATTTGTAATATTCTTATTATTATTTTTATTATTAATTGATATTTAGAAGAATAATTATTTATTATTATTATTATTTACTGTTGCCTACATCTAAATTCTATGTCTGCTTAATGGTTAAGTTAATTTTTTTAAATAATATTTTAAAATGATGTAGTAACTTTTGTAGTGTGTTGTTCTGTATTTACATACAGTTGTTTGTTAGCTATATCTTAGATCCAGTTTGATACGGAGCTCCGGATATAATTCAAATTAACAATTTGTTTCTACGTCATCCACATGTTTTAGCTAAGCTAATTCATAATTTGAAGTAATAATAATTGTTATAGTAATTACGAAATATTATAATAATTAATTCCAAGGAACAAACTGTTGAATATTGGGAACAAATTCTAAATTTATGGCCATACTTTAGACTAAATAAGAAAAAGAAGTGTCCATAATGTAGCATAAAAATAATTCGTGGCCATAATTTTGTCCGCATGTCATCATGATCGGATTTACGGCTCCATTCAACACAAGCATTTTACCTTACCTCATCTGTATTTATTTATCATCGAATGGTACGTAACTAGCTTACCTTTTTATTGCATTACCATGTTTTCGTAGCACATCCTTGTGCTTTCTTGCAATGTGCCGGCACCGCTCAACGCTCCGCTAATAAGCTCCGTTCACATGCTCGCTCTGAAACATCAGGTAAAGCGCACAGGCTCTCAACTGAAGGAATACATATGCATACAAATCAAATGCTTTGATAAAGTCTCACAAATTAAACATTGAACATTGTTGCATAAAAATAAACACTGAAGTTTATAATTACTATGTTTTTTTACAGTGGGTCATAATATATCACATATTTTAGTTTGTCAGTGCGTTTTGTGGTGTTAGGAAGTGTTTGCGCATTTCTGCACTAACTCAAAATGTGCGTACACCACCTCCTGAGCTGGCGTAGGATTTGAGCGTGCCGTACGCCAACGTCCATATTGATAAATCTCAAAGTCACCGTGGTTTGGGGTGTACGCAAGGTGTACGCTGGAAATTTGGTGTACGCACTTTTGATAAATGAGGGCCATTGTCTCAAAGGGTGATCAATTCCTCGCTCTTGACAATGGCAGTCTACGATCCCTTTCTGCTATACCAGAATGTGTTCAGGGATATTTTTAATTGTTAATTTACCTTAATTTTGTCAGTCAGTTTTCCACAGGATTCTTTGAATCTCGCTGTCGTTTCCCCAGGATCCTTCAAAAGGACGGCCCCTCGTCCCTTATTTCTGGCAGGGTAGGGTTGGAACTAAGTCCAAGAATGCCAATCACTGTCCCTTCGAGATCTGAGTAGTCCGGTCAAGGGATCCCACTTCTGACACCAAATTGTTGTGGAAAAAATTCTGAATGACAACATTCTTGTCTTTTAATATATAATTTAATGGTCGAGATGATAATGGTGTCACCAGGTGACTATGTAGGGCGGGAACCAAAAGTGGCGGATAAAGGTTCCGTGAAGATGGTTTCCGCCCAGACCCGATTTTAAGAACACCATTTCGCTTCCTGGTCTCCCTGGTAACACAGAGTGGGAGAAAATGAGCAACAGGTGTGGCAAATGTAGTAGAGAGACACGATTGGAGGAGGGAGTAAAGCCAAGCAATATAAAAAGGTCCAAGGAGGCACAAAGCGGGAAGCTGTTTTTCGGGCGTGAGTCCCTTTATGCCTTGGGCAAACTGAACCACACGCCCCGTCCCTGGAGGAGCCGAAAGGGCGCCGTTGATCCGCGATTCACCTATGGTGCAAGGAAAGAGTGCGGCTGCCAGAAGAGGCGAAAAGGACGGGGCTGTGCAAAATTAAAGGGACACCACACCGGTGTGCTTGTGGTATACTTTGTATACGCTGTGTTGCTGCTTTGCAGACGGACCACGCTGGTCGGATCGCTCTCTTGGGGAAGAGAAGAAGAGACAGTCAGCTGACGAAGGAATATTGTGGAGTTTCATTTGAGAAAGAGTGGACACAGAGCCATCAAGAGTGCAGTGAATAGCAGTTGTTGACAACAAAGCGTGAGTAACAGCTGTGGTACTTATCTGTGCAATACTTGTACGAAGAGTTGTTTTGGTGTGTGCCTTTGTGTTTTTGAGGTCCCTGGCCCCACTGGAGAGGAAAGCGTGGGCGAGCCGCGGGTTGACCGGAAGCACGGACGAAGCACTTGGTAGGAAGCACCGTTCACCAGTAAAACAGTGGCCCTGTGGGAAAAAGGAAGCGCAGGTGAGCCAGAGGAGTGATAACCAACACGCCGGGCCTGTGAATAACACACATCTCACTCTCATTTGCGGTCCAGTTATCGCCCAACCATCTTCTCGAGGTCGTCGTAGCCAGGTGGCAAGGGCGATCTAAAAATCACGTGAAGTTGTATAAGAGTGCTGTGGGTGAGTTTCACTGATTGATGGTGTTTACGCTTTACTTGCTGTGTGTATGCTGTGCTTGTAGCGTTCAAACTGCCTAGCCTCCGACGAGTCACGAGACGACGACATCCGTTGTGGCCTGGGTCCTAAGGAGAGCGAGAAAATTGAGCCCTGTGCCCGGGGTGTGTCCACGAGAGCTTCGTTTATCCATAGAGCAGACAGTGGTGAAACCCAGTGAGTATTACCAAGAGTGTACCGTGCGGACTGTGGGTTGTAGCGGTGTGTGTACTGACCTCTCCAACAGAAGCTCGTGGTGAGCGGAGCCCCGACGAAAGTTCGCCCTAACTCGTGACCCCGGTCGTGGAAGAAGGAGGGGGAGTTTGGGAAGCGTTCGGCTCCGCGTCATCGGACCCACTAGTCCCTACGACGCCCGGACAGCCGGAGTGGATGGGCGAAGGAATACGGTGCACCAACACTGTAGCGAAAATCCACTGTTTGCCAGTAAAGCTCTGTGTGAGTGAAGATCCCCAGTGCTGTGAGTAACGTAACCTGTGAAGTAAACCTGTTCTGTGCTTATAGCAATTACCTACCTGTACAAGTGAAGCTCTGTGTGCATGAAGATCCCCAGTGCTGTGAGTAACGTAACCTGTGAAGTAAACCTGTTCTGTGCTTATAGCAATTACCTACCTGTACAAGTGAAGCTCTGTGTGAGTGAAGATCCCCAGTGCTGTGAGTAACGTAACCTGTGAAGTAAACCTGTTCTGTGCTTATAGCAATTACCTACCTGTGCAAGTGAAGCTCTGTGTGAGTGAAGATCCCCAGTGCTGTGAGTAACGTAACCTGTGAAGTAAACCTGTTCTGTGCTTATAGCAATTACCTACGTGTACAAGTGAAGCTCTGTGTGCATGAAGATCCCCAGTGCTGTGAGTAACGTAACCTGTGAAGTAAACCTGTTCTGTGCTTATAGCAATTACCTACCTGTTCAAGTGAAGGCTCCGTGGGAAGCGAAGGCCCCCAGTCCCTGTCCCAAGTGGCCCTGGAGGCGAGCAGCAGAACTATTAGTTTTAAATTGCCCATTCCCCTTTTCCCCCTTTCTTTTTTAAATATTTAATAAAGTTTATTTTAAACGTAGTTTACTCGTCTGTCTGGTCATTGGGGTGGTCTTGGGAACCTCCTCGAGGTGGAAGAGTTGAGAGGGGCGTGACCTTTAGTTTATTCGGGTCCGCCCCCGGCCGTGACAATGGTCTAAGATTTTACAAGATCTTGGGAGCAATGGTCACAGTGAATTTCTGTACCAAAGCTCAAAGCTCTTCTAGGTTTTTGACAACATTTATAGGTAGAAACGTCAACTCTCTGTGCAGAACATTTCATACTTCCTCTTTCGTAAACCTACATATTTCTTTTGGACTTGGGTATGCACTTTCTACACACTTCCTAATTTTACAGAGACACATGATGTTTACTAGACTGAACTATCTCTGTCAAAGCCTTTCTTACAGTTAAACAATCATTAAAACATTTATAAACATTTCTCAGTAAAATGGCAAGTGAGCAGATACAAGTAAAAAAAATGAACAAACAATAAAAATATATACTACACTTACGTTTACAACAATGATCTTAAACTTCAGATAAGCCCCCCACCCCCCACGAGAAGGTAAACGCTTATCAATTATGCCCAGCCAGACTCTGTCTACGAATCGAAGCTTTTGGTGTGTACCCAGCTTTAGGAGAGCATTTGCCGTACATGGCCATTGTGCTTTCACACTGACTGCAATTGCAGTGCATACAGTCTCAATCTCAAGTTTATTTATTATTATTTATCATTATTTTACATACATTTATGAGCAAAACCTCTTCAAGACACTTTTTGACTGTTAATTTATATAACTGTGATTTGTTTAATCCGTATTGTTTTCGTGCTGCTCTGGTCCGTGTAATGACAGATATAGACATATTTACACAATACACAATTATATTAAACGCCCATGCCACATTATTAAATCACTTTCTCTGAGGTTTACAATAGAAGAAAAGGGTTCAAGTCAGTGACTGCATTTAAATGCACAGTCTTATGCCGATTATGCTTAATAAACTGATAACACGTGGGGTCATGTAAACGGGTAAAACGGTTTTCTTTAATCAGGGAAAGCCCATAAACGGCGTAAGCAAAAAACGATCGGCACGGGTAGTTTTTTGCTCTTTACCCCGATTTCGCGTGGCATGTAAACACCTTAACCGGTTTTCTCACGGTTTTGTCCATGTGCGCATGTCCCCGTGAGTAAAAGATAAACGTCAGATGCGAAAGTAAGTGCAAAGTAACGCATAAAAGTTTCTTCTCTACTAAAGCAGTTAGCAGAGAATCTGCGAAAATTAAAACTGATGTTGTACAGGTTCTGGAGACACGAAAAGCGATAAAACATTACAGCTTAAGACAGATATGCTGTGGGCAGGGGCGGACTGGCCATCGGGAGTTCCGGGAGCAATCTCGAACGGCCGGTCCATTTCAGACCTTTTTCGCAGTCAAAAGGACACTGTGGCAGGAGGTGCAGATGAGGAAGGACCAGCAGCATGGACAGGACAGGTGCACAATTAGTGATGCATCTATTATACACTGAAATCATTTATATTTGCATTTAAATATAGGCATATATAAGGGATAATGTAGAGCGAGGCGGTTGTTATAGCGAATACAACCCCGACAGGCTTATCAGGACCCAACGCAAAGCGGAGCTTGAATCAGCCTTACGGGGTTGTATTCGCTATAAGAACCGCGTCGCTCTACATTATCCCGCTTATGAAATTGATGAAATAGCCTGCGTGCGCATTTTGGCAACATAAGTGGTGTTGTTGTCACACCCAGGGGCTGGCTGCTATTTGGCTAAAGCCACGCCCCTTTTCAACTTCCACCTCGAGGAGGTCCCCCAAGCCAACCCAATGACCAGACAACAACGAGGACAGGTAAGTATAAAACAATCTTTATTTATTTAAATAGTTAAAATGTAATTGGGGAATGGGGAAGGGGGAATTAAAACTAATATATCTGGCTCTGCCCTCCAGGTAGGCTACGGCCAAGAGAATGACAGGAGGAAGGGGGGGGGCAACGGGGGGTCTCAGGCTCCTGCCTGGTCTTTACTGTCCGTGGCGCCCTCCTTTTCCTCCTGGAGGCAGAAATCAAAGCAAGATGAGTGTTGGGGTTAATGTCCTTTCTGCGTACCTTTGTTCTCCTTATGGGGACTTCTCCACACGTGCTCACACAGTTCCTTGTCGTGTCACTCACTCTTCCTCTCTCTTCCTCCACAGGCAACAACTAGGACACAGAGGCACCGTCAATTGGACTTGGTTCGCTCTCACCTCTTCGCTGACGACAGCTCACGGTAAGTACAGGATCCACACGGCTCGTTTTCGTGGTGCTCACTCTTTCTCTCTATTTCTCCACAGGCAGCGGCTGGGACACAGAGACACAGTTAATTGGACTTGACTTGCTCTCACCTCTTCGCTGACTACAGCTCACGGTAAGAACAGGATCCACACGGCTCGTTTTCGTGGTGCTCACTCTTTCTCTTTCTTTCTCCACAGGCAGTGTCTGGGACACAAAGGCGCAGTTAATTGGATTTGAATGGCTCTCACCTCTCTGCTGACACAGCGTACCGTAAGTACAGGTTTCACTCAGTTCCTTCTCGTGTCATTCACTCTCTCTCTTTCTTTCTCCACAGGCAGTGACTGGGACACAAAGGCGCAGTTAATTTAATTTGAATGGCTCTCACCTCTCTGCTGGACACAGCATACCATAAGTACAGGTTGACAGCGGTGGTTCCTCCCGTGATGCTCCTCACGTGCCGATAGTGTACAGTGCGTTCTCCATCTCTGTCAATCAACGGACTTAAAGAGGTTGGTATTCAATATACAAGGTGGCGGACTTACGACAATTTGTCTTTACGATGTGTCAGATGGGGTAAGCAGTTCCTATGTGGCGTCGGGGGCGAACCCTCTCGACAAGCTCGATGGTTACAGAGGGGTGAAACGTCGCACCGTCTCGCCGGGCCGAGCGCTGCCCTCTCCTCGCTACCATTAGGCGATCGAACACTGGACAGGGGCGCCCCTTTGTAGAGGCCTCAGGACGGTGGAATTCCTACACCTCTCTCTCTGCAACAGCAATTACTACACAGATGAAAGCATCAACAATGGTGGCCCCTGATCGTACTCACACATCTGCCAATTCTCCTGCTCTTCACCGCCACTCTCCAATCCGCCCAATGTCTAGACGGGAAAATCGTTCCGGGGCACCACACCGTTACTTTAGACCTGAAGCACGTTCACAACATATAATGTACTGATTTCTCTAGGACCGGCAGCCTCTTCGTCCTTCCTCGACGTAGTGTGTGAAGGCGAGGGTTTGTCTGACAAGACACAGCAATCCACAGCAATCCACAGCACCACGTCAAAATAAAGGTTTCTACAGCACAAGGACTCACCCACCACACTCAAGTGTACACAAAGGACGCCCGTCTTCCTCCACTTCGCTCGGATCGGATCTGGCGATGAATAATACGGCCTAGTTGATAGTTTCGTCACTGTGACTGCTTCGGTTAATGTTCCTTCGGCTCACCCACCACGCTATCTTAGGGGTAGGGCCGCCCTCCTTCTCCTGGAGGTATCTGGTATAAAGGCAGGTTAGTATACAATACGTTTTCAATTGAATATTGGTACTCACGACTGTTGCAAATTCTTCGTCCCACTATCCTCTGCTTCAGTTCACGCTGAAAACACTCCAACCACACTGACGGGGCGACTCTTTCCCCGACTGGGTTATGCTGCGACTTCCAGTAGCTCACAATTTTCCACAGGTATGTACTCACATCAACACCGTTTACGGCTCCTTTTGTTTTGTCTCGGTTTACAATGTGTTCCGTTCACTCTTCAACCTTTAAGGTTCACGATGTTCTCACAACCATGCAAACTTCAGACTGAGAGAGAGAGAGTTAGACAGCCACCAACAGCGCACCAGACGAGCACAACACAGCGCTTCAACACACACCAAAAACTTCTCAAACTGTGATTTTAACTGGTCTTAAGTACTGCCCTGTTTAGCGTGTCCTCCAATCGCCAGCCGCTCCTCTTAACTAGGCACAGGTGCATCCAATTCGCCGATTTTCCCTCTTACGGCGCTACCGGAAGTTCCGGTGTTCTTCCTTTCCGGTCCGGGCGGAAAACACTTCCGGGCGGAACCAAACTTCCCCAACTTTGGTTCCGCCCCTAAAAAGATCGTCACCTTGTGACATCCTCCCCCGCCAATGCGTTCTAGTCCCTAGAACGTCTTCGGGTCGTCCACTCACCGTAACGGGCAGGGGGTCGGCCTTGGTTCTCCCGCTGGGAACGCCTCAGAGGTGAGTCGGGCTCGGCCTGTTCAGGGGCCGCTTCTGGTTCTCTCGGGGCCACCGGGGGTGGTGCCACCACGGGTCTTCCTGGTACCACAGCCCAACCTCCGATCCAGGGGGCCGCCGGTACAGGCTCCGTGGGAATTTCTTTCACGGCTTCAGGGTAGTTAGGCATGGGCGGATCATGTTACGATGCACCACACGGTCAGGGCCGGACTTTCCTTCGGGCCGGATGGTGTACACCGGCTGTTCCGGTCTCTGCTGCCTGCAGACTACATATGGGACGGTCTCCCAACGGTCGCTCAGCTTCCCCTTTCCTTGCCGCCGATTGTCTCCCACCAAGACCCTCTCACCTGGCAGCAGGGGGGCCTCTCGGGCAGTTCGATCATACAGCCGCTTATTCCTCTCTCCTGTCGTCTGTATCCTCTTTGACACCTGCTCATAGGCGTAGTGCAAGCGCTGATGGTGGCGTCCCACCCACTCGGTCACACTCACTTCTTCCTGGCCTGTTGCAACTCCCAGGACCAGGTCAGTGGGCATACGCACGTGCCTGCCAAACATCAGATAAGTCGGGGCATACCCCGTCGTACTATCTACACTGTTATTGTATGCTTGGAGAAGATTTGGTAAGGTACTCACCCAGTCGCTCTGTTGTCGTTGGTCCAGGGTCCCTAGTAACCCCAACAGGGTCTGATTAAATCTCTCGCAATTGCCGTTTCCTTGGGGGTGGTACGACGTCGTATGGGTTTTGGTGCATCCGTACAACTGGCATAACTCCCGGATCACTCTGGATTAAAAATTTGCCCCTTGGTCGGAGTGCAGAAATTCTGGGCACCCGAATGTCTGAAAGATGGCCCGCCATAGAGCTGTGGCGGTGGTAGTTGCTGTCTGGTCGAGGGTGGGGACAGCCCAAGTGTACTTGGTGAACAGGTCTGTAATTACCAAGATGTTCTGATAACGGTCTTGAGGCCGGCCCATAGTCAGGAAGTCCATGGCCATGATATGGAGGGGGGCCTTTGCATGGATGGGCACCATGGGTGCTCGGGCCTCCCGCCTAGACTTGAACAGCAGGCACCTGGGGCAGGCTTGGATCAGGTTGTGCACCGATGTTTCCAGCCCAGGCCAGTAGAAAAATCTGCGTAGCAGGGATGCGGTCCTTTCTTGTCCCTGATGTCCCAACTGATCATGGTAAGCTGAAACTAATGCTGTCACCTGGTCTGTGGGTACCACAATCTGGCGCACCTCCTCCCCCAGCTTCGGATCGCTGATCCTCCTGCACAGCACTCCTTCCTTCAACTCCAGCTTGTCCCATTGTCCCAATAACATCCTTCCAGTATCCGTCTGGGCTAGTCTCTCTGATGGTGTCGGCCGTCGGCCCTGTTCTACCCACTCCTTCACTTGGCGCACGTCCTGGTCCTGGGCCTGTCTTTCCATCCACCGGCGGGGGTCCCACCCCCAGTTCTCCGGCACGGCCTCCTGCCGGCTTCCCGGCGCATCCACTGCTCCCACCATGTAACCTTCCTCACGGCTGGCCACTTCAGGATCGGCCCGGCCCCTGGGGTCTTCTGTCTCTTGTAGCCTTGAGAGCACGTCCGCATTGGTGTGTTCCCGCCCAGGGCGATACTGTAGTTGGTAGTCGTAGTTGGCTAGTTGGGCCACCCACCGCTGCTCCACGGCGCCCAGCTTCGCCGTCTGTAAATGTACCAACGGGTTATTGTCGGTGATCACAGTTACCTTGGCACCCCAGAGGTAGTCTTTGAATTTCTCGCTTAAGGCCCACTTCAAAGCCAACAGCTCTAGTTTAAAAGAGCTGTAGTTCGAGTCGTTTCTCTCGGCTGGATGGAGGCTCCGACTCGCATAGGCGATGACCCGCTCAGCTCCTTCCTGCCGTTGGGCCAACACCGCCCCCAGTCCGAGGTTGCTGGCATCTGTATACAAAACAAATGGCTTAGTAAAGTCAGCGTACGCTAGAATAGGGGCCTGTAATAATTCCTGCTTCAACTTCTGAAAGACTGCCTCGCAGTTGGCATCCCAGTCTATGGTGGGTGACCCACGACCCCGGTTTCGACCTGTGCCGACCAGTAACTGGTTAAGGGGTTTAGCAATCTTTGAGAAATCCTTTATGAATCGTCTATAATAGCCCACAAACCCTAAAAAGGATCGCACTTGCCTCACCGTCTTCGGTGCATTCCACTCCTTCACTGCGGATACCTTTCCAGGGTCTACGGCTACCCCCGCTGCACTGACCACGTGGCCCAGGAAATGGACTTCTCGTCGCAGCAAGTGGCATTTGTCAGGCTGCAGTTTCAGTCCATACTTCTCCATGGCCTGGAAGACTTCTTCGAGGTGCCGAAGGTGAGAATTGAAATCTGGGGAATAGACAATCACATCATCCAGATAAACTAAAACTGACTCCATCAACTGACCTCCAAGGCACCGCTGCATCAGACGTTGGAAGGTGGCCGGAGCGTTACAAAGCCCGAAGGGCATCCGGTCCCATTCAAACAATCCAAAAGGGGTCGTAAATGCGGTCTTCTCCCAGTCTGCTTCGGCCACCTGCACCTGCCAATAGCCACTGGCCAGATCCAGAGTGGAATACCACGCCGACCGCGTGAGGCTGGCGAGAGAGTCTTCGATCCATGGTAGGGGAAAAGCATCCTTCTTCGTCACTAGGTTGAGCTTGCGATAATCCACACAGAATCTCCAAGCCCCTGTCTTCTTCTGTACGAGCACAATGGGAGCCGCGCATGGGCTACTGCTCTCTCTGACGATGCCTCGCCCCAGCATGCCCTGCTAGAGTGTGCGTACCTCGGCGTATAAGGTAGGTGGAATCGGCCGATATCTCTCCCTGCTTGGTCCAGCGTCCCCAGTAGGGATGTGGTGTTCCACCACCTTAGTGCACCCATAGTCTTCATCATGCGTTGCGAACACATGTTGCCATCTCCGAAGGAGTGCCTGCAGTTTTTGTCTCTGCGCCCGTTCTAGGTCTTCTCCCTGCAAGGACTCGCCCACAAGGTGGCTCGGCACACCCCTTTCCGTGCTATCCGACGGGGTGTCTGTCTGTGTCAGGGCCACCTCAATGACAGTGGGGCACACCTGACGAAAGCTGACATCTCTTTCTTCCCTCACCTGGTGGGGCGCGACCGCCGTCAACCGGGCCAACCGTTGGTGTCGATGTAAGTGTACTGCATATGGGTGCTCATTCCGTACTCTCACAGGGACCCTCCCCCGGCGGACCGCCGCCAGGCCCTGTGCTACTTCCACTTGTGGGCAATCTACATGGGGCTCGACCAGCACCCACTCCTCCGGCCCAGTTTCTCGAGGTGGTACTCTTGCCCACACGATGGCCTCACTCCTGGGGGGAATAGACAAAGCAAAGCGACATGTTACTCTTCCTACTTCCCTACGGACCTGGGTCATTTGTACTCGACGGCAGTCGGCCACCACGCGCTCCCACTTGGGCCTCTCAGCAGGTGATATCTTTGGGCCAGGCCTAGCCCGGAATAATTCCTCCCAGCACTCGGAGAGGACATTCATGCCCAATAGGGCTCGATGTGCACCTAAACATTTGTCCTGCACAATGATCACACCTTTCTGGGGGACCACCACCCCGTGAACTTCTAGGTCCGTCAGTAGATAGCCGATGTAAGGGATCTCAAGGCCATTTGCGCCCTTCAGAGTCAGCCAGGGGGCCTCCGCTCCTTGCGCCCCTTGCTTTCCGAACACTTCTTGGGAAAGGCTCTCAGCAAACAGCGTAACTTGGGAGCCTGTGTCCACCAGGCACGAAACCGTCTTACCGCACACTTTTACCTCCGCCATCGGGCTATGCCCGACCATCTGGCTCCTAGAGCCATTTCCTCTTCTAGGGTCTTTTCGAGGGGTCCCGGCCACACGACCCACTGTGGCCGGTCGACCTAAAAACCCCCTTCGGATGCTCTGCGGGGCCCACACTGGCGACTGTAATGGCCTGGTTCTCCACAGCGGTTACAGATTGGCCTCCCTTGCTCGTCCCATTCAAATCGGGGCCGGTTGAAGCGGTTCGGACGTCCGGGTGGCTCTCGGCCCTCTCAGAGTATACTCGTTCTCGGGGTACCGGCCTCGGTTCCTCCCGCGCCCGTCCTTGGCGCAGCTTTCCCAGGAGGGTCTTAGATAGCTCAGACATCTGAT
The DNA here is from genome assembly GCA_025389145.1 of Misgurnus mizolepis. NCBI lineage: Eukaryota > Metazoa > Chordata > Actinopteri > Cypriniformes > Cobitidae > Misgurnus > Misgurnus mizolepis. Next base: position 27,311,161 of record JAIFKI010000002.1, on the reverse strand, counting down.
CCCGGACGTCTTTCAAAAGTTCGGCTCTCAATGTTTGCTTCCAGTCAGGGCCCTCCGGTCGCGCCGGCGTCGCTTCGCTGACAGCCGCACACACTGGGGGCTCACCTACTTCAGTCTCATCACCTTCCAGGGCTAGTGCCTCCTTTTTCAAGTCTTCGAACGTGAGGCCCGGGTCTCTCCTAAACTGCACTCGTAGACTCTGCCTCACTGGACCTTCCTTCATCTCTAGAAGGAACTGATCGCGTAGCAAGGTTTCTCCGTCTCCCAGCCCATGATCACGACGGGCCTGCAGTCGGGTAAACTGCTCTCGCAGCCCCAGGGTGAAAGCTCTAATTGGTTGGCGGGGGCCCTGCTTACAATTAAAAAATTGGGAGCGAAGGACAGCTACGGGGGTGTGGTCGCCATATTGCTCAGTGAGGAACTGGAATACTGTTTGGGCGGTGGCTCGGACAGCTTCGGGGGCGGCTTGCACTTCTCGCCATGCTTCTCCGTCCAGGGAGTTCAGTACAAATTGGAGCCGCTGGGCTACACTAAGGCCCTGCAAGTTGGCCAAATAATCTAACTGGGCCTTCCATTCTGCTAATCGTACCTCCGACTCGGTTCCTCCATATTTTTGGATCCATGGGCTACCCATAAAAACGGGCATGGCACGGGGTTGGGCTGCGGGCCCCGCGTTGTCGGTCATTGGGCGACCCTGGTTACTCAACTCGAGGTGGAAATCCTGCCGACTACGCCAAAATCTGTCACACCCAGGGGCTGGCTGCTATTTGGCTAAAGCCACGCCCCTTTTCAACTTCCACCTCGAGGAGGTCCCCCAAGCCAACCCAATGACCAGACAACAACGAGGACAGGTAAGTATAAAACAATCTTTATTTATTTAAATAGTTAAAATGTACTTGGGGAATGGGGAAGGGGGAATTAAAACTAATCTATCTGGCTCTGCCCTCCAGGTAGGCTACGGCCAAGAGAATGACAGGAGGAAGGGGGGGCAACGGGGGGTCTCAGGCTCCTGCCTGGTCTTTACTGTCCGTGGCGCCCTCCTTTTCCTCCTGGAGGCAGAAATCAAAGCAAGATGAGTGTTGGGGTTAATGTCCTTTCTGCGTACCTTTGTTCTCCTTATGGGGACTTCTCCACACGTGCTCACACAGTTCCTTGTCGTATCACTCACTCTTCCTCTCTCTTCCTCCACAGGCAACAACTAGGACACAGAGGCACCGTCAATTGGACTTGGTTCGCTCTCACCTCTGTAACATCTGGCTGGACGTCAACTAGAGGTCCTTTCAGTCTGGGTCGTTAACGGTTTCATGCTGTGACCCTAGATTGAGTTTTGTCACCAGGTCTGCTCGGACACTTTCATCAGAAGATCCTAATCTCCTGATAACACACATTTCCAGACCTATTGACTGTCTCTGGCTGTTTTATTGTGCCAATCTAAGCAAATTAACACCTCAAAGCAAACTTCAAACCGTGAGCAGAGACGAAGCAGCCATGACACAAAAATGTGTCTGTCTAAGATCACAGCTAAGACCAAAATAAATTGGTTTAAATTGTATATATTATATATCCTTGTATTGCATGTTTGTATCTGTAATGAACCACTTTCTTGTAACACTATAGGGATGCTTTGTTCATTTTAGCATGTCTCATAATTCACATTCATGAGATTACTATTTGATGTGTGTTTCAAACCATACCTTGTTTACACTCTTTATAATCCCCTTTTCCTTTCCTGATCAACGATGTGCATCATCTGACCATGACTGATATCAAACTTGTTAAATATTAATCAAAATTATTATTTAACAAAATCTTTAGCATAGTCCATCTATGCAAATGAGTCTGGTAAAACAAAGACAAAGTTTTCCTACTCTATCAACACCCTTTTGGATTGGTCATCTGAACTTCAAGGGGTTGGTCTAAACTCAGGTTAAGAGGCCTGCACCCCAATTCATCGAGGCTCATCAGCACACAGTTGGCCTACAGTTCTCGACGACACGCCGTTCACGGCGTGGAGCTGAGCTCCCAGCTCAGCTCCCAGCTCAGCTCCCAGCTCAGCTCCCAGCTCAGCTTCCTGCTGTGGGACCCCTATCCTTCTATTTTCGGGCACCCTGACACTTGGACAAACTTTAACAAATTGGACAAATTAATCGCCACAGATTAACCAGACCGACGGATTAACCCAAAAAGGAACAACTCCTACGGACACCTCCAAGGACTCCGTCACGTGACCACAAACTCAGGAACTCTCTTCCTCGCATACGCGCCCATACAGCTGGACGTACACACGTGCCTCACAAAAGCCAAACGCAAGTATCGCTTGTTCATTCGCTGTAAAAAGATAGTGCCCCTTTTAATTAAGGTGATTCTTAGAGTTCTGATGATTTGTGCAGAAGTTAAGTCTATAGTGATATTGCCCTTCTTTTAGTCTCTCTCTCTCTCTCTCTCTCTCTCTCTCTCTCTCTCTCTCTCTCTCTCTCTCTCTCTCTTTCTCTCTTTGAATTTTCCATTCTTTCTCTTTCATATATGTTTCTTGTTTGTTGTTTGTATGTATAGTTAGTCTTGTGTGTTTTTGTAGTGTAACGTAGTTTAATAAACCGGTTTTGCATTTCACAATTGAGTTGTTTCTGTGTTCAATGCTCATGAAATAAATGTCACTTAATCTGCCGTTAAGATCTTAAAGCTACATGCTTAAAAATACTTTATAGCAGTAAGAATGTTATTTTCTAAAGGCCACAGAATTAACTTCTTAAATGAACAATTATGAGTATTTGCTGGACAAATACATTAATTAATTGTTATTATTATTCTGCTAAATCAGTTTAAAATCTTAATAATTTGTATAATTAATTAGTTAATTGTACTTATTATTCCATTTGAGCTAAATATGGGAATTTCCCCAAATTCCCTTAAATTCCCGTAGTGTTTCGGTTGGAGGTTTATGGTGTTTTAAATAACGCCGTTCTCCTCCTCCCGCTGATTCGCTACATATTAATGGTGGAGAAAGCGCGGGCAGATTTAAACATTATTTCTGAGCAAAAACAGTTAACAGGTCAAATGTGTTTTGCATTGTGTGAATGAAAAGAACTATCAGCTATAACTGTGTTCGTTCTTATATTGGTATGAATGAAAATGTAATTTCCTGTATCATTTTCAGGACATAACAGACTCGCGCCCCTGTTATGTATAGTTAACTGCAGTCTTTAAGGTAACCGCATTACCGTCTGATTCCGCCTAATAAAGAGTATAATTCCTTTATTTAGAGCGAAGCGGTGGTCGAGTGAGTACTCCCATCTGATAAGGCCTTTTTTTGTTAAATCTCCAGGAAATTATTACAATTAGAGAAGCTGTCTATTTGTATGTTTCCATTTTTATTCACGTACGTGGATTTTTAAAATTGTAAGCCCCGAGGGTAAGACTTTTCAATTTTAAAGGAGATAAACCTTGATCAAGTAACTTATGTCAACGGAGAAGAAAGCCCGTTAGACTTTTATTTATTGTGTGTCCCGGTAACGTAAGCCAAAACTGGCACCGGATGAACACAGCTCAAATTACATCCGTCGTCTTAGCAACGCAGCGGTTGCCGATGTAATTATTGTATGGAAGCGAATCTTTGTCAGTTTAAAGCGTACTACCTAGTTCTAACACTAGATGTCAGTCTTGAGTGTCTAACACTTCTCCTTCTCTCTCACTTTACGCCTGACTTCCGCTTTCTTTGTTTGTTGGGCGAAATATCGCCATCTGGTGGGGAAAGCTCGTTTGGTCCTCTCATAAACTCTTTTGGGAGTGTATGACAGGAGTCAAACTGGGATTTTTTACCTTACTTTGATAACTAGGTTATTCTACTACTTTGTAGTTTTATTTCCTACATATTGAATGTTATGGTCTTAAATTATAAATAATAATTAATATTGCTATGCCTTTATTAAGTAATTATTTCTTTATTTAATTTTTATTTTATTTTGATTTATTTTATTTCATTTTTGCTGTTCTCTCCCGCTCCTTACTTTCCTATTTTCTTTTCTATTGTAGAGATTGTATTTTAATTAAGTTTAAATTTAAATTTAATGCAGTTTGATTTATTTTAAATTTTAATTGAATTAATTCTTTACTGTGAATAGAATCTAGCCCCATAAGTCCCATTCTCAGTGAATTCATTTATGTTTTAACTGGTGCAATAGGATAAGCCCCCTGTCCCTCGCAAGTTGGGCCTAGCCCAGCCACTCTAGCTAAGCCACTCCCCTAGCTCGCATGACTTCATAGTGCCCTCTCCCTGTAAGGCCCTGTCATTAAATCTAGGGTAGAGAACCTGCTAAGCTAAAACAGGGATCCCCTTCTCATCCCTATTTTCCTCTCACATCCTTTTCATTTCTCAGCCTTCTGACTTTGTCTGTTTGGCTGTCTTATTTTCTTTTCAGTTTATTTTTATTTGAATCTCTTTTATTTTTATCCATTTTATTTTATTTGTTTTATTTTCAGCAATTTATCTTTCTCACCTTCTATTTGCTTTTTATTTTATTTTATCATTATAATTAATTAACTTTAATTATTTTGATCGTATTTTTATTTTTGGGCTGAAAGACCATATCTGCACAAACCATGAGAAAATGTATTAGTAATGCGACAGATTGACCAAATGTCTGAAGCGACCAATAGGTTAAAACACATCGTCCATTCACTAAACTTTTTCCCTTTTTACCCACACTAATTATCTGCGCCGCCGAAGCAAGGCCCCGATAATAGTTTTTATTTGTGCCACTAGCTGATCACGTCAGTTAGACCCACATAGCCCATATTTTTATTTATTTATTTTAGCTCGTTAAAATTCTGCGGACTTGTATTGGCTCTTTGTGTTTTGTCACCCACCAGTGCGCCAACGTGTCCAGATCACCCAGCCCTGCCAACCACTGTGAGCAGCTGGAGGCATGGCTCAACGATCCGACATCTGACCTCCTGCCCAATGTCGCCAACGATCTGCAGCGTCGAGACCGAGAGCAACGGGATGGCAACCTGGACGAGATCATAGCCCGTGATTCAACGCAGAGCTACAGCCACAAGGAGATGGCAAGGATCACAGGTGCCATCGCTCACAACCTCATCATCCAGCTAAAGTGGGACGAAAGGAACGTCACCCACCTGGAACAGGATGCAGCAACGCTAAAGCTCCAAGCAAAGGAAGCCTGGAGGAATCAGGAGGATGCGCAGACTCGTCTAGATCGGCTGACACAGGAATCCAAGGATCAGCAGCAGCTGATTGAGGAGGAACACAAGAGGAAAAAGAATGAGGCGAGACAACTTCACAAGGCCATCTCACAACTCCACACAGACACAGAGCACAGAGAGCAGCAGGAAAAGACCGCCAAAGAGGAGCTGGGAAGGCTCCTGCAGGCCAAAAGTCTTCTGGTAAGAGCCAAGGCAGAACAGAAAGAACATGATGCCAAGTCCAAGGCCTACGAAAACCACCTGCAAGCTGCTCAAGCTGAAATTCAAGTTCTTGTTCAGCAACATCACCAACCTAAGGACGAACGTGATTCTGTCCAAAAAGAACTTTTATATGGTTTCAGAATGCAAGCTGAACCATTGAGAGAGAAAGCATCATTCTCCTCTCATCCAATCAGTGTCTCTGCACTCCCCCACCAAAGTTTCCTGCTGAAAAAGAGGGGGGGTGAGAGCCCACTGTTAAGAACTTTGCCAGCCAGCGTCCACAACCCTCTCACAAGAACACAAGGGGGGTGGGGCCAACACCTTTCCCAATGATGTCTACAGACACATGGCATGGCCCAAAGACCTTGACAAGCTGGCTAGAAACAGTCCAACATTTAGTCCAAACACTGCAGGTGTCCATGACATCCACGCTTACCTGCAAAACATTGACTTTTATGTGCACACGCTGCCGAATGTAACCACGAGAGACCAGCTGTATCTGCTATGGATTACCTCCAGCCATTAGGTGAGGAGCTTCCTGGACCGGCAGTCAGAAAGTGTCAAGTTGGATTATAAGCAGCTGCAAATGGCCTTGATAGAAGAGTTTTCAGATCCAGAATCACGATGAGGACTAATCGCTGCAATGGACTTAAAACAAAGCAGAAATGAAACTCCACAGGCCTACTACTACAACTGACTTTCAGTCTACTCCAGCTCACAAAACGAGCCAAGAATGGAGGAAACATCAAAATCCTCCCCCTGCAAAGCTTTATTTTACCGTAATGCAACACTTAGGATTTATGGCCTACCCTCACCTGACGACAACCAGACAGCCGCAGGACTTCGTCCATAAAGCCTACGGTAAACAAAAGCCACCTCTGAAAAGACTGTCATCTTTCTTTCTCTGAAAATTACCCAAAACGGCCACTGGAGGGCGAACAACAGCGCCACAGTGAAGGACATTTCAGCAGAGAGCCAAGAGGATCGAAGGACTTCACAGCCAAGATCATCAGACAGCCAGAGGACAGCGTCCATGGAAACCATCCTGCACCTGTCAGAATGAGAAGTCCAAACAGTCAACAGATGGACCAGGTTCGACACACAGTGAACAAAGCTAAGTCTGAACTGTCACAAAAGCAAAGCGACACATACACATCTGAGTCAGCAGAGATTTTGAAAATAGTGAAGAAGTCAAATCCAAAGGAGGCCTCTCAAAGAGGACCGCAAGGATGAACTGAACTATTTATCACTAGCAGCAGCACTGGAAACAGCAAGAACTTTCCAGAAAACCCTCCTGCAAGCAACACTCAAATCTCTGCCACTCATCACATTACCATCGAACCAGTCACCGCAAAAATCAGAGACTTTGGCACACAAACTGTATTTCAAACATCAACCAGTCAGATTCAGCAGGTACCAGAAAAGTGCTGTGTTAGACATCTGTTTCCCTACAGAATCACTGAAGACCAGCCTTAACTGCCTTCCAGTTACCACACAAAACCTGGTACTAAGGCCCTGGGAAACCTGAATGAGAGAGGAGTAGCTAAAAGACTCTATTTAGCAACCACCGTGAAACACAAGGTCAGATTGGAAACCCTCGCCAACACTGGAGCTGATCTAATGCTGATGTCATTCCAGCTTTTCACAAGACTCCAGAACAAAGATGAAGCACAAGATCTGACCCTCAACCCACAAAGGTGTATGCTGAATATGCAGTCTCACAGCCAAACTGCAACAGGTGCTTTCCATCCACCTGACCATCGGTCCTATGAGACTTCTACACCCTGTGTAAATCTCACCAGTGGACACATATCCTCTTTTCATTGGCAAAGACTGTTTAGATAGTTTTGAGCCTTTAACAGACTTTAAAAAGTAAAAATTTGGGCTCAGGTAAGAGAACTTCTACCTTGTCACTCAGAAAATCATCTGAAGTATATTGCCAAGTCACAAAGTTATGGATTACCCAGCAGCCAGTCGCGAGAACATCGTCTCAGACCAAAAGTTCAAGTTCACTGTTGTGCACATTACAAACAGACCACCCACCCGCCCAACTGTGATTGCACTGACCTGCGGCCAACACACGCCCACCACCACAGTGCCCATCACATAGCCACTTACACTGGCTCCACATATCTCAAACAGTGACATAGCTGCATTACATGCCTCCGACACCACCATACAAGCTATGTCAACCACCTCTCAGACCCCTCCACCTGCCCTATCATGAACTCTGACCTCATTGCTACACCAGCCCTTAAATGTCTTAACGACATGTAACACCTGCTGCATATACAACATCACATCCTCTTATATGTCCCTGACGACCGCACTACACCAAAGCATGTGGTTCTTCATTGACATAGGGGGGTCCTACAGATGTATGCGCATGACACAGCATGTGCCAGACATCAAGTTGCAAGAGCCACGTACAAACCACTGAAACAGGTGGCATACTGGCCCTGGATGCAGCAGGACTTAGCAGAATGCATCAAAGGATGCCTGGTTTGCTGCTAACTATAATCGGCTAACCCAAACCACAGAGCACCACTGCAAAGAACAGGTGCTAATTTTGGTCAGACTTTAAGACTTTTAGGCTGGGTAAACTGCTACCCAGGTCGACGAGGGGCAACAAACATTTACTCATGGTCATTTGCCAATTCACACAGTGGGTTGAGCCTCCCAGCACCCAATGACACTGCTCAAAACGCAGCACCTCTACACATGATCCACATCTTCGCCAGGTTCGAACTGCCACTGAGAGTCAACTCTGATTGAGGTACCCATTTCACCGCTGAAATTATTAAAGATGTGTGGAAACCCCTAGGCGCACACGCCCAACTCCACATCAGCATCATCCCTCCTCATCGAACCAAGCAGACTGTGGCTAGCATGTCAAAGAAATGTGTCTCAGCAAATCAGATGGACTGGGATCGGAAACTCCCCTTTAGTGTTATGGCTATCAGATCGACCCCAAATTAATTTACTGGTGTGTCTCCCTTCAAACCATTGACAGGACGGCAGATGACACTGCCAGTACACCTGTTGTACCAACCTTGAGATTCCAATCTCATCACAGCCAACACCACTCACCAGAATCCCAATGAACTTCACAGGCATCTGGAACCCTTCGCTTCCACCCGGGAACAGCTACAGAAGATGGCTGAGGGATAGAAGGCATACTACGACTGGAAGTCATCATGAGAGGAACTGGACGTGGATGACAATGTTTGGTACAACAGCTTTGCACAGCCACTTCACACAACTCACCAGTGACTGTCAAAGGAAGTTCTGCCACGCTGGACAGGACCCCATCAGATTGTGAACAAAATCTCTGCTGTTGCATACCAGACCAGGATGGACAGGGAGGAGAAAGAAACAATCTTCAGATGGGTCCATCATAACACAACCAACACACTAAACATTGAGGCATAACAGAAAAGGGGGGACTAGTTCCAACTAGACCAAACCGCCTCCTTACTGCCTCCCCACCAAACAAGCAGCTGCATCTTGCATCAAACCTGCGCAGGTGCAGCCGCACTAAAGACATTCACCATCTCTGCCCAAGCATTCCTTTTTATTTTTAAGGACAACACTGATGACATCTATGGGCTGCAGCCCATTAAGATCGACTCCCAGTGTTCCGCTTCGGTTAAACCACTAGCCAATGCCACTAACGCTTGTAGGTGACTGATGGCTGTTCAACACCCCAGCCTACACAAACACGTTAACCTACAAACCACCCACATCAGTCCGCACAACCAGACAAAGTGGATTCAAACTCCAAAGGATGTGATTCTCCACATTGATGACCTGGCACTTGATCACCTTCCCAGTGAGTAGTACCACATCAAACTGGAAATCTCAACTTTCTTCAGGGACCACCACTTCATCGTAAACCCTGAACTGGAAATGAGGATTGCGTAAGGAAGGACCCAAACTAATTGATGTCACAGACTTCAACACTGTCCTCCAGAGACTTGCTCGGATGCCCACTACAGACAGCCTTTGTGTTGTCTGATCTTGGACCGCCAATGACACGGTACTGTGCCTCTCCGCAGGAATAGGATACGTCCTTACTCTCAGTCTAACCTTCATCCCATAACGAAGATTTAACGGGATGCAAGAGTTCAGTGAACAGGTGCACAGCTGTCCTTCTGTTGGACATTCAAATGGAACTGTGGAAGGCAGCACACCCAGGCAGAGCCAGAGCCCAATCTCATTCAAATCACCCTTTGCCTGTTTGACAGAACGCTGCAGACAATTAAGAAACACCTGCCATCCAGACTTCATGACCTGCCTGATCATCGCCCGCCAAAGTCTCCCTGGACTTTAACGGACGTGAAGGGGGGAATATGTAACATCTGGCTGGACGTCAACTAGAGGTCCTTTCAGTCTGGGTCGTTAACGGTTTCATGCTGTGACCCTAGATTGAGTTTTGTCACCAGGTCTGCTCGGACACTTTCATCAGAAGATCCTAATCTCCTGATAACACACATTTCCAGACCTATTGACTGTCTCTGGCTGTTTTATTGTGCCAATCTAAGCAAATTAACACCTCAAAGCAGACTTCAAACCGTGAGCAGAGACGAAGCAGCCATGACACAAAAATGTGTCTGTCTAAGATCACAGCTAAAACCAAAATAAATTGGTTTAAATTGTATATATTATATATCCTTGTATTGCATGTTTGTATCTGTAATGAACCACTTTCTTGTAACACTATAGGGATGCTTTGTTCATTTTAGCATGTCTCATAATTCACATTCATGAGATTACTATTTGATGTGTGTTTCAAACCATACCTTGTTTACACTCTTTATAATCCCCTTTTCCTTTCCTGATCAACGATGTGCATCATCTGACCATGACTGATATCAAACTTGTTAAATATTAATCAAAATTATTATTTAACAAAATCTTTAGCATAGTCCATCTATGCAAATGAGTCTGGTAAAACAAAGACAAAGTTTTCCTACTCTATCAACACCCTTTTGGATTGGTCATCTGAACTTCAAGGGGTTGGTCTAAACTCAGGTTAAGAGGCCTGCACCCCAATTCATCGAGGCTCATCAGCACACAGTTGGCCTACAGTTCTCGACGACACGCCGTTCACGGCGTGGAGCTGAGCTCCCAGCTCAGCTCCCAGCTCAGCTTCCTGCTGTGGGACCCCTATCCTTCTATTTTCGGGCACCCTGACACTTGGACAAACTTTAACAAATTGGACAAATTAATCGCCACAGATTAACCAGACCGACGGATTAACCCAAAAAGGAACAACTCCTACGGACACCTCCAAGGACTCCGTCACGTGACCACAAACTCAGGAACTCTCTTCCTCGCATACGCGCCCATACAGCTGGACGTACACACATGCCTCACAAAAGCCAAACGCAAGTATCGCTTGTTCATTCGCTGTAAAAAGATAGTGCCCCTTTTAATTAAGGTGATTCTTAGAGTTCTGATGATTTGTGCAGAAGTTAAGTCTATAGTGATATTGCCCTTCTTTTACTCTCTCTCTCTCTCTCTCTCTCTCTCTCTCTCTCTCTCTCTCTCTCTCTCTCTCTCTCTCTCTCTCTTTGAATTTTCCATTCTTTCTCTTTCATATATGTTTCTTGTTTGTTGTTTGTATGTATAGTTAGTCTTGTGTGTTTTTGTAGTGTAACGTAGTTTAATAAACCGGTTTTGCATTTCACAATTGAGTTGTTTCTGTGTTCAATGCTCATGAAATAAATGTCACTTAATCTGCCGTTAAGATCTTAAAGCTACATGCTTAAAAATACTTTATAGCAGTAAGAATGTTATTTTCTAAAGGCCACAGAATTAACTTCTTAAATGAACAATTATGAGTATTTGCTGGACAAATACATTAATTAATTGTTATTATTATTCTGCTAAATCAGTTTAAAAACTTAATAATTTGTATAATTAATTAGTTAATTGTACTTATTATTCCATTTGAGCTAAATATGGGAATTTCCCCAAATTCCCTTAAATTCCCGTACTGTTTCGGTTGGAGGTTTATGGTGTTTTAAATAACGCCGTTCTCCTCCTCCCGCTGATTCGCTACACCTCTTCGCTGACGACAGCTCAAGTACAGGATCCACACGGCTCGTTTTCGTGGTGCTCACTCTTTCTCTCTATTTCTCCACAGGCAGCGGCTGGGACACAGAGACACAGTTAATTGGACTTGACTTGCTCTCACCTCTTCGCTGACTACAGCTCACGGTAAGTACAGGATCCACACGGCTCGTTTTCGTGTCATTCACTCTCTCTCTTTCTTTCTCCACAGGCAGTGACTGGGACACAAAGGCGCAGTTAATTTAATTTGAATGGCTCTCACCCCTCTGCTGGACACAGCGTACCATAAGTACAGGTCGACAGCGGTGGTTCCTTTCGTGGTGCTCCTCACGTGCCGATCGTGTACAGTGCGTTCTCCGTCTCTGTCAATCAACGGACTTAAAGAGGTTGGTATTCAATATAACAAGGTGGCGGACTTACGACAATTTGTCTTTACGATGTGTCAGATGGGGTAAGCAGTTCCTATGTGGCGTCGGGGGCGAACCCTCTCGACAAGCTCGATGGTTACAGAGGGGTGAAACGTCGCACCGTCTCGCCGGGCCGAGCGCTGCCCTCTCCTCGCTACCATTAGGCGCTCGAACACTGGACAGGGGCGCCCCTTTGTAGAGGCCTCGGGACGGTGGAATTCCTACACCTCTCTCTCTGCAACAGCAATTACTACACAGATGAAAGCATCAACAATGGTGGCCCCTGATCGTACTCACACATCTGCCAATTCTCCTGCTCTTCACCGCCACTCTCCAATCCGCCCAATGTCTAGACAGGAAAATCGTTCCGGGGCTTTAGACCTGAAGCACGTTCACAACATATAATGTACTGATTTCTCTAGGACCGGCAGCCTCTTCGTCCTTCCTCGACGAAGTGTGTGAAGGCGGGGGTTTGTCTGACAAGACACACAGCAATCCACAGCAATCCACAGCAATACACAGCACCACGTCAAAATAAAGGTTTCTACAGCACAAGGACTCACCCACCACACTCAAGTGTACACAAAGGACGCCCGTCTTCCTCCACTTCGCTCGGATCGGATCTGGCGATGAATAATACGGCCTAGTTGATAGTTTCGTCGCTGTGACTGCTTCGGTTAATGTTCTTTCGGCTCACCCACCACGCTATCTTAGGGGTAGGGCCACCCTCCTTCTCCTGGAGATATCTGGTATAAAGGCAGGTTAGTATACAATACGTTTTCAATTGAATATTGGTACTCACGACTGTTGCAAATTCTTCGTCCCACTATCCTCTGCTTCAGTTCACGCTGAAAACACTCCAACCACACTGACGGGGCGACTGCAGAGGCAGGGTCCAGCACAGGGGAAGTGGAGCCAGGGAGAGTTGAATGTGAGTACGTACACACACAATAACTATTTTATGGGACTGTATTGTAGTTTTTGATTATCTGAGTGGGTATGTGTGAGTAATTGTAACAATTTTATCACTCCAACTGACTGTACGCATGACATGCTGGTAGTTAGCAGTATACTGTGACTTATGTGTTCGAGATTAGGTTTTGCTGACCTGGTTGTGTTTAGTGCAGTGGTGACTTGCTTATACAACCTGAGGAGGCAGGTGTTATCCTAAATTTTCTTTAAGGTCCTCAGCATAATTTGATTCTATTCATAACATAAAAACACTACTAGAATTAAAATAACTGCAAAAAATCCTGCTCGTGCACCAAGGGCACTCGCGTAAAAGGCCTCTCCATCTTAAAGTCCCGGGCTGAATTTCAGTCCCAGTACGTCCCTGGCTGTCGGCTTTTTGATCGACTATTATGTACTACAGGCGATGACGTCACTACCTGCGAGAAACCTGACAAATCTTCAAGTCCCATGTAAACGCAGTTGTCTGCATAGCCGGTTTATTGATTCGCATGTAAACGCATGAAAACACATGAAAACAGTTTTTTATAATAAGCAGATTTTTGATAGTATCCGCTTATTCTGTGTATGTAAACATACTCACTGTTCTCAACTCCAGTCTTCCATATATAAAACACCTGATTCAGTTCATCAGTTTGTTAGTGTGTTAATTAAGGAAACGTTTCAAACATTCGGCAGAAGCCTGATGAGTGGATTCAGGTGTTTCATATAAGGAGACATCAAACATATTTGGGGAGGGGGGCCGAGGACTGGAGTTGAGAACCACAGTGATTGACAGCATCCAATGAGCATAAGATTTAGATTGATCTGTTTTTCTGAAGGTTATGAAGAAAGACAAGAATACATTTATTGCTGTGCAGAGATGAATGATTTTTTAAATATTTTATTAAATTGCTTAAAGTCATGACTGTTTAAAACACAATTGGTACCACATTCATGGTTTTATGGTAAAATTATTTTTTTTGCCTCAATTGCCGAGAATTCACTTTAATTGAGGGTGTATGGAGGGATTTTCGGGTCAGATTGTAAACTAAAAGTCTAAAACTAAAAGTCTTAAACGAAAACTAAAAGTCTAAATTTGAAACTAAAAGTCTAAGTCAAAAACTAAAAGTTGAACTCGAAAATGAATTTGGTATTTAGGATTGGACAATTGGTCATTTAGCTATTGAGGATTTAGGAATGGGCATTTAATCATTTAGCCATTTAGGATTTAGGATTGGACATTTGAGGATTGAGGAGTGTGGCTAAATGATTAAATGGCCAATCATAAATCCCTAATGCCCAATCCTAAATCCTCAATAGCTAAATGACCAATTGCCCAATCCTTAATACAAAATGCCCGATCCTAAATACCAAATTCATTTTCGACTTAGACTTAGTTTCAAATTTCAACTTTTAGTTTTCGTTTAAGACTTTTAGTTTTAGACTTTTAGTTTACTATCTGACCGGAAAATCCCTCCATAAGCGTGAACAGCACAGAGAAAATAGAACCGCAGCCTTCTGTTTCAGTACTGCTCCTGCTACCAGCATGCGCTGTTAATGTGTGCATAACATTAACACTTGTGCAACTTGTGGTGTGATACCGACATTAGTGTTACTCGGGGATTTCCATTGGTTCTTGATAAAATGTGGCCTACATAACAAATATTACGAACGAATTGATAGAGTGACAGTGATAAGACTGATTACTGTCCAGCAGATGCGCATGCATGTTTAGCCGGGGTCAAGCCAACATCAAAGTTTGTACACAAACTTTAACCTCTAAATGCTGGTGTAAATTCTTCCTGTATAACATTCACATACAGTGAGCCTAAACTGAGTTTAGAACTGTAAAGCTAGCGACTATAGCCTCTGACAGACAAAAAGTCTCACTGATGTATTGTTTCACTTTGTGCGTTACGTTTTATTGCCACCATAATTAGATATAATTATAAGTTTAGTCCATAATAAATACTACATTTGTTTAAATGTTTTGTTTATTCTTAAAAAAATTTTTATCAGGTTTTGTGTAGCCTACTATTTATATTAATTTTCAAACAAACAAATAGGCTAAAGGATTATATTTAAATGCACAAATAATAACATTTGCTTAGCTCTATAGCTGTATGCTACGTCATTTTTTTATAGTGTGGACCTAAAAGAAAGGTAGGACACCACTTAAGGTAAAAGGGAAAAGTGACACAACTAAACAGGAAAAGATTATGAAAAAAACAATAGAAACCATCACAGAAATTCTATTGGTTTCCATTTAAATACGATTAGAAACCATTAGTTTTTACCATTTAACACCACTACAAAATTCATTTCTGTAGTGTGTTTTGGGACATATTCCAGTAGGATTTAATGGTCCCAATGATAGAACCCAACACAGAAGAAACCCACAGAGAACATAGTTACAATGTAACTATGTTTTTTAGAAGGGAATTGTCATCATCAGTAACTCCGAATTTGAAACCAAAACTCAAACCTATGGTAAACAACCACAAAATCACTCCGCTTGCTTCATAAGACACGATCTCGTTCACAATTCAGTTCTGTGAGAGACTTCATGAGAGAAAGAAAGCAACTGTAAGATATTTCCTCATACAAAGTAAACCGAACTTTTCACATCTCTTAAGGGAGAGTACAATCTTCTTAGAGACCATTAAAAGGTGTTTATTTGTGCCTATTAAAGTTTGAGTATAGGCACAGTTTTTTTAAGATTGTCTTTAATTGCAGCTAAAACCCGGAATCTTCAAAAGCAGAATTTAAACTCAGCAAAGATCATCTGCATCTCAATGAGGTAGGCTAATTAATAGTCAGATTTAGAAAAGCAAATAATCTGTTGGCCTATACTGTAACATTGTAAAACAATTTGTTTGTACTTGATCTTTGCATACTTATGCCTATGCATTTTTTTAACCCATTTTCATGAATTGGGTATAAATAGCACGCCTTTTGAAAAGTCAGTATTTGTGATTTGCAACATCCAGCTTTTCTGTTTTAAACATAGATTTTTTTCATGATAACTGATATGTATTAATTATCAAGCAACGCACTTCAGATCTTTTGACCTTAAGAAAGGATGTGTTCATTTTTTACACATTTTGTGTTATGCATTTTGTTTAAAATAAAACACAATAGTATTTTTTTTACAATATTTATTTGTAGTTAAACAAATTACTACAAAAACAAAGCCATGGTTAAATTTCTTCATGATGATATTGTAATTATGGCTCAGTGGTGTTACGGAGCTGCTCACAAACAAGTGAGGACATGAGAGAGCAAAAAACAAGGTAAGACAAAAAATAACAAACACGACAGGGCACTCAGGGCAACAACGTGACAAACAATGAACTGTAACACGACATGGGAACAGGATGTGAAAATATACAAAGCAATAACCTGTTAGAAGACAAAAACAATGAATAACCATTGTAACAAATGACTAGGCGGAAACAAATCATCAACATGGGGAGATGCAGGGAAGACTCAAATCAAACATAATACACAAGATAACACTAGAAACAGTAGACAAAAATAGGAAACATAACAAAGCAGGACATAGTGCAATTACAAAAAACATAACAGACACAAACCCCAACAGTAACCCCTCCCCCCCAAGGGATGGCTACCAGACAGAAAAAAAACTAAAAAACAAACAAGAGTCCAGGAGGGGGGTGGAGGGCAAACAAATGTCCAAGAAACCATAATAATAGTCCAAGATGGAGCCGCAGGCAGAGACCAAGTCCAAGGCAGAGCAGGCAAAGCAGGAATCCATGGAGAAGCTGGCAGAGCAGGAAGCCAGGGCGGAGCCAGCAGAGCAGGAAGCCAGGGCGGAGCCGGCAGAGCAGAAAGCCAGGGCGGAGCCGGCAGAGCAGAAAGCCAGGGCGGAGCCAGCCTAGCAGGAAGCCAGGGGACCAAGGCAGAGCGGCGGCAGAACCAGAGACCAAGGCGGAGCAGTGGGTGGAACCAGAGACCAATGCAGTGTGGGAGACCAGGGTGGTGCCTCAGGCAGATCCAGAGACCATAACCGAGCTGGCGGCCAGGGTGGCGCTGAAGACAGCAGTGATCCAGGTGGCACTGGTAACCAAGGTGGTGCTCTGGACCAGTAGACAAGGACAGGAATAGAGAGAGAGACTGGCAAAGCCAAAGAAACAGAACACAGAGCAAACTAGATATGCAATTCCCAAGGAATTACCAGTGCATGAAAATGCAAAAAGTTGATTGCCAGAAATGTAAAAGAAATTTAGTCTAGTAGTTTACCTGGCTGTTGACATGTTTTAGTGTGAAGCTAGCATGATTTAAAAAAGTTATCATGATGAAATATGATGCTAGCATGATTAGCATGATTCAGCATGACGTTAGCATGATGCTAGCATGATTAGCATGAAGCTAGCATGAAGCTAGCATGACTAGCATGAAGCTAGCATGATGCTAGCATGATTAGCATGAAGCTAGCATAAAGCTAGCATGATTAGCATGAAGCTAGCATGATGATAGCATGATTAGCATGAAGCTAGCATGATGCTAGCATGATTAGCATGAAGCTAACATGATGTTAGCATGATTAGCATGAAGCTAGCATGATGCTAGCATGATTAGCATGAAGCTAGCATGATGTTAGCATGATTAGCATGAAGCTAGCATGATGTTAACATGATTATCATGCTGCTAGCATGATTAGCATGATGCTAGCATGAAGCTAGCACGATGCTAGCATGAAGCTAGCAGGATGCTAGCATGATTAGCATGAAGCTAGCAGGATGCTAGCATGATTAGCATGAAGCTAGCACGATGCTAGCATGATTAGCATGAAGCTAGCACGATGCTAGCATGATTAACATGAAGTTAGAACGTTGCTAGCATGATTAGCATGAAGCTAGCACGATGCTAGCATGATTAGCATGAAGCTAGCACAATGTTATCATGATAAACACGAAGCTAGCATGATTAGCATGAAGATAACACGATGCTAGCATGATTACCATGAAGCTAGCACGAAGCTAGCATGACTAGCATTAAGCTAGCATGATGCTAGCATGATTAGCATGACGTTAGCATGATGCTAGCATGATTAGCATGAAGCTAGCATGAAGCTAGCATGACTAGCATGAAGCTAGCATGATGCTAGCATGATTAGCATGAAGCTAGCATGATGCTAGCATGACTAGCATGAAGCTAGCATGACTAGCATGAAGCTAGCACGATGTTAGCATGACTAGCATGAAGCTAGCACGATGCTAGCATGATTAACATGAAGCTAGCACGATGCTAGCATGATTAGCATGAAGCTAGCACGATGCTAGCATGATTAGCATGAAGCTAGCACGATGCTAGCATGATTAGCATGAAGCTAGCACGATGCTAGCATGATTAGCATGAAGCTAGCACGATGTTGGCATGATTAGCATGAAGCTAGCACGATGTTAGCATGATTAGCATGAAGCTAGCACGATGCTAGCATTATTAGCATGAAGCTAGCACGATGCTAGTATGATTAGCATGAAGCTAGCACGATGTTATCATGATTAGCATGAAGCTAACACGATGTTAGTATGATTAGCATGAAGCTAGCACGATGTTATCATGATTAGCATAAAGCTAACATGATGTTAGTATGATTAGCATGAAGCTAGCATAATTTGCATGAAGCTAGCATGATGCTAGCATGATTACCATGAAGTTAGCATGAATTTAGCATGAAATTAGCATGATCCTAGCATTATTAGCATGATGCTAGCATGATTAAGATGATGCTAGCATGACTAGCATGAAGCTAGCATGATTTAGCATGAAGCTAACAAGATTTAGCATGAAGCTAGCATGATTTAACATTAAGTTAGCAAGATTTATTATAAAATTAGCATAAAGCTAGCATGAAACTAGCACGAAGCTAGCATGACTTAGCATGAAGCTAGCATGAAGCTAATATGACCCAAAGACCCAACCCCCATGTCTCTATGATGTCCGGATCCAGAGATATAAGGCTTTGTTTATTATGTTGCTAGGCTGCTCATATTTGGTTGCTAGGGGCGTGGCTTAATACCTCAATAAGGATGGTGAGAGACTGATTGGATGCCTGAGTAAAATGAGCCCACCCCCATGTCTCTGTGACACTGTGCTGCAAAGATATCCATCTGGGCATTTTATAATGGCAGTCTATGGGAGATGTTGCTAGGGTGCCCAAAATGGTTGCTAGGGGCGTGGCTTGATAGCTCAATAAGGATCCTAAGGGACTGATTGGATGCCTGAGTAAAATGAGCCCACCCCCATGTCTCTACGACACTGCGCTGCAAAGATATCCCATCTGGGACGTTTTTATTTCCTTATATGGGCATGATTCCTGCCCCATTATAAGTCTATGGGGAAATTTGGGGGCCTCTTACACCCCAGGGGTACAACTTACACCCCATTGTGAGGTATGTTCTTACAGAGCCTGCCAGCCTCTTCAAATGTGGCAAGTCACAAGTTTCTGTGAAATTCTAGGTCTGAGCTACGACTCGTCAAAGTTTGTCTCCATGTTAAGTCAATGGGATTTTTCGGCTGCTTTTTCGCCCCTGGGGCGAAGACCGTACCCCCGATCGCTTATAAAAGTCATAGCCCACTATTCCCGAATAGTCCGCACGTTTGAGAGTTTGAATGAAGTTTCTAAGTTAAGCGGTTCGAGCCGTATTAATTGCCGAAATTTGGTTGGAAGAATAATAATAATAATAATAATAACAAGATAGGTACATTTCCTGAAGAAAATGTGAGTGGTGCTTGCCGTGGCATGTTTCAAGGGACAATTTATGATTATACTCCAAGCCAAAAGTCAAACGATCCAACCCCCGTGTCTCTACGATGTTCTGATGCGGAGATATAAGGCTTTGTTTACTCTGTTGCTAGGGTACTGTATATGGTTGCTAGGGAAAAAATTGGCATCCACTAGTGATTACACTTCCAGTCACGAGTCAAACGGTCCAACCCCCATGTCTCTACGATGTTCTGATGCAGAGATATAAGGCTTTGTTTACTCTGTTGCTAGGGTACTGTATTTGGTTGCTAGGGAAAAAAATGGCATCCACTAGTGATTACCCTTTGAGTCACGAGTCAAACGGTCCAAACCCCGTGTCTCTACGATGTTCTGATGCGGAGATATAAGGCTTTGTTTACTCTGTTGCTAGGGTACTGTATTTGGTTGCTAGGGGAAACAATGGCATCCACTAGTGATTACCCTCCGAGTCACGAGTCAAACGGTCCAAACCCCGTGTCTCTACGATGTTCTGATGCGGAGATATAAGGCTTTGTTTACTCTGTTGCTAGGGTACTGTATTTGGTTGCTAGGGAAAAAAATGGCATCCACTAGTGATTACCCTCCGAGTCACGAGTCAAACGGTCCAAACCCCGTGTCTCTACGATGTTCTGATGCGGAGATATAAGGCTTTGTTTACTCTGTTGCTAGGGTACTGTATTTGGTTGCTAGGGAAAAAAATGGCATCCACTAGTGATTACCCTCCGAGTCACGAGTCAAACGGTCCAACCCCCGTGTCTCTACGATGTTCTGATGCGGAGATATAAGGCTTTGTTTACTCTGTTGCTAGGGTACTGTATTTGGTTGCTAGGGAAAAAAATTGCATCCACTAGTGATTACCCTCCGAGTCATGAGTCAAACGGTCCAACCCCCGTGTCTCTACGATGTTCTGATGTGGAGATATAAGGCTTTGTTTACTCTGTTGCTAAGGTACTGTATTTGGTTGCTAGGGGCGTGGCTTGGGAGTGGCCAATGATGTGCCCAGTGATTACACTCCGAGTCACAAGTAAAACGGTCCAACCCCCGTGTCTCTACGATGTTCTGATGCGGAGATATAAGGCTTTGTTTACTCTGTTGCTAGGGTACTGTATTTGGTTGCTAGGGGCGTGGCTTGGGAGTGGCCAATTATGTGCCCAGTGATTACACTCCGAGTCACAAGTAAAACGGTCCAAACCCCGTGTCTCTACGATGTTCTGATGCGGAGATATAAGGCTTTGTTTATTCGGTTGCTAGGGTGCTCAAATTTGGTTGCTAGGGGCGTGGCTTGGGAGTGGCCAATGATGTGCCCAATTGTTACACCCCTAGTCACAAGTAAAACGGTCCAACCCCCGTGTCTCTACGATGTTCTGATGCCGAGATATAACTGTTTGTATTTTATGTTGCTAGGGTGCTCAAAAGTGGTTGCTAGGGGCGTGGCTTAGTAAGTCTGTAAGGATCCTGAGAGACTGATTGGATGCCTGAGTAAAATGAGCCCACCCCCATGTCTCTATGACACTGTGGTGCAAAGATATCCATCCGGGCATTTTATAATGGCAGTCTATGGTATAGGTTGCTAGGGTGCCCAAAATGGTTGCTATGGTAACCTTACACCCCATTGTGGGGGACGTCCTGACAGAGTCTAGCACCCTCTTCAAATTTAGTAACCCACATGTTTCTATGAAATCCTGGCTCGGACCTATGACCCGTCAAAATTTTTGCAATGTAAGTCTATGGGATTTTGCCCCATTGACTTTTCATTGGGGCACTTTTGGGCACCTCTTACACCCCAGGGGTACAACTTACACCCCATTGTGATCCATGTTCTTACAGAGCCTACCACCCTCTTCAAATGTTGTAACCCACATGTTTCTTCAAAATCCTCGAGCGGAGCTATGACTCGTCAAAGTTGGGCGCAATGTTAAGTCAATGGGATTTTTTGGGTGGTTTTTCGCCCCCCTTTCGGAAATCCTGCACCCGATCGCTTATAAAAGTCATAGCACACCTCTCCTCAATAAGCCGGTCGATTTGAGCCCTAATTTATGGGTCTACGACAAAGCGTGCGGGACGAGTTACGCGCCGAAAAAGTGTCCAGAAAAAGAAGAATAATAACTAGATAGGTACATTTCCTGAAGAAAATGTGAGTGGTGCTTGCCGTGGCAAATTTCAGGGGACAATTTATGATTATACTCCAAGCCAAAAGTAAAACGGTCCAACCCCCGTGTCTCTACGATGTTCTGAAGCAGAGATATAAGGCTTTGTTTACTCTGTTGCTAGGGTACTGTATTTGGTTGCTAGGGGAAAAAATGGCATCCACTAGTGATTACCCTCCGAGTCACGAGTCAAACGGTCCAACCCCCATGTCTTTACGATGTTCTGATGCGGAGTTATAAGGCTTTGTTTACTCTGTTGCTAGGGTACTGTATTTGGTTGCTAGGGGCGTGGCTTGGGAGTGGCCAATGATGTGCCTAGTGATTACACTCCGAGTCACAAGTAAAACGGTCCAACCCCCGTGTCTCTACGATGTTCTGATGTGGAGATATAAGGCTTTGTTTACTCTGTTGCTAGGGTACTGTATTTGGTTGCTAGGGGCGTGGCTTGGGAGTGGCCAATGATGTGCCTAGTGATTACACTCCGAGTCACAAGTAAAACGGTTCAACCCCCGTGTCTCTACGATGTTCTGATGCGGAGATATAAGGCTTTGTTTACTCTGTTGCTAGGGTACTGTATTTGGTTGCTAGGGGCGTGGCTTGGGAGTGGCCAATTATGTGCCCAGTGATTACACTCCGAGTCACAAGTAAAACGGTCCAACCCCCGTGTCTCTACGATGTTCTGATGCGGAGATATAAGGCTTTGTTTACTCTGTTGCTAGGGTACTGTATTTGGTTGCTAGGGGCGTGGCTTGGGAGTGGCCAATGATGTGCCTAGTGATTACACTCCGAGTCACAAGTAAAACGGTCCAAGCCCCGTGTCTCTACGATGTTCTGATGCGGAGATATAAGGCTTTGTTTATTCGGTTGCTAGGGTGCTCAAATTTGGTTGCTAGGGGCGTGGCTTGGGAGTGGCCAATGATGTGCCCAATTGTTACACCCCTAGTCACAAG
This sequence comes from Misgurnus mizolepis, assembly GCA_025389145.1. NCBI lineage: Eukaryota > Metazoa > Chordata > Actinopteri > Cypriniformes > Cobitidae > Misgurnus > Misgurnus mizolepis. Next base: position 27,288,435 of record JAIFKI010000002.1, on the reverse strand, counting down.
TAAAACGGTCCAACCCCCGTGTCTCTACGATGTTCTGATGCCGAGATATAACTGTTTGTATTTTATGTTGCTAGGGTGCTCAAAAGTGGTTGCTAGGGGCGTGGCTTAGTAAGTCTGTAAGGATCCTGTGAGACTGATTGGATGCCTGAGTAAAATGAGCCCACCCCCATGTCTCTATGACACTGTGGTGCAAAGATATCCATCCGGGCATTTTATAATGGCAGTCTATGGTATAGGTTGCTAGGGTGCCCAAAATGGTTGCTATGGTAACCTTACACCCCATTGTGGGGGACGTCCTGACAGAGTCTAGCACCCTCTTCAAATTTAGTAACCCACATGTTTCTATGAAATCCTGGCTCGGACCTATGACCCGTCAAAATTTTTGCAATGTTAAGTCTATGGGATTTTGCCCCATTGACTTTTCATTGGGGCACTTTTGGGCACCTCTTACACCCCAGGGGTACAACTTACACCCCATTGTGATCCATGTTCTTACAGAGCCTACCACCCTCTTCAAATGTTGTAACCCACATGTTTCTACAAAATCCTCGAGCGGAGCTATGACTCGTCAAAGTTGGGCGCAATGTTAAGTCAATGGGATTTTTTGGGTGGTTTTTCGCCCCCCTTTCGGAAATCCTGCACCCGATCGCTTATAAAAGTCATAGCACACCTCTCCTCAATAAGCCGGTCGATTTGAGCCCTAATTTATGGGTCTACGACAAAGCGTGCGGGACGAGTTACGCGCCGAAAAAGTGTCCAGAAAAAGAAGAATAATAATAATAACTAGATAGGTACATTTCCTGAAGAAAATGTGAAGTGGTGCTTGCCGTGGCAAATTTCACGGGACAAAATCTTTTAAGAATGATGATTTACCCAGTCACAAGTAAAATGATTTAAATCCCGTGTCTCTACGATGTTCTGATGCGGAGATATAAGGCTTTGTTTACTTTGTTGCTAGGGTACTGTATTTGGTTGCTAGGGAAAAAATTGGCATCCCATAATAATTACACTCCGAGTCACGAGTCAAACTGTCCAACCCCCGTGTCTCTACGATGTTCTGATGCGGAGATATAAGGCTTTGTTTACTCTGTTACTAGGGTACTGTATTTGGTTGCTAGGGAAAAAATTGGCATCCCATAATGATTACACTCAGAGTCACGAGTCAAACGGTCCAACCCCCGTGTCTCTACGATGTTCTGATGCGGAGATATGAGGCTTTGTTTATTTGGTTGCTAGGGTACTGTATTTGGTTGCTAGGGAGAAATTTGACATCCACTAGTGATTACCCTCCGAGTCACGAGTCAAACGCTCCAACCCCTGTGTCTGTACAATGTTCTGATGCGGAGATTTAAGGCTTTGTTTACTCTGTTGCTAGGGTACTATATTTGGTTGCTAGGGAAAAAATTGGCATTCCATAGTGATAACACTCCAAGTCACAAGTCAAACGGTCCAACTCCCGTGTCTCTACGATGTTCTGATGCGGAGATATGAGGCTTTGTTTATTTGGTTGCTAGGGTACTGTATTTGGTTGCTAGGAAAAAATTTGACATCCAATAGTGATTACATGCCGAGTCACAAGTAAAATGGTCTAACCCCCGTGTTTCTACGATGTTCTGATGCGGAGATATAAGGCTTTGTTTACTCTGTTGCTAGGGTACTGTATTTGGTTGCTAGGGAAAAAATTGGCATCCCATAGTGATTACACTCCGAGTCACGAGTCAAACGGTCCAACCCCCGTGTCTCTACGATGATCTGATGCGGAGATATTAAGGCTTTGTTTACTCTGTTGCTAGGGTACTATATTTGGTTGCTAGGGAAAAAATTGGCATTCCATAGTGATAACACTCCAAGTCACGAGTCAAACGGTCCAACTCCCGTGTCTCTACGATGTTCTGATGCGGAGATATGAGGCTTTGTTTATTTGGTTGCCAGGGTACTGTATTTGGTTGCTAGGAAAAAATTGGCATCCACTACTGATAACATGCCAAGTCACAAGTAAAACGGTCCAATCCCCGTGTTTCTACGATGTTCTGATGCGGAGATATAAGGCTTTGTTTACTCTGTTGCTAGGGGACTGTATTTGGTTGCTAGGGAAAAAATTGGCATCCACTAGTGATTACATGCTGAGTCACAAGTAAAATGGTCCAACCCCCGTGTCTCTACGATGTTCTGATGCGGATATATAAGGCTTTGTTTACTCTGTTGCTAGGGGACTGTATTTGGTTGCTAGGGAAAAATTGGCATCCACTAGTGATTACATGCTGAGTCACAAGTAAAATGGTCCAATCCCCGTGTCTCTACGATGTTCTGATGCGGAGATATAAGGCTTTGTTTACTCTGTTGCTAGGGGACTGTATTTGGTTGCTAGGGAAAAAATTGGCATCCACTAGTGATTACATGCTGAGTCACAAGTAAAATGGTCCAACCCCCGTGTCTCTACGATGTTCTGATGCGGAGATATAAGGCTTTGTTTACTCTGTTGCTAGGGTACTGCATTTGGTTGCTAGGGAAAAAATTGGCATCCACTAGTGATTACCCTACGAGTCACGAGTCAAACGGTCCAACCCCCGTGTCTCTACGATGTTCTGATGCGAAGATATAAGGCTTTGTTTACTCTGTTGCTAGGGTACTGTATTTGGTTGCTAGGGGCGGGGCTTGGGAGTGGCCAATGATGTGACCAGTTGCTACACTCCGAGTCACAAGTAAAACGGTCCAACCCCCGTGTTTCTACGATGTTCTGATGCGAAGATATAATGCTTTGTTTACTCTGTTGCTAGGGTACTGTATTTGGTTGCTAGGGGCGGGGCTTGGGAGTGGCCAATGATGTGACCAGTTGCTACACTCCGAGTCACGAGTCAAACGGTCCAACCCCCGTGTTTCTACGATGTTCTGATGCGAAGATATAAGGCTTTATTTACTCTGTTGCTAGGGTACTGTATTTGGTTGCTAGGGGCGGGGCTTGGGAGTGGCCAATGATGTGACCAGTTGCTACACTCCGAGTCACAAGTAAAATGGTCCAACCCCCGTGTTTCTACGATGTTCTGATGCGAAGATATAAGGCTTTGTATACTCTGTTGCTAGGGTACTGTATTTGGTTGCTAGGGAAAAAATTGGCATCCACTAGTGATTACCCTACGAGTCACGAGTCAAACGGTCCAACCCCCGTGTCTCTACGATGTTCTGATGCGAAGATATAAGGCTTTGTTTACTCTGTTGCTAGGGTACTGTATTTGGTTGCTAGGGGCGGGGCTTGGGAGTGGCCAATGATGTGACCAGTTGCTACACTCCGAGTCACAAGTAAAACGGTCCAACCCCCGTGTTTCTACGATGTTCTGATGCGAAGATATAATGCTTTGTTTACTCTGTTGCTAGGGTACTGTATTTGGTTGCTAGGGGCGGGGCTTGGGAGTGGCCAATGATGTGACCAGTTGCTACACTCCGAGTCACGAGTCAAACGGTCCAACCCCCGTGTTTCTACGATGTTCTGATGCGAAGATATAAGGCTTTATTTACTCTGTTGCTAGGGTACTGTATTTGGTTGCTAGGGGCGGGGCTTGGGAGTGGCCAATGATGTGACCAGTTGCTACACTCCGAGTCACAAGTAAAATGGTCCAACCCCCGTGTTTCTACGATGTTCTGATGCGAAGATATAAGGCTTTGTATACTCTGTTGCTAGGGTACTGTATTTGGTTGCTAGGGGCGGGGCTTGGGAGTGGCCAATGATGTGACCAGTTGCTACACTCCGAGTCACAAGTAAAATGGTCCAACCCCCGTGTTTCTACGATGTTCTGATGCGAAGATATAAGGCTTTGTTTACTCTGTTGCTAAGGTGCTCACATTTGGTTGCTAGGGGCGTGGCTTGGGAGTGGCCAATGATGTGGCCAGTGATTACCCTCCGAGTCACGCGTAAAACGATCCAATTCCCGTTATTCTACGATGTTCTGATGCCTAGATATAACTGTTTGAATTTTATGTTGCTAGGGTGCTTAAAAGTGGTTGCTAGGGGCGTGGCTTAATAGCTCTGGGACTATCCTGATAAATTGATTGAATGTCTGAGTAAAATGAGCCCACCCCCATGTCTCTACGACATTGTAAAGCGAAGATATTCCATCTGGAACTTTTTTATTCCCTTATATGGGCATGTTCCCTGCCCCATTATAAGTCAATGGGAAATTTCGGGTGCCTCTTACACCCCAGGGGTACAACTAACACCCCAATGTGATGTATGTTCTTACAGAGCCTACCACCCTCTTCAAATGTTAGAACCCACATGTTTCTACAAAATCCTCGAGCGGAGCTATGACCCGTCAAAGTTCGGTCCAATGTTAAGTCAATGGGATTTTTGGGGTGGTTTTTCGCCCCCCTTTCGGAAATCCTGCACCCGATCGCTTATAAAAGTCATAGCACACCTCTCCTCAATAAACCGGTCAATTTGAGCCTTCATTCATGTGTCTACGACAAACCGTGCGGGACGAGTTACGCGCCGAAAAAGTGTGCAGACATAAGAATAAAATATAATAATAATAATATCCCTGAGGAATAGTAATAGTGATGCCTTGCATAAATGCAAGCACCACTAACTAGATAGGTACATTTCCTGAAGAAAATGTGAGTGGTGCTTGCCGTGGCAAGTTTCGTGGGACAATTTATGATTATACTCCAAGCCAAAAGTCAAACGATCCAACCCCCGTGTCTCTACGATGTTCTGATGCGGAGATATAAGGCTTTGTTTACTCTGTTGCTAGGGTACTGTATTTGGTTGCTAGGGAAAAAATGGCATCCACTAGTGATTAGCCTCTGAGTCACGAGTCAAACGGTCCAACCCCCGTGTCTCTACGATGTTCTGATGCGGAGATATAAGGCTTTGTTTACTCTGTTGCTAGGGTACTGTATTTGGTTGCTAGGGAAAAAAATTGCATCCATTAGTGATTACCCTCCGAGTCATGAGTCAAACGGTCCAACCCCCGTGTCTCTACGATGTTCTGATGCGGAGATATAAGGCTTTGTTTACTCTGTTGCTAGGGTACTGTATTTGGTTGCTAGGGAAAAAAATGGGATCCACTAGTGATTACCCTCCGAGTCACGAGTCAAACGGTCCAAACCCCATGTCTCTACGATGTTCTGATGCAGAGATATAAGGCTTTGTTTACTCTGTTGCTAGGGTACTGTATTTGGTTGCTAGGGAAAAAAATGGCATCCACTAGTGATTACCCTCCGAGTTATGAGTCAAACGGTCCGACCCCCATGTCTCTACGATGTTCTGATGCGGAGATATAAGGCTTTGTTTACTCTGTTGCTAGGGTACTGTATTTGGTTGCTAGGGGCGTGGCTTGGGAATGGCCAATGATGAGCCCAGTGATTACACTCTGAGTCACAAGTAAAACGGTCCAACCCCCGTGTCTCTACGATGTTCTGATGCGGAGATATAAGGCTTTGTTTACTCTGTTGCTAGGGTACTGTATTTGGTTGCTAGGGGCGTGGCTTGGGAGTGGCCAATGATGTGCCCAGTGATTACACTCCGAGTCACAAGTAAAACGGTCCAACCCCCGTGTCTCTATGATGTTCTGATGTGGAGATATAAGGCTTTGTTTACTCTGTTGCTAGGGTACTGTATTTGGTTGCTAGGGGCGTGGCTTGGGAGTGGCCAATGATGAGCCCAGTGATTACACTCCGAGTCACAAGTAAAACGGTCCAAACCCTGTGTCTCTATGATGTTCTGATGTGGAGATATAAGGCTTTGTTTACTCTGTTGCTAGGGTACTGTATTTGGTTGCTAGGGGCGTGGCTTGGGAGTGGCCAATGATGAGCCCAGTGATTACACTCCGAGTCACAAGTAAAACGGTCCAACCCCCGTGTCTCTACGATGTTCTGATGCGGAGATATAAGGCTTTGTTTACTCTGTTGCTAGGGTACTGTATTTGGTTGCTAGGGGCGTGGCTTGGGAGTGGCCAATGATGTGCCCAGTGATTACACTCCGAGTCACAAGTAAAACGGTCCAAACCCTGTGTCTCTACGATGTTCTGATGCGGAGATATAAGGCTTTGTTTATTCGGTTGCTAGGGTGCTCAAATTTGGTTGCTAGGGGCGTGGCTTGGGAGTGGCCAATGATGTGCCCAATTGTTACACCCCTAGTCACAAGTAAAACGGTCCAACCCCCGTGTCTCTAAGATGTTCTGATGCGGAGATATAACTGTTTGTATTTTATGTTGCTAGGGTGCTCAAAAGTGGTTGCTAGGGGCGTGGCTTAGTAAGTCTGTAAGGATCCTGAGAGACTGATTGGATGCCTGAGTAAAATGAGCCCACCCCCATGTCTCTATGACACTGTGGTGCGAAGATATCCATCTAGGCATTTTATAATGGCAGTCAATGGTATAGGTTGCTAGGGTGCCCAAAATGGTTGCTATGGTAACCTTACACCCCATTGTGGGGTACGTCCTGACAGAGTCTAGCACCCTCTTCAATTTTAGTAACCCACATGTTTCTATGAAATCCTCACTTGGACCTGTGACCTGTCAATTTTTTTTGGCAATGTTAGTCTATGGGATTTTCGCCCCATTGACTTTCCATTAGGGCACTTTTGGGCACCTCTTACACCCCAGGGGTACAACTTACACCCCAATGTGATCCATGTTCTTACAGAGCCTACCACCCTCTTCAAATGCTGTAACCCACATGTTTCTACAAAATCCTAGAGTGGAGCTATGACCTGCCAAAGTTCGACGCAATGTAAAGTCAATGGGACGTTTTCGGGAGGTTTTTCGCCCCCCTTTCGGAAATCCTGCACCCGATCGCTTATAAAAGTCATAGCACACCTCTCCTCAATAATCCGGTCGATTTGAGCCCTCTTTCATGGCACTACGCCAAACCGTGCGAGACGAGTTACGCGCCGAAAAAGTGTCCAGAAAAAGAAGAATAATAATAATAATATCTTTGAGGAATAGTAATAGTGATGCTTTGCATAAATGCAAGCACCACTAACTAGATAGGTACATTTCCTGAAGAAAATGTGAGTGGTGCTTGCCGTGGCAAGTTTCGTGGGACAATTTATGATTATACTCCAAGCCAAAAGTCAAACGATCCAACCCCCGTGTCTCTACGATGTTCTGATGCGGAGATATAAGGCTTTGTTTACTCTGTTGCTAGGGTACTGTATTTGGTTGCTAGGGAAAAAATGGCATCCACTAGTGATTAGCCTCCGAGTCACGAGTCAAACGGTCCAACCCCCGTGTCTCTACGATGTTCTGATGCGGAGATATAAGGCTTTGTTTACTCTGTTGCTAGGGTACTGTATTTGGTTGCTAGGGAAAAAAATTGCATCCATTAGTGATTACCCTCCGAGTCATGAGTCAAACGGTCCAACCCCCGTGTCTCTACGATGTTCTGATGCGGAGATATAAGGCTTTGTTTACTCTGTTGCTAGGGTACTGTATTTGGTTGCTAGGGAAAAAAATGGGATCCACTAGTGATTACCCTCCGAGTCACGAGTCAAACGGTCCAAACCCCATGTCTCTACGATGTTCTGATGCAGAGATATAAGGCTTTGTTTACTCTGTTGCTAGGGTACTGTATTTGGTTGCTAGGGAAAAAAATGGCATCCACTAGTGATTACCCTCCGAGTTATGAGTCAAACGGTCCGACCCCCATGTCTCTACGATGTTCTGATGCGGAGATATAAGGCTTTGTTTACTCTGTTGCTAGGGTACTGTATTTGGTTGCTAGGGGCGTGGCTTGGGAGTGGCCAATGATGAGCCCAGTGATTACACTCTGAGTCACAAGTAAAACGGTCCAACCCCCGTGTCTCTACGATGTTCTGATGCGGAGATATAAGGCTTTGTTTACTCTGTTGCTAGGGTACTGTATTTGGTTGCTAGGGGCGTGGCTTGGGAGTGGCCAATGATGTGCCCAGTGATTACACTCCGAGTCACAAGTAAAACGGTCCAACCCCCGTGTCTCTATGATGTTCTGATGTGGAGATATAAGGCTTTGTTTACTCTGTTGCTAGGGTACTGTATTTGGTTGCTAGGGGCGTGGCTTGGGAGTGGCCAATGATGAGCCCAGTGATTACACTCCGAGTCACAAGTAAAACGGTCCAAACCCTGTGTCTCTATGATGTTCTGATGTGGAGATATAAGGCTTTGTTTACTCTGTTGCTAGGGTACTGTATTTGGTTGCTAGGGGCGTGGCTTGGGAGTGGCCAATGATGAGCCCAGTGATTACACTCCGAGTCACAAGTAAAACGGTCCAACCCCCGTGTCTCTACGATGTTCTGATGCGGAGATATAAGGCTTTGTTTACTCTGTTGCTAGGGTACTGTATTTGGTTGCTAGGGGCGTGGCTTGGGAGTGGCCAATGATGTGCCCAGTGATTACACTCCGAGTCACAAGTAAAACGGTCCAAACCCTGTGTCTCTACGATGTTCTGATGCGGAGATATAAGGCTTTGTTTATTCGGTTGCTAGGGTGCTCAAATTTGGTTGCTAGGGGCGTGGCTTGGGAGTGGCCAATGATGTGCCCAATTGTTACACCCCTAGTCACAAGTAAAACGGTCCAACCCCCGTGTCTCTAAGATGTTCTGATGCGGAGATATAACTGTTTGTATTTTATGTTGCTAGGGTGCTCAAAAGTGGTTGCTAGGGGCGTGGCTTAGTAAGTCTGTAAGGATCCTGAGAGACTGATTGGATGCCTGAGTAAAATGAGCCCACCCCCATGTCTCTATGACACTGTGGTGCGAAGATATCCATCTAGGCATTTTATAATGGCAGTCAATGGTATAGGTTGCTAGGGTGCCCAAAATGGTTGCTATGGTAACCTTACACCCCATTGTGGGGTACGTCCTGACAGAGTCTAGCACCCTCTTCAATTTTAGTAACCCACATGTTTCTATGAAATCCTCACTTGGACCTGTGACCTGTCAAATTTTTTTGGCAATGTTAGTCTATGGGATTTTCGCCCCATTGACTTTCCATTAGGGCACTTTTGGGCACCTCTTACACCCCAGGGGTACAACTTACACCCCAATGTGATCCATGTTCTTACAGAGCCTACCACCCTCTTCAAATGCTGTAACCCACATGTTTCTACAAAATCCTAGAGTGGAGCTATGACCTGCCAAAGTTCGACGCAATGTAAAGTCAATGGGACGTTTTCGGGAGGTTTTTCGCCCCCCTTTCGGAAATCCTGCACCCGATCGCTTATAAAAGTCATAGCACACCTCTCCTCAATAATCCGGTCGATTTGAGCCCTCTTTCATGGCACTACGCCAAACCGTGCGAGACGAGTTACGCGCCGAAAAAGTGTCCAGAAAAAGAATAATAATAATAATAATATCTTTGAGGAATAGTAATAGTGATGCTTTGCATAAATGCAAGCACCACTAATAATAATAATAATAAGTATGCAAGATAGTAATAGTGATGCTTTGCATAAATGCAAGCACCACTAATAATATCTTTGAGCAATAATAATAGTGATGCTTTGCATAAATGCAAGCACCACTAATAAAAAGCCCAGTAAGAACAGTACAGCGCATTTTCAATGCACTGTAATAAAACAGATTGACTGGTTAGCTTGACCTTGTGTGACTTAGACCAGGCATAAAGTGCATGGGACCCGGAAGGGGACATCTTGGGCCAGGCAGAGAGTTAATAATTGGCTGTTCTAGGCAGGACAGAGAGTTCAAAATGTCCATAGCGAATCATAACTGGCCACTTTAGAACAAACAGTGAGTCCAGAGTCGGCCATATCAGGCAGGGTAAAGATGTTAGAATCAGCCATTTTAGGTGGGGCAAACAGTTCAGAATCTGCCACTTTAGGTGGGGCAAACAGTTCTGAATCGGCCATTTTAGGTTCGGCAAACAGTTCATGAGAGTCATACACCGCCATCTTGGCTAGGGCAGAGAGTTCAAAGAGCTTAAGCGAGACCGTATTAGCTGACCTACATGACACAGGGAACTCAGGATTAACCATCTCAGCTTTTACAGGGAGCTCAGGGGACTCAGAAACAGGCCTTATGGTCAGGGCAAGAAACTTGGGAAATTCAGGTTTAGCAAACTTGGTCGAGGCAGATACAGTAGCTCATGGGACTCAATCTCTGACCTTTCAGCCGTAAAAGAAAGTGTAGTGGACTCACGTGACCTTAGTGACTCTGACTCTTCAACTGAAGCAGGAGATACATCTGGCTCAGTTTCGGACCTTCTAGTCGTGATGGTAGGTGACACAGGTTCGAAACTTCCAGCCGTGAGAGGGTGTTCAGGAGACTCATGCTCATGAGTTTAAACTCAAACGAACACTAGGCAGTTCACTGGGCAGCACATTAGGCAGTTCACTGGGCAGAAAACTAGGCAGTTCACTGACAGCACACTAGGCAGTTCACCGGGCTTAGATTCTAGAACTTGAGACACATCACAGGAGACAGACGAGCAGAAAGCAGACCATACTCACCCCAGAGCCAAAGCAAATGCAGAAAGTACAGAATTTAATGGACATACCTCTGATGCCATAAGGAGCAGAGAGCTGGACTTAACTTGGCTATAAATCCTAGTCGCCCGCATAGACATCACCTGGTGTATGCGGCATCCAATAGCCACATAGAGGCTTTGTAGTGGGCTCGTGACTCGTTCGCTGTCGGTCATCCTGACTTCAATGAAGCACTGACGATTTAAATGCTTTTAGTTTTTAATTTAAGCACAAACAACATGATAAGACCGGCATTGATACGGTCAAAAGAAAGTTGGTTCCCGCTACTCAACCTCTCCAACCAATGCACAATCAACCCGACAAAGAGATAATAAAGAAAACGGAAGTGATCACCTGTGCCCACGTGACCGTGTATAACCAATAAGAAATAACAACGAATTAACGCACTTACATTCCGGCCCCATGATTATTACAAGAAAAAGACTAATAATCATCATCATCATTTAACAACAACAACAATCAATACACACATAAATTGAACAATATACAAATCATTTATAGATATAAAAATATGTGTTTGTGTATGCATTTGTCCATGTAAAAAAGAAGTAGTCTGTATTGCTTCTTAGGAATTATTCGAAGTCCCGTCAGTCAAAAAAAAATAGAGTCCAAAAAAGTCTGTCTATAGTCAGTCGAAATATCCAAGTCAATATGTCCGTTCGTCATTGAGCGCTCAAAAAATGAAAAATCAATTACAGTCCTCTTCAGATTCGAGGAGTAGACAAATCTTGGTGACCGGTCTGTCCAAGCAGTTATACTTGGTTTTAATCCTTACTTGGCGAATCAATCCCTTTTTATCTGGTAAAGTATGAGTAATTTTACCCATTATCCATGAATTCCGAGGGGCAGCATCATTGACAACAAGTACGACATCTCCTACTTGAAAGTTTCTCTTCTTTACAAGCCATTTCTGCCGTGCCTGTAGCTGAGGTAAATATTCCTTTAGCCATCTCCTCCAAAACAAATCAGCCATGTACTGTACTTGTCGCCATCTACGGCGTACATATATATCCTCCTTCTGAAATAAACCAGGGGGTAAAGATGGTTGAGTTTTCAGAAGTAGTAGATGGTTGGGTGTTAGAGCCTCCAAATCATTGGGATCCATAGATGATCTAGTTATAGGACGGCCATTGATAATTGACTCCACTTCACACAAAAGAGTATGAAGACCCTCTTCATCTATACTCTGTCCTCTTAGGATAGAATTCATAATCTTCCTCACTGATCGAATCATTCTCTCCCAGATGCCTCCATGATGAGATCCTGCAGGAGGATTAAATATCCATTTGATACTCTTCTGGCTTAGAACATCGTTGATTTTTTCATGATTCCAGTTTTTAATGGCTTCTCTCAGTTGGCGTTCAGCTCCAACAAAGTTAGTTCCATTATCTGAACGTAACTCTGATACTTGACCACGTCTTGCTATGAACCTTCGCAAAGCATGAATGAAAGAATCTGTGTCTAATGATGCAGCCACTTCAATATGTATGGCTCTTATAGACAGACAAGTAAAGATGACTCCATATCGCTTCACAGTACTTCGTCCACGTTTGATCTCAAATGGACCAAAACAATCAACTCCAACTCGAGTAAATGGTGGTTCATCTGGTGAGATTCTACTTGAAGGTAAATTTGCCATCTGCTGACAACGTGTTGTTCCTTGAAGTCTTTTGCAGATTACACATCTGGACAGAATTTTACGTATGGCTGAACTTGCTCCTGGAATCCAATATCGTTGACGTAGCTCGGCCAACATGTAATTTCGTCCGCTGTGTCCAACCCTTTTATGAAAATGCCTTAGAAGTAGCTCAGAAATATGCAGATCCTTAGACAGAATTATTGGATGCTTCGATTCTTCAGGCATAACTGCATTATCCAGACGTCCATACATTCTTATTACACCTGCATCGAGTATTGGATTGAGACAATACATAGGACTGCTGCGTTTGACTTCTTCACCTTTTTGTAAAGATTTCAATTCCTCTGGAAACCTCTTCCTTTGCGAAAAGCGAACAATCTCCATCTCACTTTTGTCTAGCTCTTCTACTGATAGATAGCCTTCACACATATTGGATCGTAGTTTACACATGTTTTCATCAATGTTAACCTTTAGTTGATTAGACTCAGTACAATCTAGTGTTTCCTTCAGTTGTTTTCTCTTTTTACTCAGAGCTAGAAGTATTCTCCTCAGCCTAAGAATCCAGGCCACACCTTTCTTCAAACGTGACCATGATGAATAGTGATTGATTAGCCTTGTAACGGCATCATCTTTCTCCTCGGTTTGAACCAGTAGTGTGTTAACCACAGCTTCTCGTTTGATTTCTGGATCTTGTACCAAACTCCTTTCCAAATCAATTGGGTTGTTTGGCCACTCTTCCTGTGATCTAATAAGAAAGGGAGGACCGAATGTCCACGTCTGCTCCTTTAGTAAAAGATCCACCTTTAGCCCCCTTGAGGCAAGGTCAGCTGGATTGTTGGCAGAATCTATGTATCTCCACTGAGCGGTGGTGGATGCTCTCAAAATCTCTGACACTCTGTTGGCGACAAAACACTTAAATCTGGAAGATTCATTTTGAATATACTTTAACACAGCAGTGCTGTCAGACCAAAACACTGAATCTTGTAGCTTCATCTTTAGATCCCTTTTCCATAGCCTATCCATTCGGCTGGCGAGAGTGGCAGCTGTAAGTTCCATGCGGGGAATGGTGGTAGCTTTCACTGGTGCTACTCGAGCCTTACCCATCAGAAAGGCAGAATGTACAGTGCTCTGACTGTTATGAAGAAGCAGGTAGGACACAACACCGTAGCCTTCTTCACAGGCATCAGAGAAATGGTGTAACTGAGCCAACGTGACTTCTCCAAACTCTACAGGTTTCAAGCATCTTTTTGTCTCAAATTTCTCCAAGCCATAAAGATCCTCAAGCCAGTTTCTCCATCTCTGTACATATTTAAGTGGAATAACACTATCCCATCCAATCTTTTCCCTGCAAAGGTCCTGAAGAATCTTCTTTGCAGAAAGAACTACTGGAGACAAAAATCCAAGGGGATCATATACTGCACTGATCACAGAAAGTATTCCTCTTCTAGTAAAAGGTCTGTCTTTGATCACTACTTTAAATTTAAAAGTGTCAGATTCTGCACACCACTGTACACCCAGTACTCTTTCCATTGGAAGCACATCATGGTTCAAGTCAAGATACTTCACTTCCTTCACCCGTTCTTCTTCTGGTATGGCATTCAACACTCCACGACTGTTGCTCATCCACTTGGTAAGATGAAATCCACCTTTAGCACACATTGCATGAAGTCCCTTGTATAGTTGGATTGCATCAGATTCTGTAGGAACTGAAGTAAGGCAATCATCCACATAGAAGTGATTACGGATGACTTCTGCTGTTCTAAAATTAATAACCTCTCCATGGTCCTCTGCACATCTCTTGAGAGCATAGTTAGAACAACTTGGGGATGAGGAAGCTCCAAAGAGGTGTACGACCATTCTGAATTCCTCCAAGTCCTTACTCAAGTCACCATTTGACCACCACAGAAACCTTAAAAGGTCAGAATCTTCTGGAGGAACCCTCACCTGATAGAACATGGATTCAACGTCAGCCATTAAGGCAACAGGCTCCATTCTGAATGCTGTAAGAACACTTATTAAAGTGCTTGTTAGGTCTGGTCCCTGAAGTAGTTGTCCATTCAATGATACTCCCTGAAAGGAGGCACTACAGTCGAAAACAACCCTGATCTTCTTCTTTTTCGAATGGTAGACCCCATGATGAGGTATATACCAAACATGGCCATCATGTCTTTCAAGTTTCTCCACAGGTACCTTCTCTGCATATCCTTTGGAAATAACATCATCCATGAAGACAGTATAGTCTGCTTGAAATATGGGATCCTTCTTGAATTTCCTCTGCAGGTTCAAAGCACGCTGTTCTGCAACAATTCTGTTATTTGGAAAAACCACATCTTTATTCTTGAGCGGCAAACCAATGCTGTAATGACCATCTATTAACTTTATAGACTGAGACACAAGATCCATGAACTGTTTATCCTCTTTAGACATCCCTACCATTTCATCCAAAGCATTTTCAGGGAAATCAATCTTAAATTGTTGTTTCCAAAGATCATCCAATTTTGAAACTGAGATCCTGTTTACAGTCGCATAAGGTTGGTCATTACAGGAAGCTCCATTCTTTTCCATTCCTTTGAGCGGTCCATTCACCGTCCATCCAAGTATCGTTCTTACCGCATATGGTCCATTCATTTGGCTGCGAACAACCTGCCAGGGCTCCATTGCCTCTGGTACATTTTCTCCAATTAAGAGTTCAACTCCTGCTTCGATTGAAGGTAAGTGTATGTGATTTAAGTAAGGCCATTGAACAAGATCACTCTGCATGGGTATATTTGATTTAGATACTGGCATACTTTTCTGAGTATATACTTCAGAAAGTGAACAATATTGTGTCTGATCCAATCCGGCCACTTCTAGATCCTTAAGGACATAACTGGAAACCAATTTATCCTGGTTCATGGTTTTAAGCAGAATATTCAGTTTCTTACCGGAAAGATTAAGTTTGTTCATGAGACTTTCCGTACAGAAGGTTGCTGAGCTGCCGGGGTCTAAAAAGGCATACGTTTCCACAATCTGGCTTCCATTCTTAGATTTAACACGTACTGGCAGAATGGACAAAGCGCAAGCATCTTCACCGGCCCCAGTAAGGCTACTGGACTGAACGGAGATCAGAGCACTACCCACTGCTTGCTTCGGTTCCTCCGTTTTGTCCCGTTGGAAGATATGAAGGATGCTGGGATGTTTGAAGCCACACACTTTACATGAAATTCGCTTCTTACAATCTCTGCTCATATGACCTGTACATAAACAGCCAAAACAGATTCCTTTCCTCTTCAAAAAATCCATCTTTTCGTTATGGGATTTCTTTGTAAGAACAGTGCAGGAATTCAAAGGATGATCTTCGCCACAACAAAGACAGGATACACCTTTGTGCATTTTCCTAAAGTCTTCCATTCCTGTTACAGAGACAGTGGTAGCAAAGCTATTTCCCTTAGGCTTAGAACGAATCAAACTTCGACCTCCACCAACAGGAACCTCAGCAATATTTCCAAACACAGGATTCGTAACTATTTTGACTTGTTTTTCTACAAAATTCACAATGTCTTTAAATGTTACTGGTTCATTGCGGGTTTCCTGCAAATCACATGCCACTGCTCTCCATTTGTCTCGGAGCTTAAATGGCAACTTGGAAAGAATCATTTGCATGTTAGTAACCAAGTTTAATTCTTTCATGTAACGAACGTCCTCCATGGCATTACAGCAAGCTCTGAGAAAGAGATAATAGTCTTGTAAGGCCTTTGTATCCTCAGGTCTTATGGACTTCCAGGAGAGCACTTTATCCATATATGCTGAAGATATTTTGACTTCGTTTCCAAAATGTTCCTTAAGCAGGGCTTTAGCCTTCAAGTAACCCTGTGCAGAAACCATATGTTGGCAACTTCTTACCAATTCTCTTGGTTGACCTCGGGTGTACTGCTCGAGAAAGTAAAAACAGTCACCATAATCATTTACCCTTTTTTCCACAATCTCCTCGAATGATCGTATGAAGCATTGGTATTGCAAAGGATCTCCATCAAAGGATACAATATCTCTGTGAGGAAGTAATGAAATATTGCATTGCTGAACCAACATGGCAGTTATTTCATTCTGTTTCTCCATTAGACGTAGTATATTCCCTTGTTCTCCATCGGCTAATAGTGGTCCTGAAACAGATGGTGCCTGTACATTCACTGATACAATTGACTGTACTGGTGTTATAGACCTTGGTTGTAGCACAGAGTGAGGCTGAGAATTACTTTCATCAATTCTTGCACCTCTTGTCAAATTATGTACCGGCAGAGACTGTGATTCCATCTGTCTATGAACCTGAGCTAATGCAGCAACCGTCAAACTTGAAGAGATAATTTCATCAGGTTTCTTTCTGGTTTTTCTTGCTTCCAAATGTATTCTTTGCTCTGATGTTGCAGACCTGTACACATTAACTTTAGCAATAGACACAGCTATTTTAGTTTGAAGTTCAATTTCCTCCTTCCTTTTCCTTAAACGTTCCTCTTCTTCCTCCACAGCATGCTTCTGTTGCAGCATTTGCTGACTGGCTAATAAAGCCGCCATTTCAGCTTCAGCTTGAAGACGTGCAGATGATGTAGAAGATCTACTAGATCGCGAACCAGAAGAGGAGCTCTTTTTGCTTGATTTTTTGCTGTATACATTTGAGATGCTATCTGTTGGTTTGATCTCATCCATGAAATCCTCACAAGTCAATGCATCACATTCCTCACATTGATTCATAATTTTAGAATTCACATTTGCATCAGAGGTTGCAACAGGAGCTGGCGTTTGAACATCCATAGCCATTGACTGCACACCATCCGTTGCAGAATGAGGAGATAGAGGACATTCATTGCTCTGTTTAAGCACTGTGGTTGTAGTTTGAGTCAGTGAAGTTCCTTTATGTTTAAGATCACACAGCCATTGCTCCACATCTTCTATAAACCCCTTGTTGAACCGTAAAATTGAACCATACCATTCATTTTGCTTCAGCTGTTCTTCAACAGGAAGTAAAGGAATCACATTTTCATGCAGTAAATTGACCTCATCTCTCAAAAGCTTCAGTGTTTCCAGTAAAGAACAAACCTTAGATGAATTTTCATCATTCTTCATAAGCACCTTCATTGAAGCAATCACATTTTTTATTTTGTTCACTTTAGATTTACGGTCCTTTTGCAGAGATTCAACTTTAAACTCCCAAGCCTTTGCGGTGAGCGTACGCTCCCTTTTGCCCTCCGTAGACACATCAACCTCATCTTCATCCATTTTCCTTCATTAAAACGAACTCGTAAACATATACAACTTTCAAAGCAGTCCGTTTAAACACACACGCGAATCCCAGGGCGTCATGTAACCCGTATGACGAACAACACAACTTTCCAGTCCACCGTTGTTTATCAAAACAAACAGATCCGCGCTCCACATCAAGCACAAGCACAACCAACAATAATGTCTTGCATCGACCAGCAGCAAAACAGCGTAATAATAAACTTATTTACATACCGGTTTAAGTGCCGTGCGTCTCATGTCCTGTTTGTGCTTGCAATCCACGTCGTTGCGTTCCAATGCAGCGCATGAATAAAACATCCAAGACGAAGCTCAAGTTTCTTTTGACTAATGTATGCGGCATCCAATAGCCACACAGAGGCTTTGTAGTGGGCTCGTGACTCGTTCGCTGTCGGTCATCCTGACTTCAATGAAGCACTGACGATTTAAATGCTTTTAGTTTTTAATTTAAGCACAAACAACATGATAAGACCGGCATTGATACGGTCAAAAGAAAGTTGGTTCCCGCTACTCAACCTCTCCAACCAATGCACAATCAACCCGACAAAGAGATAATAAAGAAAACGGAAGTGATCACCTGTGCCCACGTGACCGTGTATAACCAATAAGAAATAACAACGAATTAACGCACTTACACCTGGGTATCCAACAGACTGGAGATCAGCTGCCGGTTTAAAGCAAAAAACAGAGAAATCGAAAGGGCAGTCAATTGGTGAAATGGATCAGGTGAAGCAGCCATTTTGTGAAGTGTCTCAGGTGTGGAAGCAATTTTGAAATCTGGTGCAGGTGTGATGATAGCCCTCTTTAAAACAGGTGTAGTCGTGGTGATGGCTCTCTGGAAAACCGGGGCAGGAATGGCGGTAGCCATCTCGAAAACTGGAGCAGGCAAAACAATATCCGTTCGAGAAACAGAGACAGACATGGCGGCGGCCATCTTGACCACAGGTTGCTTATGCATATTGCCATATATACTGTGAGTGGAATTAGACGTACACACAAAAAACTCGGAAGGATACCGAGCAGTGTCCGAGACACATGTGGCTTGGTTGTGATCTGTGGAAAGGAGTTATCAAACGAAGAAGAAGATGATGTGTTGTTTTATGCAGAAATGCCCAAAAGCGTTAACATGGCTCTATTCAAATGCAAATACATATATTAAACAGCTGTCCCTTGTGGTTAAATTGTGCTAGTTTAACGTCATTCCAGTTAACGACTAACTTGGTGTTATGATGACATACAGTGGGCCCTATTTTAACAATCTGAAACGCAATCTGTTGCTATTTTCCCGGCGGGAGAAATAACTCATGCGCCAGGCGCAAATCAATAAGGGGTTGGTCTGAAGGAGGTTCATTATTCATAGGTGTGGTTTGGGCGTAACGTCAAATAAACCAATCAGAACGTCATCCAACATTCCCTTTAAATGCAAGTGCGCAAGTTCCATGGCGGGTTGCTATTATTATGACGGATTTACCAGGCGCACGCCAGGAGCGGTTCACAGCCGAAGAGACTGACGTTCTTGTAAGAGCAGTCAAAGGCAGAGAAGTTGTTTTGTATGGGGATAGGAGAAATCCGCCCAAATCAGCACCGGTTAAACAGGCGTGAGAGGAAATAGCCACAATTGTCTCATCAGCTGGCATCCACAGGACGTTGCGCCAAGCGCTACAATGATGTCAGGAGACGGGGGAATCCCAAGCTTGCCAGCATAAATTGGGCATGCCGTGTAACGGGAGGTGGATCTGCCTCAGGACCTGACGCCAGCAAAGGACATCGCTGCGTCCACCCTCACCGCTGAAAGGGTTTGGGGGCTTTGAAATCGGACCCAAGAAACGCAAGCAGTCCAACCCCAAAGTGCACTTACAAATCCAGTTCACATACATTAAGGTTTCTTATGGAAACATTTTAATTATTATTTACATAAAATAAACATAATACAGCCACACAACAAACTTATGAAAATATTTTAATCGTTATTTGCATGAGAATTTTTTAACGCAGTCGCAGCCACTCAATAAATAAAAACTATCACCACAATGCTCACCACAATGATTTCCCTTATCTCATGTGTTAATATTTTTTATTGTAACAATTTATGATTTGCAAAAATAACTGTTGCATCTGTGTAGATTAGAAAAGCAAAGTGTGTGCGCGTTGTGCACGCTATACATTATGGTCAAGCATGCGCCCTTAAAATAGCATAATGAACAACGCGCAACGCGCCACTGACTTTAGACTAGTTTTTTTGGGTACAAGATAGGGCCCAGTATGTCATGTGATGTATCAACATGGCGGATGTAGTACGTCCGAATTCATTCATACTATCCATATTCACACTAAATAATACTACTGTTTTAATGGTCGATAAGTAGGTACTTCATCTAATTCAGTACGTATTGTCACAATATGCAATTTCGGACACAGCCCCGCTCTCTCTCTCTTGCACGCACACTCGTTCTTTCTCACACACTTTCTTTCTCACGTAAATTGGCTCCGTCTTGTGTGATTGTTCGTTCTTTCGCTATTTGCTTACGTTTGTCAACTCACTTGAATGAAATGCAGGTCACATTGCGAGTGTGGGCTACCATACCTGCCAATCACGGCACTTTCTATCTGTCTTTATATAGCTTGTTTGCAGTCATGTGATTTTGATGACACATGAAATTCAGGTGGAGGTCAGGAAGTAAAAGGCACAATGGAAAAGGGTTTATTGCACAGGTTGACTGATGTTGGTTATTATAAGCCATTATTTTAATTGAAGGAGATGTAGGAGTGTTATCCAAACATTATTGGTGAGAAAAGCCTCTAATACTTGGGAGCAAACACGTATGAGGTGTTTCTGGGAGGTTTTAATAGATTTTGCGTCATCTTTAAATAATGATTATGTGACTTACGTACATCAGGTGAGCTGAAAATGCCAATACACTATTTCCATTGCAGTTTTGCGAAATACACCTTTTTCTCAATTGCCTGAGAAACCACCTTATGCGTATGTAAAAAGTTTTGTGAAATATTGGAGCTTTTGTGAAATTGGCATGTTTCCATTGGCCGTATTTTCAATTTGTAATTTGAAGGGTAATGGAGCAAACTGTATGCGAGACCACCTGTGCAAAGCGTACCATGGTACAGTATGATCGATCACACTAGCCAAACAAAAACCGTACTGTGTGGTCAAACGTACTCGGGTACAGCACGGTTCACATAATGTAAGTACACCCATAGAAACAAGTTCATAGAGAATTGTACTGGAATGATTACCTTTATATTTGATTATCAAACCTTTTGATTAAGAACTAATTGTTTTTAAAGTTGATTTAGTTTCTTGTATAAACAAATTTACAACAGTAAAACTCAAATGTTTTTGTACTGAACAGGCTCAAAACTATTTTTTTCTTTATTTGCCTCTTTTGCACAGAGTCATGATGTCAGCACCAGTATGTTTGATTGAAAGTGATCAAAATGGAAAGTTTAATTTGAGAAAAGAGGGCAAAGACATTCTGGATGGAATTAATGAGCCGGTGGTGGTGGTGTCTGTAGTTGGACTCTACCGTACTGGAAAGTCTTATCTTATGAACCGTCTTGCAGGACAACAGTCAGGTGAGATAAAATGCAAAAACTCTTTTTCTGTACGACAACAAAGACAAAGTAATATGTTTGAAAATTTTTCAATGAACACTTCACAGGCTTTGCTCTTGGCAACACCATTGAGTCGAAGACCAAAGGTATCTGGATGTGGTGTGTACCTCACCCATCTAAAGCAGGACAGACTCTGGTGCTGCTGGACACAGAAGGACTGGGTGACGTAGACAAGGTGCACTGAAAAATAATGCTATATTACTATAACTTAAATAAATAAATAAGTAAACATAAAAAGTGTCAACAAGTATGTCAACTTATCACAAGTCAAAACTTAAAATAGTAATGACTTGCCAAAACAAGTTGTCTTAAGTGTGAGTAAATTTCTGATCATTCTGTGAGGTGATTGCAAGACATCTATTACAACCATCCAAATAATTGTATTTATTTTTTTAAAACATGAGATGTATAAACAAGGCCACTAACTTATCCAAAGGTAATAATATACACAAGAGACACAAGAGATGTTTGTTTCAGGGAGACTCCAAGAATGACGGCTGGATCTTCTGTCTGGCGGTTTTGCTCAGCAGCACCCTGGTGTACAACAGCAGAGGAACTATTGATAATGATGCAGTGCAAAAGCTCCAGTATCCTTTATCATCTCACATACATGACCCTCTTCCTCTTGTACACACACAGACACACACACTTACAAAATACTGTTATTCCTCAATGTGCTTCAGCTATGTTACTAATCTTGCTGAGCAAATCAAGATCAAATCCCTATCATCTCCATCAGAAGAGGATGATGTGGCAGGGGAAGATGATTATAAGTTTGTGTGCTTTTTCCCATCATTCGTCTGGTCTGTGAGGGATTTCACCTTGGAATTAGAAGTTGCTGGAAAACAAGTGACAGAGGATGAATATCTCGACTTTGCCCTGAATTTAAAACATGGTATGTCTGGCAGTATCATCTTACCACCAATAAAATCCCACTGTGCTTTGTAGCAAATTTAATAGACTCCTATCAGCAATGATGGATGTTAGTCCGAAATGCTTTATCACACACATCATGCATCAGTATTTCCTGTTTGTGCTATAGATGACCAATTCAGTTTAATGCAATTGATTTATTAAGGGTTGTCTCCTGAACAAACTTTTTAGGTAAAAGCAGAATCGTCAGTGACTACAACCTGCCTCGTGAATGTATTCGGAGTTATTTCCCTTCCCGGAAGTGTTTTGTTTTCCAATCTCCAGCCTCACCGGAAAACATGAAGCGTTTAGAGAGCCTAGAAGAGCAGGACCTTGAACCAGCTTTCCTGGAGGCCACACGTCGTTTCTGTGAATATATTTTTGCAGAGAGTGCTGTGAAAACACTGAAAGAGGGTCACAAAGTTACTGGGAAAAGTAAGTATGTTCAGTTGACAATAACAGCATCATTTAAAGATGATAGTGTCTTAAACTTGTACAGTAAAAACAGGACCTGATTAAAACATTGCTGTTTAAACTTTTGGCAGTATATGCAGTCTTAACAGATCAAATTTACTGGGCTAATCAAGTAATCACATTTTCTGAATGAATTCATTTTTTATGTTTCTTAAGCAAACCTTGATCTTTAAAATATAATGGGGCATGAAGTCTATTTTTAACATTTTTTTGTATGTGTGATTTTAGTGTTTGGTAATCTGGCTCAGATTTATGTAGACACAATCAACAGTGGTAATGTGGCCTGTCTGGACAATGCAGTGGTTGCTCTTGCAAATCTAGAGAATCAGGCGGCTGTTGAAGAAGCTATAAAAGTTTATAAGAGTGGCATGGAAGAGGTAAGACACACATTCTGATTATATACACCTGTTCACCCTTTAACTCATTATGCTGCTCTGTTTTTATTAATGTAGAGGAGAGCAGGGACGAAAATACCATGTTTTACACAGAGATATTTTTGCTGTGGTCAGTAACTCACAAGTGTGGTCTATTACTAGGTGGAATTTTGAACAAATGTAAAATAACTTGAGTATAATTTCACGTTAAACATAAGTAGCGCATTGTTACTTTCGACCCTGTCAGCTGGGACAAAAAGTAACACACAGGTAGGTCAAAAGTAACAGAACAAGTCAGATTTTGGTGTTACTCTTGTTTTTTGTAAATATACATGACTATGACCTTATATTTAACTGTAAACATATTTTGTCGTTTATCTTCGCAAAAAAAATATTAAATTACATTTTAATTTTAAGTTTCATCAAATGTTTTAAAAGCAACGCGACAGTACTAACAAATTAGCTAAAATTTAAAAAATTAAACCATCTCGAGATTAAAGTCATTATATAGACAAAATCATACAAAAATCTACAAATGTGGTTGTATGAATTAATACGAATAAGCCAACTCGTAAAATATTTACGAACCTATTAGCTTAAGATGACATTCTGTAGCTCTGGTTAAGAGTGTCAAAATATAAAAAGAAAATTCAGGTCAGCCGAATACAAGTATGCAAGCAGCATGTAAAGTCTTATTGTTTTCTAGGTGAAGAAGAAGTTTCCAGTAAATGTGACGGATGTTACCCAAAAGCATCAGAGTGTCAGCAGTCTGGCCACATCTGAGTTCATTAAACGTTCCTTTAAAGATGACAATGAAGAGTACCTTAAGAAGTTGGAGGTGAGTTCTGGATATAATCACAATATGTAATATCGATATGAAGTCAATAGCTTTTTTAGAAAATGCCAAAAGTATGCAAAGCTTTTTTCTATGTGCGCTACATTAAGTAATATTTATGCACACATCTGCATATTTACATATACTGTACTGTATAAATTATTAAAAGCTCACATTACATTTACGTATTGAACAAGATCTACTTTTAAGAGAGAGCTCTGAGGATCAATCTCATCACCTTTGCACTGCCATCACAATGCTCTACCAATTTAGCTACAGGAACACTTTAAGCTGCATATTTAATATGCAGGTTATATAGCACTGTAAATTAGGCAAACTTTTTTTTAAATATACAATAAATGAGGTTCATTGGTTTATGTTTTTTGAGTCACCACAAGGTTCAGAACCCTTGATGTAGTCAGATGTGTAGAAAGTCATTTTTGGATGGAGTGAGGTGTGCAATCAGTCACCTGTGGGTGTGTAAAGTTCAATTTATTCTTCTGCGCAGCCTACACATAGATGCACAGTATTGCAATTCATTGACTGGACGCTAGAGTGTTTTACTCTATATATCTACTTTTGCCATTTATGACAACTGTGAGATGGGTGATTTCTTTGGAACTCATCAGTTTAAATTATATTAAGCCTTAAAGTTCTGCATAATTAAGGGCGTGGCCACTTGAGTGACGGATGAACTGCCACTGCTGTCACTACTGTCGAGCTAGGAGGGTGTGGTTTCAGCAACCAGCCACTTCAGCTTCACCTACGTCCCGCCTCTTTACCCATTTGTGGTTATCCGCGAGTGATGCACGGCCAAGATGGCGACGGCAAGCCCTGCCAACTATTGGCTACAAAAAAGCCCCTGAAACCTATGGGTGACGTCACGGACACTACGTCCATATTTTTTACAGTCTATTGTACTTGCACATCAATGCAAACAATGACTATGAAGTATAAATGAAAACTAGAGGCTACACCATAGGTGCAACACTAAAACCATAAATCACCCTTAAACCAGAGTTGGTCAAACTAAGGCCCAGGAACCAAATGTGGCCAGCTGTATGAAATGCAGTTTATAATTGTATTAAAAAGTATAGGATTTTGGTCCAGAATGACTAATTTGATGCAATACCATTAACATACAAAAGATGTCGCTAGCGCTGAAAAACTTGACTGGAAAATGCACGCCAGAGCAGCAAAAAAAAAAGAAAGATAAATTAATGATGTTTGAATAAATGTTTAATGTTGCATGTTTAAAACAGAATTGACAGCAAAATAGTTTACCAACATCAGACAGAAGCCTGAATGTGTTATTTGCCAAGAAGTATTGCCATTTTTAAAAACAACATGATGGTAATATGTAAAAAAAATCTCCCAATGCACATGGAATGATTTGCCTTAAGAAAATGAAACATGTTTTAACTACATCAAGCATATTTTTATATTCATTGTAACCACAAATTTACTATGGTCTCACCATGGCATTTTAATTGTAATAAAACTGTGGAAATACAAATGGGTTATAAACTAATAAAACATGGTTAATCTTCTATATGGTGATAAATGTAAAAAATGTCTCACAATCTTAGTATGCTAAATTTAATACTCAGACTGTAATACTATGATGTTTTCTTCAGAACTGTATATAAAACTGTATGTTTATCCAGTGATATACACAAGAGTAGACTTTTTATATATGAAAATAGTAAAAGTGTTCACAAAAGAAGGGTAAAGATGAAAGTATGTAGTACAATGGTAACTGAGTGTGGATTTTGGATAAAAAAAGCTACATTAGTCATTCATAGTATAAGGCCCTTCATCTTTATTTCAAAACCTAGCCAATGTGGCCCTCGAGTAAGAAAAGTTTGCTCACCCCTGCCTTAAAGGTAGGGTAACACATTTTGAAAAATGCTAACGGTAGCCGCCTAGCAATGAAATCCTGATCCCACCCTCAAGTCAAATCGCCATCCAAAGTCACGCCTCTTTCCAAACACATGAACACGCACAGATCAGATGGTCACGTCTCATGTCTCATTCACCAGTGAGAAAACTTTGCAGTACAAAGTGAATAACACTTCCAAAATAACCAACATAAACAACTGGTTTACATCAGAATTAGTTTAAGCACACGTTCGATTGTGTAGACGTAGTAACTATATCGTTATGCTAATCCGTAAACGAACACAAATTTCATAAGCAACACAACGTTTCATCAAAGTATAATATCTGAATCCATCTCAATACAAACATATCGCGTACCTACCTTACCAAAATAAACAGTGCAACGACCCTTTCAGACCCTTTGCCTCCTGTAGCTGTTTTCATCTCGTGGTAAAGCAGTAAAGTTACAGATGTTAATTTGAGTTTTTGCTCTTGCTGATCCAGGCAGTTTTTGCTGTTGTTGTTATAAAAGATGCATTTAGTTTTGTTGCTCCTGTGTAGGTTGTCAATTCAGCAGAAAAGTTTGCTGTTCTCGCTGTTTACAGACAGAGCGCACGTGAACGCGCCGATGACGTATGGTATCTGCGTGGACTCGCTGCGCGGTGGGAATTCAAATTACGCTTACGTATGAGGGACATAAAAGGAAACGTCCGTTCGGACCGAAATCTATGATTTGTTGAACATTTTTTGGTCCTACGCCTTTCACAGATGACATACATTTTTACAAATACATTTAAACAACTTAACACAGTAATTGCTATCAGAATGTGAGGAGACTTTTAACCAGCATAACTAAAAATGTTTCAGGATCAAATCTGTTACCCTACCTTTAAAGGGATAGTTCACCCAAATATAAAAACCGATCATCTTCGGAACACAGTTTAAGATGTTTTAGATTTAGTCAGAGAGCTTGCTGACCCTTCACTGAAAATCTATGTACGGTTTACTGTCCATGTCCAGAAAGATATAAGTTTGGAAGACATGAGGGTGAGTCATTAATGACATTATTTTCATTTTCGGGTAAACTATCCCTTTAAAGAGTAACTAAACCCTAAACCAATTTTTTTAGTTAATGATCTGTAAGAATGGGGCTTTATTAGTGCTGTTCATTGATTTGAGTAACTTTTTTGACATTTGGATATAGTGTTTCAATACTACAATATGGTGTAAAAACGTCTTAGTGCTGCCCTCTTCAGGTTAAATGGTGGCTACTGCAGTTGAATTTTCCTATTGGATGTTGGGTCCAAAAAATACCTCGTGATGTAAGCAGGTTCAAGCTCACCACGCCCTTTTTGCGATCTCACCACACACTTGGTACAAGCTTAGTTTGTCCCCTCTATCTCCGTTGGGATCTGCCCACTTTTCTTGCATTTTTCAAATATTGCCAGTGGGTGGAGTCAGGCTCTGACCAGGGGTTTAGTTACTCAGTCAGCAGACCACTAGTATGTGGTAATTATGTGTGCATTTGTGGTATGCGACTATTTATTTATGTGTTTGTATGTTTATAGGAAAACATAGGTCAATACTATGTAAACCTGTTGGATGAGAATGAGATGGCGTCAGACAAGAAGTGCAAAGAGCTGTTAAAGGATCTATTCTTTGAAATGAGTGAACGACTGAAGAATGGAGAATACAGTCAGTGTGGAGGATATGCAGCTTACTGTAGAGACAAAGACGCCAACATTGAAAAGTACCACAGTGAACCAAACAAAGGAATCAGGGTGAGGACATTTACTCTGAATGTGTATGTGTGGAGTTTACTGTACATCTCTATGTGCTCTTGAGTTGTTAACTATTTATGTGCAGGCTGAAGCTGTGCTGAATGAGTTCATAAAGGGGAAAGTAGCTGAAGCAAACACCATCCTTCACACTGATGAAAAGCTGACTAAAAAAGAGAAAGAAGTTCAGGGTAAATCTTCATTTATATCAACAAATGTAGTTAACTTTGTATTCATTATGTTGTTTTATTCTGAAACATACAATATGAAATAATACTGGAAGTGTCTCTGTAGTAAGTGTACTGGAGGTCTGATTTAAATTTAGTGCTATATACATGACTAATTACTTGCTTATTAATTTCATTTTCTTTCTGTATGGCCAGAGGAGAGAGAAAAGAAAACTCTGTTGGAACAGAAGTGTAAAGAGGAAGAGGAGAAACGTATTGAGAGTGAGCTACTGTTGGAGGCAGAGAAAAAGCGCCAGGAGGAAATGAAGATACAGATGGAGGAGAAGTTTGGAAAGGAGATTAAGCAACAACAGGAGAAGATAGAGAGAGCTTTGTGCAGCAAACTGAAGGAGCATGAAGAGCTGCTAAAGAAAGGCTTTAATGAAAAAGCTGACCTCCTTGGTCAAGAGATAAAGAAGTTACAAGAAGAAAAAGAGAGTATTGGAGAAGTTGTAGGGAAATTTGTGGGTAATGTTGTAGACATAGTTCCCAATCTTCTCACTGGCAAGGGCTTTCAATGGCGTTAAATTGGCGTAAATACATTAAAACATTATACTGCAAACTGCTCTGCTACAATTGCACATATTTGCTTACTTGCTCAGATTAAAAAATATTTTCACTTGGATTGGGAAATTATTGGAGTTTTACAGTCAAGCCTACTGTAGATGCACTTTAATCCCCTTGCTTTTTTAATGAATTAATACGGTCTGAGCCTATGGCAATGCTAATGTTCCGACATGTGGTGCAAATACGCATTCTGTGATCCAAGTTCTCTTCCCAGCTCCATATCCTTTGCTGATCCCGCTGCTTTCTCTCCACAATTTACTTTCTTGTTCTCACCAAAAAATTAAATTAAAAAAAGAAATAAAAGAGTTTGCATATCAGTAATATCTACAGCATGTAATTCATTTATTTTAAAGCGTTTAGTGGCTTCAGCCTCAAGTATTCAAGTGCTTTTTTCTTCTCATCTTCTAAGGCCTTTAGAGAATTGTGCTTCTCATTGTCATTGCTGTCAATGTTTTATCTGTATTGCAATAAATGTGGAAAAATATGTGTCTCATAAATCAGTGTGGACATTATAGTTCTGGACAGCTGCAAGACAGATCTAGTTTGTAAACAGACTTCTAGAAAGGACACCAACCAAATGTGATGGGACATAGTCAACATCCGTTTACACATAACACTCAAACAGACCAAAAGCACACCTCACCATTACCAAAGTCAGTAATATATCACTCAGCAAGTACTACATGGGTCAACAGGGGCGGACTGAGACAATAATTCAAAGGGAATTTGGCTCCAAACCAGGCCATATTTGCTGATGCAGTCACCATGTTCATGTAATCCACTGGATTTTCTAATCTTATAGATTAAAGTTTACTATTATATTTCATTGCTAAAATACAATGTTATTTTGTGTATTTAGTGTAAGTGATCTCTGGTTTCGGAAGGAGATTCAAACTGCATTTTTTCCCGGGTTTCGGACGCAATATATCGGAGTGCTTTGCCAGAGTATGAATATATTGTATTGCAATAGGTAGCGTTAAAGTATTACCATTTAATCAAAATGAAACAACAGTTTTATAAATGAAAAGGTTTAATATCAGAACTGACTTAAAGTTACAATTGAAATGGTTACACCAAAAATGCATGAAATGGTACATAATACATTTTTTTCAATGTATTTGAGATATTACCTGATAGTAGAAAGAAAGAAAGAGTCACCATTGAGAACTGGAAGCTTGGCCTAACGGCCTGAACCCAAGAACTTAGGTGAAGAAGAAAAGCATAGAGAATGAGTCGAGTCCAAGAGCAGAGCTCATGGAGATCAGCACGAAGAAGCAGAAGAGCAGAGAAAAAGCATAAGGGAAACATTGGGTCTTGTTTACTAATAATTGCGTACGTTTTTCGTATTAATACGCACCCTTGAACTTCTCACAAAAACTTTCTGCCTAACTTTCTGTAATTTAAGCTGTGTCACGTCGTGCTACTTTATATAACATGACATTACAGTATTACAAAATAACTTTAAAAAAAAATTATAATAATGTGGCTTGTGGCATCATATTCCTGCTCCCTGCCCATATTCACAGCTGCATACAAATCTGTTGGTTTCCTAGTGCCAAAAAAACACAGAGATGGACAGGAAAGGGTCAAAAACCATCAGGTGCCAAAATTAGAAAGAGAAGAAGAGGAGAAACGAGCAAAAGATAAAGGTATGCAACTATGTTTTCTCTGTTTGATTACTATGGTATCATACAGAGGATTATGGTTCAGAGTGATGATGTTATTTTTGATATCAAGCATTTAAGTTTTTAATAGTAGCCTATCTAATTTTTGATTGTAACAATTCTATGTGTGATATCAAGAA
The DNA here is from genome assembly GCA_025389145.1 of Misgurnus mizolepis. Lineage (NCBI taxonomy): Eukaryota > Metazoa > Chordata > Actinopteri > Cypriniformes > Cobitidae > Misgurnus > Misgurnus mizolepis. Next base: position 27,258,568 of record JAIFKI010000002.1, on the reverse strand, counting down.
TAGATTTTTACTGGTATAAAGGATCAATCAAACTGTTGATATCAAAAATGCATATCATGAAAAAAAGCTAATTTGGCTTACCATAGAGGGTGAGACTGAAAGCGTGAGTAAGTGCGTTGCTTACATACACAAACGGCATAGAAAGTGAAAGTGAACGCATGACAATCGTTCTTGCTGTTCAGCGGTCTGGTCAGTGTGGTTAAACTTGTGCTTTAACCAATTTAAATCTGTGGACCCTGTACCGGGTCCAAAATTAAATATCATGACTTAATATAAAATATTCCTTTAATTTTCAATGGTCTGTCATGGACCCAGTACCACAGATACTGTTTGAAAGCTTAGAATCTCTACTCTCTGGAGATATGCATCACTTTGCAGATATCTTTTACTGTAAGAAAGTTATTTACACTTAATGTACACTATCACCCCCATATTTTTATATAATTTAATATTCACATATTTCATAAGTATGACAAACATGGGCAAGTCTTATATCAAATGAAAGCTCTCACTCTCAGGAATAAGGCTTATTTTACGTCTATTATCATCACATATCCAACAATCGTGGAATGAATAATGAGGTGAAAATCGTCTTTTGTAAACGTGTGTGAAACTTGAGCGTGAACTGCATCAGATAGCACAGATAGCCACAAGTGCTACACCATCTTTTATCTTAGGTCCTACTCTAAAAAATGAGTCCAAGTATTTTTATATGAAAAATGTATTTTCACACCCTTCAGTAAAATAAGAATAACCTTTGAATGTGACATGCTAAAGAGTTCATTCTTTTTGGGGGGTGTTTACTGTCTGCTGCTGCTAACAACCAGAACTGTCTGCAGTCTGCTAGAGCACACAGAACCAGAGTTATTCACTTCCAAAAACAGGGTTTCCAAAATAAAAAAAGAAAATTTGGTGTTTCATCATATGAAAAACAACATAAATAACAATATTTGTCACAAACAGCAGTTTTTTATGTAACTTCAAAGGGTTTTCTGTAAAATTATATAAAGATATTGCATTTATTCCACTGTATGTGGTTATGAGTGCACTTTAAATATTTTTAGGCGGACAAAAATTAATACAAAAAGGGTATTATTCCTCCCTTCGGTTGGAGTAGAATAACTTTTGCACAGATTATGACACAGAAAAAAATCCTTTTCTGTAAGCTGACATTTGCCGGAATCAATCAAAACCGTCTGCAGGTTTCGTTACCACTCAGGGCCAGAGTTATACGCTTTTATGAAATTTCAAACGGTTTCCTGTAAAATGATACCAAACATTTGTATGTACACCTCTGCATGTGGGTATGGGAAGCTTTTGAAATTGGGTAGGCCAAATCCAGGCAGAAATCCCCAAAATAGCCTCAGATTTACCCAACAAAATGCATAACTCACAATACGCAATATTATGCATAACGAAAAAAATATTATTAACAATTTAAACAAAATCTGTAATGAAAGAGTGAATGCTTTCAAATAATTAAAGATGTAAAGTCATACATTAGGCTACTTGCAAGATATAGCACTCTGTTGAAATGCTTCTTTATCATCACTTCATTTGCAATTGATTACGTTACTTATGGCAACGTTTTTACTATTATAGCCTATAAAGGGCCTGTCCAGATTATTCATCCATCATATAATTCGCCACGTTGTGATGGTGAATTTTGACTTCCCTGTTTGTACTGTATTTTAGGTGGTCGGGTAGGTTGGTTTTAGGAATATAAGGGCCATTCGGTTTTTAGCATCCATAGCGCATGCAACATGATGCATGGCCAACATTGACTGGATCCGCAGGTATTTTCCCAACAAAGTCATTGCGACATAGGTGGAAATCGCCGGGGGTCAGGACTCCCCCCATCTGAGGGTTGTCCCCCCCTAAAATATCATTAAAATAAGTGTATTGAAAATAATTTAATGATTTATAATACTTAAAATAGTTGTGTAAGAAGTAAAACAATACAAATGCAAACGGAGCAACAACAAAAACGTTTTAAACATTTTGATTCCCCCCTCCCTTGCCTCACAGTGGTTTGGTCCACTGCCAGCGCCCCTTTTACCTCACCACCGACACACAGTCCGGTGGTAGAGAACAAAGTTTTTGAATAGTTGTGGAACTCCACTTCAGTAAGTCGATGTTATTTTTGTCATGTTTTAAACAATGGATGAAGTGATTATTTTCTTTTTAATATAGATGATGCTGAGTCATTAATAAATTAATAAATTAAACACATACACATCATTTCTTTGGGCTTGACAGGAGATATACACACAAACTATAATACCACAGTCTCTGCAAGTATTCTCATAAAAATAGTCGTTTATTATAAGTGAGCAGTTGGTCATGTGTCAGTGTATATCGCTTCTCCATTGTTAAAGGGACAGTTCCTCTTATAAGAAATGCTTATGTTTGAGTCATAATGTTATCAAACTACAGAAGACAAAAGGAAAATCACTTGTATAGCTTTAAAAAGATCAACTATAATAATTTATATAATAAAAAACAGTGTTATATTAATTTGATACTGTTTCTCTACCTAATCAATACTGCTACTTTGTTCGATTTTATACAGGGTAAAAAAAATCCGTAGAAATTACAATGTTATTGCAGCTACGGTAATTTACCATAGATTTAAATTTATGTTATTTACTGGCAAGAGTTTGTTCAAAGTTAAATAAATTTTAAATATTAACAAGTCCTTATTTTTACAGAATAAAACTATACAATAACAGCCTCATGCAAAGCATTCTGGGAACCAGAAATCATCATCAACCTTTTTTCAGTTTTTTGCTTCAGATTTTGTTTCCCAGAATGTTTAGCTTGATGCTGTTTTTTAGTTTTACTCTGTAAAGACAAAGACTTAAAAATGTTTCATTTAACTTGAAAATGTTCATTTAACTTTGAACAAAATGTTGCCAGTAAATAACATAAATTTAAATCTACGGTAAGTTACTGGCAACCCAGCTGCAATAACACTGTAATTTCTATGGAATTTTTTTTACAGTTTATGCTTGTAATTCTTGATTTGTTCTTATTTTATTTTCCCACATCACTTTTTTGCTTATCTGAAAATTATTCAACCCATGACTCAAAAACCATAATGTAATTCATTTAACCAGTACTAGGCTATATTGTAAAATTAAGTCATTTTAAATTACATGTAGGTCCACCCCATTCCAAGGCCAACTTAAAATTGTATGGCCTTGCGACTGATGGTCAGATTATGGCAAAATAAAATTATTGCAGATGTAAAATAGTAAGGGAATGCTACTTGTTACAGCTTTCCACATTTATCAACCCATTTAATTAAACTGTTTCGGTTACAGTCAAATGTTTACAGAGGCCACATCGCCCCTCAAGCACCCTTCTCACCTTTTTCACCCCTGACCCGTTTTCATGCCTGCTTATGATTGTGTACTTGTGTACCAATGTACTTTTGTCACCGATGTAGTCTGCCATGTTAGCAATTAACGTTATAGCGTTGACCCGTTATACAGTCTAAGCGTTTTCCTAGCTTGTTTAATACCGTGGTATATCTCTCACTCACCCCCATAGAGTGTACGCATACAGTACGTGTTAACAGTTAACTTAACTTTAGTCTAGTAGATTAGACTAGTCCAGGTGCGGATATAGATTTTAACGCTTTCACTGTGATTTAGTATTTAGTGCAGTATTAGCATGATAACAAATGTGATTTTGATTTTATAAGTTTAATAAACAAGAAGTTAATATTAAGTGATGTACATTTTAGAGAACATTTTGGCTGTATTATTGGTGTCCCCTTCAAAAAAATTTCTTGAAAAATGTTACGTTTATTGTCCCCCCCCCCAACATTTTGATGAAATTTTCACCCCTGCATTGCGAATGGGCTCGTCATTGATGTCAGATAAGCTAAGTGGCTAGAGGAAAAGAGAGATTTTCCGGGAAATCACAGGAGAGTATGCAAACAGCATGACCAGTGCAAAGCCACGTAGGCCTAATTCGAAACCAAAACTAAAACCCACCGGTAAACACCTAGCAATACAAAAGGGGTGTTACTCATGAAGCATCTGTTTAAGACCGCCAGCACCAGGATCTCGTTCACAGTTCAGATTTGTGAGAATCCAGGATAGAAAGAAAGCAAAGGTAAGATTTTCGTTTTCTTCTGCAACTTTTGCTTATACAAAGCAAACCGATCCTCACATCTCTCAAGAAGAGCTCGCCTTACAGACCAGACAAAGGGTGTGTTTAACTGTGTCTATTGAATTATGTGTACCGGCAGTTTTTTTCTTCAGATTTTACAGAGGAATATGATTGCATTTTGTCCTCAGTTACAGTACAGCTAAAATCAGAAGGCTTCACAGGCAGAATTTAAACTTGGTAAAGACATCATCTGCATCTCAATATGAGGAAATTAATTATCAGATTAAGAAAAATAATCTCTTATTTATGGTCACTTCACTGTAAAACAATTAGCACGCTGTCGATTTATAACCGTGGAATTGTAACTAAATTGTAAATAAATAAGATGGATATTTCAGCTTTTAATTAGTTTTGTGTTTTAGACACTTTAATGAACATATAAATGAACTGACTAAAAAGGGATTGATTGCCTTTATCTTTAATTATCAAGTCTGATGGCTCTGATAAATTCATTTGACTTGATCTAATTGGTTAATTTTGGTTACTTTACTGTTGTTTTAATTGGCTTCTATGTAAATTATATAAATGATATATACACAAAGGCTGAGCAAAGCAGTTTAAATCTACCTATAGTGTGATTTTACATTAATGCATTAATAATACTTTTGAGAATGTATCAAAACAGCTGAATGTCAATGCTTTTAAAACATTCTTCAGACTGTCATAATAAAAAAATCGCTTCTACTGTAATAATCAAATGTTGCTTTGTTACACTCCTTGTATTGGCTATTGTCCCCAGTGTTGATGTGTGATATATGAATACTGTAGACTTGGTGTGTCACTGTTTTTAAATCCAGTACAAGACATTGTTGAACTTTACTGTATATGTGATTCTGTTTGGTTTTGTTTGTTGGCATGTGCTGGATTGCTATGTATGTTTCATCTTCTTTATTTCTCTTTTGCACAGAGTCATGATGTCAGCACCAGTATGTTTGATTGAAAGTGATCAAAATGGAAAGTTTCATGTGAGAAAAGAGGGCAAAGAAATTCTGGATGGAATCAATGAGCCAGTGGTGGTGGTGTCTGTAGTGGGACTCTACCGTACTGGGAAGTCTTACCTTATGAACCGCCTTGCAGGAAAACAGTCAGGTGAGACAACACCTGCAGAAATGCTTTCTCTGTATTGTAATAAGAACAGTGAAATATGTTTGAGAATTTTTTTTTTACATTTCTTAGGCTTTGCTCTTGGCAACACAATTGAGTCAAAGACCAAAGGTATCTGGATGTGGTGCATCCCTCACCCATCTAAAGCAGGACAGACTCTGGTGCTGCTGGACACAGAGGGACTAGGTGATGTAGACAAGGTGAGAAGAACATCTTTTCCATTGAATGCAGCACAGCGTACACAGGACTAAAACTATTTTTCATATCTCTGATCACTCGCTGAGGTTATTGAAAGACATTAATCTACAATAATAAAAATCTATATAGTTTGTTTGTTTATTCTTGACATCGTTCCAGCATCTATGGCTATATTCATGGCAAGTACTGGTTAATCCATACACAAGTTGATCCACACAAGTTAATTCATACACACATTGGGGGAGGGGCAGTTTGGCATCTCCATTTCACCTAACCTGAATGTTTTTGGCCTGTGGAAGGAAACCGGAGAAAACCCATCTGACACAGGGAGAACATGCAAAGTCCACACAGAAAGCCACCTGACCCAGCCAGGGCCCTAACCTTCTTGCTGTGATGCAACAGTGCTACCCACTGAGCCAAATAACTGTAGTTAATTTTTAAAATCACAAGGGCTTGACATTAACTTTTTTGCTCACCAGCCAAAGTGGCTAGTTGTTTTTCAAAGTTACTAGCCACTTAGTATTTTCACTGGCCACAATTTTGTTGCTGGTAAAATACATTTTATATGAATAAACTTGACTTTTGCATTCTAAAATAATTTTAAGTAATTTTACTCGATTTAGCTAGATTAGATGCAGACAGACCACCCAAATTAAGACTACATTTATTAGCTGGTATATACAGGTATATCAGTATAGATCATATAGCCTATTTAGGTGCATGGAAAACATGCTAGTAAGGCATCAATAGATTCACTTCTAATGAATATGTTAAAAGTGGCGCAGGGGTGTAGAAGATTAACTAAAAGATAAACACAAAAAGTCTAGACAAATACTTTAAATATTTATTAACAACAGCAGTACATTTTATTAGGGGTGTCCTCGAATAGGATTTACATATTTGAATAAGAATTGTCGAATCTTTCCTTAGTCGACTGATAGTCGAATTATCTATGTTTGTGTGCATGGGTTGGGAATGGGCCAGACCAGGAACAAATTGGTAACTTATATTTTTTACACATAAACAACTTTCTGATAAAGTGACCAAAACTGTCTTTCAAGTGATGGATGAATGACAAAACTGACGATGCATTTATATATATGTGCTAATGCTGCTTTACATTTTATCTTAAATATACATATATATAAAATGTAAGGCAGCATTAGTTTAATTATTCCTCATAACATTTTAAAGCCACAATCTATAGAACATCACACAAAAAAACATTTTGATAACTAAAGCTAAAAAATAACAAAGGTGATCCTGCCTTGGAAACCCCGGCTACAATTCAGTGTTTTTATTTAATTTGGAGATAGCGCGTCAAAGCAGTCATGACAAAAAAAAAAACGACAAATAGAAATGACAAATAATTTTTGATTGTTACTGTAAATGATAAAAACTAAGCTTTATATACAATTCATTAAACGTTAATTTATAACAAGAAAAACACTGAAATTAATTATTTTATAGACACTACGCGTTATTATTTAGCACAGAATTACCTGCTTTGACTTTGATCATCTCTCTATTCACTTTAGATACAGAAAGACCTGATGATATTATTTATTTCAGGAATCTCTTTGCTATCATTTGAAAGTGAACACTGACCATATAATATTAAATCACAAGAAAGACAGTCGTGTCAGGCATAAATATAGGTTTGGTGCAGATATTTTCCGTTTCATCACCGAAATTTAAAGAAACGGCTTACCTGTGTTCGAAAAACATCTGTTTTTTAATGTTTAGTTTGATGAACTCCAAAATATAAGACGCATAGCCTGTTAGGTTACATTGCATGCACAAGCATGGCCAGCACGCAATAGCGCAACATCGATACAACGAAAAGCAATCCAAAATGTACAGACTTAAATTAGATCAGAATTTACGTTTATAATAAATAAAAAAAATTTAATAAAATAAGGTCAGAAGTAACAAAGTGGAGAACAAATATGCAAAATGCCTCAAGTGCACGGAAACAAAACACAAGCCAAGTGGCCAAACAGTTAAATCAGATAACCCAGAGTGATTTATAAATAAAATAAAATAAAGAAATTATTAAAAGAACGAAAGTATAGCCAGAATTGCCATCTTTGTCATTTAGATGAAACAAAGAGGCAATGGTTTATATACATAGGAACCTCTTGGATTTATTAACGCATTTTAAAAATATTTCTTGAAAGCTGCTACTACACATATTATTTGCAGCATTAAATCTCTTCAATGGCTTCCATGCAATTGTTTTATCTTTCCCGAAGTGTACGTGTATGCATTCTCGCGCTCTCTCTGGTAAAAAGGTGGTGCTTTGTTCCGCAACGCGAGTTCTCATGGGAGTTGTAGTTTCCCAGTGTCGCATTAAGCATTGTTTATAATATCGCATAACTTTTAAGAAAACTACAATAATAAAAAAAAAATTCAACCTGCCAAAGTGGCTAGTGGGATTGGCTGTTTTACCCGCCACAGCCGAAATCTTGGCGGTTTGGCGGGTGTTAATGTCAAGCCTGTAACTAAGGCCACTAACTCAACCAAAGGTAAAATAATTTGAAAGCACTGAGCTGTTTGTTTCAGGGAGACTCTAAGAATGACGGCTGGATCTTCTGTCTGGCGGTTTTGCTCAGCAGCACTCTGGTGTACAACAGCAGAGGAACCATTGATAATGATGCAGTGCAAAAGCTCCAGTATCCTTTATCATCTTACATGGTCCTCTTCTTTGTCCAATATCTCTCTCTCTCTGTCTCGCACGCACGCACGCACGCAGGCATGCATGCACGCACGCAGGCACACACACACGCACACACACACACACACACACACACACACACACACACACACACACACACACACACACACACACACACATACACACAAAAGTTATTCCTTAATGTGTTACAGATATGTTACTGAACTCACTGAGCAAATCAAGATCAAATCCCCATCATCTCCACCAAAAGAAGCAGATGTGACAGGGAAAGAGGATTATGAGTTTGTGTGCTTTTTCCCATCATTCGTCTGGTGTGTGAGGGATTTTATCCTGGAATTAGAAATTGCTGGACAGCAAGTGACAGAGGACGAATACCTTGAATTTGGTCTCAATTTAAAGAAGGGTATTTCATTCATTCTTTAAGTATGAACCCACAAAATATTTCCACTTCACAAAATCCTGCTGTACTTTGAGGAAAATCTGCTATCAGCAGCAGTGAAGGATATTAGAGATGCTTCAACGAATGAAAAAATGCTTAAAATATGACCTTTAAAAGGTCTCTTAGGTACCATTAAGTACAGATATGCGCGGGAAGATATTTTCGGTAGGGGGTGCTGGGGTGCGGATGCGGCGAGGGGGGGGTGGTATAGAGTTATAGAATTCTAAAGTTGTTCACAAGCTTTTTATTCTGCAGACCACTCTAGCTATGTTTTCTTTTAAAAACTCACTCGCACCTCACATCCATAATGTACAGCTGAGCTGACGGTGCATACAAACTATATAGCCTTCAACATAGTAGAGTTTAGATTCTCTGCCAGGGTCGTTATTTTCTGCTACTATCCTCTGGCCGGGCCGGACCATTGATTAAGCATATTTTTTATCATTACTTTATTAGCCTCATTGGGAGGGGAGAAAACTATGCCATATAATCAGAAATGTTATATATAGACTATATTTAGGCCAAAGTAACAAATGTGTCCAAAAAGTTACACAAATTACAAAGTGATTTGTAAAAGTTACAAAATGCAACACGAGTCATGTGCGGAGTCTCCTCTTGCACCCATCACGCACCGGGTCTGCTGTTCTGTATGATGTAGCTTAAATGCAACATGGAGTTTGAAGATGTAAAGAAAAAGAGAAAAACAGGAGAATTAACTTTAAGCAAGTTTGGAGGAAAGTCGGAGGAATGGAACCAGTTATACATTCTCACTCGTGCCAGTACTCCGCCTTTGTTTTCCTTTGCTTAAGTTTTTAATATTTATAAATTTTAACATGGAAACTTTATTGACATCACTCGAGTTAAGGCAATTAGTGGACCTTTCAATTCACGGGTTTCATTTAATTCTATTTTTTAAACGTAAATGTAATATTTTTGTTTCGGTTTGCCACAGCGGTGTAAAAATAAGATATTTTTCGACTTTAAAATAAAAACATCATATCCTAAATTGTTGGAATATATTCCATATGTATTAATTTGGATTTATAGATGTTTAACATTAAAATTGATGCATGGGAATAATTTATATAATTTTTTTAAATACCCACCACTCTTAAATGCGCATGTTCCTTATTGTACATCGAGGCTTTACAATGTAGTTCCTTTCATGTCGTTTTAATAATTTAATTCAATCTTCTTTACTTTAAATGTTCTGTTACATTTACATGTGCGTTAAACACCGCGAAACAATTTGGCTATATTTTTAAATAGTTTTTGAAAAGATTACCTTTTTCTGATATGCATGATAACGAGTCATTTGGAGAAATAACGCTAGTCCTCGGGACTTTTGGGCTGTCATAAATCATAAATTCTCTTCTGAGACATTGCGAAGCTGATAGATAGACTGCAGATAGCCTAGTAATTCGTTCTATGTGGCTGTTAGTGTGCGTGCTTGTGTGTTATGCGTCGTCAAAACAAATCTGATTGGCTAATACACACTGAAATAAATTAAATCATTTTAAAATTACTAAATTAATAATTCTCTCTTCATCACACAGCCCAAACATGACATACAAAATGTCTTGGAACAGTAACAAACAACAATCAGAAATATTTTTAAGCTATCATTTTATGGCCATTGCAGTTTTAAAGCACCTGCAGCACCCCCACTTCCCGCGCCCATGCAGATATGTATACATTTGGTACCAATACAGTATATACCTTTGAGATACTAATATAAAATCGTCAGGTGCAAAGCTGTACTTTATTAAAAGGGTACAGCCAGTACATATTTTGACCACTTTTTTCTAACAGTGCATTTTAAGCACCAGTTTTTGTTGTATGTGGTGTAGATAACTAATATAGATTCTTTAATGCAATTGATTTAATGAATTAATAATTTTCTCCTGTACAAACCTTTTTAGATTGCAAAATCAGTAACTACAACGAGACTCGTGAATGTATCCGGAAGTATTTCCCTTCCCGGAAGTGTTTCGTGTTCTCATTCCCAACCTTCCCGAAAAGCATGAAACATTTAGAGAGCCTAAAAGAGCAGGACCTTATGCCAGATTTTCTGGAGGCCACAGGCCATTTCTGTGAATACATCTTTGAGAAGAGTGCTGTGAAAACGCTGAAAGGGGGTCACAGAGTTAATGGGAAAAGTAAGTGTTTTAACATTTTACATCTATATTGAGTATGTACAGTAGACACTGACACTGTTAGTTTTAAAATTATAAAAACATGATCTGAATTAAAACATCACTGTTTAAACTTATAGGGGCGGTTTCCCGGACAGGGTTTACATTAATCCAGGACTAGGCCTCATTTAATTTTATGACTTTTAAAGGGGCGATGAATCCGCTAGTTTTATTGTTTTATACTGTTGCCTGACGTCTACTTATGATTTATGGATAGTTTTTACATGTAAAGACATCAAAAGCAATCAGTAATAGGCTGTTTTGTACCCTGGTTTTGAGGCTGGCTCGAGAAATGCTCTGTTTTAATGGGCGGGCCGCATTGAAGACATGGAAGTAAATTTGTAAAAAATAGCAGCCGAACACATATGTTTGAGCCACAAAAAATTCTGGGTGCTAGAGATGATACACATTAATGACAATCCATACGGTAAAGTAGCAAAAAAACTTCAAACCCGACGTGACTAAATTACCGTACCGTACACACTGTAAGCGCGCATCAGAATCTAAACCGCGGCTGGTAAGTCTTTATCACTAACTTTGCATATTTCTAATGTGCTTGTAAGGTTGCTCTTATGAAAACAAACGTTAAATACCACAGTTATATGATAAAAAGCTTTGTTTGTTGAGTGTTGGACCTTTCAAATGCAACTTACCTAAATTACCATATACAACACAGTAAGCGGGCATCAGAATCTAAATTGTGGCTGCAAAGTCCTTTGTATATTCTAACGCTATATTAAAATTATATTATGTTGAGTGTTGGACCTTTATTAATCGTTTAATATTTTTAGTAAATTAAAACAGTCAAACATACCTGTTTAAACACAGATGTTACATACAATCAGGACATATCAAGCGATCTCTAAGAAAGCAATAGTGGCACGTAGTAACTTACTTAAAATGTTTTACTCACATAAGACTGCTGTGCCATTCCTGTCAGATTCAATATTGATGGTACAGCAATCTCAGCATCGAATGAATCCGCAGTAGAATAAAGTAAACAAACACTGTTTTCTCCACGTATGCGAGCTGAAACTTCTTTAAAAACAAACTTCAACCATGCATTCCTAATGTTACGTTCCAAGGGAAGGTTATACAGCAACTGTGTACCTCCACAACCGGGCACTGTACAAACTTTGGGCATCTTAAAAGGCATGTTTGCTGATTAGACGCTGCATACGGTTTGCTTCGCCCCTGGCCCCCACGTGTGTTACTTCCTTACATGTGAACAATAAAAGTTGCCATTGCCATTCGACTTTGAAGGTGGTGTTTAAAATCTCTACAACGTAACACATTGGCACATTCCTGGACCAGCCGTTTTCTGGGCTTGGTGGCAAAAACAATAGTTGCGTGTAATGAGGACGTTTTCAGTTCTGAAACTTGCAGTATGTTCGTTTAAGTACGATGACCTCTTATATGACAAAAAATCAAGTTAAATTTGATTCTTTGATTCACTACTCCTTTAAGTCATTTTACAAACAAACTTTACAAAAAACTCTACTGGTGTGCATCTTGAGACAAAACAATGGCACTGATATATGTTATGATATGTAAGTACCAGAGATGGGCATAAATACATGGAAATGTATTTCAAATACAAATACAAAATACTGTGTTGAAAAATGTATTTAAATACAAATACAAAATACTGTGTGGAAAAATGTATTTAAATACAAATACAGTATTTTGTATTTTGAAAATACACAGAATACATGTGAAATTGGTGATTCAGTGCAAGTATCCCTATTATGCTGAAATCTATCTGGGTCTATTTCTGAATGCCAAAAAGCATTTAGATCTGTGCAACTGCTCAGAAACTTTCGTTTTATTTTACATACCTCATTGTTTGAGATATCTTTGTTATGACAACTTGACATAAACCAATACAGCACAACTTGTTATAAATCATAAACAATAATTATCAAACTTAAGAAACTACCTAGCTTTGTGGGTTAACATTACATTAAACTGTGATTTTAATGTCATTAAGTGTTAATACTTTGTCAAATATTATTAATACTCGGTCAAATAAACATTATGAACTGAAGAATATTCATGATGCTGTTATAAAACTATTTTACAGAGTATTAACACTTAATGACATTTTAATGACAAATTCAGTTTGTATCACTGGTAAAAAGTGGTGCGTTATGTTGTCTTGGTTAATTTCAAGTTGTTATAACAAAGACACCTAAAACAATGTCATCTTTGCAATAAAAATGACATTATTGAACAAATGACACTTAATGACAGTAGTCATAAACGTCAATAAAATCTCCTTCATATTCATGACATGTGTCATGTCATCGTTATAAAGGTGTCATGTCAGCCTTATGAACACCCATTCAAGTAAAGTGATGTTTTATAAAAACATCATAAAAACTTTTTCATGTATCGTCAAAATGACCCACAACCTAATCAGTTTTTATGTGAAGAAATCCACGTATTTACAAACTAGACGAGTGTTTGATAAATTATTCGGCAAACTGCTTCCTCTCATCGCTGCTTTTTGATGGTTTTGAGAACAATTACTCAAGAGTCGCCCTCTGTCATTTCACAGAATTATACAACGGAGAGCACGTCAAGCATAAAAGCCTTGTAGGTTTACTGAGGAGCCGGTAGGTTCAGCAGGTTCACGCCGTAGAGTAGAGCCATGCGAATTGCAAAAGTGTAAACAAGGCTTCAACTGCACAAAGCTAAAAAGAAATCAGCAACTGTGTGCTGATTCCACCACTTGCCGCGTCACGTGTGAAAGCGCCTTTAAAGGAAAGCACCACCGTTTTTCAATATTTTACTATGTTCTTACCTCAACTTAGATGAATGAATACATACCTATCTTTTTTCAATACGTGCACTTCATCTTTGCACAGCGTGTCATGAATGTGTTAGCATCTAGCCTAGTCCCATTTATTCCTTAGGATCCAAACAGGGAAGAATTTAGAAGCCATCAAACACTTCCATGTTTTCCCTATTTAAAGACTGTTACGCGAGTAGTTAGACGCGTAAGTATGGTGACAGAAAATAAAAGGTAGTGATTTTTAAGTGGATAAAAAATGAGAACTATATTGTATGGCGGAAGAGCACTTAGTTTGCAGCACTTTAACCTCTGGCGCAGTAACATCATCAGTCCTGTGAAGATGTTACTGCGCGCTGAGGTCGAAATGCTGCAACTAAGTGCTCTTCCTCCATGCATTGAAAATAGATAGTTATGTATTAATTTGTCTAAGTTGAGGTAAGAACATAGTAAAATATTGAAAAATAGTGGTTTTCCTTTAAGTCAAAAGTGTAGGCCTATTTGTCAGCGTTTCACAATCTCTCAGTCGTGCATTAAACTGCATGCCAACGTGCAAGTGTGAATCTGAATTTCCTTTCGCGATAGTTATAATAACACAAATCACATCACACCCAATAATTTAATCGCCCTTGCTTTTTTCCCACTCCAACATTTTAATTATTGCCCACTAAAAGCTGCACAGATATATTTGCTTACCTGAACTCTGTTGTCTGGTCTGAACTAGTTGATGCATGAAAACAGCACCCTGACTGGTTGGCTGGCTCAAAGTATTTTGAGTATTTTAAAAATACAAAAATACTCATCTTAAATGTATTTAAATACAAATTACATAAAAAAATTCAAAGGCTTTAAAATACAAAATACTATTTTGTATTTCAAATACGTATTTTAAATACATGTATTTGAAATACTGCCCATCCCTGGTAAGTACAAGGTATTTTTAAATTAAGGCAGCTCAAACATGCATTTTAGTCTAGGACAAGGATAAACCCTGTATAGGAAATCGCCCTATAGCAGTCTAACAAAACTTACTGAGCTAATCAATTAATCACCATCGTCTAAATAAATCACATTTTTAATGATGTTTGACCAAACTTATCAACTTTGGTCTAAATGGCTAAAAATACAATGGGGCATTAAGTATTTTTAAATGTTTGTATGTTGTCAGTGCTTGGTGATCTTGCTCAGATTTATGTAGAGACGATCAGCAGTGGTAATGTGCCCTGTCTGGACAATGCAGTGGTTGCTCTTGCAAATCTAGAGAACCAGGGAGCTGTTGAAGAAGCTTTAAAAGTTTATAAGAGTGGGATGGAAGAGGTAAGACACACATTCTGATTATATTTATACAACAGTTCTTTCTGGTTCTCGAACCTGATTGGCTAAGAGCTATGCGATATTCTACTGATAACGGCACAGTAACCGCTTCACCTTTCGTATCATTCCGCCACCTAGTGAATGGAGGTCCTTTAAACAGGCTCATCTCTGAATGGAAAAACTGCACGCACACACGGACAAACACAGACGCGCTGTTTTTAAACACTCTCGTGTGTCTCATTTCACTAGCTCGTAAATCAGTCTGTGAATCCCAATCGGAAGCGACTATTCCGTCAAAGATCAGCGCTCTTGGATGTTACGTTAAACTTAATGGGAGTAATGTCTTGTCACATTGTGTGGACGAAAAACATCTCTCTGACCCCTATAAAAAACAGTTTTATATAGTACTGACCAGAACAAAGTCTAATAATAATCGAGTGCTTTGTATCGCGTTAAGATTAAATGGGAAAGCAATAGTAACATTATATAAGTATAGTTTTATTAACTTTTACCTCGCGCCAAAACGATAACAACACAAAAGAGACTAAATATGAATAAGAAAACAAGTAATAGTTTCATCATGACACCAAATACTGCTATTTTGATCTCATTTTTGACCATCAAACACAGACAAGGCCAACATCAGAGCCAGGGAATCCCTGTCAGAGATGTAGCCCAGATAAGGCGGTGGTCAGCGGGGCGAGTGAACACTGATGTCCGCTCATGCTCTGGTTCTCGTACCGAATCTTACTAAGCAAACATTTAAAAAGGCGCTATCTTTACTAATCGACTGCAGATTTAAATATAATACATATATACTCTCGACTGAACTAATCTTAAAACTACACTTTGTGACCAAGAAACGGTAATATAAAGAAACGGCTAATCCGTCCATTGAGTTCTTATGAGATTCAAAGCAGCCGAAAGTGTTACCTGTCATTCTGGCCGCCCTTAAATCCGTAGCGGAAGAAAGTAGTTCCCAAACAAAAAGGCTTTTAAAATAACTCCGTTGTTGTTTTCTAGTTTTCGTTTTTCAAACGTGTGCCGTCGAACTGTTGTATAAAAGCAATCATACAACAGTTCTGGCCTTGTGCCTCTGGCCTAATCACAGCCGTGATGATATAGAGCTATGTCACACTCCTACTCGAGTGATATTGCTTAACTATGACCTTATATGTAACTGTAAACATATTTTGTCGTTTATCTTCGCAAAAAATATTAAATTACATTTTAATTTTAAGTTTCATCAAATGTTTTAAAAGCAACGCAACAGTACTAACAAATTAGCTAAAATAAAAAAAAACATCTCGAGATTAAAGTCATTATATAAACAAAATCGTACAAAAAATCTACAAATGTGGTTGTATGAATTAATACGAATTAGCCAACTTGTAAAATATTTACGAACCTATTAGCTTAAGATGAAAATTCTTGACATTCTGTAGCTCTGGTTAAGAGTGTCAAAATTAAATAGAAAATTCAGGTCAGCCAAATACAAGTAAGCAAGCAGCATGTAAAGTCTAATTGTTTTCTAGGTGAAGAAGAAGTTTCCAGTATTTGTGCCTGATGTTACCCAAAAGCATCAGAGCGTCAGCAGTCTGGCCACATCTGAGTTCATTAAACGTTCCTTTAAAGATGACAATGAAGAGTACCTTAAGAAGTTGGAGGTGAGTTCTAGATATAATCACAATATGTAGTATCGATATGAAGTCAATTTAGCTTTTTTAGAAAATGCCAAAAGTATGCAAAGCTTTTTTCTATGTGCGCTACATTAAGTAATATTTATGCACACATCTGCATATTTACATATACTGTACTGTATAAATTATTGAAAGCTCACATAACATTTATGTATTTAGCAGATACCTACAAGATATACTTACATGAGATTTTGTGTTCTATGAGGATCAATCTCATGACCTTTGCACTGCCAACGCAAAGCTCTACCAATTTAGCTACAGGAACACTTTAAGCTGCATATTTAAAATGGAGGTTATATAGCACTGTAAATTAGGCAAACTTTGGAAAAGGAAAGCTTGTCAATCACTGCCATTACGATCCTTGTGAGAGACGTGCACGGTCCAGTAACTAAACACAGGCGACGCATGCGCATAGCGCATGAAACTCCGTCTTAAGTTTCGTTTTGTTTTCATTGTCTATCCTGCTTTCCTCCTCGAATTTACACCACGGTAGAGAAGAAACTCAAAGGAGGAAGCAAAAGAAAGACTTTTTAAAGCCGCTGGGAATAGGAGAAAATTGTCAGAAGATTGTAATGTAAACAGAGTCGTTATTGGAGAAACATTTCAAAGCTGGAGAGCAATGAAGGAACAGAGAGGTGTCAAGACAGACGCGCAGTTCGCAAAATTCTTCCCGACAGGTAACAGCGATTATTCTTGGTAACACTTTATTTTACGACCCGCAAAGTACCGCGTAATTAAACCGAATTCACAGCGTACCTATTTGTAACAACAGAGTACCCCTACAGTACGTACTTGTAGTTATAAGGGAACAATATTTTAAGTTTGGGGTAATAAGGGGGTAAGAATATATGGAAAATTATTCTCTAAGTATTTCATAACTACAGGGTACCTATTGTAATATTACGTGGTATGTATGACTTACGTCTATGGGTAATATGGTCTATGTGTAATATATATTTTTTTTCATATTTGCTACTTACCTGATGAAGTGTTTTGTATAGCCTACAGTTGATGTCTACATTTACATTTACATTTAGTCATTTAGCAGACGCTTTTGTCCAAAGCGACTTACAAGTGAGGTAAACAATAGAAGCAATTATGGCAACATAAGAACAGCAATACATAAGTGCACTGGAAATAGTCTCATCAAGTCCAACACAATATACATAGCCAAGGGTATGTTAGTAATTTTTTTTTTTTTTTAAGATAAAGAGGAAGGTAGATAGAGAAAGAGATAAAGAGAAGGGTAACTAAATAAAGATAGTAAATCTGTAATTAGGAAGTTAGGTAATGGTGGAAGAGATGGGTTTTTAGCCGAGTCTTAAAGACAGCTACAGTGTCAGCTGATCGTGTCACGACCGGCAGATCATTCCACAGTTGTGGGACATTTCCTGAGAAGGTACGCGTTAGTGTTTTCGTCTACAAGCCACGTCGGCAAATAAAATATAACACACAATAAAAATAATAGCAACTTGTACCTCTTTGATCTGTATATGTATACATGAGTTACCAGGTAACTCTTATATTTGCGGGCTGTAAATTAAAGTGGGGCTTATTCCCCGATTGTTCTGTGTATGTACCAGGCAACTCTCATATTTGCGGGCTGTAAACTAAAGTGGTGCTTTGTTCACCTCTTGTTATAAATGTTATAGGGTAAATACCATAAACATACAGAATATTGTTATTTTTATTTTAAAACAACTTATTTCAAAACATCTTTAAAACACTATAATTAAGCCAACACTTAATGTTTATTATCACATACTGTAACTTTTATTTCAAATAAAAAGTCATGACAATTTTTCATTGTTTTTGCGGCTTGGCTTCCTCTGTTGGTGTTCTTGTCCACTCGGATGATGAGTTGATGTCGTCTCACAAATGCTGTTCTGCATTACATATAAAAAACATAAATGAAAGCCTTCAGTAAATGTTTCTTCACTGTGCCTTGACAGAAACAGAGTTTTCTAAGCCAGTTAACGTTACGTTTATAAATTTTAGGCTTACTTATGTGCTAGCTAACCTGCTACCGTTAGCTAGCAACTTTCTTGAAAAACATTGTTTGAAATGCGTGAGTCATGTATTAACAAAACCAGTCACCTTATCCAGCATGCGGATCCTGCTAACATCACTCGCAGCCGTACTCCACAGTGTAGAACGTTTTTAAAACCTCTTAAAGAAATTTCACCTCCGGATCGCGTTGCAGCAAACCTCCTGCAGACGGCCAGCGTTCTACACCTGCGCAGTAGCCTACGCATGTAGTCGTCTTTTGCTTTAGCGGGAGCTGATATCTGCTGTTGTTTCATTCTGGTTTGCCATTGCATAAATTATATTTGGCTAAAATACTTGTGTTTACAGTAAATAAATTGCAAAGCACCACTTCAAATATGTCCGCAAATGTAGGAGTTTCCTGGTAAATAGGGAATAAGTTGCTATTGTACTTACCTTAAAAAAAGATAACCACATTAAATCAGCTGGACTTTTGTTATTAAAAGCAAGTAATATAGGCTACTAAAATAAAAGTGATGTGCTGTTATATTTATTTGCCGATGTGGCTCGTAGACATTGACTGTATACAACATTCAGTAGTCAATATGAAGAATTCACAATAAAAAATAAAAAATAAATAAAACATAATTTCCCCATAGACTTGACTAAGTCATACATACCACGTAATATTACAATAGGTACCCTGTTGTTATGAAATACTTAAGAGTATAAATAATTTATAATTCTTCATATTATTACCCCCTTATTACCCCAAACTTAAAATATTATTCCCTTATACCTACAAGTACGTACTGTAGAGGTACCCTGTTGTTACAAATAGGTACGCTGTAAATTCGGTTTAATTACGCGGTACTTTGCGGGTCGTAAAATAAAGTGTTACCTTATTCTTTCTATGGGGAATAATTATTGTTGTACTGTTATTTAAGTATATTGACGTTGTTCTTGTACTGTAGTTGTAAGGCAGTGACCAGTCTGCTACATGCTAGTTGAAATGGGAGTAGCGTCGACTGATCTAACGTTTTAACGTCTTATTTGTTTATTATCATCATTTCACATAATGAATCCACTGACGCGAGTTACGCGACACAGCATAAGCCGGCGGTGGTAAACAAAAACTCGTGTTCAAATATTCGTGCACGAGTTTTGGAAGGCGTTCCCTAGATATGAGCTGTGAAGGAGGGAGGCTGTTCTTATGCGCTCATTTAAAAAACTCAGAAACCGTTTTTGGATTCTCAGTCGGAGAAAAACATCCTCTTTTACGCCTTAAAAGTTCTGCATAATTAAGGGCGTGGCCACTTGAGTGACGGGTGAACTGCTACTGCTGTCACTACTGTCGAGCTAGGTGGGTGTGGTTTCAGCAACCAGCCACTTCAGCGACTGCAAGCCCTGCCAACTATTGGCTTCAAAAAAGCCCCTGAAACCTATTGGTGACGTCATGGACACTACGTCCATATTTTTAAAAGTCTATTGTACTTGCACATCAATGCAAACAATGACTATGAAGAATAAATGAAAACTAGAGGCTACACCATAGGTGCAACACTAAAACCATAAATCACACTTAAACCAGAGTTGGTCAAACTAAGGCCCGCGGACGAAATGTGGCCTGCTGGGCACTTTTATCTAGGATGCAATGCAGTTTATAATTGTATTAAAAAGTATAGGATTTTGGTCCAGAATGACTCATTTGATCCAATACCATTAACGTCCAAAAGATGTCACTAGCGCTGAAAAACTTGACTGGAAAATGCACGCCAGAGCAGCAAAAAATAGAAAGATAAATGAATGATGTTTGAATAAATGTTTAATGTTTAAAACAGAATTGACAGCAAAATAGTTTACCAACATCAGACAGAAGCCGGTATGTGTTATTTGCCAAGAAGTATTGCCATTTTTAAAAAACAAAAACAGCTTACCTTTGTTTTTAACATAATATGTAAAAAAAAATCTCCCTTTAGAAAATGAAACATGCTCCACTTGCTACTTTCTTCACGACCTGGTCTCTCCATTTCTTGTCTTATCTGAGTTTGAGGGATTAGGTTGTGACAGTACGTGTCTGCCCTGAGAGAGTTGTGTGACATGCCCTTTATTCCTGTTCCTAGTCTTATGTAAGTTTATGTAGTTTAGTGTTTCCAGTGTTTATGTTAATCAGTTTAGTTCTTGTGTCTGTCATTGTAATGTTTTACCCCCTCGTGGGTGTTTTGGTTTTGTATATTAAATTATTCTTTATTTAAGTCTGCGTTTGGGTTTTCCTGTCTTCCCCGTGTACCGTGTCGTGACAACTTTGGCGGGTTGAACCTCATATACAGTCGGCTCTTTGGTATTTGGTGCATTTGACTTCATGCGGCACTGCGGGATCCGATCATCATATAAAATTAGTGATGCACAGATGTATCGGCCGCCTATATTTATCGGCCGATTTTTGATGAAGTTGAAACCATCGGCATATCGACAATAGCACAAGAAAGGCTGATACCGATTGTTTATTAATTAACTGCATAAAGAAATCCATTATATGTAAAAGAAAAAAAATGAGTTAATGTTGTTAATAAAATAAATGCTGAATAGCAAAAACCACCTTTGAAGGTTGTCATGCTGTCTTATTATATTTGTTTTAGCTTAATTTGTGCCTCTCTTATTATGTTGGTCAGTTGAATGTTAATTAAATCCAATCCATGTTAAGTAAAAATAATTTGATGCAGAAATAAACTAGCTAATAGACCAACTGTATAGTATTGTATACAAGTGTTTAATATCGGCATCGGCCAGAAGTTGTCTGTTTAAATCGGTATCGTCAAAAAAATCCTATCGGTGCATCCCTATATGAAATCAAATTATCACAGCGCAAAAGTGACTCTAAAGCAGACGGGTGTATTCATGTGGTTCAACAACAGCCAGAAGAATGACATC
Source organism: Misgurnus mizolepis (assembly GCA_025389145.1). Classification (NCBI taxonomy): domain Eukaryota; kingdom Metazoa; phylum Chordata; class Actinopteri; order Cypriniformes; family Cobitidae; genus Misgurnus; species Misgurnus mizolepis. The sequence continues at coordinate 27,237,027 of JAIFKI010000002.1, read as the reverse complement.
AGAGAACCGCGAGAGCGATTCGAGAAATCACACGGGGAAGTCTTTCTAATCGCTCTTGCGGTACTTCGACATCACCAAGCGGTATGCGTAGTGCCAAATGAAATCCAATCTTCTCGCAGTCTGCAGTTCACACGACACTGTGGAGAAGTGAACGAGTGGAGCAAAGCTACGAAAAATAACAAAATCCGGAGAGTTAACAACACACATATGATTATGTCAACATTTAAATCATCAGTCCAGTTTATTACTTCAACTGGAGGTGAGGATGCACTAAATTATGGCCATGTAGATGTCCTGATGGTTTTTAAAATAAACCACTAGTTTTCCTACCTCTAGTTTCTCTCTCAGCATGTTTGCTTGTGCTTAACAGAATCACAGTTTAAACTTCTGAAAAGTGTTCATTTTTATATCTACGTTCAAGGTTTTAATGTATTACGTTCATATCAGACGCAAAAATTAATTAATGATCATCTTCTCCACTTTGGTTTTTGGTGTCTAATATTACATGATGGTCTTGTCATAATTATTAAATAACATCCTAAAATATTTTCTCTTTCTTTCTTAAACACTGCACCACTTGTAGGCTATATGCAAAAAATACACTTGTTGATTATGTTTATAACATTATATGGTGTGTAATAAGGTGAATGTTTATCAAGACATATCATTCGTTTCTTAAGCTAAGTCTAACACAATGATTTTAAATGTTGTTATGGGGTATTTTTTAATGTGCATGATAAATTTGGATTTGTGACATTCCTAAAAATACATAATTTAATTTTAGACTGGGCTTATGTTCTGCTTTAGAGATATAGGGGCAGTTTCCTAGACAGGTCTTATCCTAGTCCAAGACTAAAATGCATGTTTGATCGGTCTTAGTTTAAACACATCTTGCACTGATCTCAACATATATCATTGCCATTGTTTTGTCTCAAGACGCACAACAGTAATGTTTTTTGTAAGGTTTGTTTGTAAAAACTACTTGAATGCCCTAATATAACCTAGCAATAGGCCTAGTGCTGGATTTATCTAAACCCTGTCGGGAAACTTCCCTATAATATAGTTCTATGATATATTTTTATTTTAGGTTGTTAACTGTATGTGTGCACTCTCAGAAGATAATTTACACAAGCTGTCACTGGGGTGGTACCATTTAAAATAGTACACTTTTGTACCTAAAGAGTGCATATAATGGGTACAAATGTACCTATATCTGTACCTACAAGGTAAATATTAGGACCCATTTAAAGGGTACCGTCCAAGTGACAGCTTTTGTACCTTTTGTTCTGAGAGTGTAGGGCCCAAAATTTATTCAAGCCCAGGGGCCTCCACCCTGGTTAGTCCTGCCCTGAGTAAAAGTGTTCCCAAACGAAGGGTAAAGATGAAAGTATATAGTACAATGGTAACGGAGTGTTGATTTTGGTTAAAAAAGCTACATTAGTCATTCATAGTATAAGGCCCTTCATCTTTGGCTGCGTTTACATTTTGCATTAACATGCGATCTCGGTGATCCGTTCACGCAGATCCGATCATCCGTATATCAGGACACGGCGCGTTTACATTTGTCACATAAATGTGGCTTCTGTATCTGGATGTGTGATCGGATCCCGTGCGGGGAGACGCGCGCTGGGTGGATAGCTGTCAATCAAAATGGGTACAGCTGTCTTTAGCCACATGATTTAGGGTTTTCGCGCTAACCGCAATCCCGTATTGTACAGTGCTACTGAACAGCAGAGAATAACTAGCAACCCCAACAACCGTGATGTCCACATTTTAAGCGTTATATTTTTTAGCTTTAAAAGCCTTATCTTTAAAAGCCTTATAGCGTCCGCACCGCGGATGAATGTCCTGTTTAACTTTACCTGAACTTGACTTTCACCCGCATGCTTTAAATCAACAACAAAATCCGTGTGAAACATGACTGACTCCACTGTTTTATTCTGCCCTAATAACGGGCTTTTGCCTCTGCCTAAACTTATATGTATATTTATATTTTAACCATAAACTATTGTTAGTTATGTTTCCTGGTAATTTAAATATGATTTAATTAAAAGAGCTAACAATTTCCTAAATTTCCTGTTCATAGTGCGTAAGAAGTAATGTAATTTACAAACACATATAAGTAACCTTGCATAAAACCAACACTGAATAAATGTATTTGGCTAATGTTATTATGGTTGGTACGTGTTTTAAAGTAACTTAAAATGTGTTAAATGAGACAGAAACAGCCGATTGACCAGAAACAAGCGCAACATTCACGTTGATATGTCGCCATGGAAACTCAAACATTATAACGATCCTGAATTCTGCTATTAAATATTAAATCTCTCTATGAATAGGAACATATAACATATGCCTGAATAACTTAAATACAGTCAGCAGTGTTAAAATGCTTTTGAATATCGATTTATTAAGATACTTTTAAGCGTAGCTTTCATTGCTCCACAAATATGAATTTATGCATCTCTCACCTGCGCTCCATGACCCAACGTCCTTTATTTTTGACAGCTGTCAGTGAGAGGAGATGATAGTTGGCGGGGTTTTTTGTGACGTTGACCTGTAAATGCAGATACGATGGCTGGATTGCGTTTACATTACACTGAGATCCGATCACAAAGCGTCCTCGACTACCTCTGCATCAGGACACACAGATCGGATAACATTCCGATCACAGACGCGTTTACACTTGTCTTTTCAATGTGTATGTGGACAACATCCGGATACAGGTCGCATGTTAATGCCAAGTGTAAACGCAGCCTTTATTTCAAAACCTAGCTGATGAAGCCCTCGAGTAAGAAAGTTTGCTTACCCCTGCCTTAAAGGGATATTTCACCCAAAAATGAAAAAAAAACCTCGTAAGACCTCCGTCCATCTTCGGAACACAGTTTATAATGTTTTAGATTTAGTCAGAGAGCTTGCTGACCCTTCATTGAAAATCTGTGTACAGTTTACTGTCCATGTCCAGAAAGATATAAGTTTGGAAGACATGAGGGTGAGTCATTAATGACATCATTTTCATTTTTGGGTAAACTATCCCTTTAAAGAGTAACTAAACACTAAACCAACTTTTTTTAGTTAATGATCTGTAAGATTGGGGCTTTATTAGTGCTGTTCATTGATTTGAGTAACTTTTTTGACATTTGGATATAAAGTGTTTTTAAATACTACAATATATGGTGTAAAAACGTCTGATTGCTGCCCTCTTCAGGTTAAATGGTGGCTACTGCAGTTGAACTTTCCTATTGGATGTTGGGTCCAAAAAATACCTCGTGACGTAAGCAGGTTCAAGCTCACCACGCCCTTGTTACGATCTCACCACACACTTGGTACGAGCTTAGTTCATCCCCTCTATCTCCGTTGGGATCTGCCCACGTTTCTTGCATTTTTCAAATATTGCCAGTGGGTGGAGTCAGGCTCTGACCAGGGGTTTAGTTACTCAGTCAGCAGACCACTAGTATGTGTTAATTATGTGTGCATTTGTGGTTTGCGACTATTTATTTATGTGTTTGTATGTTTATAGGAAAATATAGGTCAATACTATGTAAACCTGTTGGATGAGAATGAGATGGCGTCAGACAAGAAGTGCAAAGAGCTGTTAAAGGATCTGTTCTTTGAAATGAGTGAACGACTGAAGAATGGAGAATACAGTCAGTGTGGAGGATATGCAGCTTACTGTAGAGACAGAGACGCCAACATTGAAAAGTACCACAGTGAACCAAACAAAGGAATCAGGGTGGGGACATTTACTCTGAATGTGTATGTGTGGAGTTTACTGTACATCTCTGTGTGCTCTTGAGTTGTTAACTATTTATGTGCAGCCTGAAGCTGTGCTGAATGAGTTCATAAAGGGGAAAGTAGCTGAAGCAAACACCATCCTTCACACTGATGAAAAGCTGACTAAAAAAGAGAAAGAAGTTCAGGGTAAATCTTCATTTATATCAACAAATGTAGTTAACAATGTATTCATTATGTTGTTTTATTCTGGAACATACAATATGAAATAATACTGGAAGTGTTTCTGTAGTAAGTGTACTGGAGGTCTGATTTAAATTTAGTGCTATATACATGACTAATTACTTGCTTATTAATTTAATTTTCTTTCTTTATGACCAGAGGAGAGAGAAAAGAAAACTCTGTTGGAACAGAAGTGTAAAGAGGAAGAGGAGAAACGTATTGAGAGTGAGCTACTGTTGGAGGCAGAGAAAAAGCGGCAGGAGGAAATGAAGATACAGATGGAGGAGAAGTTTGGAAAGGAGATTAAGCAACAGCAGGAGGAGATGGAGAGAGCTTTGTGCAGCAACCTGAAGGAGTATGAAGACCTGCTAAAGAAAGAGTTTAATGAAAAAGCTGATCTCCTTGGTCAAGAGATAAAGAAGTTACAAGAAGAGAAAGAGAGTATTGGAGAAGTTGTAGGGAAATTTTTGCTTAATGTTGTAGACATAGTTCCTAATCTTCTCACTGGCAAGGGCTTTCAATGGCGTTAAATTGGCATAAATACATTAATACATTATACTGCAAACTGCTCTGCTACAATTGCACATAGTTGCTTACTTGCTCATCATGTATTTCAGAGCGTCAGTAGCCTACTTCATTGTTATTGTTTTGATTGTGCGCCATCTAGCGGCGGATTATACAAATTGTATCTTTAACTCAACATTTTCTTGATTTCATATATGTTTTTTTTTAGTTACAAATGCTTCAGGACTTTACAGCTGAAAGAAATGTTTTATTTCATAAAGATTTACCTTGGATCTTTCTGTCGTTGTCAGTGAGTTTTTTATCAGCGTAAAGGATGCTGTTTGCTTCAGGTCCTCTCTCATTCAAAAAAACTCAATCAGCACAGCTTCAGCCTGCACATAAACAAATACTGTAACTTATTGTAGAACACGCACGCACGCACACACATGCATGCACGTGCACACCCACAATTAGCATGAAGCATGACCAACAGGGGACCTGAAAAATGGCACCTCTTTGCTTTATGGTCCCCTATAATGACACCAAGGTCCCACTTAGGTAGGCAAGTACACACACACATGCACACACACACACACACACACACACACACACACACACACACACACACACACACACACACACACACACACATTCTGGTTTCCATGTTTTGTGGGGACATTCCATAGACGTAATGCATTTTATATTGTACAAACTGTATATTCTATTCCCCTTACCTACCCCATTCCCTAACCCCAACCATCACAAAAACCTTTCTGCTACTTCACATTTTCAAGAAACATCATTCTGTTTGATTTATAAGCTTGTTTCCTCATGGGGACATCAAAATGTCCCCACAAGGTCACAAAAACACTGGTATTCCTATCTTTGTGGGGACAATTGGTCCCCACAACGTGATAATTACCAGGTACACACACACACACACACACACACACACACACACACACACACACACACACACACACACACACACACACACACACACACACACACACACACACATCTTCACTCTCATATACACATCTTCACTCTCATATACACACTTTCACACGCACACATCTTCACTCTCATATACACACTTTCACACACGCACACATCTTCACTTTCACATGCACACATCTTCACTTTCACATGCACACATCTTCACTTTCACATGCACACATCTTCACTCTCATATACACATCTTCACTCTCATATACACACTTTCACACAAGCACACATCTTCACTTTCACACGCACACATCTTCACTCTCATATACACACTTTCACACGGACACATCTTCACTCTCATATACACACTTTCACACAAGCACACATTTTCACTTTCACATGCACACATCTTCACTCTCATATACACACTTTCACACACGCACACATCTTCACTTTCACATGCACACATCTTCACTTTCACATGCACACATCTTCACTCTCATGTACACACTTTCACACACGCACACATCTTCACTCTCAAATACACACTTTCACACACGCACACATCTTCACTTTCACATGCACACATCTTCACTCTCATATACACATTTTCACTCTCATATACACACTTTCACACACGCACACATCTTCACTTTCACATGCACACATCTTCACTCTCATGTACACACTTTCACACACGCACACATCTTCACTTTCACATGCACACATCTTCACTCTCATATACACATTTTCACTCTCATATACACACTTTCACACACGCACACATCTTCACTTTCACATGCACACATCTTCACTCTCATATACACATCTTCACTCTCATATACACACTTTCACACACGCACACATCTTCACTTTCACATGCACACATCTTCATTTTCACATGCACACATCTTCACTTTCACATGCACACATCTTCACTCTCATGTACACACTTTCACACACGCACACATCTTCACTTTCACATGCACACATCTTCACTCTCATGTACACACTTTCACACACGCACACATCTTCACTTTCACATGCACACATCTTCACTCTCATATACACATTTTCACTCTCATATACACACTTTCACACACGCACACATCTTCACTTTCACATGCACACATCTTCACTCTCATATACACATCTTCACTCTCATATACACACTTTCACACACGCACACATCTTCACTTTCACATGCACACATCTTCACTCTCATATACACATCTTCACTCTCATATACACACTTTCACACACGCACACATCTTCACTTTCACATGCACACATCTTCACTCTCATATACACACTTTCACACACGCACACATCTTCACTTTCACATGCACACATCTTCACTCTCATATACACACTTTCACACACGCACACATCTTCACTTTCACACACGCAAACATCTTCACTTTCACATGCACACATCTTCACTTTCACATGCACACATCTTCACTTTCACATGCACACATCTTCACTTTCACATGCACACATCTTCACTTTCACATGCACACATCTTCACTTTCACATGCACACATCTTCACTTTCACATGCACACATCTTCACTCTCATATACACATCTTCACTCTCATATACACACTTTCACACACGCACACATCTTCACTTTCACATGCACACATCTTCACTCTCATATACACATCTTCACTCTCATATACACACTTTCACACACGCACACATCTTCACTTTCACATGCACACATCTTCACTCTCATATACACATCTTCACTCTCATATACACACTTTCACACACGCACACATCTTCACTTTCACATGCACACATCTTCACTCTCATATACACACTTTCACACACGCACACATCTTCACTTTCATGCACACATCTTCACTTTCACATGCACACATCTTCACTTTCACATGCACACATCTTCACTTTCACATGCACACATCTTCACTTTCACATGCACACATCTTCACTCTCATGTACTAGGGCTGTCACTTTTTATTCGATATTCGAATATGCATTCGAACATGACGTGAAATATCCGTATTCGAACTATAAATAAACCATCCGGTTTTTTAAATGCCATGTGTAGCGCATTTTTTACAGTAACACCTCGTAATAGGAAGGATGCTGAGAGTGAGACCGACGACTGCAACTGTGCGCAAGAGAGGGAATCAAATGGGACTAAAATGAACCTCATGTGCATGTCAAGATAGAATTATAGTTTGTATATAAAATTACATATTTTTTATAGTGTTAAATATTATAGCAGAATAAAAAGCTTGTGTTAATACGTTCGCATTATGAAATTAGCATGTATGAAGATAATTTCATAATTTTTACAACGCAATGCAAACTTTATTTTAAACAACAGCATTTGTCTTGTAAACGGATTTTAAATGATCATGTGCTGACTGTCGCGCGTCACATAGACGACAGAGTCAAGTGAGATCTGATTAACTCATCTATAAGTTTAATTTCATCTCAAGTATCAAAGGGTTTGTGCTCTCTATCATTGAAAACAGGCAAGCAAACAGCACGCGCAGGGTTAATGTTCTTGTGAATGACGGCTCACAAACGCGCGGGATAGGCTTTGTATAAGTGTGCTTGTTGTCAATGACAGTTCTGGTCACAAACACGCTCAAGCGCGGGATATGTGTGCTTGTCAATGATGGGCATTAAATCCGCGAAATTCCGCGGAGTTTTCTGCCGAAATCTGTGGGCGCGAATTCTGTTTGCGTCGGTCTATATACTCCTGCTGCTATTTTATTTGTCACGTTATTGTTTGTAACTGTTCTGAATAATTTTTTTTTATATATAAGTTTGTTATTCATAAGTTGATAACCTGCTGTTTCAAACATTAAGTAAAAAGTAATCCAGACAACCCTGTGTATGACTGTCACTGTTAATAATTTTGTGATTGAATCTCCATTACGGTGGGTTTTTGATGCGCGTGGGGGGCGGCGCCTAGATATTCGAATATATTCGGATACATTGCATGATATTCGAAATCCGTTCGAATTAGATTTTTCTCAAAAGTGACAGCCCTATCATGTACACACTTTCACACACGCACACATCTTCACTCTCATATACACACTTTCACACACGCACACATCTTCACTTTCACATGCACACATCTTCACTCTCATATACACATTTTCACTCTCATATACACACTTTCACACACGCACACATCTTCACTTTCACATGCACACATCTTCACTCTCATGTACACACTTTCACACACGCACACATCTTCACTTTCACATGCACACATCTTCACTCTCATATACACATCTTCACTCTCATATACACACTTTCACACACGCACACATCTTCAATTTCACATGCACACATCTTCACTCTCATATACACATCTTCACTCTCATATACACACTTTCACACACGCACACATCTTCACTTTCACATGCACACATCTTCACTCTCATATACACATCTTCACTCTCATATACACACTTTCACACACGCACACATCTTCACTTTCACATGCACACATCTTCACTCTTATATACACACTTTCACACACGCACACATCTTCACTTTCACATGCACACATCTTCACTCTCATATACACACACTTTCACACACGCACACATCTTTACTTTCACATGCACACATCTTCACTCTCACATACACACTTTCACACACGCACACATCTTCACTTTCACATGCACACATCTTCACTCTCATATACACACTTTCACACACGCACACATCTTCACTTTCACACACGCAAACATCTTCACTTTCACATGCACACATCTTCACTTTCACATGCACACATCTTCACTTTCACATGCACACATCTTCACTTTCACATGCACACATCTTCACTTTCACATGCACACATCTTCACTTTCACATGCACACATCTTCACTCTCATATACACATCTTCACTCTCATATACACACTTTCACACACGCACACATCTTCACTTTCACATGCACACATCTTCACTCTCATATACACACTTTCACACACGCACACATCTTCACTTTCACACACGCAAACATCTTCACTTTCACATGCACACATCTTCACTTTCACATGCACACATCTTCACTTTCACATGCACACATCTTCACTTTCACATGCACACATCTTCACTTTCACATGCACACATCTTCACTTTCACATGCACACATCTTCACTCTCATATACACATCTTCACTCTCATATACACACTTTCACACACGCACACATCTTCACTTTCACATGCACACATCTTCACTCTCATATACACATCTTCACTCTCATATACACACTTTCACACACGCACACATCTTCACTTTCACATGCACACATCTTCACTCTCATATACACACTTTCACACGGACACATCTTCACTCTAACAACACACTTTCACACACACACACACACACACACACACACACACACACACACACACACACACACACACACACACACTTTCACACACACACATACACACACACACACACACACACTTTCACACACACACACACACACACACACACACACACACACACGCACGTTCTGGTTTCCATGTTTTTTGGGGACATTCTATAGACGTAATGCATTTTATACCGTACAAATTGTATATTCTATTCCCCTAACCTGCCCCATGCCCTAACCCCAACCATCACAGAAAACTTTCTGCTACTTGACATTTTCAAGAAACATCATTCTGTTTGATTTATAAGCTTGTTTCCTCATGGGGACATCAAAATGTCCCCACGAGGTCACAAAAACACTGGTATTCCTATCTTTATGGGGACAATTGGTCCCCACAACGTGATAATTACCAGGTACACACACACACACTTTCACACACACACACACACATACACACACACACACACTTTCACACACACACTTTCACACACACACACACACACACACACACACACACACACACACACACACACACACACACACACACACACACACACACACACACACACACACACAACACACACACACACACACACACACACACACACACACACACACACACACACACACGCACACACACACACACGCACACACACACGCACGTTCTGGTTTCCATGTTTTTTGGGGACATTCCATAGACGTAATGCATTTTATTCTGTACAAACTGTATATTCTATTCCCCTTACCTGCCCCATTCCCTAACCCCAACCATCACAGGAAACTGTCTGATACCTTAGATTTTCAAGAAACATCATTCTGTTTGATTTATTAGCTTGTTTCCTCATGGGGACATCAAAATGTCCCCACAAGGTCACAAAAATACTGGTATTCCTATCTTTGTGGGGACAATTGGTCCCCCCAACGTGATAATTACCCGGCCGCACACACACACACACACACACACACACACACACACACACACACCCTCATTCTCAATTACACTCACTCACTCAGCTTCATATATACACACAAACAAACACATATAACATTCGTACACTATAACTATTTTCTCATACCGTTTCAAACACATCCTCCTCTCACAAACATCTCTACGTTGCAATAGTCCACTACAAGCATGTCATGTGCAAATTCTTATTATTCTGCTTTATTTTTTTTATATTTAAAGCATATGTTACAGTCCATGTTTTATCACTAACAATTATTTCTAAAAATTATTTCCATTCAACAGATGCATTTTTAAGATGAACCCCGATAAGGGATCAAAAGTGGAAAAGACCTCATCAAAAAAGCAACCTTCAGTGAGTCCAAAGGTTCTTTCACTTATTACCAAAATTGCAGATTTTGAATGGATGGAGTAAACGTGTCATATTTCTATCCAATTATTATTTCATGTGCCATCTGTTGTCGTGATGAATTCTATTCACTGTTCAGTTTTAAAAGGAAAATTTAATAATTACTTGTTTACCAAAATGCTATATTGTTGTAGTTTTAAATGTTCTTTCACTTATTACCAAAATTGCAGACTTTGAATGGATGGAGTAAACGTGTCAGATTTCTATCCAATTATTATTTCATGTGTCAGATTTCTATTCAATTATTATTTCATGTGTCATCTGTTGTCATGATGAATTCTATTCACTGTTCAGTTTTAAAAGGAAAATTTAATAATTACTTGTTTACCAAAATGCTATATTGTTCTTTAAATTTAATACCACTACAGTTATGAACACTTATTTGTTATATATTGTAATATATATTTGTAATATTGTTGCAGTTGTAATGAATGTTATATTGATTTACAGTAATGAACAAACTGTTGCTATTGCCTACATTCTTTATACCCGTATATTGTTGCATTTTTGAACAAATGTTATTGGTATATTTGTGCAGATGATTAATAAATTTTTGAAATACATTTTGCATTTATGGCTGATTTATTCAAATTACAGCAGTGTTTACACTTTTAAGGGTTTTTACTTAACTTACACAATATTCAAGTAAAGTTCATTATTGTACGTGTTGTACATATTGAACACAAAACATTCAAAATACAGAAAATTAATGTAATTTTTTGTATTACGGAAAATTTCTGTAATTGCTTATGACCGTTATTTTACGGTATTTTTCCGGCACCCCAGCTGCCGGAATTTTACAGTTTTTTTACGGATTTCTCTTTTACATTGTAATGTAAAATTACAGAAAAAAACTGTATTTTTGTATTACGGAAAATGTCTGTAATTTATTGTGCCCGTTATTTTACGGTATTTTTCCGGCACCCCAGCTGCCGTAATTTTACCGTTTTTTTACAGTGTAGATATAGATATTATGACGGGTGCTATGATGTGATGAAGTCTGTTTTAAGGTCTTGACACTCTTTACTTTCTATTACACATTAACATTTGCGTCTCTTTCTCGTCTTTCTGATCAAAATGTTTGTACTATAAGCGAATTAGGCGTCAAACTACATGTCACTGATATAAACGCGAGTTTTGTCTTAGCTTGCTTAAAGGGATAGTTCACCCAAAAATGAAAATTATGTTATCAATTAGTCGCCCTTATGTTGTTACAAACCTGTATGAATTTCTTTGTTATGATAAACACAAAGAAAGATTTTTCAAGAAATGTTTGACCGGCTGCATGAGCACAGAGGGGGGGAGGGAGAGAGAGAGAGAGGGAGATAGAGAGAGTTTCGCTGGAGACCTGCGGTGGATTCACTGCCGCTTATTATAAAAATAACACAAATAACTTGTTCATTTGTTATGAGTGGATTATTTTACATATAGATCGCAGCTTTGAGCGTGTCTAGAGTTTTCAAAACAACGCTTGCTTAACGTTACTGACCGCTATGTTCGTTGTTTTAATGTCCTTCCACCAATGACACGGCAAGTTTAAGTTATTAATTATTAAATCGATTCTCTGAATTAAGGATCGATCTTTAGAAATTAACATGAAAATCGATTCAGAATCGGTGAATCGATTTTTTCAACACAGCCCTAGTTATGTATATGGTATGTTTATCTCAAAATACCAAACAGATAATTTATTATAACATGTTAAAATTGCCACTTTGTAGGTATGAGCAAAAATGTGCCATTTTTAGGTGTGTCCCTTTAAATGCAAATGAGTTGATCTCTGCACTGAATGGCAGTGTTGTGGTTGGATAGTGCAGATTAAGAGGCAGTATTTTTATAATAAGATCCCCTTCTGACATCACAGGAGGAGCCACATTTCAATGAAGTATTTTTTCACATGCTTGCAGAGAATGGTTTACCAAAACTAAGTTATCTAGTTGTTCTTTTTCACATTTTCTAGGTTGATAGAAGCACTGGAGACCCAATTAATGCACTTAAACATGGACAATGTCAGATTTTCATGATATGTCCCCTTTAACACATATTTAAAGTAAAGTATGACTGAAAGTATCATGACTGTTACTACACACATACAGTATAATTTTTTATTTACTAAAACATTCACTTTTTCCAGTAACATTGTGACCTCCTTTCAGTTTTTTCACAGCACTCTTGACGAAGATGTATTCACAGAAATTACGTGTTGCCTCCAGAAAACCTGGCACAAGGTCCCGCTCTTGAAGGCTCTCTAAACATCTCATGTTTTCTGGTGAGGCTGGAGATGGGAACATGAAACACTTCCGGGAAGGAAAAAACTACGGATACATTCATGGGGCATGTTGTAGTCACTTTTTTTCTTACCCGCACCTAAATGAAAGAGTTAATCAGGATAAAAAATAAAACATTTTAAACCTAATCAACTGTACTTAGATTTGTCAGCATTTTGCATTTCTTTGTCACACTGTAGGTTTGATTACCAGGGAATGCATGTACTGATATACAGCTTATATGCACAACGGTAGCTGTCACATGCATACATGTACACTCACCTAAAGGATTATTAGGAACACCTGTTCAGTTTCTCATTAATGCAATTATCTAATCAACCAATCACATGGCAGTTGCTTCAATGCATTTAGGGGTGTGGTCCTTGTCAAGACAATCTACTGAACTCCAAACTGAATGTCAGAAGGCGAAAGAAAGGTGATTTAAGCAATTTTGAGCGTGGCATGGTTGTTGGTGCCAGACGGGCCGGTCTGAGTATTTCACAATCTGCTCAGTTACTGGGATTTTCAAGCACAACCATTTCTAGGGTTTACAAAGAATGGTGTGAAAAGGGGAAAAACATCCAGTATGCGGCAGTCCAGTGGGTGAAAATGCCTTGTTGATGCTAGAGGTCAGAGGAGAATGGGCCGACTGATTGAAGCTGATAGAAGAGCAACTTTGACTGAAATAACCACTCGTTACAACCGAGGTATGCAGCAAAACATTTGTGAAGCCACAACACGCACAACCTTGAGGTGGATGGGCTACAACAGCAGAAGACCCCACCGGGTACCACTCATCTCCACTACAAATAGAAAAAAGAGGCTACAATTTGCACAAGCTCACCAAAATTGGACAGTTGAAGACTGGAAAAACGTTGCCTGGTCTGATGAGTCTCAATTTCTGTTAAGACATTCAGATGGTAGAGTCAGAATTTGGCGTAAACAGAATGAGAACATGGATACATCATGCCTTGTTACCACTGTGCAGGCTGGTAGTGGTGGTGTAATGGTGTGGGGGTTGTTTTCCTGGCACACTTTAGGCCCCTTAGTGCCAATTGGGCATCGTTTAAATGCCACAGCCTACCTGAGCATTGTTTCTGACCATGGCCATCCCTTTATGACCACCATGTACCCATCCTCTGATGGCTACTTCCAGCAGGATAATGCACCATGTCACAAAGCTTGAATCATTTCAAATTGGTTTCTTGAACATGACAATGAGTTCACTGTACTAAAATGGCCCTCACAGTCACCAGATCTCAACCCAATAGAGCATCTTTGGGATGTGGTAGAACGGGAGCTTTGTGCCCTGGATGTGCATCCCACAAATCTCCATCAAATTCAAGATGCTATCCTATCAATATGGGCCAACATTTCTAAAGAATGCTTTCAGCACCTTGTTGAATCAATGCCACATAGAATTAAGGCAGTTCTGAAGGTGAAAGGGGGTCAAACACAGTATTAGTATGGTGTTCCTAATAATCCTTTAGGTGAGTGTATAATGCAATATACCAGTGGTTTTTATTCAGTGCATTTACTGCATGGGTATCACGTGTCAATGTTTCATTGTACTAGTATAATGGTTTTTAAACCTTATTCTACTAAAAAACAGATACAGGTGATGGACAAATACTACTGTCTGTGTCTGAAATACCTTTCTTCAGAGAGCAAAGTTAAGGTACTCATCCTCTGTTGCTTTCTTTCCTTTATTTCCAAATCCAACGTGAAATCTCTCACTGCCCAGACAAATGATGGGAAAAAACACACAAACTGAAAATGTTCTTCCCCCTCTTCATCTTCTTCTGATGCAGATTTTCGTGATTTGATCTTGATTTACTCAGCGAGCTCTGCAATGTAGCTAAAGAACATTAAGAAATAACAACATCTTGTAAATAAAAGAATGTGCATGTTAAAGAGTAGGGGGGTCATGTATGTAAGATGATGATAAAGGATACTGGAGGTTTTGCACTGCATAATCATCAATGGTTCCTCTGCTGTTGTACACCACAGTGCTGCTGAGCAAAACCGGCAGACAGAAGATCCAGCTGTCATTTTTAGAGTCTCCCTGAAACACACAACTTTTCTTAATATCTAAGGAATACTACAAAACTTACCACATTTAAATAATAGCCCAAATAATATGCCTAAAAATGAATGTGTGTGTTGCTTTTCTCATCTTTTTCATGTCACCAAGTCCTTCTGTGTCCAGCAGCACCAGCGTGTGTCCTGGCATAGATGGGTGAGGGACGCAAAAGCAGAGAGCAAAGCCTGAAACAAACACATCGTTATTATTTTAAATGTTTGAGCACTTGATGCATTTACCGTTCTAATCTCAGATACACATTTTGTTGGTATGTCCTTATTATATTAACATTTACTGCATGTGATAAAGTTTCAGCAGGTTGTCTCACCTGTCTGTTGTTGTGCCAGGCGGTTCATAAGATAAGACTTTCCTGTACGGTAAAGTCCCACTACAGACACCACCACCACTGGTCCATTGATCATATCCAGAATGTTTTTGCCCTCTTTCCTGACACTCAGCGTCCCACTGTCTTCATTTTCAAAGAGACACACAGGAGCAGGCATGTGTATAGCAGAAGAAATGACTGACTCTACTCTATATACAAAAACACACAGACACACACATGAAATTAAAAATTATAACACAATCACATGCCATATTCATTGGAATTAATCTGTTGACTTTAATTGCAAAGAAGATTTTTTTATTAATTTAACTAAAACCCTAAATGCTTAACATGGCCTCAGATCCCACAAGACCACAGCCAATTCATATTTGTCTGACCTATTTATTGAATATATAAAATAATAATTTTCTTAATTTATCTTATTAGTTTAGTGTGTTGAATTAGTAAGGGGTGACAAAACTATTTAAAAAAAATCTAATATTTCAAACTGCATTTAAACCAATAAATCTATCCAAGTGCCAAGTAATACGATACTTGTGGACGCTCTTCCCGTTTTGTTTGCTAGCACAACTCGGAAAAAGCGGCGTCAGGTATAAGGTAAGTCGTTTTTACTCTTTCTATTCAATAGTTCGTTGTAAATAAAATTATTTAAATGTAGAAATTGAAAATATGATAAACATAATACATGGGTCATTCTACAGAAAAGGGTGGAATTCGGGTGACGGAAATCTGCTTAAATGAACTTCTTTCAACAAAACTTCTTTAATTAACTTGTCAAATCTATGAATCCGCAAAACATGGAGCTTAATCTATTTTTAACTTTTTAATACATTTTAATAAAGAATCCATGAGTCATTTATTTGTTATTGGTGTTACCTGTGATTTAAACAACATTAATGTTGATACTAAATTTTTATTTAAAAAAAGGCTTTGATGCAAAGACTGAAATATCAACAATGTCTTACATTCCATATCAACAACAAAACATTACTAGAAAGTACAAGAAAATACATTCATAACACCAAAACTTGGTTTAACACCAATGACACAATGTAACACCAATGACAAATTACAGAAAAAATTATATTTTAACAAAATGGCTGCCATTAGCCATGTGCTATTTAATCAGAGATGTAACAATCACATACTTATTCAGTATAATGTATTTTTATGTAAAGATCTTAACAATCCCAGCTATAAAAAAGAGTAACACTAATAACATCCAAAAAATCTTATCTCAAAATACTTAGATATATCAGGATATTTTAGACAAATAAGGTAAGACATCTCACAAACCTTTTGCCTTCCTCCACTGCACTTCTGATGCATTGTTTCAAAATTAAAGTGCTTTGGGTAGGGTAACACCACTGACCTAAATTTGGTGGACAAATATTTATTTGATATTATTCATACTAATAGTGTATTTTTACAATTTCAGTGTTGTAGTAAATTCATACAGGGTTAAGGAAAATGTAAATTAGATTTGTTTTATAAAAAACATGGTTTTAAATAATAAGTACACAGTTCAACTTCCATGTATGATCAAAGGGACAGGGCAATTTTCAGGACCAGACATTTAAAAAAAAGTTTAAAAAAAGAAAAAAAAGAAAATTAAATACATAAACTCTCTCATCATTTTAAGGACAGTCTATATTTATTAAATATATATCATTATGGGGTTATTGGGTCAAATTAAATGATTAAGGGGTCTGCGAAAGCAAGGGCCCAGCTAACAATTTTATATTATAAAAACGTTCCAATAACGTCTTACGAAAGTTTGGAAAACGTTTATTTTTTTAACGTTCTTACAACGTTAAAAGTGTCCAGTTTTTTAGACGTGGTATTACATTAATGTTTGGTTATAAGAACGTTATTCAAAACGTTTTAGAAAGGTTCAGTCTGTTGTTATATTAATGTTCTAATAACGTTTTTAAAAACGTTATTGAAACGTTAAATTCACCATTATATTCATGTTCTCAGAACGTTTTTCTAACGTTCGTAACTGTTAGTTATACAAACATTGTTTAAACGTTCTTAGACAGTAAAAGCGTACAGTTTTTTAGACGTAGTATTAACGTTATTGTTTGGTTACAAGAATGATTTTAAAAACGTTTCTAGAATGGTTCGGTTTGTTGTTATATTAATGTTCTAAGAACACGTTACAAATCTTTATTAAAACATTCCATTCACCATGATATTAATGTTATAACGACGTTTTTTAACTGTTCTTGAAACTTTCCATTTGCCATTATATTAATGTTCTAAGAACGTTTTTCTAACATTCGTAACTGGTTACAAAAACATTAGGTTTAAACGTTCTTGGAACGTTAAAAGCGTCCAGTTTTTTAGACGTAGTATTAACGTTATTGTTTGGTTACAAGAACGTTCTTAAAAACTTTCTAGAATGGTTTGTTGTTATGTTCTAAGAATGTTTTTAAAAACGTTATTAAAACATTCCATTCGCCATTATATTAATGTTCTGAGAACGTTTTTCTAACGTTTGTAACAGGTTATAAAAACATTGTTCTAAACGTTCTTAGAACGTTACAAACTACAATATTTTGACATTTTCATAAATTTTATTGTTTGGTTATGATAATGTCACAAGGTGACGATCTTTTTGGGGCGGAACCAAAAGTTGGGAAAGTTTGGTTCCGCCCGGATGTTTCCGCCCAGACCGGAGAAAAGAAACACCGGACATCCGGCAGCTTCGCGAAGGCTGAAATCAGCCGATTAAGCACAGCTGTGTATAGTTAAGGAGATCGCCGGGTGATTGGACAACTGGAGTACACGGAGGAGTATTTAAAGAGCAGTTAAATCACAGTTCGGGCATGAGAGGGGATCGACGCGGGGAGAGCTCCTCTGCCTAGGGCAGGAGAAGTAAACACGCACCTTCTGAAGAGCCCGCAGGCTCTGTTGATCCGGGCTGCGCTTGGAGCGCGCGGAGAGAAGACAGGAGCTGCCTGGGGCGAAAGAAAGGCGATACGTGGAAGGAGAAAAGGAGCACCCCGAAGAGAGCAGTGTGCTGCCAAGCGTTTTTGTGTGTGCTGAGGAACGGAGCTGTGCTCGTGGATAGACATTGGTAGTTGTCTATATTTTCCCTCTCTCTCTCTCTCTCTCTCTCTCGTTGTAGTTTGTGGTGGAAACGCTGAAGTTAAAGGAAGATCCTACGGATAGAAGAAACATTGGTCTGAGTGGCACAATTAAAGGAGTAAAGCAGGAAGGAAACCGACTTGTGTTGCAACGTAAACAAAGGCAAACCGCTGTGAGTATCAACTCTGGTGTCGAGTGACTTGTAAAAATTAACCTGTGAAATCGTTGGATACCTCCAGGAGAAGGAGGGCGGCCCTACCCCTTAAACAGCGTGGTGGGTGAGCCGTTGGAAGCGTCCCTCCAAGCAGCCACAGCAACGAAACCCTATTCAGGTCGTATTTCCATCGCCCATATTTCAGCCCAAGTGAAGTGGAGAACGCCGGGCGTTTCCTTTGTGGTGTACACTGACAGTGTGGTGAGTGAGTCTTTGCAATTAGTAAACTTTTCACGTTGAAGTGGTGCTGTGTATTTGCTGTGGGTTGCTGTGTGTCTTGTCAGACGAAGCCCGCATCATCCATACCTCACTGGGCCGAGGACGGAGAGGCTAATGACCTAGGAATACCAGCTATTATACGCAGAGTGCTGTTTGGAGTGCGAAGTGACGCGGATCAAGAGCTGTCAGCGACTGTGAGTACAATATTGGAATCATTCGTAGTGAAGACTTACCTGTGTCTGTCCTTGTCGCAGAGTCAGAGGCGAAAGAGTCCCGCCGCCCCGCGGTCCCTACAAAGGGGCGCCCCTGTCCAGGATCCGATCGCCTACGGGCAGTGGGGATAGGGCAGCGCTCGACCCGGTGAGGCGGTGCGTGATCTTCGCCCCTCTGCTGGACCTACGATAAAAAGCCATACCTACCGAGAGTGAACATTAGGAGAACAGACTGTGTAAAGTGATACCTACCCAGAGAGCTGTAAACAGCAGAGCCGGTGAGAAATACTCGAAGTCCAAGTAACAGTGTTTTTGTGTCCCAGCGACCACCTGTGGAGAGAAAGGAGAACGAGAGCGAACATTAGGAGAACAGACTGTGTAGAGTGATACCTACCCAGAGAGCTGTAAACAGCAGAGCCGGTGAGAAATACTCGAAGTCCAAGTAACAGTGTTTTTGTGTCCTAGCGACCACCTGTGGAGAGAAAGGAGAATGAGAGCGAACATTAAGAGAACAGACTGTGGAGAGCTATGCCTACCAAGAGAGCTGTAAACAGCAGAGCTGGTGAGAGATACCCCAAGTCCAAGTTAACAGTGCTTTTGTGTCCCAGCGGCCACCTGTGGAGAAAAATGAGAGCAGCAATGGATGCTGAGAGAAGGAACTGTATGAAGATCCAGTTGGGGGCAAAGGAAGAGAGCCCGAAGTGGCCGTTATTTTAAGTTCCCCTTTTTCCCTTCCCTATTTTATCTTTTTTTAAGTAAATTAAATAAAGTACATTTTAAATTATGCTTACCTTGCGTGTTTGGTCATTGGGGTGGCTTTGGGAATCTCCTCGAGGTGGAGAAAGGGGCGTGACCTTATTTACATCTGGGTCCACCCCTACCTGTGACAATAACGTTATTAGAAAGTTTTTAGAACGTTCCAGTCTTGTTATAAAAATGTTCAAATAACTTTAAAATATTATTAGAATGTTTCATCCCCATTATATTGACGTTTTCCTAACGTTTGCATTAAACTTTGCTGAAGGTTTTTTTGGTTATAAGAACATTATTCAAAACATTTTTAGAGGAACATTCAAATCACTTGTCAAGGACAGAAGACAACAGAGGCAGAGAGTAAAATCAAACAGTTTATTAAAAGTTGTGGTAAATTGTAATTGTAAAAAATGAAAGTCCAGGTGAAGAGCAGGCACAAACACACCACCCAGTCACAGGTGTATTTCAGAGTATCCAAATATCTAACACAGATGACGACAATGACTGGAAGCCTCTGGTAGATAGAGTCAGATTAGTCCATGCAGCATACAAACATAGCTAGCTATATTTTAAAAAACAACATTCCTTTCACTTAAATATTCTCAAAGTTTTTGTATGTAAATGTTATTGCAATTATATTCGTCTCTAAAAATACAATATAGAAATTATAAAATTGAAAGCTAAAATATTATTCAGTAGCCTTCCCACCCCACAGTTGAGTCAAGACTGGAACATTGAAATAATCAATTAGATTAAAATAAAATGTGACTGAATCACAAAAACCAGTACCACAGGTATATTTGTAGCACAAGCCAACAATCCATTTTAAAGGTCAACATTTTTTAATTTTTATTTATGCAAAAAGCATTACACTCTAAAAAACAAACGGTGCTATATAGCACCAAAACAGTTGCTTTGGATCGTAACGATAGAAGAACCATTTTTAGTGCCATATAGCACCGGTGAAGAACCAGTGAAGCACCAGTGAAGCACCTGTGTAGAACCATATAGTGCTATTGTAGGAGCCACAGTTTAATTTATTTATGGTTTTACAATTTACTTATAGTTGTCTTTTTTGTTGCATTTGAGAAGTGCACCTTTAACAGGTGGAGAGGGCGTTCCCCTATAAGTTGGAGTGGGTAGCGCATAATGGGGAGAAGGCGTGTCAGCAAAGACAGTCTTTGACCTTGGCCTGGATCTGCGCTACGGGAGCGCTGTATTAAAAAGCTGAACTCCAAGCGCCATAAAACCATATTTAAGGACATTTAAAACAATTTGCATCTATGTTTTGTATTTTATTTTATTTGCAATAAATACGGATAAATCATTGAATGACAACACTCTTGGATTTTCTTGGATTCGGGCTGTGAGTCTGACCCTGTACCCGCATTCTCCAAGTGGTTTAAAAACAATAGGAAGAAAACAGGGGGTTACAGGAAAAACCCAAACATTGTTTTTTGCCACTACAAAACGTCAAAGACTTGCTGTAAATTCTTAAAGGACTTTTTTGGATCTGTATTGGAGGATTTATGTTGGAACTGCGCGATCTGAAGACAAAGGAAGCGTCGGCTTAACGCGTGGCAGATCAAACAAAGAAAATACTTCAGTGGAGGTATGTGCTTTCAAAGCGAACATTTTTGAAGAATTATTCGTTTGGAAATATTATTTGAAGGATTTAGAAACGAATTTCACCGCAGATTTTTGAGTTGATGAACTGTGATCATTTTTTGAAGTTTATTAAAGCGTGGCCAAACAATTGACAGCGGTGAAATTGCGGCTTGCCTCGAATGAATAAAACGCAAAGATACGTTCATACTTGGAAAGAATACGAACTGTTTCTACATTTTTGAAAACTTTTGCATTGATTGAAGCAAGATAAATATTTTTTGTGATTTTTGGAAGTTTATTTTTTGAAAATAATGGCCGATTCTGGCGAAGAGGAAACCACTTCTCTTAAAGACATGAATGAAACTATTGCGCAATTGCGCTCATCTAGAGGAGGAAAAATGTCACATGTAACACGGAGAATGAACATTGTGCATAATTTAATGACTAGTCCAGAATTTATTGATGAAGTTGGACAAAACATGATTAAGTTTAATGAATTTTTTGAAGAGTTCAAAGCCGTGCATGCCTCCTATAGTGAAATGTTGGATGAGGAAGCAAAAAAGGAAGATCATGAAACATGGTATCAGCCTAGATGTATACAGATAATGGCTTTTATTGCTAACGTTGAGAAATGGATTTCTGATATAGAAAATTCAGGTTCACAAGCCATGGCTGAAGTCTCTCCTTCTGACACCCATGTAGAAGAATCTCTTCCTCTCGAGTTACTTGACAATGCAAATGAACATCTTCAGGATACTGATTCGCAATCATTTAGATCACATACATCGTCTGTATCATTGCGCATTAGTGCAGAGGCAGAGAGAGTAGGTTTAATGGCTAAAGCAGCAAAGCTGCAAGAAAAGCATGCGATTGAGGAACAAGAGCATATTCTACGAAGAAAGAGAGAGTCTTTGGAGTTGCATTCTGAAATTGAAGCCACTACTGCAAAAATTAATTATCTGAAAGAAGCTGAAACGAAAATGTATAAATCCCAGTCTGATGTCACAGTTCAGATGCCTGTGTTAGGCGCAGAAGCAGATGAAGTGGAGACAGAAATACCAACAGTTACACATGTACCATTAGATGAAAAGCTCGATAGCTCACTTTATTTTCATGACAGGACCTCCCCAGTAGTTAGGACCAGGTCAGGTGTTCAGGTTCAATTCCCCCTTTCTAATTTAGGCCCAGACAGACATCACAGCAGACCTGTTGTCCAGCCAAGTGCCAGAAGTGATATCCATCCACAACTACAGCAGACCTCAGCTCACAGTATTCCCCCGGTCATTCCCCAGTCACTTGTAAGTTCAGTCCCAGCCACTCAGTTGGCTGTACCTCAATGGCAAATTCCTACACCCAGTTTAGCACAGGAAAGTCATATGATCAAAATTCTGGAAAATCAGAG
Source organism: Misgurnus mizolepis (assembly GCA_025389145.1). Lineage (NCBI taxonomy): Eukaryota > Metazoa > Chordata > Actinopteri > Cypriniformes > Cobitidae > Misgurnus > Misgurnus mizolepis. Next base: position 27,213,664 of record JAIFKI010000002.1, on the reverse strand, counting down.
TGAATTAACAAGAATTCTTATGAAACAGCAACTCCTGTCTACACTACCTCAAGGTACCGTTCCATTCTTTGATGGACAAGTTCTTGAGTTTAAGTCATTCATTAACTCCTTTGAAAATATGATTGAAAGCAAAACTGACAACAATAAAGATAGATTGCAGTTTCTTATTCAATATACTAAAGGCCCAGCACAAAGGCTAGTCAAGAGCTGTGAGTACTTATCACCAGATAGAGGCTACCAGAGAGCAAAGAAGTTGCTAAAGGAAAACTTTGGAAATGAATACAAGATCTCTTGTGCTTACTTGGAAAAGGCCCTATCCTGGACACAAATAAAATCTGAGGATTCTAAATCACTACAGGATTATGCCATGTTTCTTAGGAGCTGCTGCAATGCTATGGAGGAAATGGAATATATGGAGGAGCTGGATACAATATCCAATATGAGAAGCATTGTGCTCAAGTTACCATATAAGCTCCGGGAGAGATGGCGTAACAAGGCTTATGAACTGCAAGAACAGCGTAGTCGTAGGGTAAGGATTTTAGATTTAGTCTGCTTTGTTGAAAACCAAGCCCGCATAGCAGCTGATCCAGTCTTTGGTAATCTTCAAGATCAGTCAGTTAGTAGAGGAAATGCTAGATCCCCAGTCAAATTACAGCTCTCAAAGTCATCTGGCAGTAGTTTTGCCACTAGTATAGCTATTGCCCAAAAGGAGACAAAGTTTGATCTTTTTTGCCCCTTCTGTAGCTCAAGACACACATTGGATTTGTGTAAAGACTTTTTAAAGATAACGCATAGAGACAAGCTCAGTTTTTTAAAGAGCAAAGGCATATGCTTTGGGTGTCTCTCCACAGGCCACATTAGCAGAGACTGCAAAAGGCGTCTCAGCTGTAAAATATGCAAGCAAGCTCACCCTAGTGTCCTACATATTGAGGCCAAAGATGGTATCATCAAAAAAGCAACTGTACCCTCTGATGTTATAGGTCGTACATCAGCAGAATTATGTGGTCATATAGGGGCTGGAGACCAAGAGAGTGTGCTGTCTATTGTCCCAGTTCAGGTCAAGGCAGCAAAGGGCAGCCAAGTCCTACAGGTATACGCCCTCCTGGACCCTGGCTCCTCTGCCACCTTTTGCTCTGAGGATCTTATGTTTCGGCTAAATCTGAAGGGTAGAAAAACACACATTCTTCTACGCACAATGAATCAAGAAAAATCTGTTCCAACTCATGTTGTCTCTGGAATGGAAGTTTCAGCACTGGACAGCAATAATTTCTTACCTCTTCCTGATCTCTTCACTCAAAAGGAAATGCCAGTTACCACAAACAGCATTCCCAAGCAGAAAGACTTAGCACAATGGAAATATCTAAGTCGAGTCAAACTTCCCAGCATTAGTTCAAAGGTGGAGCTATTGATTGGCACAAATGCTCCAAAATGCATAGAACCATGGGAGGTTATTAATAGTCAAGGTGGGGGCCCCTATGCAGTTAGAACCTCGTTAGGGTGGGTTGTAAATGGACCTCTGAGAAGTGCTGATGGCAGTGCAGAGAGTGTGACTGTGAACAGGATATCAGTTGTAGGTCTAGAACAGCTTCTGATATCACAGTATAACCAGGATTTTAGTGAGGTAGCATCTGAGGAAAGGACCGAAATGTCAATTGAGGACAGAAGGTTTTTAGAGATTGCCAATGAGGCGGTCTTACAAGATGGACATTACCATCTGAAGTTGCCCTTTAGGAGGGCTGATATCAGCATGCCTAACAATCGCCAAGTTGCAGAGCAGCGTCTTCAAACTCTGAAAAGGAAAATGAAAAAAGATGAACAATACAGGCAGGAATATGTTGCATTTATCAATGACATCTTTGAGAATAATTATGCAGAGGAGGTCCCAGAGGAGGAACTCACACAGGCACCTGGAAAGGTATGGTACATACCACACCATGGGGTGTACCACCCCAAAAAGAAGAAACTGCGAGTGGTGTTTGATTGTGCAGCTACTTACCGAGGTGTATCCCTCAACACAGAGCTACTGCAGGGTCCTGATCTCACCAATTCTCTTGTCGGAGTTATTTGGAGATTCCGCAAAGAACCCATTGGAATTATGGCTGACGTTAAGTCAATGTTCCATCAGGTTAGAGTAGAAAAATCAGGTGTGGACTACTTGCGCTTCCTGTGGTGGCCACAGGCTGACACTAGTCAAACCCCAAAGGAATACCGTATGCTTGTGCACATATTCGGTGCTGTGTCCTCCCCAAGTTGTGCAAGTTTTGCATTACGAAAAACTGCTGATGACAATGAAAACTGTTTTCCCCCTCATGTAGCTGAAACAATCCGGCACAACTTTTATGTGGATGATTGTGTTAAATCCATGGCCAAAGAGTCTGATGCCATCCAGCTAGTAAAAGACCTCACTGCACTATGCTACAAAGGTGGATTCCAGCTGACTCAATGGGTCAGCAACAGCCGAGCAGTTCTAGCATCCATTCCAAAAGAAAAATGGGCAAAGGAAATCAAAACACTGGATCTTGACAAAGACAGCCTACCCATTGAAAGAGCCCTGGGACTGCAGTGGTGCGTGGACTCTGACCATTTCCAGTTTAACATCAATTTAAGCCAAAAGCCACATACCCGCAGAGGCATACTTTCTGTTGTAAGTTCAATTTTTGATCCCCTCGGCTTTCTTGCTCCTCTCATTCTCCCAGCCAAGCAGTTGTTACAGGAACTCTGCCAGAGAGGCTTTGGATGGGATGAACCTTTGCCCCAAGTTATAGTAGACAGGTGGAAGGAATGGATAAACAGTTTAGAAAAAATAAAAAGCTTCAGTGTTGCACGTTGTCTGAAACCAAAGGGCTATGGAACAACAAAATGTGCAGAACTACACCACTTTGCTGATGCCAGTGAGAGTGGCTATGGCTCAGTAAGCTACATAAGACAAGCTAATGAGCAGGACATTGTACATGTCACTTTTCTCCTGGGAAAGTCCAGAGTCCTTCCTTTAAAGAACATCACAGTACCTCGGCTGGAGCTGGCCGCTGCAGCATTGTTGGTAAAGGTGGACAAAATGCTAAGGAGAGAACTACATCTAGTCTTAAAGCCCTCTGTTTTCTGGACTGACAGCCAAACCGTACTTAAGTACATTAGAAGTGACACTGTAAGATTCAAGACGTATGTAGCAAACAGGGTCTCGCTGATTCGGGACAACTCTGAGCTGTCTCAATGGAGATACGTTAGAAGCAGGGACAATCCAGCTGATGATTCCTCAAGAGGATTGAGTGCAGGCAAATTCATGGAACAGAAGAGGTGGATGCATGCCCCAGAGTTCCTATGGATGCCAGAGGAAAGCTGGCCAGTGGTGGAGGCATTGGGCTCAGTGAAACAGGATGATCCAGAGGTTAGGAAAAGCACTACTGTGTTTACAACAGCGGCGAACACTGAAAAGCCCACAGACCAGCTTATTTCATACTTTTCAGATTGGATGAAGCTACTTAAAGCAGTGGCATGGTACCTCAAGCTGAAAAATACCTTGATGCTGAGAGTCAAAAAACAAAATAACTTTCCCTCGTATCAAGTCACTACCCGTTCCCACAGCTTAAAGGTGAGCCCAAAACTAGCCACCAAACCCGGTGGACAGCTCCTCACAGTGAAGGATCTCTCACAGGCAGAAAGATCAGTTATCTCTTATGTTCAGAGACAAGCATTCGCAGCTGAAATTACAACACTGCAAATGAACCCACCTCAAGTGAAAAGGAGCAGCAGGATCTGTAGGCTCGATCCTGTGCTAGATGAAGGCATTTTAAGAGTAGGTGGCCGGCTACATAAAGCTGCCATGCCTGATGAAACTAAACACCCCTGCATCTTGCCCAAGGAATCGCACATTTCAATTCTTATTTTAAGACACATTCATGAACGCTGTGGTCACAGTGGTAGAAACCACATGCTCTCAGAGCTCCATAAAAAATATTGGATTAGTAAGGCTAACTCCTTAGCCAGAAGGGTGATCTCAAGATGTGTCACGTGTCGACGTGTGAGGGGCAAAGCAGGTGAGCAGAAAATGGCAGATTTGCCACTGGAAAGAATCTTACCTGACCTCCCTCCCTTTACCAATGTCGGATTGGACTACTTTGGCCCGATTGAAGTAAAGCGAGGAAGAAGCACCATCAAGAGGTATGGAGTTCTGTTTACATGTATGTCCAGCAGAGCTGTTCATTTGGAAGTAGCTTTCTCATTAAACACTGACTCATGCATTCACGCTTTGAGAAGATTTGTTTGCAGAAGGGGGCAGGTTAAGCACATCAGATCTGACAATGGAACGAACCTGGTGGGTGCTCAAGTGGAGCTCAAGAAGGCTCTGATGACACTGAACGAAAGGAAGATTCAGGATGCCCTGCTTCCTGATGGAATTGAGTGGAGATTCAACCCACCAACCGCATCACATCACGGTGGAGTCTGGGAAAGACTTATAAGATCTGTTCGTCACGTGCTGAACTCCACACTCCATCAACAAACCATCGATGATGAAGGTCTTCAAACTCTATTCTGTGAAGTATAGGCTATCTTAAACAACCGTCCTCTCTCCACAGTGTCCTCAGACCCATACGACCTAGAGCCGCTGACCCCAAACCACATCCTCCTGCTGAAAACCCAGCCCATTCTGCCTCCTGGAACCTTCCTGAAATCAGACCTTTATGCCAGACGCCGCTGGAAACAGGTCCAGTACATGGCGGATATCTTCTGGCATAGGTGGACCACAGAATACCTTCTTCTGCTCCAAGAAAGGCAAAAATGGACTGCAGCGAAGAAAAACCTGAATGTTGGAGATCTTGTTCTGGTAGTTGACCCCACTGCTCCTAGAGGATCCTGGCCATTAGGAAGAGTGCTAGAGACCAAGCCTGATCCAAAGGGGCTGGTTCGGTCCGTAAAGCTCCAGACACGGACTTCAGTCCTTGATAGGCCCATTACCAAGCTATGCCGAATTCTGGAGACTGAAGAATGTCCGGTGACTCCTAAAGATTACCAATAAGGGAAGTAATGTATACATATATTTTCTAAAAGCAAAAAGAGATTATTGAAAACTGGCTCCTTTTTTGTATTTATTTTAAATAATTGATTCTATAGAGAACAATTAGGGGCTGGTGTGTAGGAGCCACAGTTTAATTTATTTATGGTTTTACAATTTACTTATAGTTGTCTTTTTTGTTGCATTTGAGAAGTGCACCTTTAACAGGTGGAGAGGGCGTTCCCCTATAAGTTGGAGTGGGTAGCGCATAATGGGGAGAAGGCGTGTCAGCAAAGACAGTCTTTGACCTTGGCCTGGATCTGCGCTACGGGAGCGCTGTATTAAAAAGCTGAACTCCAAGCGCCATAAAACCATATTTAAGGACATTTAAAACAATTTGCATCTATGTTTTGTATTTTATTTTATTTGCAATAAATACGGATAAATCATTGAATGACAACACTCTTGGATTTTCTTGGATTCGGGCTGTGAGTCTGACCCTGTACCCGCATTCTCCAAGTGGTTTAAAAACAATAGGAAGAAAACAGGGGGTTACAGGAAAAACCCAAACATTGTTTTTTGCCACTACAGCTATGTAGAACCATATGTGGTGCTATATGGCCCCTATATGGTTCTACACTGGTGCTTCACTGGTGCTTCACTGGTGCTTCACTGGTTCTTCACCGGTGCTATATGGCACTAAAATGGTTCTTCTATCGTTACGATCCAAAGCAATTGTTTTGGTGCTATATAGCACCGTTTGTTTTTTTAGAGTGTAGGATATTAATCCAGGACTAAGCATTTTTATTTTTCTCATCCTTACATTTACTTAAATTTCTTTAAATCTGGGGGCTGTTGGAGCCATTACATATTGAGTTTCTTTGTTTGACACTAGAGGGCGCCATTAGCCTTTCTGATGTTTTTAAGTTTGTGTTAATGAGCCGCAGGAGGCGAGGAATGGACGGTCAAACAAACGTTTTTGACCGTGTAAATAGGTTGTGCTATATGTTAAGTTCGTATTTTTTATGTGTTATGCAGGTTGAAGTTTTGTAAAGTATTTTATTTGTCTTTATTTGATTTATGTGCCATGATAATAAACGGACAGGCATATTCCACTCCATCATAAGATATGGACAATACATTGCTTGTTTTTTAGCAAGCCTAATGCACGCGTCAAATTCAGGACCTATAACTCCTTCCCCGTCGTTACACTGATCTATGTTCATAACTTTTCTCTTCACAAATCACTTTTATGGAATAACCAAGACATCACTGTTAAAAACAAATCCATCTTCTTCCCTACTTGGCATGGTATTTCTTTTATCATTGACCTTTTTGATGAGCATGGTAACATTTTGACTTATGAAAACTTAATTTCTTATTTTAATTTTCCCATTTTGTAAAGCCATTCCCTCTGGTATTCTACATATTTACAAAAGAGTTGTTATAATCTCACCATTGATAGATATTTGCTCACTGATAGAAAATGTAACAACAAATTTATTAGAAATGTGATACATAGTAAGAATAAGCTCTCCTCGAGGGAATTTTTTTGGGACAATCTGATTCCAGATGTAGATTGGAAAAAGACGTGGTTGTTACCAGAGGCGTCAGTTTGTGTTGAAAAGTGGTGGGGACAAAAGATCAGATGAAAAAACATTACAGCAGAATGTTTTAAAAAATGTTGAATAACGGCGCATCAAATATGTGTAGGCCGTCAACAACACAAAAATACTCGGCATAAAACCCTCAACAATGTCGACTGCACATGTAACAGTCCCTGCAACACCAGCTCAACCGAACAGTGCCAAAGCACCATACTGTAGAAAACAGCAACACGTTAAGTCAATGATTACAATGAAATTCATAAAAGAAAACACAATATAAGCACACAACACAACATATGTGACCCTGGACCACAAAACCAGTCGTACACTGCAAAAAATAACTTTCAAGAAAAATGTTCTTATTGTCTTGTTTTCAGTAAAAATATCTAAAAAAAAATTTTAATTAAGTTGCTTTTTCTTGATGAGCAAAATTACCTAAGAAAATGAGTCTAGTTTTTAGACCAAAAATAACAAATTTAAGTGATTTTGTGCCTAAAACAAGCAAAAAAAATCTGCCAATGGTGAGAGCAAAAAAATCTTGAACATTTTTCTTAAACACTAAATTCAAGAAAATTTCAAGAAAAAAATGCTTACCCCATGCAGATTTTTCTGCTTGCTTTATGCACAAAATCACTTTAATTTGATATTTTTGGTCTAAAAACTAGATTTTTTCTCATCAAGAAAAATCATCTTAATTTAAGAATTTTAGGATATTTTTACTGAAAACAAGACAAAATACTAAGAATTTCTGCCAATGGGGTGAGAAATTTTTGCTTAAATTAAGTATTTAAGAAAAAAGAAATCTTATTTTTTTATTACCCCATTGGTAGATATTTTTGCTTGTTTTAATCAAAAATGTACTTAAATTGTATATTTTTTTGTCTAAAAACTAGACTTATTTTCTTAGGTCATTTTGCTCTTCAAGAAAAAGCATCTTGATTTAAGAATTTTTAGATATTTCTACTGAAAACAAGACAAAAGTACTTAGTAAGAAAGTCATTTTTGCAGTGTAAGTTGCACAGGTATTTCAAATGCTTTCAAAAAGTGGTGGGGACAAAATCAGCCATTTAAAAAAGTGGTGGGGACATGTCCCCAGCGTCCCCAGTGTAAATGACACCTATGGTTGTTACCATACATGTTTTGCATCTCCAACAGGATAATAGAGACTCAGTTTAAAATACTTCATAAGATATACCCCTGTAATCTATTTCTCTTCAAAATAACATAGACATTGACCAAAAATGCTCATTGTGTAACAAAGATGATGAATCCATTTTGCATATTTTTTATGAATGTGATGATGTACGTAATTTTTGGTTGATGTTATCTAATCACCTTGGTTTTCTTGATAATTCTTACACTTTTACAAAAAGAGATTGTTTTCCATTTTACACACAAACAGAAATGTATTGAATTTGTTACCAATTTTTTTTATACTTGTATCCAAACATTACATTCACAAACAGAAATTCAAAAAAGAAATATATATTTATTTTTCAACAAAGATATTTTTTATTATTGCCTTCAAGATGAAATACTTTAAATACTTAAATTAATTAAATACTGTTGTTTATTCGTTTTTAATGTCTCGTTTCAAATACATTTGTTTTAAAAAGTGTCTGCTATTTAAATAAACATTTTAATGGGTTTTTGTATTTAGACTTTTTACATGCCTTCATGACAAAAACCTTTTTAAGTGTTTATTCTTTATTTGGCCAACCGCAACTCAGCCAGATCTCAGCAAAATATTTTCCTTTTTGTGGTGGACCAAACCCAAACCAGAACTCAGCCAAAAAGGTGCATTTTGTTTTTGGTTGGCTAGCGTCCTGCCACAACTCAGCCAAATGCTTTTTCACACAAAGGTGTTACAAAAACAGAGCCGGAATTAAGCCTGAAGTGCCTAAAGTAAGCCAATTTTGGCCCAGAATGTGTTGCTATCTGGGGGGCATTGTATATAAGACAAAGTGGCAATAGAGTAAGGGACTTTTTGGGAAATCACACGAGAGTAAGCAAACAGCTTCACCAGTGTCATGTGGATTTCCTGGCATAACCATCTGAAGTATTTTTTATGAAAGTTGCATATCGACTGTATCTACAAACTTCTATACGAATTAGCACAGGCGGGTGCAACCAGACATTATGCCTTCTTTATTAACTGTCTGCTTAAAACTGTATATTATTAGCTTATTTGTTTTCTGTTTAAATGCTTCTCTGGGTTGCAATTCTTACTGTATAACATTAAAATTACAGTGAGCCTAACTTGAGTTTATAACATCTGACATGATAATATTTATTAACCTATATCAATTATTTATAAATCAACGGAATTATTTGTTTGTAAATGCACAAATAATTAAATTTGCCTACGCTGTAGCTCTCAAGCTATTATACGTCATTATTTGAGTATAAACATAAAAGAAAGGTAGTTTGGGAAAGGTGACACAACTAAAGAGGAAAAAGTGCCAATTGTCATCAGTAAATTTGAAACCAAAACTCAAACCTGCACCGGTAAACACCCAGCAATATAAAAGGCATGTTACTCATAAAGCCTCCATTTATCAGACCGACAGCGCCAGGATCTCGTTTACAGTTCAGATTTGTGAGAATCCGGGAGAGAAAGAATGCAACGGTAAGATTTTCGTTTGCAACTTTTGCTTAACCTTTGCCACCTTTTAGGATATCTTCTTATACAGGCCAGGTATGTTTAATTGTGTCTATTGAAATGTGTTAGGGCAGTTTTTACACAGGAACATGTTTGCGTTTTGTCTTCAGTTACAGCTAAAATCCCGAGGTTTCACAAACAGATTTAAACTCCGCAAAGACAACTGCATTTCAATGAGAAAATCAATTGTCAGATTTTGGAAAATAATCTATTATTTATTGTCACTGTAAAACAATTACCATGTTGATTTAAAAGTCTGGAATTTCAGCTGCAAATAAATAATATAACATATGTTGAACTTTTCATTTGTTTTGTTTTTGGACACTTAAATGAACATATAAACGAACTGACTGAAACTGGATTCATTATATTTATATAAAAACCTAGGTCTGGTGGCTCTGACGCTGTTCTAATGAACAATCGACTTAATTTAATGTGTTAATTTTGGTTACTTTACTTTTGCTTTAAGCCACGTTTCTTTAAAAAACATGGTTCCCTTCATCTCAGTGGAATAAGATTTTGTTATCTTATAAGTTATTTTCTACATTGTCTGTCAATATAACAGAAACTGCTTGATTTGGTCTTTCTAAAGATGGGTATTTTTTTAAAAGAGGCCCTTGGGGGTCAACATGACCCCAATCGAAAATGAATGGGAAATGTAAAAAATATATATTTTTTTTTTTTCAAAAAAAAAAAAAAATTATGCATCCAGAATAAATCTGAAAATTTCCACACAGAAAAGAAGGCCTGGTACTAGAGCATAAAAGCAATATAGAAAAAACATGCTCAATCACACAAAAACAGCATTTTTAAAAGAATTTGGCAAAAAAACAGCCACAGGTGCAGAACAAAGATGTAAAGTGGTGCACGCACGCACGCATACAGACTCAGACCCACACACAAAGGCCCTGTCCCACATGGCACACTCCGGAATTGTGGTCCTCCTCAGAGTCCACACTTTGATGACATCATGTAGTGATGCGAGTCCACGTGGATGCACCGGAGTCGTATTTTGGGACAGACTCGAGAGTCACGCCAGAAATAGGAAGAGAAGTTGCCTGTCAGTACCTTTCACACATACAGTCTTTAATGGTAATTTACTGGTAAATTGCAGTTAACAGGTCATTTGTGAACAGAACCTTTCCGGTAAATCAGTGCTCTAAATTTACCAGTAAGACAGGTTGTAAGATTACCAGTAATTTACCAGTAAGTGCTATGTGTGAACGAAAAATATAGGATTACCGGCATTTAGAACGGACGACTTCGAGCGAATCATAACGTTTTTATACAGATGACGCGTTTACCCCCGCACTGTTTTCGGATGTTTTCACACACACACACTGCTTAAAAGTCGAGCACACCTAAAGTTAACATCCACATTTCTTCACCAAAGTTGTTTAAAACAGCTTACCATCTTTTTGCCAAATCGACGACGTCCTTAGCACATTCTCTGTGAAGCCTATTGTGCAAACGCAGGTTCCGTTTGACACTGCCTAACGCAATGTTTTTTGGTCACAAGCAACTTTGCCACAGTGTTTGCCACAGATGTAAAAACAACAAAATACATACCGTGGATAGTAAGTCATAACCCGCCATTGTTTACAAATACGACACTGAGCTCGCCGGCCGCGCGCCACAGGTAACTTCCGCTTTCTCTCTGAGTTTACCAGTATTTTGATACTGATGTGTGAATGATGTCTTACTGGTAAAATGACGGAAAGTCACTGCATGTGTGAACAGCACATTTTTGTATTTACTGGTAAATTCATTCTGCTAAATTACCATGAATTTACCAGAATGAATTTACCAGTAAATACAAAAATGTGCTGTTCACACACACAGTGACTTTCCGTCATTTTATTATTGTGTGAAAGAGGCTTGTGTGAACTCCTCCCTTCCGTTGTCTGATTGGTCTGACCGCAAAGAGCAAAGAGACGCTGATGAGCACACTTCAAAGCTAAAAATGACAGATGGGACACCCTACGGACTCGTAAGCGAGCACAGGCAATTTAAGGCCACGAGACTGAAAGTCCACATTAAGTGCGCCATTTGGGACACGGCCAAAGACACATTAACACTCACACACACATAAAGACAAACTTTGTCTACACTTCTAAAGACACACACACACACACACACACACAGTCAAATTTCTGTGGCATTTTGTAAAAACAGACACTTCAAAATGCATCAAAAACTACAAAATTCTACTATTTGAAATAATATTTATTTTTAATGTCCTTTCTAATGTTTATATACACATAAATTCACAAAATGTATCACTAGTTAGTGATTAATACAAAATTAGTAATATCACCAAAGTAGTGAGCAGTTGGCCACATACAGTGAAATGAATGTCTCCAGGGGTGTCATGCACCAATTGTTTTTAAGGGGGTACAGTGTGCACAGCTCACAGAAATTTGTGCATACACAGACATCAAACGAAATATTATAGAGCTTTCAGTCTTTTCCATGGCACTTACATTTCTAACAATCTGAACACCCCTGCTTTCATGCAAAAACCTCCAAATAAAAGTGTTGATTTACTTTCATATCAAAAACTATTCAATCAGAATAATGACATATTGGCATCATATTTGCATCTGAAACGGCATGTTTTATTTATTTAAGTTTTAATAAATGACTTTATGTCATTTATACTTTGTTTAATTGTGTCATTAATGCATTTGGTACAACTACTGCATTATCCTATTAAATTAATGTAATTTTAAATCCATAAGTATATAAACAACGAAAATTACATAAGCTATAGCCACGTGATTGATTTTAATGTTCAATAATGATTTGAAAAAATATGTTTAGATAAAATTATCAGAGGAACGGATTTTTGCATTAAATTTTACCTCATGAGAGCATGTGTGATTCCGTGCCCCCGTGAACTCTGGCGATTTTTGGCGTTGTACCAAGATGAATCTAGAAATCTACTTATATAATGTTGAGACTGTCACATTTTAAAACATACATCTTCTACACAGAGGAGGTTAACTGCACATTACCGTACTGGGGTTTGGAAATGTGGACGTTTCTTACACGCTTTAATTCCTCAGATAGCAAAACGCAGCAGCAACAACAAAGCTCGTGAGCACGCTCAGATGCTGATGATGTCTGCGGCTGTGCTGACTGCAGCGCCTGCTACCAAAATAAAGTAATGTAACACGATCAAAAAACTATCAAAATGGCAAAAATCTCTAAACTGAATAAAAGTCGAATAACAGATTAATGGATGCTTTTTTGATTTTGAGGTTTCATGCAAATTCCATTTGGCTCAAAAAACAGAGGGGGCACGTGTTTAACCAGCAGATGGCCGAATTCAACACATAACATCTAGATTCTAGATAAATATCTAGAAACAATTTAAATCAATTTTAGATCATAATTTATGTGAAATTTTCATAAAAACGTGATATTTTACATGCAAGCTAATAGTGTAGTTAAGGAATTTAGTGGTAAACTGGTACAAAAGTACTTAATATCTCCCAAAACACAGCATTAATGTATAGATGCAAAGAAAATAAAAAAATCTATATTATTTGTATCATTAATAATGTATATATTTTTTGTAATCCCTTTTGTATCAATTTCTGGGGTCATTTTCATCCCCAAGGACCCTATAGTGTAAACCAGAAAATCTGGGCTGGCTTATAAGGGTTAATTGTCTTCTATGTAAATTTCATATACACAAAGGCAGAGCAATTCAGTCTAAATCTACCTACAGTATAGTTTGTTTAATGCTAATATAAAATCTCTGTATCAAAACAACTGAATGTCAATGTTTTAAAAATATTTATTCTTCTTCATCATAAAAAAATTATCTTCTACTGTAATAATTATATGTTGCTTTGTTACACTTCTTGTATTGGCTATTGTCCCCAGTGTTGATGTGTGATATATAAATACTGTAGACTTGGGAAGCCACTGTCTTTAAATCCAGTACAAGTGGTGAATTGCAATGATCGTCTTTATTTCTTCTTTCCTCAGAGTCATAATGTCAGCACCAGTATGTTTGATTGAAAGTGATAAAAATGGAAAGTTTCATGTCAGGAAAGAGGCCAAAGACATTCTTTATGGAATCAATGGACCAGTGGTAGTGGTGTCTGTAGTGGGACTCTACCGTACTGGGAAGTCTTACCTTATGAACCGCCTTGCAGGACAACAGTCAGGTGAGACAACTCCTGCAGATTTCTGTATGAAAAAAAGGACAGAGATAATATGAGAGAATTTGAGAAAATATGAGAATAAAAAAAGTAACATTTCTCAGGCTTTGCTCTTGGCAACACCATTGAGTCGAAAACCAAAGGTATCTGGATGTGGTGCATCCCTCACCCATCTAAAGCAGGACAGACTCTGATGCTGCTGGACACAGAGGGACTGGGTGACATAGAAAAGGTGCACTGAAAAAAATTATGTCAAATCAACAAATATTTTTACTTTAAATTAACAAATGAAGTTAAAAAAATTCATCATGTTTTTATTAGTTATGTCAAATTATCGAAAGTCAAAACTTATAATAGTAGGTTGAATTGACAAAACAAGCTGCATTTTTTACGGTGTGAGAAAATCTCGTATTGTTCTGTGAGGCATCCATTACAACAATCTGAATAACTGTAGTTCATTTTTAAAATCATGACATGTGTAAATAAGGCCACTATCCACAGATAATATAATATAATATACACAATAGAAGACACAAGAGATGTTTGTTTCAGGGAGACTCTAAGAATGACGGCTGGATCTTCTGTCTGGCGGTTTTGCTCAGCAGCACCCTGGTTTACAACAGCAGAGGAACCATTGATAATGATGCAGTGCAAAAGCTCCAGTATCCTTTATCATCTCACATACATGACCCTCTTCCTCTTTTACACACACACGCACACACACACACACACACACACACACACACACACACACACACACACACACACACACACACACACACACACACACACACACACACACCCACACACACACACACACACACACACACACACACACACACACACACGCATTCTGGCTTCCATGTTTTGTGGGGACATTCCATAGACGTAATGCATTTTATACTGTACAAACTGTATATTCTATTCCCCTTACCTGCCCCATTCCCTAACCCCAACCATCACAGAAAACTTTCTACTACCTTAGATTTTCAAGAAACATCATTTTGTTTGATTTATAAGCTTGTTTCCTCATGGGGACATCAAAATGTCCCCACGAGGTCACAAAAACACTGGTATTCCTATCTTTGTGGGGACAATTGGTCCCCACAACGTGATAATTACCAGGTACACACACACACACACACACACACACACACACACACACACACACACACACACACACACACACACACACACACACACATACAAAATGCTGTTATTCCTCAATGTACTTCAGCTATGTTACTGAACTTGCAGAGCAAATCAAGATCAAATCCTCATCAGATGATGTGGCAGGGGAAGATGACTATAAGTTTGTCCACTTTTTCCCATCATTTGTCTGGTCTGTGAGGGATTTCACCTTGGAATTTGAAATTGATGGAAAGCCAGTGACAGAAGATGAGTACCTCGACTTTGCCCTGAATTTAAAACCTGGTATGTCTGGCAGTATCTTCTTTTTACCCACAAAATGCAGCTGTGCTTTGAGGCAAATCCAATAGACTCCTATAGGCAGGGATGGATGTTAGTCTGAAATGCTTTATCACACACATCATGCACCAGTATATACTGTTTGTGCTATAGATGACCAATTCAGTTTAATGCAATTGATTTATTAAGGGTTGTCTCCTGAACATTTTTTTTTAGGTAGAAGCAAAACCATCAGTGATTACAACCTGCCTCGTGAATGTATCCGGAATTATTTCCCTTCCCGGAAGTGTTTTGTTTTCCAATCTCCAGCCTCACCGGAAAACATGAAGCGTTTAGAGAGCTTAAAAGAGCAGGATCTTGAACCAGCTTTCCTGGAGGCCACAGGTCGTTTCTGTAAATACATCTTTGCAGAGAGTGCTGTAAAAACACTGATGGGAGGTCACCAAGTTACTGGGAAAAGTATGTGTTTTATTAAATTACGTCTATATTGAGTGTGTACAATAACCAACATGATCTCATGGCAAGTTGTGTTATAGTCACGAAAAATGTGATTAATTAAGTCTTTTCGTGCCACTCAGCACGAATTTAAATAGTTTTTGTGTCCTATTTTTAAATCATTGTCGCTTGGGGTTAGATTTGGGATTTGGGTTAGGAGGATGTACTTTTATGTATTGGTTTCTACATGTTTTTCTTCCACTTGCCTGGAGTTGGGGTTATAGTTGGGGTTTGGGTTAGGATGTCTAACAATGTAACAGAAAGTGATTCTAACCCCTTTCGTGCCATGGACACGAATAAATGAATCACATTTTTCGTGACTATAACACGACTTTCTGTGAGATCAGTCTGACAATAACAGCATCACTGAAAGATGTTAGTGTTTAAACTCGTAAAAACATGGCATGATCAAAACATTGTTGTTTAAACTTTTAGCAATATATGAAGTCTAACAAATCAAATTTACAGGGCTAATCAAGTAATCACATTTTTTGAATGAATTAATTTTTTATGTTTCTTGAGTAAACGTATTTACCTTGGTCTTAATGGCTGAAAATACAATGGGGCATAAAGTCTACGTTTAACAGTTTTTGTATGTGTGATTTTAGTGTTTGGTAATCTGGCTCAGATTTATGTAGACACAATCAACAGTGGTAATGTGGCCTGTCTGGACAATGCAGTGGTTGCTCTTGCAAATCAAGAGAATCAGGCAGCTGTTGAAGAAGCTTTAAAAGTTTATAAGAGTGGCATGGAAGAGGTAAGACACACATTCTGATTATATACACCCGTTCACCCTTTAACTCACTATGCTGCTCTGTTTTTTCTTATGCAGTAATATAAAATATATCTGGTCTGTATTTCATTTTGCAAATGCAAATGAGGAAATTACAGTTTTTTTCGATTGCTAAACGCCAGTGGGCACAACTGGAGTCACATGTGCAAAACTCTAACTACAGTCTGCACAGCAGCAGTTCATGTGGACCAAACTCTAGTTCGTTTTTCATTGCTTGAACACAGTTTTCAAAACTTTACACACTTATTCCATGACTTTAACCACAACCTGCACAACACTGTGGATTTACAGCACTTTGTTCAAATGCTAACACACTGCTGTCAAAACTGTGAACCACACATTCAAAACAGAAAAGATTTCAGCCTTGTGCCTTTCAAACACTGCTGATTGCAATTTCATATAAATATAAATTTCAATTTCATATATGTATTTCATTTATATATAATATTACCTTTCATGTACTTTAAGTTTCTACCTTTTTTTCTCATTACTGTAATTCCGTAAATTACTACAGACAACTGAAGCAAACTGCTAATTTTCATTTACCTTAAAAAATTATGGTGTTCTAAAAAAATAATAATAATAAATAAATAAATCATTCTTTAAAGAAAACATTACTCGGTGTGACATCACTGAAATTGTTAAAACTGTAAAGATATAAAGTTTGTATTTTGTGTATTGGTGTTTGATGTTAGTGTTTTTCCTCTCAGTGTGTTCTGAGTGACAGTGTGTGTTATCTCAGTGAGGGTTGTGTTTAGTGTTTGGCTGCACGGAGGTGTTTTGAGCCATGTGTGTAGAGTTGTGCTCATGTGACTTTTGGTATTGCAGACTGTAGTTAGAGTTTTGCACATGTAGCTCCAGTTGTGCTCACTGTCGTTTAGCAATCGAAAAAAACTGTAACTCACTATGCTGCTCTGTTTTTTCTTATGCAGTAATATAAAATATATCTGGTCTGTATTTCATTTTGCAAATGCAAATGAGGAAATTACAGTTTTTTTCGATTGCTAAACGACAGTGGGCACAACTGGAGTCACATGTGCAAAACTCTAACTACAGTCTGCACAGCAGCAGTTCATGTGGACCAAACTCTAGTTCGTTTTTCATTGCTTGAACACAGTTTTCAAAACTTTACACACTTATTCCATGACTTTAACCACAACCTGCACAACACTGTGGATTTACAGCACTTTGTTCAAATGCTAACACACTGCTGTCAAAACTGTGAATCACACATTCAAAACACAATTGATTTCAGCCTTGTGCCTTTCAAACACTGCTGATTGCAATTTCATATAAATATAAATTCCAATTTCATATATATATTTCATTTATATATAATATTACCTTTCATGTACTTTAAGTTTCTACCTTTTTTCTCATTACTGTAATTCCGTAAATTACTACAGACAACTGAAGCAAACTGCTAATTTTCATTTACCCTAAAAAATTATGATGTTCTAAAAAAAATATTGTGATAAATCAATAAATAAATCATTCTTTAAAGAAAACGTTACTTGGTGTGACATCACTGAAATTGTTAAAACTGTAAAGATATAAAGTTAGTATTTTGTGTATTGGTGTTTGATGTTAGTGTTTTTCCTCTCAGTGTGTTGTGAGTGACAGTGTGTGTTATCTCAGTGAGGGTTGTGTTTAGTGTTTGGCTGCATGGAGCTGTTTTGAGCCATATGTTAAGAGTTGTGCTCAGGTGACTTTTGGTAGTGCAGACTGTAGTTAGAGTTTTGCACATGTAGCTCCAGTTGTGCCCACTGTCGTTTAGCAATCGAAAAAAACTGTAATATGGAGAAGTTCTCATGCAACTACAGAAATAGCTTTTAGCGTTAAAAGAGAAAATCTAGACATAACACATCTGGTGACGTGCTAAATTAAAGGGTGCATGAAAGAACATAATGACATACAGTATCTGCTACGCTCCACCTATTAGCCTAAGATGAAAACTCTTGACATTTAGTAGCTCTTGTTAAAAGTGTCCAAATGTATTTAAAAATACAGGTCAGTCAAAGACAAGTATGCAGGCAGCATGTAAAATCTAATTGTTTTCTAGGTGAAAAAGAAGTTTCCAGTAAATGTGATTGATGTTACCCAAAAGCATCAGAGCGTCAGCAGGCTGGCCACATCTGAGTTCCTTAAACGTTCCTTTAAAGATGCCAATCAAGAGTACCTTAAGAAGTTGGAGGTGAGTTCCGGATATAAACTCACACAATATGGATAGGATAACAATACAGCTATTTTAGAAAATGTCAAAAACTGCATATTTTCTAATACTGTACTGTATAAATTATTGAGAGCTCACATTACATTTACACATTTAGCAGATGCTTACAATATATACTTACATGAGATTTTGTGTTCTCTGATGATCAATCTCATAACCTTTGCACTGCCAACGCAATGCTCTACCAATTTAGCTACAGGAACACTTTAAGATGCAGCACTGTAAATTAGGCAAACCTTTGTTAAAATATATAATAAATAAGATGGGGTTCATTAGTTTATGCTTTTTTAGTCACCACAAGGTTCAGAACCCTTGATGTAGTCAGACGTGTAAAAAGTAATTTGTGGGTGAAATCAGATGTGCAAGCAGTCAACTGTGCATTTGTTACGAGTTAAAGTTCACCCCATTTTAACGATCTAAGCGCATTGTCTGAAGCGCACATCGCACAGTCTAAACGGGTGTATCCGATTCCACTTTTGCTCATTTAACGACAGGAAAAATGGTTTGTGCGCCAAGCGCACGGCCTAAAAAGGTTATTCCTATTCTCCTAATGAGAAATGGGTGTGTTGTGGGCGTAACGTGCAATAAACCAATGAGAGTCTCAGCTTTCATCCCCTTTAAAAGCTAGTTGTGCTTGCCCCATGCCGATTTCCTATTTAGATGGTGGTATTTGTAAACTGAAAAACTAAGCGGAGGAAAAAGACCACCAGTGTAAGATTGATATTAAAAAATTGCGTTGTTTTCATTTGTATTGAAATTTTTATTTTTTTGGCATTAAAACCTTTAAAAGTTGTTTTCTTTCAGTCATGGAAGTAAAATTAGCAGGCTCTTAACTGCTGTAAATGAATGGATAGCCTACATGATCTGTGTTATCTCAAAAAACAAATATGAAAGAAAAGGTTTGTATTCTAAAAATTCTTTATTTGTAAGTAACAAACAGGAGATAAAGAATTTAGAAAATGTGTGGAGACATTACAGCACTCAGACAGCACCGTGAGTGTTTTGAAAAGCATTACTTACTTATCATATTCACAGGTACAAAGTCACCATATAAAATAAATCTGTGGGGTAGCATTTAAGAAAAAAAACATTAGAAAATATATGCAATATTTGGATTTGTTTAAAGCAAAACATTTAATAATTTACCAGGCTACAGGTAAAGCAGCTTTATTTTAGTTGCCTCAAAATAGCAACGGGTCAACAATGCACCTGAACACACAGTTTTCAGACCAGAACGCCCATGGGTGCAAAATTTGGTGCAAATGCATTTGCTATTTAAACAACGTGGCGCTAAACGTGAAAACTATATTTGCGCCGGTTTGAAACTAGCAAAAGACACTTGCATCGCGCATTGCGCCAGGTGTATGATAGGGCACCTGATGCTTCTCCAACAACATGCACAACAAACTGCTGCTTCTTCGACTTTTGCCTTGATACTGTAACATGCCCATAGATATTGCCTAGCGATGTTTACTTGCACATCGACGCAAACAATGACTAGGCACTTTAAATAAAAACTGACATAAAGGCTATGCTGTAGGTCTGACGCTAAAACTATAAACCACCCTAAGGCAGTCAACTGACCACTATGTGGTGAGTATGTGTGTATTTGTGTTTTGTGACTATTTGTATGTGTTTGCATGTTTATAGGCAAACATAGGTCAATACTACTTAAACCTGTTGGATGAGAATGAGAAGGCGTCAGACAAGAAGTGCAAAGAGCTGTTAAAGAAGCTGTTCTTTGAAATGAGTGAACGAGTGAAGAAGGGAGAATACAGTCGGTGTGGAGGATATGCAGCTTACTGTAGAGACAGAGATGCCAACATTGAAAAATACCACATTAAACCAAACAAAGGAGTTAGGGTGAGGACATTTACTCTTAAGGTTTATGTGTGTGGTATGAGTATACATCTCTGTGTGCTCTTGAGTTGTTAACTATTTATGTGCAGGCTGAAGCTGCGCTGAATGAGTTTGTGAATGAGAGAGGACCTGAAGCAAACAACATCCTTCAAACTGATATAAAGCTGACTGAAAAAGAGAGAGAAGTTCAGGGTAAATCTTTATATATTTCAACGAATGTAGTTAACAATAATCCATTATGTTATTTTATTTTTCAACGTACAATATGAAATAATAGTGGAAGTGTATTTGTAGTAAGTATACTGGAGGTTTCATTTAAATTAAGTGCTATATACATGACTAATTACTTGCTTATTACTTTCATTTTCTTTCTGTTTTGAACAGAGGAGAGAGAGAAGAAAACTCTAATGGAACAGAAGTTTAAAGAGGAAAAACAGAAACGTATTGAGAGTGAGCTAATGATGGAGGCAGAGATAAAGCGCCAGAAGGACAAAATTAAGCAGATGGAGAAGATCAACAAGGAGATGGAGCAACAACGGAAGGAGATGGACAGAGCTCTGAAGAGCAACCTGAAGAAGCATGAAGAGCTGCTAAAGAAAGAGTTTAAAGAGAAATCTGAACACCTTGCTCAAAACATAAAGAAGTTTCAAGAAGAGGAAGGTAGTGTTGGAGAAGTTGTAGGGAAAGTTATTGGTAATGTTGAAGACATACTTCCCAATCTTCTCACTGGCAAGGGCTTTCAATGGCGTTTTTGAATACCTTCATACCAGAGGTGGAAATAGTAATAAAATATTCTACTTAATAAAGTAAAGTTACTGGTCTAAAAATCTACTCAAGTAAAAATAAAAAGTAAGTCATTTTAACTTTACTCAGAGTAAAAGTTACTTTTTAACAGCGGGGAGAGGTGGGGGGTTCTAGTATAGTTCAAAAGGGACAAAGGAATATAAATCTCAAACTAGTTGTTTTTAATTGTAGGAACAATAACAATTAAAGTGCAATAACAAAAAGTTAAAGCAAAAATGATATGAGGTCAGCACCTAGTAAATACAATCACTATAGTAAGGTTGTAATTGATGTGTTGCTGGTAACATACATTATTGTAGTCATATATAAATATAGTTTATATGAGCATATAATGAGATGAGTTCCATGGCGATATACTTTTATCTTTACACGTTTATTGTCTCTTCTATCTACCTACCCTGACCTGGGTACATGATGTCTATTCTTTACTCTTTGTCTCTCTCTTTCTTTGTCTCTGATGATCTTGTTTTTTTCAATTTGGGTTGAATAATTTGTAATTGCTGTGTGGGTTTTAGGTGTTTTTGTAATATAAAGTTTGTTTGTTGTGTAAAACTTGCAGAATAAAGTAAATTTCAAAATTCTCTCTCTCTCTCTCTCTCTCTCTCTCTCTCTCTCTCTCTCTGCAATGTCTAATTCTCGAGGACATTCTTATGTTGTGTTTGACTTGACGCGAAGCTGCACATGGCAAAAACGTGTCATGCGAATGAGCGGAAAAACCCGGTCGGCAATTCCGTAAGAACAGCCTACACTCTTAGAACGAATGTGTTAAAAACAACACATTAGTGTTGGTTGTGGGACGACACACTAAATGCGTTGTCCCAGAATTCACCCATCACTGTGTTATTATTGAAACAACACATTTTGTGTTACTTTTAACACAACTTGTGTTATATTTTAACACAAAATCAACACAAAATGACACATAATGTGTTAAAATTACACATAATGTGTTAAAAGCTTAACGCACAAAGATGTGTAAAAAATTAACACATCCTCTCTAAGAGTGTACCTTCCATAGTCGCTTCGCGTCAGTGGAAAGTGTTCGCTTAAATATGACCAGAGGTTTCTTTCATAAGAATTGAATTGAGGGTTTGCTTCAGCTAGCGTCTGTCTCATCCTTCTCCATAGTTCTTGTGAGTTAATCGGCATTCATCAATCATCCGTGGCGCGCCTTTCACCTTGCTTTAAAAAATATTTTTTACTCAGTAACATATATGATTTAAAATGTAGCTGTCACGGAGACCTGTGACAAATTACTTTTATTATGAAAGAACTTTTATTTTGATTTGGACTCGCTACATCAACTCACATACCCTTTACATTCATCTCTGACTTGCGCAAAATATACATCAGTTATAGACGTAATTTAATAAAACACTTACTTTTCCCAGTAACTTGGTGACCTCCCATCAGTGTTTTCACAGCACTCTCTGCATATATATAGTCACAGAAACGATCCATTGCCTTCAGGAAAGCTGGTATACAAGAAGTACAATACTTAAAAAAAAAACATATTTAAGTAAAAGTACAGATTTTAAAAACTACTCAAAAAAGTACACAAAAAACGACTTACTTTCCACCTCTGCTTAATACAATATACTGCAAACTGCTCCACTACAATTGCAATAAGTTACTTACTCGCTCAGATAAAAAGAACTCACATGGATTGGGAAATCATTGGAATTTTACAGTCAGGCCTACTGTAGATGCCCTCGATCTTATCTACATAATACGGTCTGAGTCTATGGCGATGCAAATGCTCCGACATGTGGTGCAAATACGCATTCTGTGATCCAAGTTCTCTTCCCAGATCCTTTGCTGATCCCGCTCATTTTTCTCTACCTTGTACTTTCTTGTCCTCACCAAAAATGTAATAGAAAAGTGTTTAGTGGCTTCAGCCTAAAGTGCTTTTTTTCCCTCTTCTTCTAAGGCCTTTAGAGAATTGTGCTTCTCATTGTCATTGCTGTCAATGTTTTGTCTGTAATGCAATAAATGTGGAAAAATATGTGTCTCATAAATCATTGTGGACATTATAGTTGTGGACAGCTGCAAGACAGATCTAGTTTATAAACAGACTTCTAGAAAGGACACCAACCAAATGTGATGGGACATCCGTTTACACATAACACTCAAACAGACCAAAAGCACAATAATTCAGGCAGGAATTTGACTCCATCCCAGGCCACCTTCACTGATGCAGCCACCATGTTCATGTAATCCACAGGATTTTCTAATCTTATAGGTTAAAGTGCACCTATTTCATTGCTTAAATACAATGTTATTTTGTGTATTTAGTGTAAGTGATCTCTAGTTTCGAAAGGAGAACAAAACTGCAATTGTTCCCGGGTTTCGGACACAATATTGCTAGAGTATGAATATATTGTATTGCAATAGGTAGCGTTAAAGTGTTACCATTATATCAAAACTAAACAACAGTTTTATAAATGAAAAGGTTTAATAACAGTACTGACTTAAAGTTACAATTGAAATGATTACACCATAAATGCATAAAACTGGTACATAATGCTTGTGCAATTAACTTTTTCCAATGTATGTAAGATATTACCTGATAATAGAAAGAAAAATAGAAAGTTTAGAAGAAAGAGAGTCACCATTGAGAACTGGAAGCTTGGCCTAACGGCCTGAACCCAAGAACTCAGGTGAAAAAGAAAAGCAGAGAATGAGTCGAGTCCAAGAGCAGAGCTCATGGAGATCAGCACGAAGAAGCAGAAGAGCAGAGAAAAAGCAAAAGGACAAAAGAGCCAGAGCTCATGAAAACATTGGGTCTTATTCACTAATTGCGGACGCTTTTCGTATTAATACACTTGAACTTCTTACGAAAACGTTCTGCTTAATTCACAACATGTGCGTACGCACATGAGTTTGTTCTTATCTTTGTTCTTACGTTATTGAATTTGGAGTGTTCTACATGAGTGGCTGCATGCACGATGTTGGTAATTTGCATAAAGCACGCCCAAACCAGCTCCATATAAGGGCTTTCAACAGCGTAACAGTGGTCCACAGAACATTTAGAGCAGTTTGTCATAGAAGCAAAAGAGCTCTAAAAGAAATCCCTGATCATATTTATTATTGGTAAAGTTCCTTTTTGCTTTGCATTTTTTATTTGGGAGGTTTTTTGTCGCTGGAGGATGCCAGTGCTGTCCACAGTCCACATGTTACCGGAGTAACATTAAAGAAGTATAATTTCTCGAATTTCAGCGAGGAAGAATCTGAATTATTGTTTAGAATCCAGCCCGTGTCCCGGGAATGGATCGCCAAACCTGGGTTCGACGGCAAGCGTCGATACAATTATGGACAGCGAGCCGTGTGTGCGTATATTGACCGCTTGCCGGTAAGGCAAAAAAGTGTTTAGAGACACCGTACAACTGTGGGTTGTCAATACACACTAAGGTATGGTAACCACGGGAATTGCTCTTAGAGAGGAATTCAATACCGTTCGCCACTACAGTGAGGTTGCATAACCGACAGTATTACATGTGTATGTTCCTGGATAAACAGAGCACACAAAAATATTTCAGGGCAGTCCAGCCGAGGCGTGACTTAACCCTTTTTCTCCCAGACAGTCTGTTCTCTGCTGCCGATAGGGTGGCCATTCGTGCCAGGTCCGCCGGACACGTCCCGAACATGTTTTCGGGTTCGTTCTCCGGAAGTCGCGTTGCTCGACCGCATACGTCATCGAGGTTCTCACGTTTCAGTTAAAATACATTAGAAAATTAAGATTTATTTCTTTTAATACATACAATCATTGTAGTTTCATTCTTACCTTGAAATGTAACGGTTGCTTTTCTGAAATTAAACCCGAAATATTAAACTTTGATGACGTATGCGGTCGACCAACGTGACTTCCGGAGAACGAACCCGAAAACATGTTCGGGACGTGTCCGGCGGAACTGGCACGAATGGCCACCCTAGCTGCTGATGCAGCTATGCAGCGAGTGAGGCCAGAGCTGGCCGTTCAGGCGGTGACCAGAGCGGCTCACAGAGCAGAGTAGTTTGTCTTGGTGGTTTGATGTCAGACTTTAACCCATCTATGCAGAGAGGAAGTCTCCCGTGAGGCCCGCGGTATTGCCATTGATTAAAAGGGCAGAAAAACCGGGGTATATAAGAAACGTACCAATATTCAGCGCACTGATATAGGACGGGACTGAATAAAGGGAGGTGTTCGGGCCTCAGCATATTATCAAACAAATTCACTCTGCCTCTTATTCCGTCTAAGCCAGAGAGAAATGCCAGGGCAAACAAGCATTGCGAGCTCTACCGGAGTGAGACAGACCCAGGCCAGTTAAGCTTTATAATAAGTGTTCTTACAGTAGTACTCCAATAACGGCGTGTTCGCCCTATCGAGCCGGCGCTCGAGATCGCACCGCTCCAGGAGGGGAGGGGCGTGAAGCTCTGTGATCGCTGAACACTAGATGGCTGCACTAGAGGCAAGGAGCCCGTAAGACAGCGTGCTAACTTTAATAAGCCGCTGAAAGAGACCTCGCCGCTGAGGAGGGAGGAGCGAGGGATGAATGAGGGCGTAGAGCATGAATGGCTGCGTTGTGACAGAGAACAGGGGCCGGATCCGCCCGTGTTTGCTTGTGTTATGCATCTATCTTAGTTCCACGGCTTCGCCGCTTGTTCATCTCAACGAGAGAGGAACAGTAGAGGGGAGCATGTAACACAGATAGAACAGCCATGCATCGTATGAGCGGTCTCCACCCGGCGATGCACTCGGAGGGAAATTCATAGGAGCGTGCCAGCTCACCGAGCCACTGAAAGAGATCTCGCCACTGAGTGAGGGAGGAGCGAGAGAGTCTGCTAGTGTAAAGCATGAGCGGTTGCGTTGTGACCGAACATGGGGGGGGGGATCAGCCCATGTGTGCTTGTCTATGCATCTATCTTAGTCTCACGGCTTGCCGTTTGCTCATCTCAGTGAGAGAGGAACAGCAGGGGAACACGTAACATAGATAGAACAACCGTGCATATGAGAGCGGTCTCGGCGTGGGAGGTCCCAGACCGGCTACGCACTTGAAGGGAAATTCATAGGGGCAGAGAGGCTCACTTGAGCCGCGGTGCTAGACGCTATTACAACAGCGCCTTGCTCTTTTAGCTTATAGCTTTATATAAAAAATATTGATCTTACCGGACGGCCGCAGGGGAGACCTCTTGAGGCATGTGTTCGCTGCACAGGGCTCGTACCACGGAAAGCGAAGGCTATCTTCGGTTCTCAGCCGGAAAGCGGCTGGGGAAGACGCTAGGCCTGGATTCCACTGCAGGGCTTGTGTTGACGGCGAGTAAGGCTTCTTCTTCGGAGCAGCGAGAGGTTCGCGCTGAAGGAGAATGCGAATGAGTTCATGGCGCTCTTTCCCGGACTATTATAGGGCGTAGTCCCGCCTCTTTCACTAGCTTGAACACCATAGGTCTGTAATTTTTATAGACGTTAACCAATAGGCTTCAATCACGGAGTAAACAGGAGTTTCCCCCCCATAGCGTCAGCAACTGTTGCAATGCGAAGTGAACCGTATTGAAAGGGAACTGACATTATTTTAACAATATTTCATCTTCATATGCCTGCTGGGTAGGGGTGTAACGATTAACCGTGCAAATGCGCATTTTCACAATGAAAGAATTTGAATGAATTACGGTGAAATCCCGGCACATCCGAACGCCAGGGGGCGCTCTTGTGCAGAAACTCCCTTTGGGCCACAGAAGAAGTAGCATTACAAACGCTATTCCAGGAAATGTCTACAGGAAAATTATACGCTGTTCTTCAAATTGTTTCAGGTATTTTCATGATAATAAAGAATATTTTGAATGATTTTTATTTAATGACTGTTGCTTTTTTAATTCCACGTTATAAACGACTCAGACTCATAATGATTTTAGATTGATAAGGACTTCCTACTGATCACAGAGCCGTAGTACACGCACAAGCTGTGCATGAAACAAAGAATTGCAGCCCTGCGATTCAGAATCGATTTCAGACAGGCATTTTTAATGGCACACGCGATTGAATCGTTACATCCCTACTGCTGGGTAGCCTAGTATTTGATTATAGCATACATGGTTTTAGGTTTTCTTGAATTGGTGTGTTGGCTCTGATCTTGTACAAAGCTCATCGATCTGAAAAGCGCTGTGTGTCTAATTGGCCAGCTAATCTGTACGTTGTGATTGGTCTGAATACATCTGACATCAGCTGGAAATGTGACGCTTCTTACCATGTTTGAAAGATTAGCTCACAACGCAATGTTAACAGGAGTTAACTTACAGGCTAAGTCCAAAGCGAGAGGAATTATAATAATGTCGGTCTTTTCACGTCACCAGTCCCAGGAAGTAAACTGTTGCCTACAATCCGTGTTGTTTCCAGTCCAAGTAAAGAGATTTATGGAAACGATAACTTGCGTCATCGTTTACTTTGGGGTTTATACCTTTTTGCAACCAAACGACAATTCTGAGGTAAAATTGTGTGTTTTAAAAATGTTGTAGATTTTTGTAGCTAATCGGAAAGATTAAAATGAACACATATATTTTTTGAGTAACATTGCTTCTTTAATTTGCTTCCCGTGGCTGTCATAGAGCCTTACTGATGTTGTTTCTCCATGTGTCGGTAAATTATTTACTGTTCATTTGTCCCTCATCTGTTTATCGTCTTCACCTATTCATTATTAGTTAAATGATCCCATTCACATGTGTCTTGTTTAGTTTCATATCCTGTCTGTTTTCCAATGCCTTTTCCTTCTCCTTTAGGTTTCCATGATGTGTAGGTCTGGTCAAATATTAAATGCTATTTGTTCAATACCATTTTGGGGATAAATATATTACTTTTTGCAATATACAGCGTCAAGTACATTGAGATAAACAGCATATATTAAATATTTGATGTAATAACAAATGGCTATAGCTAACATTTTCATTTGCAGACACTGATAAACAGTAAATATAATGTACATTATCATGTATTGAATTCATGTCTAATAGAGATCATCATATATTTAATGAAACACTTCTATTTGTCTATATTACCATGCCCATTCAAACTGTTTTTTTTTTTTTTTGAGCCAAATGGATTTTGCATGAAACCTCAAAATCAAAAAAGCGTCCATTAATCTGTTATTTGACTTTTATTCAGGTTAATATGCACAAAATTATTTATTCTGTGCTGCATCCTTGTCACTTTTCGGAGATTTTTGCCATTTTTATAGTTTTTTGATCGTGTTACATTACTATATTTTGGCGGCAGGCGCTGCGTTGCTCACGAGCTTTGTTGTTGCTGCTGCATTTTGCTATCTGAGGAATTAAAACGTGTAAGAAACGCTCACAACATTTCCAAACCCCAGTACGGTAATGTGCAGTTAACCTCCTCTGTGTAGAAGATGTATGGTTTAAAATGTGACAGTCTCGACGTTATATAAGTAGATTTCTAGATTCATCTTGGTACAACGCCAAAGATCGCCAGAGTTCACGGGGGCGCGGAATCACACATGCTCACATATGAGGTAAAATTTTATGCAAAAATCTGTTCCCCTAATAATTTTATCTAAACATGTTTTTTAAATCATTATTGAACATTAAAATCAATCACGTGGCTATAGCTTATGTAATTGTCATTGTTTATATACTTTATCAGGGCTTAACACAATTTTTTTTTATACAGGCCCGGTCGGGCCAGTGGTTCAGGGTTTGACTTGCCCTGCCAAAATTTTCACTGGCCCCACCAAAAAAGATTTCCGTGTCACATATTTAAAATAATAATTGAAAAGTCAAATATAGTCAAGTATAAATATACATTTTATTTGAAACAGTGTTATAAGTAGTCAATGCTGTATTGATATGTCTTTCAGTGTGCTTAAAATTCTCTTCATTAATATGTTTTTATGTTCAGTGGACCAGATAAAGGGTTATCAGCAACCCATTTGACACCATGCAAGCTATGTTTTGTCAGCTTTTCTCATGAGTTTCTGGTTTTGTTTACGGCATTTGCTTGTTCCAAGGAAAAAGTCTCCAGACTTGTCTGCTTTACCTGGAAACTGACGGCAAACTGTACAAAACATCACATTGTTTCTTTCATCATGTTTTACCCAAGTTAATGTCTGCTTCCAAGATTTTTAATGTTTTCGTTTGGCCCCATTATTAAAGGTCGTCACCCTCTTAACTTTTTGCTCTACCAGTTGATGTGACACGCAACAACCAATAAGGTAGGAGAAACCTTATGACATTGCTAAGAAGTTAACATTCACAACGCTTAAAATGTGTCTCAATGGTTACATTGCATAAGAATACATACAGACAAACGGCCACAGGCAAAAAATGTTATTTTAGTGACTGAGGGCGAAGCACTGCCCCAATTGGGCAAGTGACAATACGCTTTACTGGCCCGAATGGCTCTCACACTGGCCCCGGGCCACCGGGTAGTCCTTTATGTTGAGCCCTGCTTTATGAATTTAAAATTACATTAATTTCATAGGATAATGCAGTTGTTGTACCAAATACATTGACACAATTAAACATAAAGTATAAATGACATAAAGTCATTTATTAAAACTTAAATAAATAAAACATGCCATTTCAGATGCAAATATGATGCCAATATGTCATTATTCTGAATAGTATTTGATATGAAAGTAAGTCAACACTTTGATTTTGGAGGTTTTTGCACAAAAGCAGGGGTGTTCAGATTGTTAGAAATGTAAGTGCCATGGAAAAGACTAAAAGCTCTATAATATATTTTGTTTGATGTCTGAGTGTGCACAAATTTCTGTGAGCTGTGCACACTGTGCCCCCTTAAAGGAGCATTTCACCCGTAGAAACATTAATCTTTATTTAAAGTGTGTCATATTTGTAGTCAAAATGTAACATACATTTAGAATTTGGTGCCGAGAAAAGGGGTGTTTGTAGTCTTACCCTCTCAACAATGATATTGCACTTCCTTCTTTCAATGATGCAAAATGATGATTTTTACATCATTGAAAGAAGGAAGTGCAACACTGAAATCTGTATTTCTCCTGTCTCTGTCTATATATATATATATATATATATATATATGTGTGTATGTGTTATTTTGGAGATCTGATTGGACAGTGTAAGAATCCTTCAGAATTTTTTTTTACTGTATTTTAGATTTTTCATGTTTTATTAACTGATTTAAATAAAATAAACAGAAATTATATAATGTTTGCAGAGTTATTTTTAGTTAAGTTTTTACTGATATGTTAATCAATTGTAATGTGACTTTTGCTTTGTACTGAGGGGCCTTTTTCCTCTCAGGTTAATAATCAGTGACCTTACAAACAACAGCTCTCAAAGTTTTGGACTACTGATTTATGAAAAAGCACTATAAAAACAACTAAGGAGACAAAAAAACTAAAAACAACCTTTAATCAAATGACTTTTATTATACATCTTTGTCACAGGTGTACAAGGTAAAATAAATTATTGTGTGTATAATTCTAGCAGCAGTGTAGTTCAGTTAAAGTATCTGCAAAGCTAAAAGAATGCCAGTAAGATGGGATAGGGGTCTTCGATAAATGAGAACTACTAAATGATAATATCCATTGCAAATGTTTTTTTATTTATTATTTAATCAATAATGCCAAAGAATTCATACATATACACAATGAAGGACAAAAACCCATCTCACACCGAGGAACAGTAAAACTCTAATGTGTAAACAGTATGTGTGTTAATTCGACAACACGGCTGTGTTTATTTTCCTTTAAATGCTTTGAGACCTGTCGCTATTGATTTGTGCATGATGAGGCTGGAAAGCAGGTCCGCGCCTGTGCTGAGAATTGGCATTACATAAGCTTTAAAAATGCCACTTATCGATTCTTTTTCTTTTTGTAAACTCTTGATCTCTTCATTAAGGAGTTCAGCTTTCTCCTTAAAGCCTTTGCTTAGGAGCTCTTGCTGTTCCCTCAGCTTGCTCTCCAGAGCTCTGTCCATCTCCTCTCGCTGTTGCTCCATCT
The DNA here is from genome assembly GCA_025389145.1 of Misgurnus mizolepis. Classification (NCBI taxonomy): domain Eukaryota; kingdom Metazoa; phylum Chordata; class Actinopteri; order Cypriniformes; family Cobitidae; genus Misgurnus; species Misgurnus mizolepis. The sequence continues at coordinate 27,182,649 of JAIFKI010000002.1, read as the reverse complement.
CCTTGTTGAACTTCTCTTGCATCTGCCTCATTCTGTCCTCCTGGCGCTCTTGCTCTGCCTGCCTCATTCTTTCACTCTCGATTCGTTTCTCCTCCTCCTTTTTACACTTCTGTTCAAGCAGAGCCGCCTTCTCTTTCTCCTCTGACCATTCAGAAAGAAAGAAAAATCATTAAGCATGTAAGCAGTGGCGGCTGGTGACTTCTATTTCGAGGGCGTATGGTGCAAAGCTGGTCAAAAGATGTATTTCAGAGCGTCATTAGCCTACGTCATTGTTATTGTTTTGATTGTGCGCCCTCTAGCGGCGGATTATACAAATTGTTTCATTAACTCAAATTTTTTTTGATTTCATATGTGTTTTTTTTTTAGTTACAAATGCTTCAGAACTTTACAGCTGAAAGAAATTTTTTATTTCGTTAAGATTTACCTTGGATCTTTCTGTCGTTGTCAGTGAGTTTTTTATCAGCGTAAAGGATGCTGTTTGCTTCAGGTCCTCTCTTATTCAAAAACTCATTCAGCACAGCTTCAGCCTGCACATAAACAAATACTGTAACTTATTGAAGAACACGCACGCACACACACACACACACACACACACACACACGATTTTCAAGCATGACCTACAGGGGACCTGAAAAATGTCCCCTCTTTGCTTTATGGTCCCCTGTTGGTGAGTGTGTGACACCAAGGTCCCACTTAGGTAGGCAAGTACACACACAAACACACACACACACACACACACACACACACGCACACACACACACACACACACACAGGAAGCGTCCTCACCCTGACTCCTTTGTTTGGTTCTCCGCGATATTGTGCAACAATGGCGTCTCTGTCTCTGCAGTAGTCTTCATATCCTCCAGGTTGACTGTATGCTCCATTCTGCAGTCGTTCACTCATGTTAGAGAACAGATTCTTCAGTAGATCTTTGCACTTTTCTTCAGATGCCGTCTCATTCTCAGCAAGCAGGGCTGCATAGTAAATATCTATCTCATCCTATACGCATACAAACACAGGGAAATATCTAGTAGTGGAGTAATTTACATCAACGATTTCTATATCATTTTGTCACAGGCCATTTTCTTCACAAACAGCCTCAAAACTTTCCCACCAATGTACCAACAATTATTATATAAAATAGCTCAGATAATCTGATCTTTAAAGAATCTGATTAGAAGAATGTGATTGTGGCACTGTTTGAGATCTGTCCTGAAACTCTTAAGGGCCCTATTTTAAAGATCTAAGCACATTGTCTAAAGCGCAACGTCTAAATGGGCGTGTCCGAATCCACTTTTGCTAATTTAATGACGGGAAAAATGGTTTGTGCGCCGAGCGCATGGTTGAAAAGGGTTGGTCCTTTTTTTAATGAGGAATTGGAGTATTTTGGGCATAACGTGCAATAAACCAATGAGAGTCTCAGCTCTCATCCCCTTTAAAAGCCAGTTGCGCTGGCGCTATGTCTTATCCCCATTTAGATGACGGACTTTGTAAACTGAAAAACTAAGCGGAGGAAGAAGATCCCCAGTTTAAGAATAATGTTAAATAATATGTTTTCTTTTAGTCATGGAAGTAAATTGCTGTAAATGTATGGCTATCCAATATCATCTAAAAATAATTTACAAGTATGTAAGAAAAGGTTTGTACTCTAAAAATACTTTATTTGTAACAAACAGGAGATAAAGAATTTACAAACGGCTCTCCGCACGTTTCAGCACTTGGACAGCGTCAGTTTTTTTAAGCATACTTAAAAATGTTTCTCATCTCATCATATCCTCAGGTACAGAGTCATCATATACAATAAATCCGTGAGGTAACATTTAAAAAAAACATTTAAAAACAGATGCATTTGTTTAAAGCAAAGCATGTATTTACTTACCAGGCTACAGGTGAAGCATTTGTGCCTTCTAACGTCTCATAATTAGTCCTCATTTATGTCCAAGAGACTCAATAATAATCTTTTACATTCAGTCATTTAATCTTTTATATTTAAAAGCGTTTTTGTGCTGCTGCGCATTCATGTAGCTATGTGATAAGCAAACCCGCGTTGTCGTCCCGTTTAGATGATTATTACTAATGTGTCTTTAAATAACAAAAAACACTATTGCGCCATTGACTTTAGACCAGGTTTTTGTTGGTCAATGGCGTAGTCTATTTTAGTTGCCTCAAAATAGCAACGCGCCAACAATGCGCCTGAACACACCTCGTTTTCAGACCATGTGCGCAAAAGGGGGCGTTATTATAATAGCATTTGCTATTTAAACAACGTGGCGCTAAACGTGAAAATGATAATTGCGCAGGGTGTAAACTAGCAAAAGACACTTGCGTGGCGCATTGCGCTGCATTGCGCCGGGTGTAAGATAGAGCCCTAGAAGAGACAAATGTTAGAAAAATATGAGAGGACATAGCCTCCATTTGCTCTTTATTTAGTCTCATCACACTCAATAATTGAGACAAAATAGATTTCATTTTTAATTCTGTGTATCCTGCATTTTTTATCTTTCACTTACAACTATTTCTTTCTATTTTTACCTCACCTTCAGTTTTGTAATATACTCCGCTTTATCATCTTTAAAGGAGCGTTTCATGAATTCAGAATTAGCCAGACTGCTGCACTTCTGGTGCACACTTGTAATACTGTCCATGCCAACTGGGAACTTACTGCTTATCTGTAAAATAGACACATTTATATATTTTATGTTTGCCTATCAGCAAAAAATGGGCATCTATGTATTAACCGGTTCTAAACATTTCAAAAGTTCAAGTTATAAACAGTATGTGTGTGTCTTACCTCTTCCATCCCATTCTTATAGACTTTTAAAGCTTCTTCAACAGCTTTCTGGTTCTCCAGATTTGCAAGAGCAAGCACTGCATTTTCCAAACAGGGCACTTGACCATCATTGATTGTCTTGACATAAATGTGAGCCAGTTGACCGAGCACTGACAACACAAACACACACACATAAATGGTTAAAGAAAACAAAATTGAAGCTCAATGGTATTTTAAACAATTCACAGATGGGGTGTTCTCACAAACATAGTACATGACTGACTGCTGTAACCAATCAGATTACAGTCTGCATTAAAGCAGAATTGAACCCTAGACATTCTAGCTGTTATCACGGGTAATTTTTTATCCATTTTGCATTTTGCAAAGAAATTTGCACAATTTAGATTATAAGATTGATAGTGTGTTGAAGCAGAATTTTCGTAACGGTCTTTGATAGACTCAATTAACCAGAATGCACTGTGCGAAACTGAGTTATTAGCTCCACCCACTAACCGATGCAGCCTTCAGGTTTTTTCATGCGGCGCCGCAAGAACCAACAGCCGAATGACGTCAAGGTTCAGCAAGAGCGATTTGAAAGCAAACTCCTCATTGTATCTTCTTTTATTTGTAAATTTTTTTCCTGAAGGTGATTGTATAGTACATTTCATCTAATTGTTTGAATAAAAAAAATAAAAATAAAAATACAAAAAAAGCAAACTCCTCATTATGATTTCGCGAATCGCTCTCGCAGTACTTTGAAGTCATCTGGCTGTCGATTCTTGCGGCGCCGCATGAAGTTGAACAAGCCTAATAACTTCTGTTACCGCTCAACATGCTCTCAAGTCAACTTGAAGTTAGCCGGCAGACGAACCCAACCAAAGAGTAATTTTAAAATGCAGCCAGCACTTTCTTGTATTTCAAGTAAATTTTACTTTGCAATAGTACATTACAAATATACCTACAAAGAAATGTACTATCTTTAAATATATTAAAAGTGTGCTTACAACATTTTACAAAAATATTTTTTACAGTTAAACTTTTAACATACTTCAAAATAATTATAATTTAGTATATTTTCTGAAAGTATATGGGGTCTACAAAGGTATATTATTTTATGGAGAAATAACGCAGACTTAAAATTATGAGAGAGCAGTATGTTCAGTTACATTTTATATTATAGATGTATAGATTTGTAATGTACTATTAACATAAATAAGGTACACTTTAACTTCACTAATAGTCAAGCATTGAATTAACCAAATAACTGTGTTTTACTACAGTTAAAAAACATGGTTATTAAAGTATACAAAATGTTTAGGGCAGTTTTTAGAATTTTGGATTGGCCAAAAATATAGATATAGAATGTACGCCAACAATCTCTTCAAGGTATACTGATTGTATGTTTGCAAGACACTCATAATACATTTTGGTAACACTTTAAAACAGGAGTGGGGAACCCTGGGTCCTGGAGGGCCACTGTCCTGCAGAGTTTAGTTTCAACCCTAATCAAACACACCTGAATTTCATTTCCAAGTGACCCTGAAGACTTTAATTAGATTTTTCAGGTGTGTTTAATTAGGGTTGGAACTAAACTCTGCAAAACAGTGGCCCTCCAGAACCAGGGTTCCCCACCCCTGCTTTAAAAGAATGGTCCATAGGTAGTTAAATAGGAAGTAAAGCAGAACATATGCTGCATTAACACTGTTATTATCACTACTGGTAACTAATAAAGAAGAGCGATTAACTAATCAGTAGGTAATACTAATGTTTGGGTTAAGGAACAATCAGTTACTTATTACTTATTACTCATTTTTAACTATTACATATTGAATAAATCCTGGTGAACCATACATTAACTAAGACATATTTAAAAAGACTATAAATTAACTACATATTAACAGTTGCTGTAAATTAATTATGATGTGTGTGTGTGCGTGTGCTATATGATCACATTTTGATCCTTTGTGTTATCTATATTGATTCATGATTAAATCAAATCCATTGTGCTCTTTAACAATTAGAAACATAAGAATTAACCCCATGTTAATTAATAAATCATTATCATTTGCTTTTATGGTAAATAGTTAATCAATCCATTGATTATGAACTAAACCGATGCGCTGTCACTTTAAGGAGGGGGGATGTGCATGACGTCAAAAGTATGCGTAAGTCACTCAGAGACGAAGTGCGCTGCACGGCTAATAATGGAAAGAGCTTTTTTGTGATTAACTGAACACATAGATTCAACAAGAAATTGTAGTTATCTTTTCACAAACTGCTAAAGCTACAGAGAAGAGAAGCGAAACAGAGAAGAGATTTTGCTGTGATGCAAAGAAACAACTAAAGCGAGGCACATGGATCTACAGTTGCCATTTTGTGTTAGAACTTAGATATGTTAAGTTAAATAAGTAAAGTTAGCCTATTTGGGTAAAGTCTTATGTAAAATATGGCACTGACTACTGATGAGTCTTATGTTTCTACATGGGTGCAGACAAAGGTCCGCTCTACTGTTTTTGTTGTATACTCGCTTCAGGTTGCACAACGTTACTTTATGTCTTTACGGTACCATTTCTTTTATTGGTTATAGTGTTGTTATTATAAAAGTACAGGATTGTATTTTTATCTTGGGGGTTACCATTATTTGTACCTTAGAATACAGTTTCTTATAATTCATTGTGCCATGACCCAAGTAATCACTGGTGCATTACCATGTTTTTCACTTTAAAATAATGGTCCAAATTTTAAGTAATTTCTTAAGACTTATGCCTTAAGTCCTGAGTAATTACTAATAAGTTACAATGATTTTCACTTTAAAATATTGGTCAACCAGGGTGGTAATACTTGAATAATTACTAATGAGTTACCATGATTTCCTTAATATTAAGTCAGTCTCCCACACTTATAAACATCAATAAGGAGGGATATATCTAACAGAGGTTGAAAAGATGGAATCTGTATTTTGTGAGGTAAGTTGGCTAGAGATTAAGATGTGTATTCCTTAGTTTGTTTATTGTTAAATCAATAAGGTAGAAAACAGAATAAAAATGCAAATAATTCAATTTATATGGTAACATAAGAATTGAATCCTAAAGAGTTTCCATATTTGACCCTTTCAGTAATGATAGGTAACATGAGTCATTAAAAGTAATTAAGTAAACATCATTTTTTCAGATTGTATTAGTTACAGCAGTGGTTCTCAAACTGGGACCCCCCAATTTTATAACATTTTGTAAAGTACATTATCATAAATTCTGTGTAATTAAACCTCAGAAAAATTAGGCTACTAACCAACAGCACCATGGGTTTTGTGTAATACAAATTAATGGGTTTTAGAATTTTTTGGGGGTGGCACGAAGGGATACACCTTACACGGGGGTTGGGGTGGGGGGGATTGGGGCACACCAAAAAAGTTTACAGGATCAGACCTTATTTATTGGTATGTTACTGTTTACTTAAAATAAGTGTTAATGTATTGTTCACCAGGATTTTTCAACATGCAGTAGTTAATATGTAACTAGTTGTTACTTAACCCAAACATTAGTATGCTAATACCTACTGACTAGTTAATCGCTCTTCTTTATTAGTTATCAGTAGTGATTTCAGTCAAAAAAATTGTTTGTTCAATCAACATAATTTAATTAAGGAAAACTTTTCCACGAAATTAGATTAGACTTCTACAACAAGAATACAATAAGTTAATTTAAACAAATAATCTTTTGTTGCACCAACTTAATAAATATATTTATATTCAAATAAACTAAATAAACTAAATTCAGTACAGGAAAACTTTTCCACGCAATTATTTCTGGTCTGTTCAACAAAAACAAAACAAGTTCATTCAAGCAAAAAAGTTAAACCAATTGTCAGTTTCTATATAATACTAATTAGCATAAGCACATGTTAGCATGCTAATGACACATTGGATGAACATGTGAAAAGAGACTGATCTTCAAACAGTTAACACAGTCATTAACACAGTTAGTGTTTTTTAAAATAAGTACTTATGTCACATCCACAACTTAACCACAAGCGCCACTCTTCTGTACCAAACAATTTGTAAAAATATAACACAAAATCTTCTAAATCAATAAGATAAACCAACATCAAACACTATTAAGTCTTTCTCTTTACCTAAAAATGCATAAAATAACACTTAATTAAAAAAATTACTCTCCAAAGGCAGTTGCATGCAAAGCATGCTGGGAAATGCAGATTCACGGCCCAGTAAGTAATAGCAACAAAAATCATTAATGTGGTCCCAATATAAAATTATTAAGTTCATGTAATTTTTTTTTTAATTTAAGCAGATTGAACATTATAAAAATAGGTTGAGACAAAAAAAAATAAAAAAATTGTGTTGTATTAACTTGTTTCATTTAAGTAAATTAAACAAGGTGCAAAAATATTTTTTTTTGAGTGAGCACTAACCATTTGTTCTGCATTAGTTCCTGTGTAAGTAACTATTAAGTATGGACCATTATTTTAAAGTGTTACCTACATTTGTAATGTACTCCTAACATAAATAAAACACACTCTGAATTCACTTATCAAGCATGAATTTAGCACAAACACAGTCATGTGCTTAAATGGTATTAAGTATTATTGAAGTTGTTCCACTTTAGTACATAAATACACTTAAAGTTGTACTTTGTTACAATTAATATACAACTAAAATATATTACGTACTAAATTAGTTATTCCAAATTAGCACTCTTTAAGTAAACTGGTCATTAGTGTGACTGCAAGTATACTGAAGTGTATCAAAATTAAATATATTTAGCATACTATTTTTTCACCAGGATCAAGACCGGCCCCCATTTAGAACGTTCAGAATTATGTAGTCGTGCACTTTTCTTCTACCATTACTGTAGCAGTTAAAAGCTTTATTTTTTTATATGGAGTCAGTACATTTGATGGCAGCACAATCAACTACATATATGTGATGAAATATAGTGTTGGAGCATAATGTTTTTTTAGTGTGGACTTTCCCTTTAAAGGGGACATTTCACAAGACTTTTTTAAGAAGTTTATTACAGCATGGTAAAATTGCCACTTTGTAGGTGTGAGCAAAAATTTGCTGTTTTTGGGTGTGTCCTTTTAAATGCAAATGAGCTGATCTCTGCACTAAATGGCAGTGCCATGGTTGGACAGTGCAAATTAAGGGGCGGTATTATCCCCTTCTGACATCACAGGCGGAGCCAAATTTCAATGACCTATTTTTCACATGCTTGCAGAGAATGGCTTACCAACACTAAGTTATTGAGTTGTTCTTTTTCACATTTTCTAGGTTTATACAAGCACTGGGGACCCAATTATAGCACTTAAAAATGGAAAATGTCAGATTTTCATGATATGTCCCCTTTAACACAAAGAGTCGCCACATGCAATTTAAAGTAAAGTATGACTGAACGTATCATGACTGTTACTGTCTACACACACAGTATACATTTTTAGTTAGTAAAACACTCACTTTTTCCAGTAACAGTGTGACCTCCTTTCAGTTTTTTCACAGCACTCTTGACAAAGATGTATTTACAGAAATGACGTGTTGCCTCCAGAAAACCTGGCACAAGGTCCTGCTCTTGAAGGCTCTCTAAACATCTCATGTTTTCCTGTGAGGCTGGAGATGGGAACACGAAACACTTCCGGGAAGGAAAATAACTCCGGATACATTCACGAGGCATGTTGTAATTACTGATTTTCTTACCCGCACCTAAATAAAGGTAAAAAAATGAAACCTAATCAACTGTACTTAAATTTGTCAGCATGCAGGTGATGGACAAATACTACTGTCTGAAATACCTTTCTTCAGCTTAAGAGCATAGTTAAGGTACTCGTCCTCTGTTGCTTTCTTTCCATTCATTTCCAAATCCAACGTGAAATCTCTCACTGCCCAGACAAATGATGGGAAAAAACACACAAACTTAGAATTTTCTTCCCCCTCTTCATCTTCTTCTGATGCAGATGATGGTGATTTGATCTTAATCTGCTCAGCGAGCTCTGCAACGTAGCTACAGGACATTAAGAAATAACAACATTATGTAAATAAAAGAATGTGTGTATGTTAAAGAGGTCATGTATGTAAGATGATGATAAAGGATACTGCAGCTGTTCCACTGCATTATTATCAATGGTTCCTCTGCTGTTGTACACCACAGTGCTGCTGAGCAAAACCGCCAGACAAAAGATCCAGCCGTCATTCTGAGAGTCTCCCTGAAACACACAACTTTTCTCAATATCTTAGGAAAACTAGAGAACTTACCACATTCAGATCATTGACACAAACAAAGCATATTTTAGTCTCTTTCAAACCGTGGACAATGCGTCGCTTTTCTTACCTTTTTCACATCACCAAGTCCTTCTGTATCCAGCAGCACCAGTGTGTGTCCTTGCATATGTGGGTGAGGGACGCACCACATCCAGATGCCTTTGGTCTTTGATTCAACAGTATTACCGAGAGCAAAGCCTGAAACAAACACATCGTTATTATTGAAAATGTTTGAGCACTTAATGCATTTACTGTTCTCATGTCAGACACATGAGAACAGTAAAGGACATACCAACCAAATGTGTGTACATTTTGTTGCTTTGACCTTATTATATTAACTTTTATTACATGTGATAAAGACTTTCTGCAGGTTGTCTCACCTGACTGTTGTCCTGCTAGGCGGTTCATAAGATAAGACTTTCCTGTACGGTAGAGTCCCACTACAGACACCACCACCACTGGTCCATTGATCATATCCAGAATGTCTTTGCCCTCTTTCCTGACACTCAGCGTCCCAGTGTCTTCATTTTCAATGAGACACAAAGGAGCTGGCATGTGTATAGCAGAGGACATGACTGATTCTACGTAAAAACACACACAGACACACACATGAAATAATTATACCACAACCCAGGTGGAAAAGTAGTATGCTAAATATATTTAATTTTTATATACTTCAGTATACTTGCAGTCACACTAATGACCAGTATACTTAAAGTGTGCTATTGATTAGTTTACTTAAAGAGTGCTATTTTGGAACAACTAATTTTGCACTTAATATATTTTAGTTGTAATTTAATTGCAATAAAGCACAACTTTAAGTGTATTTAGTGTACTTTTGTGTGCTAAAACGGAACAACTTCAAGTGTACTTAATACAATTTAAGCACATGACTGTGTTTGTGCTAAATTCAGGCTTGATTAGTGAATTAGAGTGTGTTTTATTTGTGTTACAAATTTATACATCTATAATACACTCTTAAGAAAAATGGTTCTTCAAAGGTTCTTAAACGATGATAATGGTTCTATATAGAACCATAGCTTACGGAAGAACCCTTTTTTGCTGAAATGGTTCTTTAATTCCTTTTTTATTTTAAATTTAGTCAGTTATTTTCAAGCTGCCTCCTGATTATTTTCATCGGTAAAAGCCCTGAATCATCAGTTCTGCTGAACCACCTACAGACTAACAACACAAACAGGTAAGATAGTAAAATAATCATCATTTACTGTTAAAAACAAGTTTTGTGTGTTTTTATTGTACTTTATATTGTTTATAACAGGTCAACTTTATACTGTAAGTGTTATGATTCTGCCCTCTTGTCCTTGTTTTAGTATTAGTCATGAGGCAGAATCGTGACAGGCCCATGTTTTGTGTGAAAGCACTGGCCTTGATTATTTTAGCCATGTGCTTTCTGTCTCGTCTCTTGACCCCGCCCCCTTGTTTCCTCATTAATTATCCCATTATTGTTTGATTCATGTCACCTGTTTCCCTTTTGATTTGCTCCCCTATTTAATGCCCTTGTGTTTGTTGTCTTGTGCAGATCCGTTTTGTTTATACCTGTACTTACCTGTGTGACAATAGTCAGGAGTATTTTGTCAAGTTTATTGTTCTATTGTTCATATCCTAGTCTTGTTCCTGTTTTTGTTTAGTCAAGTCCTGTTAGTCATTATCTTTCTAAGTTTTAGTCTTAGTCATTGTCTAGTTAACCCCCTCGTGGGTCTTTGTTTGGAAGTCTGTTATTAAACGTTTTTTGAGTTCATCTACGCCTGCGCCTGGGTTCTCTTTCTCACTCCTTTTGGAGATTCCTCACAGTAAGCTTCATTCCTTTTATAGCAGGTAAGCTTCATACTGTTTTAAATGATATATTTAGGGGACTCTGCTTTAACAATGACTTAGGATAATGATTTGTTAAAGTGTTAAAAAGCTAATACTATTAACCAGCAGCCATATCACCCTGTAGCCCAAGACAGCTTGCCCACTGAAGCTAAGCAGGGCTGAGCCTGGTCAGTACTTGGATGGGAGACCACCTGGGACCACCCTGTGGTCTGTGTGGGTCCTAACACTTCAGTATAGTGACAGGGACACTATACTGTCAAAAAGCACCGTCTTCCGGATGAGACGTTAAACCGAGGTCCTGACTCTCTGTGGTCATTAAAAATCCCAAGATGTCCTTCGAAAAGAGTAGGGGTGTGCCCCGGCATCCTGGCCTTAGTAGGCCCATTGGCCTACTAATCACCCCTCTTACTAATTGGCTATATCACTCTATCACCTCTCCACTAATAAACTGGTGTGTGATGGGTGTTCTGGCGCAATGATGGTCTGTTGTTGTCATGTTGATCTTGAGATGCAGGCTGTGATTACCACAGGCAGTGGTCATCATTTGGTGGACTGTACAAGGTTGAGCATCAGGCTGAACAAGATTTGGGTCTGTCAGTCACGGGTGAAAGTATTAGCCTGGCTCTGCCCTCCTACGTGCTTCCGCTTAATTTTCATTTAGCTTCAGCAATACGTGAAAAGACGTGAAAAAGCTATTCGGTCCGTTGTTGCAAAACTGCCGAATATACAGAAGTTAAAGCCGGAGCAAGAACCATGTTTGCTAAGTTTTGTTGGTCTGATTCTTCGTACTTGTTGTTTCCAGTCGGTTTCGGCGCATGATATACGTCATGACCACACGTTAGCGACTGCGTATGGCAGATCCTGAGTGACTCTGCGCAGATCCAATAGTTTTAAACTTCAACAGAGGACCCTCCTTAACGGAAGTAACGCTTTCCAATGGAGCGTGGCCAGACTCTCTGTACAAATGAAATGAATGTACGAGAGTCTGGTTGGACCAGGCTATGAAAGTATAAGACATGGAGACAAAAGTTAATATTAGCCTGAAGTTTGCTAACATGCTGTCCTCATACTGGCCTGCTTCACGCCTGATGATGTTTCTCACCATTTCATTTGTGATGTGGTCTTTGTAAGAGATGCCAAGGATGGTTCTATAACATCTCATGTCAAGTGCCTGGATTCTTCGTTGCAACTCTGCTGTAAGGGTCCAGGACTCACAGGCATATAAGAATATTGAGAGGACAAGTGCACGCAAAAGTCTAATTTTTGTTTTTAGAGAGATATTTTTGTCTCTCCATACAGGTTTCAGCTTTGACATAGCTCCTGTTGTTTGCGCTGTCCTCACTACAACTTCTGGTTTTGACCCATCTTCACTAATGATAGAGCCCAAATATTGGAAATGACTCACAGTTTTCAGTTCTTGTCCTCTAACTTTAATCTTGGTAGTGATCTCCTTGTCACTATTTGTCATCAGCTTTGTTTTTTCAGCACTTATCTCCATGCCAAACCTAGTAGAGGTTTCATCCAGGTTCTTCACTAAGATGGCCAGCTCGGCTTCACTACCAGCTAGTCCATCAATGTCATCTGCAAATCGGAGATTGGTGATGATTCTTCCTCCAATGCTGACTGTACCACAGTGATTCTCTAGGGCCTCACTCATGATGCGCTCTAAGTATATGTTGAAGAGTGTTGGTGACAGAAGGCAACCTTGCCGTACACCTACTGTTGTGCGGAACCACTGTCCCATAGTGCCCTGGATGATTACTCCACTGCTGACCTTCTCATACAGCTGTCAGATGGTGTTGCTTATCTTTTGTCCCATGTAGTACTTCTTCATGGTTGCCCATAAAGCATCATGCCAGACTCTGTCAAAAGCCTTTTTAAAATCAATAAAAACATGATACAGGTCTTGTTGATGTTGTGAGTTCTTTTCACACAGGACTCTAAGATTGAATATTTGATCTGTGGTACTTCTCCCTCTGTGGAAACCAGCCTGTTCTTCAGCAATAATTTCTTCTGCCTGAGGTTGTAGTCTATTCAAGATAATCTTGAGCATCACTTTACTAGCATGGCTGATCAGGCTGATAGTTCTATAGTTTTGGCATAGCTGAAGATTACCTTTCTTGGGGATGGTTATAATTCGTGATTGTGTCCATGTTTCTGGCCATTCACCTGTCTGCCAGATCTTGTTGCAGATTTTTGTTAAGATCTCTGTCACTAAGTCCCCTCCATTCTTGATGAGCTGCCTTCCCACTCTTCAGCGTTCTTACTGCTGCCTCAACCTCTTCTTTGAGAATGGGGAATTGTCATAATTTGAGGACTCTGGTACCTCAATCACTTTTGGGTCTCCTTTATTCTGATGGTTATAGAATTCTTCTCAGTCCATCTGCTTGTAGCCGCGGCCCTTGTTAACCCGGGTGAAGACCGATCTGATATGGTACTCGGAAAATGTATTATCGTATGTAATGGAAAAGTGAAAATAAAAGTATTTTTCTTATGTCTTTGTGTTCTGTTAAACCTTATAAAGTTCTGAAAATAAAATATAAAGTGCATAAATAACAAAAATAATCCCGACAGCCGATAAATTAAAAGTTTCTTTATATCACCACTGTGGTTCTATGTAGCACTTTTTAAGGCAATGTTCTATATAGAACCATCCAAAAAGGGTTCTATATAGCACCAAAAAGGGTGCTGCTATTGTTACAAGCCGAAAACCCTTATTTGGTACCATATAGAATATTTTTTCTTAAGAGTGTATAAAATGTAACTGAACATACTGCTCTCTCATTTTTTAAGTCTGCGTTATTTCTCCATAAAGATAATATAAATTTTTACACCACATATATTATCCAATTTTACTTAAAATATACTGTTTCTAAAGAATACTAAATAATGTATTTTAGAAATATGCTGTTATTGTATTATTATAATGATAACTTTAAGCAAACAGATAAAGTAAAATAAACTTTAAAATAAGTTCAAATTAGTATACGTAAAAAATTGCACATATCTTTAATTCCAAGTATATTTTTTTAAGTAAACTTTTAGAAAATATACTAATTTTAAGTTTGTTAAAAGATTAATTGTAAGCAAATATGTTGTCATACTTTCAATATAAGATGGTACATTTCTTTATAAGTATATTTGTAATGTACTATTGCAAAGTTGGCTATACTTGAAATACAATAAAGTATGTTTATTTTTCACCAGGGAATCCATCACATGCCATATTCATTGTAATTCAGCTGTTGACTTTCATTGCAAATAAGATTTTTTTCAGGGGAGACATCTACTGGTTCAGAATTCCAGACTTCGTTTTCAAGTTGTCCCCCTTTTAAAGGCAGTAGGCTATATGTAAGTTCAAACAAATCGACAGGTAACCTTTTTCCTTGATTTGCTATTGCTAACATATCACAAAATGGTGATAGATATAGTGAGATATTGCTTGGTGGTTATTTGTTTTGGTTATAGGTTTAGTGAGAAGAGAAAAAGGACTGACAGACTCAAGAGTCTGTGGTTGGCTCCACAGTGAAACTGCTTTATTTGTCAACCAGAGAGAACTTGCTGAGAGAGCTAGTCTGTCAAGAGGAGCTTTGTACGTAAGAGTTTCATACATGCCTGCTAACCTAGGGACCCTCTCTATTTGTGATCATGCAGGGTCACAATAATTTGACCCTTTTTGCTCAATTAATTAGTACCAAAGGTGCAGTCAGCTGGTCTAACATTTATACACTTCTGATAAATTAAATGATCAATGTTGCACTGGAACTGCAAAATGCTGTAAATCATTCATAAATCATGAAGTATTGTAAATCCTTTTTGGCAAATGTAAGTTTTCTCATGATTATACTATCATTTATCTATCCAGGTGCAGAACATGCTGTGATCTTCAAGCCATCTACAGTGAACTCAAAGTCCAGCTTCTGACAAATAGGCTTTTCACACCTGAAATTGTTAACCCTGGGTTATTCTAAAACCAGGGTTAACGGAATCCTGGGTTATTTTTTTCATGTTTCACACTGTTCAAACTTAACCAGGGGTTAAGAGATAACCCTGGGTATTCATAATTTGATGTTTCACACTGTACATTCCTAAACCCTGGGTCAGGAGTCTCCAACCCAGCTCCAACACACCTGTCTGTAATTATCAAGCAACCCTGAACACCTTGATTAGCTACTTCAGCTGTGTTTAATTAGGGTCATAACATTCTAACCCTGCTTCTTTTCACACTGCATGCGCTTGGCACCGCAATGCGGGGTTAACACCACAAATGCGGTGCTAACCCTGCTCCGGAGCAGGGTTTCATAACCCTGGGTAAAAAGCGGTGCTAACACCGCTTTCAAATTACAGGTGTGAAACGCTCCTTAACCCAGGGTTAAAAGCGGGGTTTAGAATGAAGATAACCCAGGGTTAAGCGCAGTGTGAAAACCCCTAAAGTGTAACAATTTGCACATAAAAAGCAAAACAACTCAACGGGGAGAATGATCAGCTGAGTGAGGGACTGGACAGCTGGACTTTTTTTCTTTCAGCTCAATCAGAAACAATGCATAACAGTTACTTTTCTTTATGTCCATTTATCACTGAAGTGTGTCTAGTACGTCGAGTAATATTTTGTATGTTTTACACGGGCATGGTGCAATATTCTAGATGTAGATTTATATATGTGTATTTTTAATGTATTGTATATGTCTATGGATATGTAAATTAAATGCTGTACATTTTAAATGATGAATATTGTGCGTTTTGAATGAATTGTGTTATATCTATGTGGTGTAATCACGTGACACATTGATTATAAAAGGCAACTGTGTGTATTTCCGGTTAGTCTGAGGAAGGGTAGTAGAGACCATAGATATCATATAGAAGACTAGATGCCCTATTGGCCGCTGGGGACTGAGAAATACGGCGGCCATCTTAAACCGGTCGTACTACTAGTTTCGTTGCATGGCAACAGATAAGATGCCAGAGCACTGTGGAGCATTTTCCTGTTCTAATCGGCAGACCATCGCAAATAGAGCCCGGAGGATTATTTTCACAAGTACTTTTTAACATTGCGGTATTATTGGTTGTATTTTGTAAATAGAATATTACCAGAAAATTGAGCAAGAACCAGGATTATTGATTTTACTGTACTGAAATCGTAGCCAGCTAACGTTCGCTAGACTATGTTTACTGCACCAGCCGCTGTTCACCCTGCAATGAGAGGTGGGGTAAAGTAAAGTAATAATTACAAGCAGGGGTTAAATTGGGATTTGTTATGTGGGGGGGCTCTGCGGGGAGGGGTACTTCAAGGGGTTACATGTTTAATACTGATGATAGCAAAGCCACTGGTGTGTTTCAATGACATTCTGGACCTCTGATAGGATTTGATAAGTTTCAGCTTTAAAGCTGTGCCAGAGGTTGACCCCAAATATTTTAAAAAGAGCTTCTGAATTTTAAATGATGCAAATCTATGAGTTTGACAACCTATATCCATTTTTTGCACATGTCATTATGCACAATTGATCAAACTTTAAAGGAAGTTAAAAGAATCAACCTCCTTGAATAATTCTAGGCATAAGATAGGCTACCCAAAAAGACTAAATTAACAAGAAAAGGTACAACACACAGTACTGTATCATCAACATGTCTTATAAATTAGCCATAGAGATTCCCTATGCTGGTCAGCAGCTAAAACAATCACTATTGTTAGGTTTGATTTGTGTAATCAAAATACATTATTTTATTAAACTATACAATAGTTATATTCAGTGTTATCCTTAACATAATGTAATTAGATGAGTGACATGCATACTTTAATCCTTTACACGTTTCTAGTCTTCTATTAAGTTTTCTCGACGTGGGCACCATTATTACCTCTCTCTCTCTCTGTCTCTCTCTGTCTCTCTCTCTCTCTGTCTCTCTCTCTCGTCAAATGGTCCTGCGTGAGAGCGCGTTCTTGAAGTTCTGAGTTTTTTCGCTTGAGTTGCATAACTTGCGCAAAGACGCATTTAAAGGGAAAAGCGCGTGTTTTCGCGGCAATTGCGGCGCCTAATTCACGTCATTTTCATCGCCCCGTGCGAGGACGCGCCTGGTTGCGTCTCTGCATTAACTTTGTATGTAATCTGCTCGCGCAAATCGTTGAACTTGCGTTGGTAATGAAACTTGAACTTGAATGAAAACACATTATTCCCTTCGCGTCAGTGCACACGCACCAGCGCAACGAGTACACTGGCAAGAGCAGAGCGCGACCTTCAGCCTATGTGCCGGGGCTTAGCCCCGGACGGCCCCGGCCCAATTTAAACCCTGATTACAAGAGTTTCTCTGTTGTGAGTATTGTGTAAGGCGCTATATAAATGTGTATTATTATTATTATTATTATTATTATTATAAGGTGCTGTGAGCTGCGTGATCCGCCGAACTTTAAAAAGCTGTCAACAGTCATGCACGTTGTGCGGGAGGATCAGGAACAGAGGATGTTTTCCTTCGTAGGGAGGACATTGAGGAGACTCGGTTTGGACTCGACAACCATCAGTCTGACTCGTTGTCATTGGTTGTGTCTGTGTTTTTAAAGATAAGGCTCCACCATGTTGCCAAACTAACCTCTCTTGAAATACAGAAAGGGAGCACGGGAAAGAAGCTCTGCAAAACAGTCCTCTTTCAGTGCGCGCCCGTGTGTGGGGGGGAGTGGGGGGGTTAAATCATTTTAAATTGTTTCTTCAGCTTATTAAAAAGTCTTATTTTACTGCAACTATCTGTTTCTGCATCTTTGTCATATTTATAGTGTGTGATTTATAAAATATCTTATATCCTACACCACATATTTTGATTTTGGACTCACTTTATATCTTATAATATCAGAATATTTTATTACTGTTTAGTGAATATTCATTTATTCCTACTATGAACATTAAGTGGCGCTGTCCACATTAGTGTTTGTAACACTAACATTCTAAACCTAAATCTTGACAAACTATATATTGTTGGAAAGCTCAAATAGTATAATTTTCATATTTCATTACCATTTGGGGAAAATTATGACATAGTGAGAGTCAGTTTCTAAAATGTTACGGGCCCACAGGTAGGCCAAATTAGTTTTTGCATATAACACTAAAACCCTACTCTAAACCTAAAAAATCATGAGCTATATATCATCGGAAAGCTCTCAGAATGTAGTTTTCATATTTCAAAACCTTTTTGCATGAATAATAATGCGGTGATAATCTATTAGTTTGTGAGTATACAAGAGTACAAGAGTATGTGGCAAAATCTAGTGGCAGTTGTTGGTTAAACCATTAAAATTGTGACACAAACATAATTTTTTGTGATTTTAACTTGAAATTTGGATCACAACTACTTGAGACATATTGCTTCATGTTAACATTATTTATTGTGTGAAACATTAACTTTTATGTCATTTTATTTATAAATTAATATGTTACTGCATTATTTTTTATATTAAAATAAAGGTAAACGGCTATAAAAATATTTATATTTAATATTTTTACTTTCTAACTCATTTGTGAAAAACCCTAAATTGTCTTCTTTAAAACAAGACCAAGATTAGGTTTCTAGCCCAAAGAATCCCAGAGAAATATTCATTTAAAGATGTACATCACATTGTCACCCTCCACTCAAACGGGATTTGCGGCACATAAGGGGTTAAAATACGCCGATCCATGTGTCCTGTATCATAGCCCCATGAATGACCTTTGCAGCAAAAAAACCCGCGTGAAAATCTGTTCGGTATTCACTGAGATATGATTAATTAAATGCGCTGATAGCTCATTCCACCAGTCATACATATTACACTGAGTGAGCGGGTGACCGATCTAAGATGGCGGCCCCATATCTCGCCGCGCCAGTAGGCAGTAGCGGTCGATAGGGCGTCTACCTATATGATGTCTATGGTAGAGACCCGAAACGTCATTCTAATAAATTATGTGAAAGGGAGCTTGTTTGGTGTGCGGAATCTGCGGATCTTTTTTTTTTGTTGCATAAAATATCTGACATAAAATGAACGAGAATTCTGGATGATCCAGCCTGTTCGTTTATTTGCTTGTTTAGCTTATGACGGTACTCCATAAACAATAATGCCATCAATTTAGGCATTGCTAAAAAAAATAAAAAAATAAGGCATTGCTATTCTAACATTCAACAACACGAAAACATTTTTTTAAATACATTATATATTTTTTATTAATATTAACATGTATTAATTTATTTACATTTTATTAACAATTTCATTATATGTTTTATTTATTTAATTATTTCAAGATTTATTTATTGATTTAATTTTGAGTAATTTGTCTCGTTAGCGGTGTTAGGTATTATGTAAATCGTTTTTTGCTCTTTTTATTTAATAGTTCGTTGTAAATAAAAATGATTTTAAACATAAAAACTGAAAATATGATAAACATATAATACATATGACATGTACATGTCAATGCTAGTGACCAGCAGGGGTCCCTCCAAGCACAAAAGAGAAAATGCGCCTGTGACAAAAATATTTACGTTACTTAGCTTGTTTTGATAGCTTGCTCATTTTTTTTAGGTACTAGCTTGCTGATGAGGTAAGTGCTTTTATCTAACCATATTTTTTTATTTAGCCTAGCAAACACATTGTTTTTAATATATAAGAGCCTGATATGTTAGTTGAGCGAATGTAACTGACAACGAATTGAATATGGAGAGGAAGAAAAGAAATACAAATAGTCTCTGTAATTGCCAATAGCGTCCTTCATTTGTAACCCAAACATGAAGAATACTATCAAAATGATATGTAACAGTTATACGTATTAATCGTATTATTTTCTACGTTTCAAGTAGGAGTAAACAGTGGTAAATTAGTGTGGTAAAATTTGTCTTGACTGACTCTGCCCTGGTCGTAAACAGTCAAAAGTGAACTCTTCTAACTCAGATGCATATAACATCTTAATGCAGCTGAGTTTATCCCAGATGTATTTATGCAATTAACAGCAATCTTTAAAAAAGAACAGAACATTTCCTTAACTTTTTAAATTAAAATAGTAACTTAGTTAAGAGGAATTTCTTAAGAGTGGTTTGTTAATCCACCATAAAATGTATTCTTTTTTAACAACTAGTTGTCGCGATATCATCATTTGCAGCTACGCAAATAAGCTTTGAAACCACATCTTACAACATGCATTTACATACTTCTAAAACGTTAACAGATCTTACCGTAGGTTTCTATCCGTCCAGAATGAATAGCCTACTGACTAAACACTGAACAGGGACTTGCCCTTAAGGTATATACAACCCTTCTTTACAGGGGCGTAGCACAAGGTCCCAGGCCCTAGGCAGTCCTGATGGGCCCCCCCATTTTTCCATTTCAGTTTTCTAATCACTATATGAACAAACTGTATGATAACCAAACAAGACTTGATTCAGTCATATTTAATTTTGCTGAATTACATTTTTTTACATTACTTAGAACATTTCTTTTTATTATGCTTTATTACTTTAAGGCATAAATTATGTTTGAATTTTAGTTTTGTACATTAACATAAAGCTCCATTTATAATAAAAGACAAACAAAATTTGTGTCACTGGCCATTTTTATTTGGAGAAAAAGGCTAAACAAATGCTATTGCTCACATGCTAGATCATTTTGGAGTAGACGTCACAGTTACGTCACTGCAAGCTGCGTGCGCAATGTGGTTGCAGAAAAACAGTGGAAATGAATTAGACACGGGTGAAACGAGCAAGATAACTCACTAGAAAATATGTCATGTTGTTGAGTGTCAGAATAGTAATGCCAAAAAAGATGGCTTTCATTTTTATAGACTACCATCGTCGAAGACACCATTTGAAGATAAACGTAGGTGTTTATGTTTGCAATAAGCCCTTTAACGGACAGACCGGAGCGATGAAATAATCTGGAAATCTATTAATAATTAGAATAGAAAATAAGTGAAGATGTTCGGTGTTCTGTCAAAGTCTGTTCCCTCTATGTGTTTCTTATAGCGTTTTTATCACGTTACATTCATAATTTATTCAGAATAAATGTTTTTTATACTGAATAAGCAATAATATGTAAAAATTTGTAAATATATTTCATAATTTTATTCATTTTCTATTATTTATTTTTATTTCCTTATATCTTAGCGTATGTCTTCTTCCTGTTTGTCTAAAATTATTATGTTTACATACTTAATAAATATATAAATATAGCACACACACACACACATGATGTAAAGTGTTATTAATATATAAACAGGCCATTTTAATTTATGTGTAAACATAATACTTTTTATAATAGTTTCAGAACAAACACACGTAAGCTATAAGGAAGAAATAATAGAAAACAGAAAAATTATGAAATATTTAATAAACGATTTTTATATATAATACATGATAGTATTGCTTTTATATGTACTTTAGCGATTCAGACTGTAAAAATAATTGATTGAGCAAAAAAGAACAGTACGTATACATTACATACATGCATATCAGAGGCCAAGCCATTTAAACTTTTTATTCATCTAAAAATTAAACGTAACGTGATTAAAACGCTATAAGAAACATTGCACTAAAGGGAAACATTGGGTAATCAGACTTTGACAGAACACCGGATCCATAAAAATCACAGTTTAACGCTAAAACACTTCTCACAGCTACTGCGGAGCAGTCACTTTCTGCAACCAGTTTGGCTTCGCCCACAAAAAACGTCATCTCTGTTTGCAAATACGAAAGTGGTCTATAGCTTCCTCAAATGTATAGCTTATACTGAAGTTTATTCGAATAAATTTCAGATACAGTGGCATGTAGTAATCGGCCCGTGCACGGCTGCCCCACGGCGCCTGTGGCTCAGACTCTGCATCTGCATTTGTTAACTGGGTCGAGTGTGGCCCGCAGCTCACTCTGGCACATGCAGTTTTGGGCCGATTCATGTTTACCGTATCTGGCTGTAGAGATCCGGGCCACTTCTGGAAATGACTTGGCTTAAGTTCAAAGGATGGTTTAATGAAGCAATAATTTAACACAGAAAATATTTTAAAATGGACATAAATTCCTGAACATATCTGATAATGTGCTATCTACTCATCGAATGTCGTGAACTTGTCCAAAACAAAATATCTGCGGTAAAATGTATAATTTTAAATAATAATAATATTATAAAATAATAATATATAGTAATAATAATAATATATATATTTTTTTTTTAAACACTGACTTAGATTATAACTAATAGGGAATGTGGAGGTGACGTCACACCGTCTTGCATTATGGGTGCTCTGCCATGTTTGCAGGATCCAGTCCCGGCGCCATGGGCGGGCTTTAGGGGGCCGGGCCCGCCCTGTGAGTCACCAGTGCCCGCCCTGGACGACCTGCGGTCTCCCTTCACCTGTTCACCAGCTCCATGTTTTTATCAATAGGCCACTGTTATTAATTAAAAGTTATTGTTTTGTACATATATAACTCCTGAATAAAAATAAAAATGTGTTTGGTCTGATTTAAAAAAAATAGATATTTTGAACGTATTTGATTGGTTTGTCAATAGTGAGCGCGGAAATGTTTGGTTGTTTGCTAAGCGCGCCACCGCTTAACGTTAGGAAGACACGATTGAGTGCTGCCTGCAGTGAGACTGACACATTATGGTTCTGCTGTTATCTTTCACTATTTTCGCAGCTGAAACAACAAAAACATTCAACATTGCGTCTAAAATGTAAGTGGCTTAATATTAATTACTTGTTTAGTGAACATTCATTAAATCTGTCACATTTTCAACCGTGATGTGATGCTGCTTAACTGATCATGTTATTAAAAAAATCCACATTTTTACCGCAGTATGTTTAACCCACTTTGTTAACACACTTTGTGTTTGCTGTGCTTATTTGTTTAACTTTGTGTTATTACATTATGCACTTTCGGTTGCCATTGATTAAAGGATGCAGAATCATTATCCTGTTTTGATGATTGTTATTGGCGTTTTTAATCAGACTAGGCAACTTGTTCGGTCGAGCAAGTAAAATTCTCTTTCACTTGGCCTTTTGAAAAAATCCACTTGTCTCTGATATTAAGCGGACAAGCGTTGATGTCGAGCCCTGCGACGTGTTTTATTTGCGTTTAGATTGCTTCAGTAAGCTAGGTCCAATCTTTACGACTTCTCCGTTGTATTGCGTTAATGGAGAGGTATGTTAGTTCTTCCTCGCTTTTTTGTCCATTTAATTCATAATTAATGATATTATGCATTGCAGTGAGGTTGCTCTCATTTGTGCCCCCCCCCCCCTGAAAAATGAAATGCCCATCCGTGAATTTGTGTCTGGCGCCGGGTCTGGCAGGATCGCGTCCTATCCCGCTGTATTTGAGTTTGTGTGTTGGAGGTAGTGATGGTGAAATGAAGCTTTGTGAAGCACCAATGCTTTCCCTTCAAGTGTATCGTAAAGGGTTCATTACTCGAAGCTTTTCAACACTGTTCACACTATCGACATCTTGTGGGCAAAGGGTGGAAAAGCTGCCTATGTGTCCCAGTGGTAATTTTTTATATCACATTCAATTGTGCTCTGAAAGCCACAGATATAATGGCTAAGCAGTTAACAATTTTTACATGTTATTGTTTTTGTACTTACACATTATTTAAATACATCTGTCTATGATGATCTGTGCTTCTTTGATCGAATTGTAAATGATTAAATGGGACAAATTAAGTGGCACAGAAAAAAATCTGCAGAAAAGTAATCTACTTTGATCAACACATGCAGTCTTATTCACATAAACTTTTGCCTTAGGCCTAAACCTACGAGTTCATAGGCAAGGTTCATTTGGGCATATAGGATTTAAATGAAAGAAAATTAATTTTGAGTGGTGAAGTGCTTGTGTACTGGGAAGTGAAAGTGGTTTTGTGCTGTGCATTTGACTGGTTGCAAAAGCCAATAGGTTTAAAGCGAGGGTCAAGAAGAGTTGCCAAAGTCATAATGCTCATAGTTTCATATGCAGACATCCTCTCAGAAAGTAGTCTCAGGAGGTTGTTGCACAATATCAAAGCAATCTCACCATGAACCTGTGAGCTTATTGAGGTGATTGCATGCCTCAGCATTTGTGTAAGAGGAATCACCTTTGACCCTGACACTCTCTTCTCCTCTGACAATTCTGTTGAGGCCTCATTGAAGTGTGATAGCACACCAAGACATTCATTTATCGTGCGGTATTCTTCAGAAGTTAAAGGAGTGAGGTTTGTCTTGAGAGAAACCAAAGCAGCACCTACTGGCTCCCTCTGAGCAAAGAGGTGCTCTATCATGGCATATGTGCTGTTCCATCGAGTATCCACCTCCTGAATCGATTTGTCATTCGGTTTGCCCATCTGATTTTGTAGCACCAACAACCTTTCTTTTGCTGTTGTGCTAGACTTAAAATGATCCCCAATCTTTTGTGTTTTTCCTCTAATGTCCTCCAATTCTGGTGTTTGTTCGATGGCTTTTTTAACCACCAAGTTTATGGCATGTGCTAAACAGTTTGTGTGGCGGAGTTTCAGGATGCTGGCACATGCTACCATATTGGCAGCAGCATCAGTTACAACGCATCGAACCATGTTTTGAAAGCCCCACTCCTCCATCAAAGCTGTTTTTACTTCTGCTATATTTTCCGAAGTGTGAGTTTTTGAAAATTTTCCTACCCCCAACACTGTGGACAGGTTATCATTTTCATTCACAAAATGACATGTTACTGCAAGATATGCATCCATATGGAGCGTTGTCCACATGTCAGATGTGAGGCTTACAGCTCTGGCCTTATTCACCTCTTCCTAACTGTGCATTCAGACCGCCACCGGCGAGAGCGTCAAAGTGGCCGGAAGTCATTCATTTTCAATGAGAGGCGGCGCCGAGCCTGGCGAGCAGCGGCGCGTCGCGTCATGTACAGCGTGATCGTCGAGGAGAGTTGAAATCAGCTCAATTTTATGGTAATGAGATATGACGCGGTTCGGCGGCAACCAATCGGAAGGCGGAAATGTTCGGCGGCAACCAATCGGAAGGCGGAAACCTCCGCCTGAGAGGAGTTCAGAGAATGCAGTCGAGCGTCGGCGCGTCCACTACACCTTTTCTTTAGCGTCGTTGGGAGGGCAGCCAGAGCTTCTATTGACGCTCTCGCCGGTGGCGGTGTGAATGCACAGTTAGCCTTCTCTTTGGCCTCCATACTAAGTTTTATAATGCCTGGCGGGATGGAAGAATGTATTTTGGGTCCAACACACCTACAAACTCCGTAAAGCCAGCACATTCAACTACTGAAAATGCTGACAATCTTTTACTATCATGTTGACCAAGGCCCCATCAATCAGTTGTTTTCTGATTCCTGCAATACATAAAGTATTTATAATACCACTGAAGTAATACACCCTTTAACTATGCACTGTTTAAAATATCTTATTATATAAAGACAGACAAGAAGTCACAAACCTTGTGTAAGTGCAGAAAACCTGTGTCTTTTATTTTGTATTTTGCGCTTACCATTCCAGGTGCTTTGGTCACATGACTATTATGGGTATTTACCTGGTAGTGTTTCCTGTTTTGTTTAGCGAGTGTTAAGTGGATGAGGCTTCACGTTTAAAAAGAATATCTCTTTGGATTTGAAACTTTAATTTTTGCAACTTTAAACATCTTTTATGTGCACAGACATCATTTAACACTCTAAAAACAAAGGAAAATATGCAATCTGACAATTTGACCCCTTTAAATCTACACTGCTGGTGTTTATATGGGTACCACCAGACCAACCAGCTAAAAGAAATATGCCATTTATTGACAATGTATTAATACGTATCTTAATGATTCTATAAAATTGATTCTTTCTCTGTTGTATTCTATGCAATGAATCAACACATGTTCATAAGATGGCACTACTGTTTTGGCCAAGTTATTAAAACAAACAAAATCAGCTAACGGTTTTGAGCAGTTGCATTAAATAAATTTTTTTTGTATATTAGTAAAAATATTTTAATATTAGTTTGTCAGTGTTAGCATAAAAACAAGACAATTTAAGTGGTTCTGCTTTTATTAATCACAAATTACGTAATGACAAAAAAATGCAGCGAATACACACTCTCTGATACAGGGATGTTTTGAAAAATATAAGTTTTTCTCCTGATTACGGCAGGGAAACCACGCGATCCGGCGTCTTTTCGCTAGCTCCTCCACCGGCTTCCCTTGTTGTTTTTCCAAGAATGAAAGCTGAAAACGTATTCAGTTTCCTCCCTGAAAGATCGCGTGACCTGCTATGGCAGTTTTTGATCGAGCAGTACTGAACAAACATATCGACGTTTATTAAAATCTTGACAGAAAATACAAACACAACCTCCAACACACAAACTCGAAAACAGAGTGATAGGACGCGATCCTGCAAATATGGCGGAGTACCAACACGGTGTGACGTCACCTCCACATTCCCTATTAGGTGTAATCTAAGGCAGTGTTAAAAAAAATCTAAGTCAGTGTTATCAAAGTTCATACCCGGAACACCGGCTGTTAAAGTAAACATAGCCTAGCTAGCTGGCTACGATTTCAGTACAGTAATATCAGAGATATTCCTTCTCAACTACAACCAATAGTAGGCTATGGTAATGCTAAATCTTACTTGTGAGTAACGTTAATCCCCGAGCCCTATTTGCGATGGTCCGCCGATTTAACCAGGAATATATGCTGCCACGCAACAAAACTAGCAACGTTAGCCTACGGCTGGTTTAAGATGGCGGCCACATTACTATATTACATCTATGACTAAACGGCTCGTTATAGTTGTGCGTAGGTCCTATGGCGTAGCTTCTGCGTTGGTTTTCATTTATACTTTTGTGTCGTCGTCCGCGTCGACGTGCAAACACAAGCACAGACTGCTGGTAGGCAGTATCCACGCGTGTAACCACAGTTGCAGCGCGAAGCTGCTCGGCAGGTTCTCTGCTGTGCAAAACGACACTATATATTATTATTTTTTAATAATATTATTATTTAAAATTATAAGTTTTACTGCAGATATTTTGTTTTGGACAAGTTCACGACATTCAACGAGTAGATATCACATTATCAGATACGTTCAAGAATTAATGTCTATTTTAAAATATTTTTTGTGTAAAATTATTCCTTCATTAAAACCATCCTTTGAACTTAAGCCAAGTCATTTAAGTGGCCCAGATCTCTACAGCCAGATACGGTAAACATGAATCGGCCCAGTGCTTTATAGTCGTAATAAAACTGCATGTGCCAGAGTGAGCTGCGGGCCACCCTCGACCTGGTTAACAAATGCCGATGCAGAGTCTGAGCCACAGGCACCGTGGAGCAGCCGTGCACAGCCCAATTACTACTTGCTATTTGAAGTTTATTCGAATAAACTTCAGTATAAGCTATACATTTTTATGTAATACATAATTAAAAGAAATGTAAATAATGTAAAAAAATGTAATGTCTTGTTCATTCAGCAAAATAAAATATGACTGAATCAAGTCTTGTTTGGTTATCATACAATTTGTTCATATAGTGATATGAAACTGAAATGGAAAAATGGGGGGCACATCAGGACTGACTAGGGCCTGGGACCTTGTGCTAAGCCCCTGACTACGTTCGCTGTGTGTTTCACAGAAAATAATTGCACACCTTAGAACGTTTGTCAGCTAATCAGATTCAAGCATTTAACGGACCCGTAGTATAATAATATAAAATACAGAAAATATTATAAAATATAATATAATCATGTAAATTTTATATAGCAACAGTATTACCTAGCAGGCATTTCCGTTGATTCACAGTTGAATCCAGGGCCGGAGTGGGGCCACTTTTCAGCCCGGGAGTTTCAGGCCCAAGACCGGCCCACTTTTTCCATAGTGTTATTCCAAATTAGCACTTTTTCCAAATTGGATAAATAAAGCAACAGTTCAGCTCTTATGTCACCAGGTGACTATGGGAGGGCGGGAACCAAAAGTGGCGGAGAAAGGTTCCGTGAAGATGGTTTCCGCCCAGACCCGATTTTAAAAACACTATTTCGCTTCCTGGTCTCCCAGGCAACACAGATTGGGAGAAAATGAGCAACAGGTGTGGCGAATGTAAGTGACAGACACGATTGGAGGAGGGAGAAAAGCAAAACGAGATAAAAAGGTCCAAGGAGGCACAAAGAGGAGAGCTGTCTTCGGGCGTGAGTCCCTTTATGCCTTGGGCAAACTGAACCACACGCCCCGTCCCTGGAGGAGCCGAAAGGGCGCCGTTGATCCGCGTTTCACCTATGGTGTAAGGAAAGAGTGCGGCTGCCAGAAGAGGCGAAAAGGACGGGGCTGTGCAAAATTAAAGGGACACCACACCGGTGTGCTTGTTATGTACTTTGTGTGCGCTGTGTTGCTGCTTTGCAGACGCTCGTGTTGGCCCGATCGTTCCTTTGGGGGAAGCAAAGGAAGGAAAGACAGCTAGCGAAGGAATATTGGGAGAGTTTTCACTTGTGAGTGAACAAGATACAGAGCCAACGGGATTATAGATACAGGAGGCTATTGACAACAAAGAGTGAGTAACGGCCATTGTGTTTACCGTGTAATACTTCGAAGAAGAGTTGCTTGGTGTGTGTCTTTCTTGTGTTTGAGGTCCCTGGCCCCACCGGAGAGGGAAGAGTGGGCGAGCCGTGGGTTGACCGGAAACACGGACGAAACATTTGAACAGGAAGCGCCGTCTACGAATCGATCAGTGGCCCTGCGGGACAAGAAAGCGTGGGTGAGCCAGAGAAGTAACAAATAACACATCGGGGCTGTGAGTAATATAAAGCCTACTCTCAACGGTGACCAAAACATCGCCCAGCTATCCTCCCGAGGGAATCGAAGCCTGGTGGCTAAGTCCATATTTAATATTCACGTGAAGTGTGTACAAGAGTGTCGTGGGTGAGTTACACTTATTACTTGGTGCTGTGCCGTGCTTGCTGTGTGTATGCTGTGCTTGTAGCGACCAAACCGCCCGGCCTCGGACGAATCGTGAGAGGTTTACATCTGTTGTGGCCTGAGTCCTACGGAGAGAGTAAAATTCAGCCTTTGCCCCGGGTGTGTTAGAGAGAGCTTCACTCTTCGATAGAACGGACAGTGGTGAAACCCAGTGGCGGATAGGAGTGAGTATTTGTGGAAGTGCACTGTGCGGATTGAGGGTCATAGTTGTGTGTGTGTTCGACCTATCCAACAGCAGCTCGTGGTGGCGGAGCCTCAACGAAAGTTCGCCCCAACTCGGGACCCCGGTCGTGGAAACCAGAGGGGGAGTTCGGGAAGCGTTCGACTCCGTGCCACTGGACCCATCAGTCCCTACGACGCCCGAGAAGTTGAGTGGACGGGTGAAGGAACACGGTGCACCGACGCTGTAGCGAAAGCCCACTGTCTGTGACAACCACTTACCTGTGTCTCAAGGAAAGCTCTGTGTGAACGAAGATCCCCAATGTTGTGAGTAACTTACCTTTGTGAAGTATTATTGACCTGTGCATACAGCAACCACTTACCTGTGTCTCAAGGAATGCTCTGTGTGAACGAAGACCCCCAGTGTTGTGAGTAACCTACCGCTGTGAAGTGTCATTGACCTGTGCTTATAGCAATCACTTACCTGTGTCTCAAGGAAGGCTCTGTGTGAACGAAGACCCCCAGTGTTGTGAGTAACCTACCGCTGTGAAGTGTCATTGACCTGTGCTTATAGCAATCACTTACCTGTGTCTCAAGGAATGCTCTGTGTGAACGAAGACCCCCAGTGTTGTGAGTAATCTACCTCTGTGAAGTGTCATTGACCTGTGCTTACAGCAACCACTTACCTGTGTCTCAACGAGGGCTCTGTGTGGGGCGAAGATCCCGGCCCTTGTCACAAGTGGCCCTGGAGGAAAGAAGAAACCACATTAGTTTTAACTTGCCCTTTTCCCCTTTCCCTTTTTCCTTTTTAAATATTTAAATAAAGTTTATTTTAAACGTAGCATACTCGTCTGTCTGGTCATTGGGGTGGTCTTGGGAAACTCCTCGAGGTGGAAGAGTTGAGAGGGGTGTGACCTTTAGTATATTTGGGTCCGCCCCTGGCCGTGACACTTACTTTAGTTTTTATTAATATCATGGTTCAAAAAATAAGGTGAAAGTTATAATATTATAAGTTTAATAATATTTCACTTAAGATAAGAAGTTAACAAATATATTCCTCTACACTCTAAAAAAGGCTGGGTTACTTTTTACCCATAATGGGTAAATATTGGACAGAACACATGCTGGGTTAAAAATTACCCCATGCTGAGTTAAAAATAACACAATGTTGGGTTGTTGTTATGCAACCATGGATTATAATAACCCAACAGTTGGGTTAAAACAACCCAGCCCTGGGTCAATTTAACCCAGCAGCGTGTTCTGTCCAATATATAAAATATATAAATAACCCAGCCCTTTTTAGAGTGTATTCCATAAGGAAAGGTTGATAAATTATTAGCATTGCTAATGCTATGAGGCCGATGATTAACTCAAATAGAAATATAAAAGTCATAATAAAAAAATAAAACTATTTGACAAAAATATTGAATACATATTGGGTAAATGGCATAACAAGTGATTTATAAGCTTTTGTAGGCTGGTCATTTTTGACTGGGAAAACAAAAGGTGTTATAGGGTTCTGAACACAACCTGAGGGTTAAATAACTTTAATTCATATTGTTTACTCATGGCCTCCTCATTTTCAGCGGGGGACTGCTCAGAAGCTGCTTGCATAATATTTGCAAAGTCTATGAATCGCCATGTATACACAAAAGGGTAATATTTTAACAAAAAAAATGTTCTTGGATGTGCAATGGACCGAACCAACTCTATAGGAGGGGAGGGGAAAACTCCCTCACATGGTACAACCCATGCAGAGGCTGCGCGCTGCAGTGTCAATGCGAAACGTGTGAAGTGTCATTTAAGAGAAGATAGACTCACTAACGTGACAAATGTAAAAAACAAAAAACTCGACCGGCCCAAAAGTGAAGCGGCTCACCGGGAATTCTCCCGGTTCTCCCGATTACCCACCCCGGGCCTGGTTGAATCAATGTCAAGGTTGAATCCACATTGAATTACCTTTTGATTTTGCTAATTAAATCAACATTGAACAAACAATTACCATTTTTTCAACCAAATTTCAACATACATTTTTTAGATTTGTATTAACCTTTTGCAACCATTAAGCATTAACTGTTGTAACAACATCATTTCAACTATATTTCATCTTTGAAGGTCGGTCATATGCTTGCTGCTGGGTATAAACATTATTATAGGCTAGTATTTGATTATAGCGTACGTGTGGTTTTAGATTTTTCTTGAATTTTTGCGTACCTTTAGAAGAAATTTTGATACGAACATTTTTGTTGAATCACGATTTGTTCGTTAAAACATCCGTACACACATCTCACGCACAAATTAGTGCATACACACCCTTAGTGAATGAGACCCAATGTCCTTTATCCTCTATCTCTTGACCATGTGACTAAACCTAACATGATACATTCCAATTGACTAATCAGAAGACCATCTTTAACCAGTGTTGGGCAAGCTACTTGGAAAATGTAGTGAGCACATTCTATTATATATTAGTTTCAATTGTAATATTTATGACATATTTTTATTAGCTTGGCTTGGTTTATGCATGTTAACATTTTAAACCATACTAAAACATACATTAACAAGTAAAATAAAATAAAATCAACAAGTAAAATTAAAAAGTTTTGAGTAGACTATATCAAAAAGTAGCCCTCCAGATTGTTTTATCCATTGTGGTAGACCTTGCTCACAAAAAGGTGGGAGATCCCTGTCTTAAAGGGGACATTCCACAAGACGTTTTTAAGATATTAAATAAATCTTTGATGTCCCCAGAGTAAATATGTGAAGTTTTAGCTCAAAATACCATATAGGTAATTTATTGTGGCATGTTAAAACAGGCACTTTATGGGTCTGAGCAAAAATGCAACGTTTTGGTGTGTATCCCTTTAAATCCAAACGAGCTGCTCAGGTGGGCGGAGTCTCAAGCGCTTGCGCTGTAGACAAGACATTGCATTCTCTCACAAAAGAAGTTAGTAGGAGATGTTCAGCATTATATATTTGAACAAGTTTACAAAGTCAATCATCTGTTTTATGCATACTAAATACATGTTTATCAGCAGATGGGGAACATTGTGGAACAAAAATTAAGACTTTAAGGTATCATGCTGCCAGTAAGTTTTAAACAGGCACAATGATTTTCAGCATGTTCAAAATAAAATCCACTTCCACAAACACTCAGAAGTTTACTTTTTGACCAAATCACACGAGCAAATGATCTGTAATAAAACAACACTTTTTATGCTTAAACTTTAGAGAAACAGATCAAATGACATGTTTAAGTTTATTGTGTACACATATTGAACAAATTTTTCATGAATTTTTTTTTTTTGTGTTAATACAAAAGGACAGCAAGAGCTTTAGGGAAATATTAGCATAGCGACTGCTGACAACTATTGCATTTCTAAGATGGACAATAACTTAATAGGCGTAGTTAAAAATATTATTTTCTAAATAAACATAAAATAGGAGAATTGTATAAGCCATAATTGAGTTAAATTTTAAATGACTAAGAGCTGTGACAGCGCATCATTTTCAAAATGAAAGTGATTCATTTTTATTCAGGTTTGCAACGGAGGTTTTGCCCAAAATAGTAAACTTAGTGCAGCTATTATAAACGCTATATTAGATTGTTTTTAACATATCCTAATAGAGAATGTCTATTTTATATTTATGTTTGAGTATTGTTGTGTTTAAATATTGTTGTAATGTTTTGTTTAAATTTAATCCGAATATTAAGACTCTAATTTTAAACGCCATATATTGGTTGTTGTAATGGATTGAAGGCTAATATGACGGTACAAATGGAGTGACATAATTTTCGAGTTTAAATTAAGTTTTGTTTGCTTCAAATGTCTGCTTCAAATTAATTTCGTTTAATATAATTTGTCTCTTAGTTTTAATCAATGTTTTGTTGATAAGTGTTGTGAATATTAAAGAAAAAGAACATTAAAAAGAACACTGTGCATCTCATTACGTAACAAATATAAACTACTGCAATATACTACCAAATGCCAAAACATGCAGTATTATCTTTGTAATGATATAGTTGCTTTTTGCAATTTCAGTGTCACTGGCGAAGGGCGTACGCGGGCGAAGCGCACACTCTTAAAGATCAACGTAATATCAATTTTGATTTTGCCGGCCACCCTTTTTGTCATGAGCGGAGGACGGAACACATACCACACGCAGAGAACAGCGACATAAAGAGAATAGAAGTTATTTAGTGTTTTTCTGACGAATACAGTCAGTTCGTAAGAACATTTTTAAATGGACTATAAGATCATCAATATGAGCTCTGAAGAATGAACTATTATAGGCTAAACATAATTGTACACATTTCGCTTCTAAAACCGCGCAGAACACTCGACTGCCGCGACTTTCAAAGCTCCTACCAGAGATTTCCATAGATTCACAAATGCATCTTCATGCATTATTCTTCTTTTAGTGATCTATTTAAAATCATGTGAATGTTTTCTACCTTTCCAGATTAAAATGATAGGCTATTCGTTTTTCGAATAAATCTGGTTTTTTTTTGCTTCATGCATTTCTTTTTTGTTGTAAATGCGACCTGTAAAATTACATAAACGCACTCAACTGAGTAATTTTATATAGCTACACATAATGGTATGCAGAGATGGGCATAAATACATGGAAATGTATTTCAAATACAAATACAAAATACTGTGTTGAAAAATGTATTTAAATACAAATACAAAATACTGTGAGGAAAAATGTATTTAAATACAAATACAGTATTTTGTATTTTGAAAATACACAAAATACATGTGAAATTGGTGATTCAGTGCAAGTATCCCTATTAGGCTGAAATCTATCTAGGTCTATTTCTGAATTCCAAAAAGCATTTAGATGTGTGCAACTGCTTAGAAACTTTCATTTTATTTTACGTACCTCTTGCTTTCCCCTGCCCTGTAGGAAATAAAAAACTAGAAAAAAAACTTGGTAACATAACTTGAAAGGGTGTGCATAAGACTGACATAACATGACATATGTCATGAATATGAAGAAAATTTTATGCACATTTATGACAACTGCCATTAAGTGTCATTTACTCAATTATAATTTTTTATGCAAAGATGACATTGTTTGAGATATCTTTGTTATGACAACTTGACAATACAACACAATTTGTTATAAATCATAAACAATCATTATCAAACTTAAAAAACTACCTAGCTTTGTGGGTTAACATTACCTTAAACTGTGATTTAAATGTCATTTAGTGTTAATACTATGTCAAATATTATTAATACTCCGTCAAATAAACATTATGAACTGAAGAATATTCATGCTGCTGTTATAAAACTATTTAACAGAGTATTAACACTTAATGACATTTTAATGACAAATTCAATTTGTATCACTGGTAAATATTGGTCAATTATGTTGTCTTGGTTAATGTCAAGTTGTCATGACAAGTTATGATGTATGAGTTAATGTCAAGTTGTCATAACAAAGACATCTCAAACAATGTCATCTTTGCAATAAAAAACAAATGACACTTAATGACAGTTGTCATAAACGTGCATAAAATCTCCTTCATATTCATGACACGTGTCATGTCATGATTATGAATGTGTCATGTCAGCCTTATGAACACCCATTCAAGTAAAGTGATGTTTTATAAAAACATCATAAAAGCTTTATCATGTGTCGTCGACCCACAACCTAAACAGTTTATATGTGAAGAAATCCACGTATTTACTTCTCACGAGACGAGTGTTTGACAAATTATTCAGCCAACTACTTTCTCTCATCGTTGCTTTTTGATGGTTTTGAGAACAATTACTCATGAGTCGCCCTCTGTCATTTCACAGAATTATACAGAGCACGTCAACAGAGAGCACGTCAAGCATAAAAGTCTTGTAGATTTACTGAGGAACCTGCAGGTTCACGCCGTAGAGTAGAGCCATGCGAATTGCAAAAGTGTAAACAAGGCTTCAACTGCACAAAGCTAAAAGAAATCAGCAACTGTGTGCTGATTCCACCACTTTCCGCGTCACATGTGAAAGGGCCTTTAAAGGAAAACACCACAGTTTTTCAATATTTTACTATGTTCTTACCTCAACTTAGATGAATGAACACATGCCTATCTTTTTTCAATGCATGCACTTCATCTTTGCACAGTGTGTCATGAATGTGTTAGCATTTAGCCTAGTCCCATTTATTCCTTAGGATCTAAACAGGGAAGAATTTAGAAGCCACCAAACACTTCCATGTTTTCCCTATTCAAAGACTGTTACATGAGTAGTTACACGAGTAAGTATGGTGGCACAAAATAAAACATGATTCTTAAGTGAAAAAAAAATGAGAACTATATTGTATGGCGGAAAAGCACTTAGTTTGCAGCACTTCGACCTCTGGCGCAGTAACATCATCACTCCTGTGAAGATGTTACTGCGCGCTGAGGTCGAAATGCTGCAAACTGAGTGCTCTTCCTCCATGCATTGAAAATAGATAGTTATGTATTAATTTAAATAAAATATAAAATATAAAAAATTGGTGGTTTTCCTTTAAGTCAAACGTGTAGACCTATTTGTCAGCTTTCCACACTATGTCTCAGTCGTGCAACGTGCAAGTGCAACTGCAACATGCAACTGCCTGCCAACGTGCAAGTATGAATTTGAATTTCCTTTCGCGACAGTTATAATAACACAAATCACATCACACCCAATAATTTAATCGCCCTTGCTTTTTTCCCACTCCAACATTTCAATTATTGCCCACTAAAAGCTGCACAGATATATTTGCTTACCTGAACTCTGAGCCAGGCAACCAGTCAGGGTGCTGTTTTCATGCATTAACTAGTTCAGACCAGACACCAAAGTATTTTGAGTATTTTAAAAATACAAAAATACTCATCTTAAATGTATTTAAATGCAAATTACATTTCATTTTTTTCAAAGGCTTTAAAATACAAAATACAAAATACTATTTTGTATTTCAAATACGTATTTTAAATACATGTATTTGAAACACAACGTTTCACAGTTTATTATGTATTTCGTCAAATTATTTAAGTCTATAGTCTAATGATAATGGAAAGGCTAAAACAAATATGCGATTAGGATATTAAAATAAACAAGAAAAACTTACATTTGATCGATGTAAACTCACAAAAGCTCCACGGACGAATTGGATGTAAACCGAAAACACTTCTCAGACCGGTGCATCACTTTTTGTGACCCCCCTGAAACACTTCCGTTGTCGTTTGAACTACTTGCATTGCGTTTCTGTTAATGCAGCGCGTTTCTGTTATTGGTCGTGTTTTTAGAAATTTGCAGCGCGTTTCTGTTATTGTTCGTGTTATGAGATTTGGAACGCGTTTCTGTTTTTGTTCGTGTTGTGATATTTGCAACGCGTTTATGTATTTGGATGTGTTGCGATATCTGCAGCGTATGTGTTGTCAAACTGATGAAGATGTTTTCTTGATTTGCTGGTGTTTTTTCTATTTGCATGTGTTTTCTTTCGTTGCAGTGCAGCGACCCCTGTCGGCCACCGTATAAATATATATACATTTTGTTTAAAAAAAGAAAAAAAAACATAATTATGAGAAGTGCCCTTTATTTCACTTGAGCCCCTGCCCCTCAAAATATCTGTGCACGTCCCTGATTGGCAGACAGCCCCGCCGCTCCCATAATGCGCATCACGCGCTGTGCGTAGGGCACCACGTGCTGAGGGGGCACCAAAAATAATAGCCTAATGAAAAAAAATTATAATGCTGAAATTATTTCATTAGCCTATAGAAATATTATTAGGCACTTTTTATCCATGTATATGTTACAAAAAAGGGGGAACGAGATCATTTAATTGCTCTAGTCCAGAAAGTATGCCCCCCAGCCTTTGATGGTCCGTGCCGGTTGATCGCGCGGGCGTTTCTCAATCCGAAGGCTGCAGCCTCCAGAGGTCTCATTTATAGTCTGCATACATCATCAAAACTTTCTTATTTCGTAATATTAACAATTATAAAGTTAACTATTATTCTTAGTTAATCGTAAATTGTTGTAATATGCTTATGACTTGCTAATGTAATGTTCAGTTAACTGAAATAAACCAGGCTTATGCAGCCATTAGGCAACTTTTGGATGCGAAACGTCCCCGAAAAGACAGCAGGAGTCAGGATCGGAAAAAGAAATAGTAGAAACTGCGGGATGATTCCTGTGCATCACTTGCAGGTAAGTCCATCATGTTTAATCATTCCTAAATAAGGGAAATGTGCATGGGCTGCAGCTGCTGCTAATCGTAATGCGCCTCGAACTTGCTGTGCTGACATTAATGTTTAGCAAACTAACGTTATGTTGTTATCATTTATAACTTCAGTGCAAGCTAAATTGAGATTTTACTGTAAAACATTACCTATGCATATGCATTTACAAATAACTGACGCAGCTGTTACTTTCTTTACTACGTTTCTTTAGATATCGAGCAGTAGTTTATTTTGTGGTTTATTTTGACGTGACGGTGGTTAAAACTTTCTCAGTAAAAGTTAACGTAGTACACATGGTAGGCTTACAATTCATGACTCTTAAATATATATAAATATAAAACGACGTTATATATGATATGAAGCAAACATTACTGTGACACTTAGTTCTCTGAATCTTTTTTTTTTAAGAATATTGAGTGTTCTTGTTTACTTATTGATGTTTATTTAATGTTATTTATTTAAAGTGACATTGTACTTGGGAAAAACATGTCTGGATTATTTTGATAATTTAAATTTGGTATTTTTTTCTATTTTGCTATTCTATAAAAGTTTGCACTTTCAAATGTGTAGTGTGTGTTGGCTAAAGCTGTGAAAATTTTACTTTCTGCTATTAAGTTATATGTTTGGTAATAAAATATTAAAATGGCAAAACAAACGGTTTTTTTTTTCAGGGTCGGGGTGGGGGGCATTATAAAGGAATTTTGCTTAGGGCACCAAAATGGCAGCGGCACTGTTGGCAGACCCCAGTTTATCAAAAGATGAAAGCAAAATACGGAAAAATATTTGTTGAGGTCAATTGAGGAATGGGTGAAAAGGTACGACTTCCCAAAGTGGGGCTCCTGGAGTCCTGAGAGGTTGCAAACAGTTAAGGAAAGAAAATAACAGGCAAAATACATAAAGGATAAAAATAAAAATCTAAGGCGAATTGATATATGATTTAGAGAAGCTAAACATAAGGAAGAATAAGTAAAACAAAGTTTAATGAAAAATTTGCCCCCGCAGAAATTGCTGACAGACCTCCACCTTATTGTGAAAATAATAATATTAAACTTGCTCTGTCTTCTTTTTCATGTGTTAAAAAACCCAACCCGAGGACGACTGCGCACCACCTCAGAGTTCTGCAAATTAGCATGGAGTAGCCCAAAGGGGAGCTCAGGCAGCGCAATCAACACCACAATCCCAGGCACTATCAGCACCATCTAGACCAGAATATCCGTGCCTATATACAACTGAACTAAATGACTGTTCTCATTACAAATATATTCCAAAGAAAAGTGAATGGTTTATAAATAATTTTGGCATTCAGGCAAAAGAAGTTAAATTAAAGCTTTTCAACCTATAAGGCCAGTGGGTTTTGTTCAGATGTAAATTTATGTGTATAATATACAGTATGAGTGTGACCTTATGAAATGTAGTTTTCACAGAGCTGTGTGTTTCTCTGGTTTTCTTGCTAAACAAACTAATTAATTGGTTTGTTTAGTTAATTTTAACACAATTATCAGCACACTAAGGTTTAAAAAAATTATCCGGCCCGCACTTCATGGCGTTATTTACCATCCGGCCCTCAGACTAAAATGAGTTTGACACCCCTGCTTTAGAATCTTACGAACCTCATGTTCACCAACCTCACCTCAGGGCTCGAGGGTGCGACCAGTTTGGTCAGTCAGATGCCAGATTGCCTATGGGCAAAAGGAAAATATGATGTAGGGTTAAATAGAAACTGTGAAACCATTGTGATAACCCCTAAGGGCTCATACAGACCAGTTAAACAGCAGCACTCACTAAAACATGAAGGAACTGAGGGCATTAGGCCCATATTTGAAGAATTTTTTGCTAGAGGCATAACTGTTAGTTGTCCTGATTCACCCGTGTGCAAGCCTCTGTTCTCAGTAAAGGAAATAGGAGACATGGGACATCCCCCTGAGTGGAGATTTGTCCAAGACCTGCAGGCAGTCAATGCAGCTGTACAGCCCATGGCACCTGAAGAACCCAACACTTTTACCATTCTGTCTCAAATTACCTCTGATTCTGAGTGGTATACATTCATTGATATCTCCAATGCTTTCTTTAGCATAACAGTCCACAAGGACAGTCAGTTCTGGTTTGCATTTTCTATTGAAGGGAAGCCATACACATTTTCTAGACTTTGTCAGGGTTATACTGAATCAAAAACAATATATAATGCTTCCCTTAAGTCATCATTGGAACCTTTCCAACTGCCCAAAGGGGTCGCATTATTGCAGTATGTTGATGACCTTTTGCTATACGCACCCACAAGAGACCTGTGTCTAAAACACACCATTCAACTGCTATTTCATCTGGCAGCCGAGGGCCATAAAGTTAATCCCTGTAAGGTCCAACTAGCACAGCGCTCTGTACATTTCCTGGGTCATAACATAAAAGGCAGAACCAAATCTCTGTCTGAAAAAAGAACCCTGGCCATAAAACAGATACCAAGCCCACCACAAAGAAACATATGATGTCATTTTTA
This sequence comes from Misgurnus mizolepis, assembly GCA_025389145.1. NCBI lineage: Eukaryota > Metazoa > Chordata > Actinopteri > Cypriniformes > Cobitidae > Misgurnus > Misgurnus mizolepis. Next base: position 27,143,029 of record JAIFKI010000002.1, on the reverse strand, counting down.
GGGATGACATCTTACTGTCGCTGCTTCATCCCATGTTACACAGAAATGTAAGAAAAGTTGACAGAACTAATTTTTTTGGGGCGTTTTCCAAAAAAGTCTTAGAGGGTAGACATTTTTCCCTGATAAAGACACAATATACATTAGGTAATTGTGGGCGTTTTTCTAAAAAGTCTAAAAGGGTAGAGATTTTCCCTAGAAGATGGGACATGGCGAGTCCAGGATAGATTTGCAGACCCCAGTTTATCAAAAGATGGAAGCAAAATATGGGAAAGGTTCGTTGGGGTCATTGAGGAATGGCTGAAAAGGTGTGTCTTTCCAAAAGGGGGCTCCTGGAGTCCCAAGAGGTTGCAAACAGTGAAGGAAAGAATAGAACAGGCAAAATACAAGATAAAGGATAAAATAAAAGTCTAAGGCGAATTGATATATGATTAAGAGAAGCTAAAGGTAAGTAGGAATCAGTAAAACAGGGTTTAATTAAAGAATTTGCCCCGGAAGAAATTGCTGACAGACCTCCACCTTATTGTGATAATAATAATATTAAACCTGCTCTGTCTTCTTTTTCATGTGTTAAAAGTTCACCAACCTCCCCTCAGGGCTCGAGAGTGTGACCAATTTGGTCAATCAGGTCCCACAGTGCCTATGGACAAAAGGAAAATATGATGTAGGGTTCTCCAACCCTGCTCCTCGTGAGCTACCGTCCTGCAGATTTTATCTGCAACCCCAATCAAACACAGGTGAACCAACTAATCAAGGTGTTCAGGGTTGCTTGATAAATACAGACAGGTGTGTGGGAGCTGGGTTGGACCTGAAGTCTGTAGGATGTTAGCTCACCAGGACCAGGGTTGGAGACACCTGATGTAGGGTTAAATAGAAACTGTGAAACTGTTGTGATATTCCCTAAGGGCTCATACAGACCAGTTAAACAGCAGCACTCACTAAAACGAAGGAAATGAGGGCATTAGGCCAATATTTGAAGAATTTTTTGCTAGAGGCATAATTGTTAGTTGTCCTGATTCACCTGTGCGCAAGCCTCTGTTCTCAGTAAAGGAAATAGGAGACAAGGGACATCCCCCAAAGGGGAGCTCAAGCCGCAAAATCAACACTACAATCTCAGGCACTATCAGCACCATCTATACCAGAATATCCATCCCTACATGCAACTGAAACAAGAGTTGATGCTTTAGAATCTTACCAACATCATGTTCACCAACCTCACCTCAGGGCTCGAGAGTGCGACCAATTTGGTCAGTCCGGTCCCAGAGTGCCTATGGGCAAAAGGAAAATATGATGTAGGGTTCAATAGAAACTGTGAAACTGTTGTGATAACCCCTAAGGGCTCATACAGACCAGTTAAACAGCAGCACTCACTTAAAAATGAAGGAACTGAGGGCATTAGGCCCATATTTGAAGAATTTTTTGCTAGAGGCATAATTGTTAGTTGTCCTGATTCAGCCGTGCACAAGCCTCTGTTCTCAGTAAAGGAAATAGGAGACATGGGACATCCCCCTGAGTGGAGATTTGTCCAAGACCTGCAGGCAGTAAATGCAGCTGTACAGCCCAGGGCACCTGAAGTGCCCAACCCTTTTACCATTCTGTCTCAAATTACCTCTGATTCTGAGTGGTATACAGTCATTGATATCTCCAATGCTTTCTTTAGCATACCATTCCACAAGGACAGTCAGTTCTGGTTTGCATTTTCTATTGAAGGGAAGCTAAACACAAATTCTAGACTTTGTCAGGGTTATACTGAATCACCAACAATATATAATGCTTCCCTTAAGTCATTATTGGAACCTTTCCAACTGCCCAAAGGGGTCGCATTATTGCAGTATGTTGATGACCTTTTGCTATACGCACCCACAAGAGACCTGTGTCTAAAACACACCATTCAACTGCTATTTCATCTGGCAGCCGAGGGCCATAAAGTTAATCCCTGTAAGGTCCAACTAGCACAGCGCTCTGTACATTTCCTGGGTCATAACATAAAAGGCAGAACCAAATCTCTGTCTGAAAAAAGAACCCTGGCCATAAAACAGATACCAAGCCCACCACAAAGAAACATATGATGTCATTTTTAGGGATGACATCGTACTGTCGCTGCTTCATCCCATGTTACACAGAAATGTAAGCAAAGTTGACAGAACTAATTTTTTTGGGGCGTTTTCCTAAAAAGTCTTAGAGGGTAGAGATTTTTCCCTGAAAAAGACACAATATACATTAGGTAATTGTGGGCGTTTTTCTAAAAAGTCTAAGAGGGGTAGAGATTTTCCCTAGAAGATGGGACATGGCGAGTCCAGGATAGATTTGCAGACCCCAGTTTATCAAAAGATGGAAGCAAAATATGGGAAAGGTTCTTTGGGGTCAATTGAGGAATGGCTGAAAAGGTGTGTCTTTCCAAAAGGGGGCTCCTGGAGTCCCAAGAGGTTGCAAACAGTGAAGGAAAGAATAGAACAGGCAAAATACAAGATACAGGATAAAATAAAAGTCTAAGGCGAATTGATATATGATTTAGAGAAGCTAAAGGTAAGGAGGAATCGGTAAAACAGGGTTTAATTAAAGAATTTGCCCAGGAAGAAATTGCTGACAGACCTCCACCTTATTGTGATAATAATAATATTAAACCTGCTCTGTCTTCTTTTTCATGTGTTAAAATTTCACTAACCTCCCCTAAGGGCTCGAGAGTGCGACCAATTTGGTCAATCAGGTCCCACAGTGCCTATGGACAAAAGGAAAATATGATGTAGGGTTCTCCAACCCTGCTCCTCGTGAGCTACCGTCCTGCAGATTTTATCTGCAACCCCAATCAAACACAGGTGAACCAACTAATCAAGGTGTTCAGGGTTGCTTGATAACTACAGACAGGTGTGTGGGAGCTGGGTTGGACCTGAAATCTGTAGGATGTTAGCTCACCAGGACCAGGGTTGGAGACACCTGATGTAGGGTTAAATAGAAACTGTGAAACTGTTGTGATATTCCCTAAGGGCTCATACAGACCAGTTAAACAGCAGCACTCACTAAAACATGAAGGAAATGAGGGCTTTAGGCCCATATTTGAAGAATTTTTTGCTAGAGGCATAATTGTTAGTTGTCCTGATTCACCTGTGCGCAAGCCTCTGTTCTCAGTAAAGGAAATAAGAGACAAGGGACATCCCCCAAAGGGGAGCTCAAGCCGCACAATCAACACTACAATCTCAGGCACTATCAGCACCATCTAAACCAGAATATCCATCCCTACATGCAACTGAAACAAGAGTTGATGCTTTAGAATCTTACCAACATCATGTTCACCAACCTCACCTCAGGGCTCGAGAGTGCGACCAATTTGGTCAGTCCGGTCCCAGAGTGCCTATGGGCAAAAGGAAAATATGATGTAGGGTTAAATAGAAACTGTGAAACTGTTGTGATAACCACTAAGGGCTCATACAGACCAGTTAAACAGCAGCACTCACTTAAAAATGAAGGAACTGAGGGCATTAGGCCCATATTTGAAGAATTTTTTGCTAGAGGCATAATTGTTAGTTGTCCTGATTCAGCCGTGCACAAGCCTCTGTTCTCAGTAAAGGAAATAGGAGACATGGGACATCCCCCTGAGTGGAGATTTGTCCAAGACCTGCAGGCAGTAAATGCAGCTGTACAGCCCAGGGCACCTGAAGTGCCCAACCCTTTTACCATTCTGTCTCAAATTACCTCTGATTCTGAGTGGTATACAGTCATTGATATCTCCAATGCTTTCTTTAGCATACCATTCCACAAGGACAGTCAGTTCTGGTTTGCATTTTCTATTGAAGGGAAGCTAAACACAAATTCTAGACTTTGTCAGGGTTATACTGAATCACCAACAATATATAATGCTTCCCTTAAGTCATTATTGGAACCTTTCCAACTGCCCAAAGGGGTCGCATTATTGCAGTATGTTGATGACCTTTTGCTATACGCACCCACAAGAGACCTGTGTCTAAAACACACCATTCAACTGCTATTTCATCTGGCAGCCGAGGGCCATAAAGTTAATCCCTGTAAGGTCCAACTAGCACAGCGCTCTGTACATTTCCTGGGTCATAACATAAAAGGCAGAACCAAATCTCTGTCTGAAAAAAGAACCCTGGCCATAAAACAGATACCAAGCCCACCACAAAGAAACATATGATGTCATTTTTAGGGATGACATCGTACTGTCGCTGCTTCATCCCATGTTACACAGAAATGTAAGCAAAGTTGACAGAACTAATTTTTTGGGGCGTTTTCCTAAAAAGTCTTAGAGGGTAGAGATTTTTCCCTGAAAAAGACACAATATACATTAGGTAATTGTGGGCGTTTTTCTAAAAAGTCTAAGAGGGGTAGAGATTTTCCCTAGAAGATGGGACATGGCGAGTCCAGGATAGATTTGCAGACCCCAGTTTATCAAAAGATGGAAGCAAAATATGGGAAAGGTTCTTTGGGGTCAATTGAGGAATGGCTGAAAAGGTGTGTCTTTCCAAAAGGGGGCTCCTGGAGTCCCAAGAGGTTGCAAACAGTGAAGGGAAAGAATAGAACAGGCAAAATACAAGATACAGGATAAAATAAAAGTCTAAGGCGAATTGATATATGATTTAGAGAAGCTAAAGGTAAGGAGGAATCGGTAAAACAGGGTTTAATTAAAGAATTTGCCCAGGAAGAAATTGCTGACAGACCTCCACCTTATTGTGATAATAATAATATTAAACCTGCTCTGTCTTCTTTTTCATGTGTTAAAATTTCACTAACCTCCCCTAAGGGCTCGAGAGTGCGACCAATTTGGTCAATCAGGTCCCACAGTGCCTATGGACAAAAGGAAAATATGATGTAGGGTTCTCCAACCCTGCTCCTCGTGAGCTACCGTCCTGCAGATTTTATCTGCAACCCCAATCAAACACAGGTGAACCAACTAATCAAGGTGTTCAGGGTTGCTTGATAACTACAGACAGGTGTGTGGGAGCTGGGTTGGACCTGAAATCTGTAGGATGTTAGCTCACCAGGACCAGGGTTGGAGACACCTGATGTAGGGTTAAATAGAAACTGTGAAACTGTTGTGATATTCCCTAAGGGCTCATACAGACCAGTTAAACAGCAGCACTCACTAAAACATGAAGGAAATGAGGGCTTTAGGCCCATATTTGAAGAATTTTTTGCTAGAGGCATAATTGTTAGTTGTCCTGATTCACCTGTGCGCAAGCCTCTGTTCTCAGTAAAGGAAATAAGAGACAAGGGACATCCCCCAAAGGGGAGCTCAAGCCGCACAATCAACACTACAATCTCAGGCACTATCAGCACCATCTAAACCAGAATATCCATCCCTACATGCAACTGAAACAAGAGTTGATGCTTTAGAATCTTACCAACATCATGTTCACCAACCTCACCTCAGGGCTCGAGAGTGCGACCAATTTGGTCAGTCCGGTCCCAGAGTGCCTATGGGCAAAAGGAAAATATGATGTAGGGTTAAATAGAAACTGTGAAACTGTTGTGATAACCACTAAGGGCTCATACAGACCAGTTAAACAGCAGCACTCACTTAAAAATGAAGGAACTGAGGGCATTAGGCCCATATTTGAAGAATTTTTTGCTAGAGGCATAATTGTTAGTTGTCCTGATTCAGCCGTGCACAAGCATCTGTTCTCAGTAAAGGAAATAGGAGACATGGGACATCCCCCTGAGTGGAGATTTGTCCAAGACCTGCAGGCAGTAAATGCAGCTGTACAGCCCAGGGCACCTGAAGTGCCCAACCCTTTTACCATTCTGTCTCAAATTACCTCTGATTCTGAGTGGTATAAAGTCATTGACATCTCAAATGCTTTCTTTAGCATACCAGTCCACAAGTACAGTCAGTTCTGGTTTGCATTTTCTTTTGAAGGGAAGCCATACACATTTTCTAGACTTTGTCAGGGTTATACTGAATCACCAACAATATATAATGCTTCCCTTAAGTCATCATTGGAACCTTTCCAACTGCCCAAAGGGGTCACATTATTGCAGTATGTTGATGACCTTTTGCTATGCGCACCCACAAGAGACCTGTGTCTAAAACACACCATTCAACTGCTATTTTATCTGGCAGCCGAGGGCCATAAAGTTAACCCCTGTAAGGTCCAACTAGCACAACGCTCTGTACATTTCCTGGGTCACAACATAGAAGGCAGAACCAAATCTCTGTCTGAAAAAAGAACCCTGGCCATAAAACTGATACCAAGCCCACCACAAAGAAACATATGATGTCATTTTTAGGGATGACATCTTACTGTCGCTGCTTCATCCCATGTTACACAGAAATGTAAGCAAAGTTGACAGAACTAATTTTTTGGGGGCGTTTTCCTAAAAAGTCTTAGAGGGTAGAGATTTTTCCCTGAAAAAGACACAATATACATTAGGTAATTGTGGGCGTTTTTCTAAAAAGTCTAAGAGGGTAGAGATTTTCCCTAGAAGATGGGACATGGCGAGTCCAGGATAGATTTGCAGACCCCAGTTTATCAAAAGATGGAAGCAAAATATGGGAAAGGTTCGTTGGGGTCAATTGAGGAATGGCTGAAAAGGTGTGTCTTTCCAAAAGGGGGCTCCTGGAGTCCCAAGAGGTTGCAAACAGTGAAGGAAAGAATAGAACAGGCAAAATACAAGATAAAGGATAAAATAAAAGTCTAAGGCGAATTGATATATGATTTAGAGAAGCTAAAGGTAAGGAGGAATCGGTAAAACAGGGTTTAATTAAAAAATTTGCCCCGGCAGAAATTGCTGACAGACCTCCACCTTATTGTGATAATAATAATATTAAACCTGCTCTGTCTTCTTTTTCATGTGTTAAAAGTTCACCAACCTCCCCTCAGGGCTCGAGAGTGCGACCAATTTGGTCAATCAGGTCCCACAGTGCCTATGGACAAAAGGAAAATATGATGTAGGGTTCTCCAGCCCTGCTCCTCGTGAGCTACCGTCCTGCAGATTTTATCTGCAACCCCAATCAAACACAGGTGAACCAACTAATCAAGGTGTTCAGGGTTGCTTGATAACTACAGACAGGTGTGTGGGAGCTGGGTTGGACCTGAAGTCTGTAGGATGTTAGCTCACCAGGACCAGGGTTGGAGACACCTGATGTAGGCTTAAATAGAAACTGTGAAACTGTTGTGATATTCCCTAAGGGCTCATACAGACCAGTTAAACAGCAGCACTCACTAAAACATGAAGGAACTGAGGGCATTAGGCCCATATTTGAAGAATTTTTTGCTAGAGGCATAATTGTTAGTTGTCCTGATTCACCTGTGCGCAAGCCTCTGTTCTCAGTAAAGGAAATAGGAGACAAGGGACATCCCCCAAAGGGGAGCTCAAGCCGCACAATCAACACTACAATCTCAGGCACTATCAGCACCATCTATACCAGAATGTCCGTCCCTACATTCAACTGAAGCAAGAGTTGATGCTTTAGAATCTTACCAACCTCATGTTCACCAACCTCACCTCAGGGCTCGAGAGTGCAACCAATTTGGTCAGTCCGGTTCCAGAGTGCCTATGGGCAAAAGGAATTATAATGTAGGGTTAAATAGAAACTGAAACTGTTGTCATAACCCCTAAGGGCTCAGACCAGTTAAACAGCAGCACTCACTAAGACATGAAGGAACTGAGGGCATTAGGCCCATATTTGAAGAATTTTTAGTTGTCCTGATTCACCCATGCGCAGGCCTCTGTTCTCAGTAAAGGAAATAGGAGACAAGGGACATCCCCCTGAGTGGAGATTTGTCCAAGACCTGCAGGCAGTAAATGCAGCTGTACAGCTCAGGGCACCTGAAGTGCCCAACCCTTATACATTGACATCTCCAATGCTTTCTTTAGCATACCAGTCCACAAGGACAGTCAATTCTGGTTTGCATTTTCTTTTGAAGGGAAGCCATACACATTTTCTAGACTTTGTCAGGGTCATACTGAATCACCAACAATATATAATGCTTCCCTTAAGGCATCATTGGAACCTTTCCAACTGCCCAAAGGGGTCGCATTATTGGAGTATGTTGATGACCTTTTGCTACGCACACCCACAAGAGACCTGTGTCTAAAACAAACCATTCAACAGCTATGTCATCTGGCAGCCGAGGACCCTAAAGTTAACCACTTTAAGGTCCAACTAGCTCTATGCATTTCCTGTGTCATAACATAGAAGGCAGAACCAAATCTCTGCCTGAAAAAAGAATTCTGGCCATAAAACAGATACCAAGCCCACCACAAAGAAACATATGATGTCATTTTTAGGGATGACATCTTACTGTCGCTGCTTCATCCCATGTTACACAGAAATGTAAGAAAAGTTGACAGAACTAACTTACGGTAAGGACTAGGGATGTAACAATATCAACATCTCACGGTACGGTGCCTTTTCGGTATTGGCCTCGCGGTACGGTGGTTATTGCGGTATTGTGGAAACGCTTGCGGTGTAGTTACATAGCTCACGGTAGTGTATGTGATGATAATAGAGAAAAAATACTGACATTTATTCTACTTTTGCCAGTCAACAGGCAATTTATTGTTGTATTTATGGATCATGACAACATAAAACGCTGATCACAAAGTGCTTTTGAAGTAAAAGTTGTAGTCAGGAACATCAATAGTCTGTATAGAAATATTTGTTTGCATAACTGATTCTTCTGTGCAATGTTCAAGTTAAGAAGCAGCTAGAACAATTGTAAACAATAGGGAATTCCCTTTAAGTGCAAACAAAGATCAAGTTAAGTCAGGTTTAAATGTGCAAGGCAAATAAAAGCAGCCTTTTAAAACTGGTATTTAGGAACATAACTTAAAACTTAAATAAAATAGTCAGTCAAAAAGCCTTTTTAAAAAACACTAAAAATAACATATCATGTAGCTTATGTTCACGTTTTTCATCAGAAAGATCAAAATATCTACATTGCAAGGGAGAAGAAACAAAAAACAGAAAAAAACATCCTTAAACATTCTGGCAAAAAGCCTTCTAAAAAACCTGAACTATCCTTTAGCTAATGTTCAAATTTTTCTTTAGAAAGATCAAAAGATCTACATTGCAAGGGAGAAGAAGAGACCTTTGGGCATTTACAATATCCCCTGCTGTCGAAAATACCCTTTCACTGGGCACTGAGGTAGCGGGTATACACAGGTAGGTCTTTGCTAATGAAGACAGAATAGGATACCGCCCTGCATTGTCTCTCCACCACTTAAGAGGGCAAGCAGACAGAGAAACTAATGCTTCTTTGCAGTATGAGTCAATTTCTGCCTGAATTTCACCTGTGACTGGATTACTGCTAAAAGAAGAGCCAAGGAGGTCCTCAAGGGCATGCTTCTTAAGAGGAGGCACAAAGCTCGCGCCGCTGTCGTCCAGATCTGCTGGATGTGGGCTCCTGGGCAGCACATCTTGGTCCTGGTTCATAAATGATAAAAAATACATTATATTAGCATTTTGGTACATTTTATTGTATTTCTCTCAATTTTCTCTATGGCACAGCATTAAATTTTTTTACCTGTTGTTGCATCTGTGATGCTTTGAACTTTATTCTTTCAAAGACATCCTCTCTCTCTCCACTGCCTAGATGTTGCAAGGTCCGAAAGCGTGGATCCAAAGCACTGCTCTCCTGCATGAACTTTTCATCCTCTCCTTGGTATCTGTCAGTAAGATCCTTCAGAATGGCTGCCTTCATCTGAGCAATAGCATTTGAGTCGTGATTATCTGTGGCCATGCTGTCTTGAATCATTTGTTTTAGTGGTGAAATGAGAGATATTGTTGGTTGCGACTCATCACAGAGAACAGATGTGGCCTTTTTTATTGGTAAAAGAATCTTCACAAGATCCTCTGCATTTGCAATGTCAGATGTGTCCAAAGTGTCAATTTCACGCGACTTGTGTCTCAGTTCATCACTCAGTAGGGCTGCAGCAACAGCTTGTTGTTGTTCAAGGTAGCGCTCCACCATGTCCAGAGAGCTATTCCATCTTGTCACTACATCAATAATGAGTTTATGTACAGGGAGATTGAGTAGTTTTTGTTTGGTGGTTAGCACAAGAGGAGGAGATGACGACAGCCTTCACGTGGCGTCCTCCGTAAGTAGCAAGAAATGGTGCAAGACCAGCTTGCGAAACTAATGTCGCCAACCAGTCATCATCATCATCATCTAGCTGGCAGGCCGAGGTGCAAGAGACCAAAGGGACATGGTGCGTCCAGGTCAGGACGAGTGACCATCCCGACCATCGAGTACCAAGGTCTGTCGGTGTTCCAACTTAATGTAAAGGGCCTTACCACAGCCAAAATGGAAGTCATCTACCATCTCGTTGACTCCCACAAAGTAGCAGCCGTCCTTCTCCAGGAGACACACCGTGACAGTGATAACATCCTCAAACTGCCTGGTTTCCAGCTTGCTGGGTCTACCTACAGCAAACAGCATGGACTTGCAATCTTCGTAAGGAACAACCTTAGTTGGACAGCCACTGGCCAATCTCCACCAGGCTCGAGTATCGAATGGCTGTCCACTAAGGTGCAAACCACAACGGTTGTCAATGTCTACAAGCCCCCACCATCAATGCTGACCATGGCATCACTTCCACCGGCACCTGCACCCGCCATCTATGCAGGGGACTTTAACTGCCAACACATAGACTGGGGTTACAGTCATACTACACCAAATGGAGAGACATTAAGCCAATGGGCCTCCAGTGCCAATGCGTTGCTGCTGTTTGACCCCAAAGAACCTCCAAGCTTCTTTTCAGCACGCTGGAACACCTACACCAACCCGGACTTGGCTTTCGCTGTGTGGCACACGGCTCAAAAGCCAGAGAGACGTGTCCTTGATAGGTTCCCCCGCTCACACCACCGACCATCTATCATAAAGGTCCCATCCCTGGTGCAGCCAGTTGCTGGGAAACCCATCAGGAGATGGAACTTTCGTAAGGCAAACTGGCAGTTATTCACTGAGGAGACAGAAAAGACATCATCCTGTCTCCCAGAACCAGACAATGCCGATGTGGACGCTGGGTATGCAGCCTACTGTAGAGTACTCCTTGGGGCAGCAAGAAAAACCATCCCCCGTGGCTTTAACACAAACTACATCCCGGGCTGGGATGGAGAATGTAGCCACCTCCTGCATGTCCATCAGCAGGCGAGCTCCAGGGAGGAAGTTGAAGAATCTGCAACGGTACTTCTTCAGAAGCTAGATGCCACCCGAAGGTCAAGGTGGACAGAAGTAGTTCAGTCAATTGACTTCACCCCCTCCAGCCGTAAGGCGTGGCGGAAAATAAATCAGCTGACAGGTAGAACACCATCGACCTCCCGGTGCCCAATAACAGCAAATGCCATCGCATCCCAGCTCCTCAAGAACAGCTGTTTTCCTGATGCCGATAAGAACTTTGCCCGCACAACCTCACATCAGGTGACTTCCCTGTGTAGAGCAGCTAGTGTGGACGCCAACTTTCAGGGGAATTCACAATAGCTGAACTCCAGACTGCCTTGAGTAAGACCAAACAAGGGAAAGCACCAGGCCATGATTACATCCACCCTGAGTTTGTGATCCACCAGAGTGCAAGAACATCTGTATGGCTCTGCTCATTATACTCGACATGCCTTCGGAGGTCCAAGCTCCCGAGGATATGGCGCCGCGCTGCTGTCATAGCCATTCCAAAACCAAACAAGCCTGCTGAAGACCCCTAATCCTACCGACCCATCTCACTGCTCTGCATCCCATTCAAAATCATGGAGAGGCTGATCTATAATCATATCGAGCCAATAGTGGACCCTCAACTCCCACGGGAACAAGCCGGCTTCCGGCGCGGTCGGTCAACGGTTGACCAGGTGACACTGCTCACCCAAGACCTTGAGGACAGCTTTCAAGAAAAACAGAAGGCTGGAGTAGTGTTGCTTGATCTCACAGCTGCTTATGATACTGTCTGGCACCGCGGACTCCACCTAAAGCTACTAAAGATCATTCCCGACCGGCACATGGTGAAGTTCATCATTGGGATGGTGACAAACCGCAGCTTCACCTTAAAGACCAGTGACGGTCAATGCAGCAGGCTTAGAAGGCTGAGGAATGGTGTTCCGCAGGGTTCTGTCCTCGCACCGATGTTATTCAATATCTACATCCATGACTTACCGGAAACAACATCCCGGAAATATGGTTACGCTGACAAACTAGCCATTATGACGAGACGACAAACATGGGAGCAGATGCAGGTCAGCCTAAACCAGGACATGGACAACTGGGCAGCCTACCTGCATGAGTGGCGTTTACAGCTCAGCATCGGCAAGACAGTTGCAGCAGCTAACCATTTGAACAACAGTGAGGCCAGACGGGAACTGGACATATTCGTGAATAACAAGCGCCTTGAGTTCCAGCAAGCCCCACGGTATCTTGGCGTACGCCTGGATAGATCTTTAACATTCAAACAACACCTTGAAGAAGTGACGGCCAAAGTGTCATCAAGGGTCGCAATAATTTGACGCCTCGCTGGTACTAGCTGGGGTGCAACTGCCAAGGTGCTTCGAATATCAACAGTAGCTCTCGTTTTCTCCACAGCTGAATACTGTGCTCCAGCCTGCCCTCCGGATCATAACTGGTTGTCTGAAATCCACCCCTGTTTACCATCTGCCAATACTAGCGGGAATTGCTCCGGCCGGCCTCCGACGAGAGGCTGCTACCCTCGCTCTTGCAAGGAAAGCCCAAAGATACAACTGGCATATCCTGCACAATACCAACAGCATTGCCACCTCATAGACTGAAGTCCCGCCACCCGTACAACAAGGCGGCACAAGATCTGATCAGGTCTATCCCTGAGGACCTGTCCACAGAGGCATGGCTCGCGGCAGCCTGGAAGCAGGAGTGGGAGTCAACAGGGCCCTCACTAATCCACCGTTACATCTTTGACCCTGGAGGCGGTCTTGAAGGAGAGGATCTGCCACGCCGGCAATGGACCCTGCTAAACCGCCTGCGAACTGGGGTTGGACGTTACAAAGCATCGATGAGGAAGTGGGGCCTGGAGGACAGTGCAGTGTGTGAGTGCGGGGAGCCAAAGCAGACCGCTGAGCACATAATCACCATCTGTCCATTGTATAAACCACCCTCGGAGGCCGGCCTCTTCGATGTGGGACCTGAGATGAGAACATGGCTGAGATCTACTGAGCTGGACATTTGATGAGGACACACGAAAGAAGAAGGTGGTTAGCACGGTTGTGGCTGTAGAACTGCGGTGAAAAAAACTTGCTACACGTCTGACTCTACCGAGTAGCCGGCTCACTGCGTTGACTTTTAAACCTGCTTGGGAGGCCAGGTTTTGTGTGCTGTCTAGTTTGTAAAACGTAACTCTGCATTTCCCATTCACTCGTCAAACCATGTGCCGTAATAGTAATGTACAGTAACTGTGAGTCGCTCTGGAAGTCCACCCATCAGTGGTAATAGCAATGCACTCAGACTGTTTAAGGTTCAACATGACACATTCTTTTGTCTCACGGTAAAGAGCAGGGAACACAGTTTGACTAAAATGAGCCCGCGACGGCATTTGATACTTCGGCTCAAACTTGGCAACTAACCTTTTAAATCCTTTGCCATCTACTGCAAAAAAGAGCCCTTGCGCTGCTGTGTGGGATAGTTGTTAAAAAAAATGCCTCCCATTGAGTTTTTTTGACACGGCGAAACCAAAATGTTTCCAGACATCTGATTTAAAAGCTGCAGGGGCGGGCGCAATCTCATTCTCAAATTCGGGGTTGCTGTTTTCATCCTTACGAGTATCTCTGTCGGCCATGCTGGCTTGCTGTGAGCTTGTGTGGACACTACAGCGTGCAGCGTGCAATCCTATTGGCTTAACAACGGTTGTTGTGATGACGCAGCGCAAAGGATCAGGGTCTATGTAGTTAACAATGATTTGTTTCGCGGGACTGTGTTTATTCATCTTGCTTTTGATGGACACATGTCCTTTTAATATTGTAACCCAACCACGACGATACCGAGACACGTTTACAACCGCGATAGCGCGATATCGTCAATATCGTTACATCCCTAGTAAGGACATGAAGCCAAATGCTCACATTGAATGGACAAAGGAAGCTGAGCCAGTTTTTTTCAGCATTTTCCTAAAAAGTCTTAGAGGGTAGAGATTTTTCCCTGAAAAATACATAATATACATTAGGTAATTGTGGGCGTTTTTCTAAAAACTCTGGGAGGGTAGAGTTTTTCCCTAGAAGATGGGACATGGCAAGTCCAGGATAGATTGGCAGACCCCAGTTTATCAAAAGATGGAAGCAAAATACGGGAAAAATTTGTTGGGGTCAATTGAGGAATGGCTGAAAAGGTACGACTTCCCAAAAGGGGGCTCCTGGAGTCCTGAGAGGTTGCAAACAGTGAAGGAAAGAACAGAACAGGCAAAATACAAGACAAAGGATAAAAATTAAAGTCTAAGGCGAATTGACATATGATTTAGAGAAGCTAAATGTAAGGAGGAATCGGTAAAACAGGGTTTAATGAAAATTTGCCCCCTCAGAAATTGCTGACAGACCTTCACCTTATTGTGATAATAATAATATTAACCCTCTGGGGTCCAAGGGGTTTTTAGGGCCCTGGAGAAGTTTTGACATGCACTGACATTTGTGCTTTTTTCAGTTGCTTAAAAACACAATAATGGCAAAAGTCTTATAACACTGCATTCAGCACAAACTGGGCTACTATATTATATGATTAACATGTATGTACATGTTTGTATTTTTGAGAGAAAAATGTTTATGCGTGGTTTTTGAAAAAGCAACATTTTTAAGTGACTGATATAACTCCACAAAATTCATTCTAAACATGTTTTCCCAAGACTTTTCAAAACAGGATCTAGTAGTCTAGAGCTTTTTCTTTGAAATGATGTGAAATTCATTCTGCTTACTCATTCACATAAAATAATATATTGATTTACAATTTCAAAGTCACTTTTTGGTTAGGAAGGCAATATGCAAGGAGGCTGGAAGCTCTTGAATAATCTGTGATTGATAGCAGAAGAACAAAACACTTGCATAATGAGCTGCATAATGAGCCTTTATGCAGTAAGACGACGCCATTATTGTTACGTGTTTGTTTGTGAAAGCATCACAAAAAAAGCCTTACCATGCATGATCCTGCATTAAATAAACTTACTGTGCAGAGATATACGCGAATAAACAAGGTTTTAGATGTGTTTAGATGCGTCTTAACACAAAGTGCGTCAAATATGAAGCATTGTGTGTTTGTGTGTGCGTTTGGCCATTGATCGCGTCTGACGGAAGCACAAAGAAAACATTAGCCTCTGGAGATAACTTTTATTTACTTTTATTTACACTCGCGTCTGTCTGGAGATATCTTTAGGCGCGAGTAAACAAGTAGATGTGATGTTTGCAATCGCATCTTTTATAATGACACCACAAAGCGCGTCAAATATGAGGCATCGTGTGTTTGTGTGTGCGTTTGGACGTCAGTCGGGTCACTGTTTGATGAAGAACACACACTCGCGTCTGGAGATAACTTATCTCCAGAAGCGAGTATAACAGTCGCGAGTAAACAAGTAGATCTCATGTTTGCAGCACTCGGATTAAAACTCAACACAGCACTGAATGGCTGCAGAGACGGAGTCTCCATTGACTGTGGGGTTGACTAATGAATATGAATGATCTCTGCTCTTCTCTTCAATGGAGCGGGGCGTGGCTTATTATAGATAATGAAGTAACAGGAGAAAGACGGTACATCTCCCTCTTCCAGGGGCAGCGTTTGCGTATGGCATTCAGACAAAACACCAGAAATCAACAGGCTATAATGATGCTCATTAAAGATTATTGTAAATATTTTCAGTAAAACATATCTGAACATTGGTACATCACTAAAAGGGATAATTTACACGTGTGTTCGACTTCATACTATAACACAGGAACATACAGACATACGGATGACATCAACGTGCCGCGAGAGCTGTTTGAAAGCAAACTCTTCCGATGATTTCTCGACTCACCTTCGCGGTACTTTGATGTCATCAGCCTGTCGTTCTTGCAACGCAGTTTGAAGTCCCCAGCAGAAGCGAAGGTCTCATAATGACCGCTGCTGTTATAATCTTTATTTTCGCAAGTAAAATCCTTTTTTTGTTTTAACATTCAAACAGACTCGGTTCTCCCCCACACTCGCGCAATGCACATTGCATAAATTATTCCATAAGTGATATGATTGGTTCTCTGTGAATAAATAAACGTCCTCCACTGGGAAATTGTAGCGCAGTCGAAGTGAATTGTATTAATTATTTGCGCGCATTTTTTAATATGGCCGTTTGTGGAATAAAAACTGCACGACGACAAAATAGGTAAGACTTGTTTTTGCATTTAGCCCTGCTTTACTAAGAGTTTTATTTAGTGTTTTAGTCTTAGTTGGTTAACTTATTTACGTGTGCTCTTTCACATCATTTAAAAGTCTTTATTGTGTGTTTATAAGTGTTTATTGGCGGTTGTCATGACAAGATTTGTGAAAGGATGTTACAGTATGTTTTTGATATTATCTTGTTTTAGTTTATCATCTGTTGCTGGAGTTGCACTTAGTTAAGAATTACAACATTTGAAAAGCATTTTAAACAACCATGATTTCTATTTTAGTTTTTCATTTGTATTGCTTCGTCTGTAGTGTAGATCTGTGCAATCGTAGTATGATTTCGTACAGGTTGGTGGAGTATGTACACATATAATGTGGTTTATAGATTCGTTATTTGAGAATGGCCTTCTTGTACGAAGAATTTTTGCCATACCCTAGGTTTTCGTGAAACGCCGCCACTGACCTCTTCTAATACAGTTAACAACGAATTACAATATTTGTTTTCGATTTCACTTACATCTTCCAAAAGCAGACATTCCAAGCATTATGTAGACATGTATCTTTTGTTAAGTTACAGTTACTTTTTCTGACGTGTTTCTGAAAGGACTTCACTGAGGGAGAGAGAACAAAACGCGCATCATGTTGACTTTCTAAATTTGGCGAAAAGCACAACATTCTGTTTTTATTGGGAGTGGACAGAAAAAAACTAGACACGTTTTAAATGATGTATAAATCATATCTGTATGTCCAAAATCAGCAGAGTTATCTAAGTCTCTTTGCGGAGTGATTGAAAAATAAAGAGTTTGCGGTGCCTGCGCCGCCGTCGACCCCAGAGTGTTAAACCTGCTCTGTCTTCTTTTTCATGTGTTAAAACCCAACCTGAGGACGACTGCGCACCACCTTAGAGTTCTGCAAATTTTCATGGGGTAGCCCAAAGGAGAGCTCAGGCAGTGCAATCAACACCACAATCTCAGGCACTATCAGCACCATCTAGACCAGAATATCCGTGCCTAGATGCAACTGAAGCAAGGGTTGATGCTTTAGAATCTTACCAACCTCATGTTTACCAACCTCACCTCAGGGCTCGAGAGTGCCACCAATTTGGTCAGTCAGGTCTCAGAGTGCCTATGGGCAAAAGGAAAATATCATGTAGGGTTAAAAGGAAACTGTGAAACTGTTGTAATAACCCCTAAGGGCTCATACAGACCAGTTAAACAGCAGCACTCACTAAAAGATGAAGGAACTGAGGGCATTAGGCCCATATTTGAAGAATTTTCTGCTAGAGGCATTATTGTTAGTTGTCCTGATTCACCCGTGCGCACACCTCTGTTCTCAGTAAAGGAAATAGGAGACAAGGGACATTCCCCTGAGTAGAGATTTGTCCAAGACCTGCAGGCAGTAACTGCAGCTGTACAGCCCAGGGCACCTGAAGTGCCTAACCCTTATACCATTCTGTCTCAAATTACCTCTGATTCTGAGTGGTATACAGTCTTTGACATCTCCAATGCTTTCTTTAGCATACCAGTCCACAAGGACAGTCAGTTCTGGTTTGCATCTTTTTTGAAGGGAAGCCATACACATTTTCTAGACTTTGTCAGGGTTATACTGAATCACCAACAACATATAATGCTTCCCTTAAGGCATCAATGGAACCTTTCCAACTGCCCAAAGGCGTCGCATTATTGCAGTATGTTGATGACCTTTTGCTATGGGCACCCACAAGAGAACTGTGTCTAAAACACACCATTCAACTGCTATTTCATCTGGCAGCTGAGGGACATAAAGTTAACCCCTGTAAGGTCCAACTAGCACAGCGCTCTGTACATTTCCTGGGTCACAACAAAGAAGGCAGAACTAAATCTCTGTCTGAAAAAAGAAACCTGGCCATTAAACAGATACCAAGCCCACCACAAAGAAACATATGATGTCATTTTCCTAAAAAGTCTTAGAGGGTAGAGATTTTCCCTAGAAGATGGGACATGGCAAGTCCAGGATAGATTGGCAGACCCCAGTTTATCAAAAGATGGAAACAAAATACGTGAAAAATTTGTTGGGGTCAATTGAGGAATGGGTGAAAAGGTACGAGTTCCCAAAGGGGGGCTCCTGGAGTCCCAAGAGGTTGCAAACAGTGAAGGAAAGAATAGAACAGGCAAAATACAAGATAAAGGATAAAAATAAAAGTCTAAGGCGAATTGTTATATGATTTAGAGAAGCTAAACGTAAGGAGGAATCAGGGTTTAATGAAAAATTTGCCACCGCAGAAATTGCTGACAGACCTCCCCCTTTTGTTATATTAATAATATTAAACCTGCTCTGTCTTCTTTTTCATGTGTTAAAACCCAACCCAAGGACGACTGCGCACCAGGGTTCTGTAAATTTGCATGGAGTAGCCCAAACACACAAACCTCCACACACACACAAACCTCTTTCAACATTATTGACGAGACTTCGCTCGCACTACAGATCCACTCGTAACCGGCTGATCTGCGCGAGAACTGACCCGAGATTCTCACTCAGAGCCGGAAACATTGCAAACTCGAGAGACCTTCGGATTTGCGCGAGCCGCGAATTGACCCGAGATTCTCACTCAGAGCCGGAAACATTGCAAACTCGAGAGACGTGTGGATCCACGCGAGCCGCGAACTGACCCGAGATTCTCACTCAGTGCCGGAAACAATGCGGACTCGAGAGACATGCGAATCTGCTCTGACTCAAGAGTCTCTCAGCTCGTAACCAGCTGATCCGTAACCGACTGATCCGTAACCAGCTGATCCGCCGGCTGATCCATAACCGGCTGATCTGCGTGAACTGTCTCTCCAGCTCTGGGCGTTACATAAGCAGGACAGTTTTTTTTCTATATTTTCTCTATATTATTATGCTATTGTTATTAGGCTTCTTTTTTAAATGGTCGACCATACACACCATACCTAAAACCTATAAGCATGTTATTTCAGAAGTGAAAGGCTTTTGTTATATGGATTTGCTTTTGAGTAGACTTCAGTCGCTCTATAGATCCACTAACCGGCTCCGGCTGATCCACGCGAATCCGACGGTAAGTGGATCTGTAGAGTGAGTCTCATGTCCATGGTCTGCGAGTCTGCAATGTTTCCGGCTCTGAGAATCTCGAGTCGCGTGGATCAGCCGGTTACAAGTGGGTCTGAACTGAGTTTCCTTGGCAATTTAGCAATACTGACTCAAATGACTCAAGTGAATCACACAACCCGAATCACTTTAGTGAGTGACTCACAATAACCCGGATCCTTAAAAGGAATCGAGTTTGCCAGGCCTAATTTCATGTAGTGTCAGACACAGTACTAAATATCTTTAACTCATCTCTAGAATTAGGATACGTTCCAACAGCTTTTATTAGACCACTCATTAAAAAACCAAACCTTGACCAGGGAGACCTTAATAACTTTAGACCAATCTCAAATCTACCTTTTCTTTCTAAAATATTAGAAAAAGTAGTGGCAAGCCAGCTACCCACATTCATAGCGAATAATAATACATATGAAAAGTTCCAATCAGGATTCAGGCCCCACCATAGCACAGAGACAGCGCTGCTTAGAGTTACAAATGACCTCCTTTTAACATCCGATCGTGGTGAAATCTCAATCCTTATATTACTAGACCTTAGTGCAGCCTTTGACACAATAGATCACAGAATCTTACTCGATAGACTAGAAAACTATGTTGGCATCAGTGGTCAGGCGTTAGCCTGGTTTAGATCGTATCTAACCAATCAATATCACTTTGTTTATGTAAATGAGGAAGAGTCATATCACTCTGCCGTTAAATACGGCGTACCACAAGGATCAGTTTTAGGCCCTATCCTATTCTCGTTATATATGTTACCTCTAGTAGACATTATCAGGAAACATAACATAAGTTTTCACTGCTACGCGGATGATACCCAGCTTTACATCTCGTCACATCCTAGCGAAACCCACCAGTTTGATAAGCTAACAGACTGCATTAGTGATATTAGGGACTGGATGGCACATAACTTTCTTATGCTAAACTCCAATAAGACTGAGATACTTATTATTGAACCAAATCGCTCCAAACATAATATGTCAGATTACAAGTTGCCCATAGATGGCTGCACGGTGGTGCCATCTTCCACAGTTAAGAATTTAGGCGTAATGTTCGACAGCAATCTATCTTTCGATAGTCATATCTCCAACCTCTGCCGCACAGCATTCTTCCATCTTAGAAATATCTCAAAATACGCCATATGCTGTCTGCATCAGATGCAGAAAAGCTTATCCACGCTTTTATGACCTCTAGAATAGACTATTGTAACTCGTTACTCTGGGAATGTCACGCAAATCAGGTAAACAAGCTACAGCTGGTTCAAAATGCCGTCGCAAGAGTGCTTACTCTATCTAAAAAGTATAACCACATTAGTCCAATTCTGGCATCTTTACACTGGCTACCAGTTAAATATCGCATACACTTTTAAAATATTACTAATCACCTACAAAGCCTTAAATGACCTAGCGCCCTCATATATTAAAGAATTACTATCAGAATACAATCCACCACGTAAACTGCGATCACAAAATTCTGGTCACTTAATTATACCTAAAATATCAAAAGTGTCTAAAGGTGGTAGATCCTTTTCCTACTTAGCCCCTAAGCTCTGGAATGATAAATAATGTTTGAGTATCAGAAACAGTCGATCAATTTAACGCTAAACTTAAGACATTCTTCTTTAACAAAGCATTCACATAAAATGTCCAGTAAATGTACTTAACGCGCAATAGTTATTTTGTCTAAAACAAAGCACTCACATACCTCATATGGGTAATATAATATTGCCGCAATAGTTAGCCTGTCTGGAACCGAGCGGATTTTAAACCACAATACTGTATGACACTTACATTACATGCGAACGGCCCCTACGATAATAGAACTCTGTTTTTCTCTCCCTGTCTCGTCCTCGACCCTGAGGATACTGAGACAAACAGACCCAGTTCCTGTTGCTGTGAAGGTCATCACACCACTGATCTACTGGCTGTCCTTCAACGTGATGCCCAGCCGATGCGTGACCAACGACCACTGGCTGAACCAGTTTAATTGGCTTACCCACTTCCTATCCCTACCGTGTTTATATATATATTTAAATATATATTAATTTCTCACAAGGGTTTTTGTCCTTCTAGGAGTTTTTCCCACCGGGTTTTCTCCTAGGGGGTTTTTCGTCCCCGGGAGAGTCAGACAACTTTGGCTTAACTTAGCACTTTACTGTATACGTTACATTATTACTACGCTCGCTTGTACGGTTTATCCTTAGTCGCAATATTCTACTTCTTATGTGAAATGTGAAAAGTGCTATATAAATAAAATTGAATTGAATTGAACATTACAGTTTTTGAGGCATCAGATTATTTTGCGGATAAGCAAAAAGCTGGTGAGAAAAATCTAATAACAAATAAAGAAATTGCAAACATTTTTAAAAAACAAAACAAAGTTGTACATTAATAAGGTCTGAAATTAGCATTAGGTACATAAATCAAATTAAACGATTCATAAAACACTGTCTTTATTGTACAAATTAAATATATTATTATTTTTAGAGCTATTTGTCTCTTTTTCATGGGTTGTTTGGTTAACATTAATGACACAGACTTAAGTAGGTTAATCTTTAAGCACAGACTGGTTTATGACTGTAATCTATAGATACACTTAAGACATAAACAATGTTTTTATTAGAAAAAGAATACTGTGGAGATAATGTTGTTTATATGTGCCCTGTCAATAACAGAGAGATTTTATGTTCGCTTGATTGTTTTTTTAAACGCGTCTCTCTCGTATGTGTCAGGAAATAAACTTCGGAGTCAAGTGCAAGTAAACAATATTTATTTAGAAAAATAGAATGAGAGATCTGGAGAGCAAAGTCACTGGTAGATCACACACGGCACACACCCGTTGACTCACTCTGGATGATAACACTACTGTGGGAATAAAGCACTCCCACAGTAGGAGAGAGTGAGTCGGCGCTACACGATAATCTAGTACAGATCCGAAGAGAGAGAGAGAGCCACCCACGCACTCCGTCGAGAACACCAGCACAGTCACCACACGCAACAGAGGGATGAAACACGCCGTCCTGAAGGTGGATGACAGGCGGAGATGGAAGATGGTAAATCCAAGTTCTCAGACGGGTAATCCACTGTGAAATCCTGATGTAGAAGAGCCACCCGGAAACCACTGGTCACCGCCTAAAAACGAAGCGAACCAGCGGTTCCGAGAACAACAGTCGTTAGAGTCAATGTAATCCACAATGGTAAAAAGGTGTACTCCACTCACGGGTGATGATGCAAACCGCAGAGAAACAGAGACAGCTGGTATACCCCCTAGAAACGAAGCGAACCAGCTGTACCGAGAGACAAACAAAGTCAATGAGTTCCAGTAATCCACAAGCGAGCGGTCCGGGCGAAGACGAGTCCCCGAACGCCGAAAACCAAACCTGGGGTAATAAGAGGAAGAGACAGAGAGCGACTGACAAGACAAGGCAGGGCAGCAGGACTGTGATAAAACAATGAGCGCGCAACGAAAGACAGGACTACGTGCAATATAAAGGAAAAGGTAAACGAGACACCACCGGTGAACAATTACCGAAACAAGGGGGCGGGGTTAGTGAACACATGAGGAACCGGCACCACAGGTAAACAACACACACACACACAGCCATCGATCACCCAGCAGTCATGACAGTATGTGCACTATTGAGGGCACTTAAACGCGCGCACACAAAGAAAGAAGGTGAATCCCAAACAGCGCAACAGTCGCTCCACATGAAAAGGTTACGTTGTTTTTCATTGCTTTATTCGCGAAAATGCATGTTAATGGATTACAGTATGAGACACATTAGCGCGACTCTCTCTAAAGTTTACACATCAAGAGTTCTGATCTTTGAAGGGCATACTGTGATGATCACGTCTGGACCGGACACATTCAACCGCATGTTCATTTTAGCGCCTTTTTTTGCGGTTAAATACATACTCACCGCAGACGCGTGCAAACAGCTCGACCGTGAGTAAAACCTGCTTGAGCACGGAGGGGAGGGGTGGGTGACGACAGATAACAGCTTGACCGTGAGTGAAACCCAAGCGCTGGTGCTCGGATGGGAGGGGCGTGGTTGACATTCATTTTCGGTTGACATTTTCGGCTGGATTTTTTATTTCGGCCCGACACCGATAATGGCGCACCCCGGCTCACAATTTCGGTGCACCCCTACTTTCACAATTTCATACAAATATTAGGCTACTGCATAGTCTACTAAACTACTGATAATGGTAATAGGATAATAAGAAGTTTATTCCAAGTGTTGTGTAGGCATATAATAATAAAGTAGCCTACCGCGTTTGCTGGCTTATAACGTTTTTACATGATTGCAGCTAAATCACAAGTTAACAGTCTATAGTCTATGTCTACTGTATAATTTAGACATAGTTCATTTGTGTTTTTATTGTAATGTAAACATTACAAAATGCCATGACAAAGTTAATTGTGTACGTTGCATTATTTCATAACATTGGCCGTTAAAATGTCACTATACATGATTATTGCTATTTATCATAATAGTTTGCAAATTGTCCATGTTTAAACTATTTACAACCTCTACACATATTTATGTCCTGATAATTATGTGAGATATTGACAACTATTGTCATGATAATCACATGACATACTACAAGCAAGCGCAACAACATCCAACATAGGCCACAAACAAGTTTACAAATAAGAGATTTACTTACTAGTCCATAAACAAGATCACTAGATCAGCATCCCTGTTGCATCCATTGCTGTTTTTTAGCTCACGCCAACGAGGAAAAGCCCGACCGAGTGGGACTCTTGTGTGGTTCCTAACGTGGTCAGATTTTCTTTTCCTTTTCCTACTCTCTTCGAACATGCTTTCTTAACTTTTCCATTGTTGAGCATTCTACGAGACTGCCAGTATCTGTTGGTCCCCCCCATACCTGTCGCTGCATTGGAGGTGGGCCGTCTGTCTCTGAGGCTGACTCGGATCCGCTTCCCCCTTCGGGCTGGGTAGCGCACCCCGAGTTCGACCCTGAGATGACGGCCATGCTCCCTCGGGCGGCGGTGACAGTAGCGTGGAGTGGACTCAATCTCCCCTACCCGAAATGTCCTGCCCTTTACGGTTGGTACTCAGAGCTGCTCGTGCGTCTTAACACTCACCTCCAGTACCTTCCTCCCCTGAGGCGCATGAGCCAGCTGGGTCATGGAGAACGGTTGGCTCGTGTTCTACGAGACCGCTGGTATCTGTTGACCCCTTCAGCCCTCACCCCTCACCTCTCTCGATTCACGGGTCGCTAAAGGTATGGTGATGGCCCGACTCTGGAGGGGACAGCCTGTCCTTTCCTCACCGACCGGTAGCAGTCGTCCGCACTAAACAGAGTCTGCAAATCAGGTTCGCTGACCCCTGCACTACACAGCGTTGCCGCAGGTACGTCAGGTTAAGGCTGTGAACACTTAAGGATGTTAAGGATGTCCACACTACTGGTCCAGGAACACCATCTCAGGCTGTGTCTCGCAGACGTGAATGAGGTTGATAAGAATCAGCTCCTGAATGTTCAGACTGGCCTTTTTGTCGATGTGGTAGAGTGCTTTACAGCAGTACTCGACTGCCAGCAGACTGAGGCCATCATGCTGCGTCGGAAGCCAGCTGCCCCCTTCTGGTCCATATACGCCGCCACCTCAGCCTGCATCTTGCCGAGGGCGCCCTGTCACGGCTATTATCGTCCTTCAGGCAGCGCTGAGGAACCCGCTGTGACAAGCCTGCCCTGCCCGCTCAGCCCGCCACCTATGGAGGTAAAGAAAGGTCCAAGTGGTCCTGAGACCGGCGTCCTGGAATTGGATGGGATCACTCTTCGGGAGATGGTGAACGCACCGCTCCTTCCCCCGGAAGAGGGCCGGGTGGAAAATCCTTGGGGTGTTTTGCCAGCTGTCCAGCCGGTACCTACAAGACCACACTAAGACTGCATTCCTCTTCCCTCTCCAGGTCTCCTGAGGATCGAGAGAGCCATGAGCGGGCACACACCAGCTCACCCTCCTCCTCCTCTATCGACAGCGGGTGCTTCCCGGAGTCTGCGCTCTACGTGCAGGAGACCGGATGACCATCACCCTCAGCAGGCTCAGGTCAGTGTCACACCACACACTGTAGTTGTTTGTGCTCCCATGGCACACACATCGGCAGTCACACCTGTCCCGCTCGGCTGCCCCCCCTGCGGGTTCACTAGTAGTGCCACTAATTGAGACAGGTCTCCTGGCATGCTGTAGCATACACAGATGCCCCCAGCGCGGGGTGAGCAGCCACATATGACGGGCTTGCAGTCTCAGGGGTGTGGATAACACCCCAACTGCCGCAAGCTGTGGGCTGTATATCTGGGACTCGTACGCTTTGCTACGGAAGCTGCGAGGGAAGAATGTATTAGTTCGCACCCACAACATTGCGACTGTTGCATATATCAACCATAAAGGTGGTTTTGCGCTCTCGTCACCTGTCGCATCTCGCCCGCCATCTCCTCCTTTGGAGTCAGAAGCATCTGAGGTCCCTTCGTGCCATTTCATCCCGGGGTTGCTCAACTCAGCGGCAGACGCGCTCTCACAAGCATCCCCAGAGATGCCCCGGCGAATGGCAACTCCACCACCAGATGGTTCAGCTGATTTGGAAACATTTCGGTCGAGCACAGATAGATCTGTTTGCGTCCCCGGACACAACCCATTGTCGTCTGTTTTATTCACTCCCTGGCGGATTCCCCTGAGGAAGGACCTTCTTTCTCAAGGAGGGGGCACATTATGGCACCCCCGCCCCGACCTGTGGGATCTCCATGTATGGTCGCTGAGCGCGCAAAGGTTTAGGTAATTTATCGCAAGCGGTATCTAACACCATCGCTGCAGCCCGAGCACAGTCTACTAGACACGCGTACGCTCTTAAATGAACCTGTTCGTCGATTGGTGCTCTTCACAACGCAAAGACCCCCAAGAATGCTTCATTAATGTCGTGCTTTCGTACCTTCAACACCCGTTAGATGGTAGGCTGTCAACCTCCACCATTAAAGTTGACGTTGCCGCGATATCTGCACATCACTCCTTAATAAACGGCAGATCGGTTAGCCAGCACGATTAAGTTATTAGGTTTTTAAGAGGCGCACGAAGGCTGCATCCTTCACACCCTCCCTCTATCTCTCCATGGGACCTGTCCATGATGCTGAAAGCCCTGCAGGGACCCCCGTTCGAGCCTCTGCAGTCGGTGAGTCTGAAGTTTTTATCAATTAATCAGAATCAGAATCAGAATGAGTTTTATTCGCCAGGTGTGCACAAGCACACAAGGAATTTGTTGTGGTTTTCAGGAGCTCTTGGTACATACATACATATCAAATGAGAACAGAAGGAACATTTTAAAAGTAAAACTAAGAAAGTAAGTAACAACAAATAAGTAAGTAAAATTAAATAAATAATAATACCAATGTGGTATACATTTGGATCAGAAGGCATAGAGATTTGTATTGTATATACAGCAGGATGAATAGAATATATATATATAGCTATATATATATATATATATATATATATATATATATATATACACACACATTAAAAAAAGTTATGTCCGGGATGAGAGGGGTCTGTGATGATGTTACCTGCCAGTTTCTTCAGTCTGGGGTTTGGACAAGTCCTGAAGGTTGGGCAGGTGCACACCAATAATCCTTTCAGCTGTCCTGACAATCCGTTGCAGTCTTCTAAAATCTGATTTTCTGGCTGACCCAAACCAAACAGTTATAGAAGTGCACAGAACTGACTCAGCAGTATAACAGTAAAACTGTGTCAGCAGCGCATGTGGCAGGTTGAACTTCCTCAGCTGACGAAGGAAGAACAGTCGCTGCTGAGCCTTTTTCACAGCGGAGTTAATGTGATTGTCACACTTCAGGTCCTGAGAGATGATGGTGCCCAGGAACCTGAATGACTCCACTGCCTCCACAGTGCTGTTCATGATGCTGAGTGGGGGGAGTGCAGGGGGGTTTCTCCTAAAGTCCACTACCATCTCTACTGTTTTAATCGTATTCAGCTCCAGATTGTTAAGACTGCACCAAACAGCCAGCTGTTCAACCTCCAGTCTATAAGGAGACTCGTCTCCGTCCCGGATGAAACCGATGACTGTGGTGTCGTCTGCAAACTTCAGGAGCTTGACAGAGGGGTGTTTGAAGGTGCAGTCATTTGTGTAGAGGGAGAAGAGCAGTGGGGAGAAAACACAGCCCTGAGGAGCTCCAGTGCTGATGGTGAGGGTCCTAGATGTGAGTTTTCCCAGCCTCACTAGCTGCTGCCTGTCTGTCAGGAAGATGGTAACAGACCTGTTTGCTCAATAAGCAAACTGCAGGGGGTCCAGGGGGAGTCCAGTGATGTCCTTCAGGTAGGCCAGCACCAGTCTCTCAAATGACTTCATAACCACAGATGTCAGAGCAACAGGTCTGTAGTCATTTAGTCCAGTGATTTTTGGTTTCTTGGGTACAGGGATGATGGTGAAGCGTTTGAAGCAGGAGAGGACTTCACACAGCTACAGTGATCTGTTGAAGATCAGATGAAGATGGATGACAGCTGGCCAGCACAGGCTTTGAGACAGGCTGGTGAAACACCATCTGGGCTTTTGGCTTTCCTTATCTTCTGTTTCCTGAAGACACTGCATACATCCCTCTCACTGATCTGAAGTGCAGGCTGAGGTGCAGGAGGGGGGATGGGGGGGTGTTGATGGCTGTGTGTTGAGATGGCCAGAGCGGGTGTGGGGTGTGAGACCAAGCTTTTCAAACCTGCAGTAAAATGTATTCAGCTCATTGGCCAAATGTTGGTTTTCTACAGTGCTGGGAGATGAGGTCTTGTAGCTGGTGATGGTTTTCAGGCCTTTCCAAACTGATGCTGGGTCAGTGGCTGAAAGTTGATGTTCTAGTGTCACACGGTGACGATTTTAAGGGGCGGAACTATTGATGGGGAAGATTAGTTCCGCCCGGAAGTGTTTCCCACCAAAGCGGAGACACCGGAACTTCCGGTAAGCGCCGCGAGGCGAAATCAAGCGTGATCAAACACAGGTGTGAGCAATGAACGTAGCGATTGGGGATTGGAGGATACACAGGTGAAGAGGGATATATAAAGGAGCTTCAAACACAAAGACGTCAGTTCAGTTCAGTTCAGTGCAGTTGCGTTCGTTGTTGTGTTGGTAGCAGCTGGGATCTTGTTATCGGACCACTCCGGTATCACAGAGTGAGGATCTGGGCTAAGTCATGCTGGTAACGATAGGAGTCTACGGTTTGCTGGAAATAAGGAGAAGAAGGAGAAGGAGACAGAGGCTGAGTATACGATTCATTGAAGACTTTTGAGAAACGAGTTGCTTTGTGTGCATCATTGATGTGTGTGTGATGTTGCTAGAAGCCAACTCACCGTAAGTGGACTGAAGGAAACGGCAGTTGTGGATATACATTGGGGTGAAGAGGAATTTTTCCGTCCTAAGGAAGTAAACAAAGGAGAGCAATCTTCAATATTGTGAGTACTCAGTATCTGATACAGTGTGTCATTGTGGAATGCTTGTTCAACATGTATTGTGAATCTTCAGTGTATGAGACTACGGCCCTACCACGGAGTAGAGTGGTGGGAGAGCCGGGACGCAACGATCTAGGGAGGAGTGAAGGGCCACATCAGCGACATTTATACCACTGGCCTGCAACACAACTTGCCAATCGGTCCGAAGACAGTCCAAGGAGGTTGGGGCTGCGACCCTATTTTTTTCACTTAGAAGAGTGAAGAGTGCTGTGGGTGAGTCTGAAACTTTGCTGTGAGAATACACTTAACTTATTGCAGTGTGATGCTGTGTGGTGTTGTCAGTAGCCCCCTTCGCTGAACTCGTCGTGAGAGAACGAGAGGCTGTGGAGGCTGGAAATTTACTTACAGTAGATGCTGTGTGTGCGACCCTTGTGCTGGAGCTTTACGTAAAGCGCTCCTTTTGACATCCTTTGGACGTGGCCCGATTCGGTGGAACGGTGGTGAAGGACATTGGCATACCAGCCTGTCGTGAGTAAAACAACCATTAAGAAGTACTCTGTGTGTATGTTGTACTGTTGTATGCAGGGTGGCCTAGATTAACATCACCTGTTACGGAGCCTCTACAAAGGTGCGCCCCTGTCCAGTTCTCTGTAGTCGAAGTGAAAGAGATGAGAGGGCAGCGTTCGGCTCGGCGTGACAGTGTTGGATTTCCCCCGCTGACAGTATCAGAGGCTTTTGGGAAGGTTGTGCCACGACGCTTCGCCATCTTAAAGTTTGGAACATATCCACCGATCGATTAAAGTGCAACCACCGTAAGTCCACCATCCCCGAACCGTGGCCATTGTTGTAGTTATCCGTTGAATATCTCAAAGTTACTATTGCCTGAGGAAATCGAGGAGACGGAGTGGCTAAAGCTAATTTACCCCTGTTCCATTTGTAAAGAGCTGCCAGTAGTGACTAGTGAGAGCCCCAGTGTCTGAAATTAACCCTCTGTGTTACAGTTATAAGCCTACAGCAGGAGAGAGAGAACCAGAGTTCGTTACCGTGAGATACCTACCTGTGTGCGGTTCCCAGTGCCCAGTGTAAGTCCCTTGTGTCTGCAAACTAATCCTCTGTGTTACAGCTATCAGCCTACAGCAGGAGAGAGAACCTGAGGACATTACCTGTGAAATACCTACCTGTGTGCGGTCCCGAGCGACCCATGAACGTCTCAGCCTCAACAAGAGTTCAGTAACTGTGGAAGACCTACCCGTGCGTGGCCCTGGAGTGACGAGTGAACATCCCAGCGCCTGTAAAGTAAGCCTCTGTGTGACAGCTGTACGTCTACGACGAGATAGAGAGCCTGGATTCCTTACCTGTGAGATACTTACCTGTGTGCGGTCCTGAGTGGCCAGTGTAAGTCCCACTGTCTGTGAAGTAATTCTTTGTGTTACAGCTGTGGTCTACAGTAGGAGAGAGAGAGAGCGTGTGTGCCTTACCTGTGAGATACCTACCTGTGTGTGGCCCTGGAGTGACGAGCGAACTTCCCCGCGCCTGTAAAGTAAGCCTCTGTGTGACAGCTATACGCCTACAACAGGATAGAGAGCCCGAGTTTATACCTGTGTGACACTTACCTGTGTGCGGTCCCGAGCGACCAGTGTAGGCCCCATTGCTATGTGAAGTAATCCTCTGTGTTGCCGCTGTAGTCCGCTGCAGGAGGAGAGAACCTGAGCCTCCATACTGGTGAAGCACTTACCATTACGGCCTCCAAGGTGAGAGTGAGAGCTCCAGTGCCTGTGACGATCACCTGCCTGCAGAAAGGGGAGGGCCTGAGTTAATTCTGTGTACTTACCTCTACACCATCCGAAGGCACCAGGTATTTGTTTTCCCTTGGGCGTGAAGACATTGAACTGTTCAGTTTTTTTTATCTGCCTCCAGGAGAAAAGGAGGGTGCCACGGGATCAATAAAACAAGGCGGAGGAGCCTTGTCTGTCCATCCCCATAGTGTCTTGGATCCCGGACACTTGGCCTCCCCCCCTTTTGTGCCATGGCCCACCTGGAGGGCAGAACAAGAGGCCTTATTTTTAATCTTACCCCCTCCCGTTTCCCATACCTTTCTTTTAAATAACTTAAATAAAACTATATTTTTATACTTACTTGCACTTGTGTTGTCTGGTCATTGGGTTGGCTTTGGGACCTCCTCGAGGTGGAAACTAGAGGAAGGGGCGCGGCTTGGTTACATCAGTGGTCCGCCCCGACCTGTGACACTAGCTTTTTATCATAGTTTCTCTTTGCTTTACTGATCTCCTTATTCAGTGTGTACTTGGCCTGTTTGTACAAGGCTTTCTCCCCATTCCTGTAGGCATCTTCTCTGGCCTAGCGAAGCTGTCTGAGCTTAGCAGTAAACCAAGGTTTGTCGTTGTTATATGATAAATAAGTCCTGGTGGAAACACATATATCCTCACAGAAATAGATGTAGGATGTCACAATGTCGGTGAGCTCGTCCAGATCAGTGGCTGCAGCCTCAAAAACACTCCAATCAGTGCAGTCGAAACAGGCTTGTAAAGTCCGCTCTGTTTCGCTGGTCCATTTCTTTACAGTTCTTACCACAGGCTTAGCAGATTTGAGTTTCTACTTGTAGGCTGGTAGAAGATAAACCAATTAAAACTCTGAGCCTGCTCGCATTGACCTCCTTTAAGAGGGTAGGTGACCTCCATGCATTCTCCATCGACGAGTCGTGCCCTTCAGATTGGTCCTGCCGACTCGAGCATAACACTCAAACACAGACCAGGCTACGTGCCCAAAGTTCCCACCACTCCTTTCAGAGATCAGGTGGTGAGCTTGCATGTGCTGCCCCCGGAGGAGGCAGACCCAACCATGGCTTTATTATGTCCCGTACGCGTGCTGCACCACAACGTGGATTGCACACAAAGCCTCAGGACCTTAGACCAGCTCTTTGTCTGTTACGGTGGTTAGCAGAGAGGGGAAGCTGTCACTAAGCAGAGGATGTCTCATTGGATTGTAGACACTATCGCCCTTGCTTATAATCTGCAGGGCACCACTTGTCCCCTTAATTTGAGAGCACACTCCACTAGAAGTGTTGCCACATCTTGGGCTCTTGCTCGTGGTTCCTCGCTAACAGAAATCACCTGGGGGATCATTGAGCACCAGCTCGCATGTCGGCATGCAGCCTCCGACTGACGCTACACAATAAGTGTCAGTATGGAAGGCCATTCCAGTCAAAAATATGTAATGGTTTGATTTGACTCTCCTCCGCTGCCCTTGCAGTCTAATGTTGCGGAGCATCCATTGTCAGCCTCTCACTAGCTGCATCCTCGCGAACCTATGTGTTTGGCTCGGGCCTCCACATTGCTTCCCTTACGCGGGGTTGCTTTGTGAGTATTTTTTGTGGGGTTAATCCTACCAGCCCACGTTTTCCCTTAGCAGAGCCCTGCTTTGCTTACACAGCCATGGCTGTCTATTTACATCAACCACGGTTGACTATTTTCACCATTTAACCCCTCACGGGGTGGTGGCTTCCGCAGCATTCCTATTCCGCTCAGATAGGGGGCTTCCCAGTCGCTGGCACTACTATGGGTTAAAGGAACATGTAGTGTCCGGCCTTCTGCCTTAAATCCTATTCTCCATCTCCTTAAGTGGACCTGGAGGGCTTTTTGCAGATACTGGAAGAGGTCAGCTCCAGTGGCGTTTTGGTAGGGATTCCCAATTCGTCGGTGGTGTGACGTCGTAGTGACCGACTGAAAGGGAACATCTCGGTTACGGATGTAACCCTCGTTCCCTGAAGGAAGGGAACGGAGACGTCACGTCCCATCGCCACAGGTGCTGCTCCCTGCTGTTTACGGCCGGACAATGATTCCCGGCTTTCTCAGAGGTCACCCTATAAAACTAATTCCGTCCGAATAGGGCTTAACGGGACTATTTTCAGCTGCAGTGGCGTTTTGGTAGGGATTCCCAATTCGTTGGTCATGACGTGACGTCTCCGTCCCTTCCTTCAAGGAACGAGGGTTACATCCGTAACCGAGACGTTCCCTTTCAATCGGTCACTACGACGTCACATCATGACCAACGAATTGGGAATCCCTACCAAAACACCACTGCAGCTGAAAATAGTCCACTTAAACCCTATTCGGATGGGATTAGTTTTACAGGGGGACCTCTGAGAAAATCGTGCTTCTCAGAGGTCCTCTGTGTTTTTAATCCCGTCCGAATCGGCCATGTCTGTGTTTTTCTCTGACGAATTTACCTACTGTTTTTTGCCGAACTCAGAGGTCCTCTGAGAAATTGAATCCCGTCCGGATGCAAATGTCTGTGCCCCCAATATCTTTAAAAAAAAACGCGGTTCTTGTCGTGTTTTGGCCAACGTGATCTGCCGTCAGTGCTGGGCAAGCTACTTGGAAAATGTAGTTAGCTAAGCTACCAGTTACTTCACATTAAATGAAGCTTTACTACACTGAAGCTACCCCCCTGGGAAATGTAGCAAGCTAAGCTACATCAATAGTAGCTTGCTACATCCAAGCTACTTTTTTATTTTTTACCAGTTTTATTATGTAATTATTTATTCAGTTTCAATTTATCATTTTGGTAATTATAGGCAATATAAGCATAATGTAGGCCTAGGTACTTCACATTTTGGGGCTGTTTGCTGGACTTATCCTACTCCCAGAATAAAATGCATGTTTGAGCTGCCTTTATTCAAAAACCCCTGGCCCTGACATATCTTAACACAAGGGGCTCCAACGTGGGCCTGCAGGCAGCAGGTAGCCTGCACAGAGTCTGTGAGGTGCCCGCCAAAGCACATTCTATTAATAGTTTCAATTGTAATATTTATTACATGTTTTTATATTAGCTTGGATTGGTGACATAACCTAGTCAGAGGTAGAGCACAAGTCTTCACAGAATGCGATGTTTTGTATGAATGAAGGCTGCACAACTCGAAAATACGGAACAAACGATGTCCTGTGTCGATTCAAATGACACCCTTATTCTCAAATTCAGGACAACTTCAGAAATGTTTGGAAAATTGTAGATTGTGTGGAAGCTACCTCACTACTTGGTCAAAAAAAGAGCTAGCTACTGAAAAGCTATTTGGTTTAGAAAGCAGCTAAGCTACCGCCAAGCTACTGAAAAATGTAGTTAAACTACTAGCTACGCTACTTGTAGTGAAGCTACTGCCCAGCACTGTCTGCCGTTAAGGTCTTACTAACGCGCATATATTGTACTTCCTGAGCCCCATTCATTCAGATATGTTTTTTTATTTGGCCAAATAAAATAATTAAATCAAGATTAGCTGAATATCAAACACGGTTAAGACTGGCCACTGTAATATCAATATAAGGTAAACCTTATTTTACATCTTTTTTATACATTGTTTTCTCATTTCTGTGTAAAGCACTTTGAATGACCTCTGTGTATGAAATGTGCTATACAAATAAACTTGCCTTGCCTTGCCTTGCCTATTTTGTTCAACTCCGGAAAGGTAATGTTAATTAATAAAGATATCTATTTTTATTTAGGTTTGAATTGCCACCATAACTAGATATTATTTAGTCCATAATAAATACTACATTTGTTTAAATGTTTTGTTTTTTCTTAAACAAATTTCAAAATCAGGTTTTGTCTAATCTTATGTGTTTCGTGTTACTTTTCAAACAAACAAATAGGCTAAAGGAATATATTTAAATGCACAAATAATTACATTTGCTTGTCTCTATATGTAGCTGTCATTTTTTATAATAGCCTATGGACCTA
This sequence comes from Misgurnus mizolepis, assembly GCA_025389145.1. Lineage (NCBI taxonomy): Eukaryota > Metazoa > Chordata > Actinopteri > Cypriniformes > Cobitidae > Misgurnus > Misgurnus mizolepis. The sequence continues at coordinate 27,108,422 of JAIFKI010000002.1, read as the reverse complement.
AAAGAAAGGTAGGACGCAACTTAAGGTAAAAGGTGACGCAACTAAACAGGAAAAGATTATGAAAAAAACAATAGAAACCATCACAGAAATTCTGTTGGTTTCCATTAAAATACGATTAGAAACCATTAGCTTTTACCATTTAACACCACTACAAAATTCATTTCTGTAATGTGTTTTGGGACATATTCCAGTAGGATTTAATGGTCCCAACAATAGAACCCAACACAGTAACCAACCACAGAGACCATTATAGTTACAAACAATAAAATTCCCATTAAATCCAATGGAAATCTCTGTGATGATTTCTAGTGATGGGAGAAACGAAGCTTTTCGAAACTTCGAATCAATTGAACCAATTGCTTCGCAAATTGATTCAGTTTTTCGAAGCATTCGAAACCCAATAGACGCTGGCGACATCTACTGTTCAAAATAGTGTAAAAGCAAAAGATCTGTCCAAACATTTTACACTTTTTACAAAATAATAGCAAGATTGTTCTAAAAATATGTTCTTAAGAAAAATACATTATTTAATTTAATTAAGACATAAATTAAAAGTGTGTTCTGTGTTTTTTGTTTTATTTAGGCTATGGCAAAAACATAATTAAAACGAACTCCCATTTTAATTCTGCACATTTATGTCATTAAATCTGTCTATAAACAAAAAGTAGATAAATTGGTAGTGTTATTAGTCAGAAGGATGAATGTTTTTAATGAACTTTTATAATAAAACTGACCCGAGATCACCTACATTGGTCATTTGTGATCAACTCTCCCTATTGGTGAATCGTTGGATTTTCGAAACGTTTCGAAACAGTTTGAAGCCTCGTTTCACCTTTGGCAAGTTTGAAACAAGCTCCGAACCAATGATTCGAAACAAAAGATTCGTAAATGTTTCGAAGCCTCATGATGCTTCGAAATCGCCCATCACTAATGATTTCTATTGTTTTTAGAAGGGAATTTTCATCATCAGTAACTTACCGAATTCGAAACCAAAACTCAAACCCATGGTAAACACCCGCAAAATCACTCCGCTTTATAAGACACGATCTCGTTCACAGTTCAGTTCTGTGAGAGACTGCGGGAGAGAAAGAAGCAGCAACTGTAAGATTTTCGTTTTCTTTTGCTATATTTCCATATACAAAGTAAACCGAACTTTTCACATCTCTAAAGGGAGAGTACTATCTTTTTACAGACCATGTTTAATTGTGCCTATTAAATTGTGAGTATTGTCTTCAATTGCAGCTTAAATCCGGAGGCTTCAAAGCAGAATTTAAACTCAGCAAAGATCATCTGCATCATGAGGTAATCAATAGTCAGATTTATAAGAGGAAAATAATCTATTAGCGTATACTGTCACATTGTAAAACAATTATATTTTGATTTGTTTCTACTTAAGATCAAGGGCGTAACTTTGGGTCTACCATTGGGGGGGTTAAACTCGCAGCATATTTATTTATTTATTGAATCATTTTCTTGTGTAAAAGGTAACATGCTAATTTGCCGTTCCTGTATTAGAAATACATTGTGATACCTTTACTGATTTAGACTACTTAACGTAAATGCAGCTGTTCACTTGACTATTTATGCCATAATGACACAGTAGTTAAATTAAGTGTTTAAGCACTAGCCAGCAGTGACAGCTTTCACTTAATTGATTTTTTGTGTGTGTTCAATATTTTATCAAAAAAGAAACAGAACTTAAAGATTAATCAATTGCATCACTGTATTGGCACCTACATGCAGCAAATATATTATGAACAATTCAACTCTCAATACATTACACAATACAGGGTGGCACACTGAAGTGCAGCTTGCACCTTTATTCAGAACAGATTTCACATTGGTGGGCATCACCAAAACTCACCATCCACTAGGGCTGGGCGATTCGTCCCCATAAAAAAATCTGAGATTTTTTTTATAAAAAACTCGATTTACGATTCGATTCGATTCTTTTCCCCCGGCCCCATTTACAACAAAATAATTGCAAACTGTATATATTTTTAAAATATATATTTATTATATTTAATTAAAATGCATCAACAAAAAATTGGGAAGGAATGAAGATTTGGCGAATGCAAAATGTATGTCAGTGTTTCCCACAGATCTTAAATTTACTTGTGGTGGTAGCTGGTGAAAAGGGCAATCATTATAATCCACCGACAAAAAATGGTCTACTATACATGTGACACAGAACTTATAATGTGTGACACAATACAATACTTTGAGTTATTGAACATTAATATTAATTTCACATTATAGTTCATTAATCTAACCACCCCAAACTTTCTTTGCCATGAACAAAGCTGACACTGTTTGTCAAAGCACCACAAAAACACTTACTGTTTTTGCACTGATATATGAAGCAATTAGACCCCTTTTATCAAACTCAATATAATACAATACTATGTACAGTATATTAATAGACAGTGCAGGTCTATAGATTATAAATGTGACTGATGTTATAATGGTAATAATTTCTATTAGATAGGCACTTTTACTGCTTCTGCTTTCTATTTCTCTTTTGCCAATTAAAAAAGCTTAATCCACTAATTATTTCAGATTTAAAAGTCTACTTGCTGTCCCGATGACAGACTTTACATTACAGCTTTGCGTTTTTTATATCCTGAGTCAGCTTTAGCTTTGAGCACTCGTTCAGTGCAATGGGCTTGACATTAGCACTGCTTTTTGCTACAATCTCTGTGCAAACTTTTTAGATTTTAGAAAAGATATGGTCTATTAATAGTAAGATTATTAAAAAATGGGATAAAGAAAATGCAGTGCGTGGTCGCAACAAGAGCCAGTTGTTATCACCATAGAAACCGGAAGCACGCTGAAACTTCACTCGAGCTTAGCGCTCACGGCCGTTCTCCGATCGGTTTTACACGCAATATTAATCATACTTGGGACCCAAAGTAATAAACTAGGACCGACCCGGACCAGACTGACCATTTCAAATATAAACCCGGAACCGTACGGGTCCTCTCAGGGAAGAAAGACCTCTAATGGTAAAACTCTGCTCAAGTTAAGAAACATGAAAGGATACAATGTGACACTGAGCTTGCTTCGCGTCGCACCCAATTCATTGAGAAACAAAGAGCACGTGAACGCACACTCAACGGGAGAGACACAACGTGCTTGCACGCAAAATGAAGCCAACTTGGATGCTATAAACACATATGCACATAAGCATATGCGACCTATTTTTTTACAAAGATGACGGTGTTGACATGTTATGGTTGTCACAGTAGCAGTGTCCAAAAATATGAACAAGTTTAAGAGAAAATAGCAAACATACAGGAGCTTGAATGATCTTGAAGGATGCAGTAGAGCTGAAGGTTTGAAAATGGGGTCCTCAGGAATGCAGTTAACCCTGTGGTTGTCTGATTTTATTGCTTTTTATAAATATCTGACAGTGGTGAAGAATATGTGGGACACATTTTGAGCAATCACAAAATAATAGTAAATATTGTCAAAACTCATATGTAGTTTTTAATACATATTACAATGTACTCCTTCATGTGGTACATTTATTATTCAATTCAATTATTACTTTTGGCTTTTTTAAACAAGTTGAAATGATTATCTCTTAACCAAGGACAACTGATTTTGTAGGCAATGGGCCAGCATATAATCATTAAATTAATAAAAAATAAAAATAAACCTATAAAGGAACCTTACATATGTGCAAAGGACCCCCTGATTATAACATTGATTCTTTTTCTTCATGAAAATTTTATTAATTTCCAACAGAATTATCACTTTTCTTAGTGGGACATGTTTTTGCCAAAGTTTCAAGAATCAGTGAAAGGTGTAATGTGGGACTTTGGAATTGCAAGTCCACAGCTCACCCCCCTTTTTTGAAACGCACAGTGAAGCTATGGTAGCCGCCACAGGACAAACATGTCATCGTCTGAGACAACATTGTAATAAAACGCAATAGACCTACTGCGATTATGTATTTTGTGGGCGGACTGGTGGCAGAAAGTGACAGCTCTGCAGTAGCGGTGTGAAGTGTTAGTGTTAAATTGTGACAGTTGTCCTGTCGAAGTCTGTTCCTCCTATGTTTCCCTTTAGTGTAATGTTTTCAACACATTAGGTTTATTTTTAAAATTAATTAAAAGTTTAAATGGTTTGGCTACTGAGATGTGTGCATGTATGTAATGTTTATGTATTGTTCTCTATTGCTAAATCAATAATTTTTACAGTATATAATTCCATTTAAAACATAACTGGGTTTATTACACCTAAGTTCAGTTTCTCTAGCCACACCCATGCCTGAGCCACACCTGTTCACAAACAAGAAATCACTTAAATAGGACCTGACAAAGTAAAGTAGACCAAAAGATCCTAATCCCATCATGCCAAGGTCCAAAGATATTTAAAAAACTAATGAGAAAGAAAGTAACAGAGATCTTTCAGTCTGGAAAAGGTTATAAAGCCATTTTTAAAGCTTTTGAGGCTCCAGCGAATCACAGTAAAAGCCATTATCCATAAATGGCGAAAACATGGAACAGTGGAGAACCTTCCCAGGAGTTGCCTGCTGACCAAAAGTACCCCACGAGCACAGCGACAACTCATCCAAGAGGTCACAAAAGACCCCACAACAACATCCAAAAAACTGCAGGCCTCACTTTCCTCAGTTAAGGTTAGTGTTCATGACTTCACCATAAGAAAGAGACTGAGCAAAAATTTCCTGCATGGTAGAGTACCAAGAAGAAAACCGCTGCTGAGCAAAAGGAACATAAAGGCTCATCTCAGCTTTGCCAGAAAACATCTTGATGATCCCCAAAACTTTTGGGAAAATACTCTGTGGACTGAATAGACAAAGTTTAACTTTTTGGAAGGTGGGTGTCTCACGTCTGGTGTAAAAGTAACAAAGCATATCAAGTCATACCAAGTAAAATACTGTATGGTGGTGGTAGTGTGAGGGTTTGAGGCTGTTTCGCTGCTTCAGGACATGGAAGACATGCTGTAATAAATGAAACCATGAATTCTGCTGTCTACCAAAAAATTCTGAAGGAAAATGTCTGGCCATCTGTTCATGACATAAAGCGGAAGCAAACTTCTCTGCAGCCAAGTGCTTTGAAAGGCTAGTCATGCACCACATCAAGTCTGCCCCCACTCCCTGGACCCATTCCAGTTTGCATATCGGTCCAACCGGTTGACCGATGATGCCATCTCCACTACCCTCCACTCAGCACTCACACATCTGGACAAAAAGGACTCATATGTCAGAATGCTGTTCATAGACTTCAGTTCAGCATTCAACACAATCATCCCTCAACAGCTCATTTACAAACTGATCCAGCTGGGGTTCAACACTTCGCTGTGCAACTGGCTGTTGGACTCTCTGACTGGAAGACCTCAGGCAGTACGGGTCGGCAGCAACACATCCAGCACCATCACACTGAACACTGGGGCCCCCCAAGGATGTGTGCTGAGCTTCCTCCTCTTCACTCTGCTGACCCATGACTGCACACCATCACACAACTCCAGCCTCTTTATTAAGTTTGCAGATGACACAACTGTGGTGGGTCTCATTAGCAACAAAGATGAGACAAACTACAGGAGTTTATTAGATTATTATCATGTCACATCAGATGACCTGAAAATGCAAATAAACTATTTTCACTGCAGTTTTGCGAAATACACCTTTTCTGAATTGCCTGAAAAACCACCTCATGCATATGTAAAATGTTTTTGCGATATATTGGAGCTTTTGCGAAATTGGCATATTTCCATTGGCCATATTTTCAATTCGCAATGTCAATTTGCGCAATTTGAAGGGTAATGGAGCGAACTGTACCCGAGACCACCTGTGCAAAACATACCAGGAAACAGTATGTTCGATCACACTAGCCAAACAAACCTTACTTTGTGGTCAAACGTACTCTGGTACAGTACGGTTCACATACTGTAATGTAAGGCCACCCTTAGGGCACACTCACACTATCCAAACCAAACCTCGCTCGGGCGCGTTTGACCCCCAAAGCCTGGTTTGTTTGACCACTGTGATCGCTCCGCTCCGCGCCCGGGAGGTGGGAGAGGTGGGCCGGAGCTTGGTTCACTTGGGCTCAGCCGCGGAAGGCTGTGGTGTGAGCGCAATCGTGCCTGAGCGCGATTCAAAAGGTGAAGACGTCAGTTGCGCGACCACTCACCTTCATCTGCCTCCGTAAAAACCTTTTGATGCGCGCAGCGGGGTTACATGAATGTCCGAGCTGCGCACGTGACAGATCAACTAAGCAATATGATGACATGTAAGAGGGCTGTCTGTAATCGCGTACCAAACGACTCCGAATAAAAAACACAGACTTATCATTACGGTGGGTTCTAGTGTTAAGAGAGAGCTTTACTTCCTGCTTTTTTCAAAACAATCACATCTTAATGACAAAAGCGCGCCCGGACTCGGATCGATAAGAAGTACAGTGTGAGTGTGTGCATGGGGGAGTAGGGAGGGGTGACAATCGCGCTGGGGTATGGTTTGGTTTGGTTTGGATAATGTGAGTGCGCCCTTAGAAACAAGTTCACAGAGAAATGTACTGGAATGATTGCCTTTACATTTGATTATCAACCCTTTTGATTAAGAACTAAATGTTTTAAAAGGTGATTTAGTTTCTTGTTAAAGGGGCAATAAGTAGGATTTTAAGTGTTTTATTAATCAAAATCAATGTCTTTATTCATAAATATGTGCTCGTTGGTGCTCTGCCAGTGATCTGACTTTTCTTTGTAAGCTTAGAATTTCTTCTCTTTACTTACATTGAATGGATAAGTCCAAGGAGGCATCCATATCGTTCCGCTGTATTGATAAACTATAATAGCAGACAGGGACAAAAAGCACTTGCCTACCAACGCGTTTCCACAACGCGTTTTCATTCAGAATACGTGAACCAGCTGCAACGGACAAGGAGATCAGCGATTACATAACGGCTACCGTAGTTGCAACACGCATTTGGAAAGGGGAGGAGTTAGTAAGCACTGTTCGTTTGAATGCAAAATACAATTCCACCACTACATAGAGACAGAGCGCCGATATGCAAATTTGAAAACCACGCCCACCGGAGGGGAAAACAATCCAACCGTCTCCATTGACTTTGTATTGCGAGAGGCTGCCTCCTTGTCATTTCTGGCTTATAACAAAAAACAGAATAATGCCTAAAAACTGCTGTGTGACAATATGTACAGCTAACAAGCCAAAGAACCCAGAAATAAGTTTTTATAAGCTGTCGAGCCGTAAAACCCAGCTTTTAAGGAGAATAAAGTGGATCGCCGACTACGTTTCCCCCTAGTGGACGCAGTTCTACTAATAGAAGTACTATGAAAAGTTGCCTGTTTCCACTTTTGTTTCTTTAAACGCTCGTTTTATGAGGTCGACAGCTTAAAAAAAACTTATTTCTGGGTTTTTTGGCTTTTTAGCTGTACACCTTGCCACACAGCAGCTTTTATGTATTATTCTGTTTTTAATTTTAATCTGTAAATAAGTTTTTATAAGCTGTCGACCCCAAAAACGAGCGTTTAAAGACACAAAAATGGAAACAGGCAACTTTTCATAGTAATACTATTAGTAGAACTGCGTCCAATAGGGGGAAACGTAGTCGGCGATCCACTTTATTCTCCTTAAAGACAGGGTTTTACGACAGCTTATAAAAACTTATTTCTGGGTTCTTTGGCTTGTTAGCTGTACATATTGTCACACAGCAGTTTTTAGGCATTATTCTGTTTTTTGTTATAAGCCAGAAATGACAAGGAGGCAGCCTCTCGCAATACAAAGTCAATGGAGACGGTTGGATTGTTTTCCCCCCCGGTGGGCGTGGTTTTCAGGTTATGACGCGCGGCGCTCTGTCTCTATAGGGGTAGATCCTACTGATTGCCCCTTTAACAAATTTACAACACTAAACCAACATTTTGGTTGTACTGTAATAATTATATGTTGCTTTGTTACACTCCTTGTATTGGCTATTGTCCCCAGTGTTGATGTGTGATATATGAATACTGTAGACTTGGTGTGTCACTGTCTTTAAATCCAGTACAAGACATTGTTGCACTTTACTGTGAATGTAATCCTATTTGTTTTGTTTTATTGGCATGTGCTGGAATGCTATGTATGTGTCGTCTTCTTTATTTCTCTTTTGCACAGAGACTTGATGTCAGCACCAGTATGTTTGATTGAAAGTGATAAAAATGGAAAGTTTCATTTGAGAAAAGAGGGGAAAGACATTCTGGATGGGGTCAATGAGCCGGTGGTGGTGGTGTCTGTAGTGGGACTCTACCGTACTGGGAAGTCTTACCTTATGAACCGCCTTGCAGGAAAACAGTCAGGTGAGATAACTCCTGCAGAAACTCTCTGTATGATGATAAGGACCGAGAAATATGAGAAATTGTGAGAATTAAAAGTAAACATTTCACAGGCTTTGCTCTTGGCAACACCATTGAGTCGAAGACCAAAGGTATCTGGATGTGGTGCGTCCCTCACCCATCTAAAGCAGGACAGACTCTGGTGCTGCTGGACACAGAGGGACTGGGTGACGTAGACAAGGTGCACTGACAAAAATTATTTTAAATCAAAACTTATAATAGTAGGTTGAATTTACTTGCCTAAACAAGTAAGGGATAATGTAGAGGCAGCCGGTAGTTATCGGGAAATAAGCCCCGACAGTGTGATCAGGACCCGACGCGAAGCGGAGGGTCTTGTATCACACTGAAGGGGCTTATTTCCCGATAACTACCGGCTGACTCTACATTATCCCGCTTATTACACGGCTACTTGTCACATAAGAAAAAAAAACGGACATGAATATGAATTTGAAACATTTTATTGGCATATTTGTTTTAAATTAACATTTTTATCCTTCCGCGAAACTTTGCACAGATGCATAAAATGATCGCAATACCTTATTAAGATCCTCTGCTTCATACTTGTCTGTCTCCATTTTTTCTCTTTTAGCCAGTCTTTGAGAAGTTTTAATGCCCATTCTGTATTTTTTTGTGTGTTGGCTTCGTAGCTGTCATGCTCTATTTTGTCAAGTTCAGTCTCAGTAAGCTCTCTGTGTCTTGTCGTGGTTGTCCAGTGTTTGTCACAAGATGGCGCCAAACAAACAGTAATCTTTATTGGCGCGGAGCGATCTTACTCGTAAAAGTAGTACCGGCTATGCGTTATTATTTTGGAGCGGTTATTATTCGAAAAGAACGAACCTGCAAATGTCTCAACTGACCAATCAGAATCAAGCATTCCAGAGAGCCGTGTAATAAGTTGTCTTAACTTCAAGCTGCATTTTTTAAAGTGTGAGAACTGTAAGGCTCTTGGGAGACATCTATTATGTCATCAATCTGAATAACTGAAGTTAATTTTTACATTTTGAGAGGTAAATAAGGCCAATTACAAATATAATATAATATACATAAAGAGACACAATAGATGTTTGTTTCAGGGAGACTCTAAGAATGACGGCTGGATCTTCTGTCTGGCGGTTTTGCTCAGCAGCACCCTGGTGTACAACAGCAGAGGAACCATTGATAATGATGCAGTGCAAAAGCTCCAGTATCCTTTATCATCTTACATACATGACCCTCTTCCTCTTTTACACACACACACACACACACACACACACACATACAAAATGCTGTTATTCCTCAATGTACTTCAGCTATGTTACTGAACTTGCGGAGCAAATCAAGTTCAAATCATCCCATCATCTGGCAGGGGAAGATGATTATAAGTTTGTCCGCTTTTTCCCATCATTTGTCTGGTCTGTGAGGGATTTCACCTTGGAATTAGAAATTGATGGAAAGCCAGTGACAGAGGATGAGTACCTCGACTTTGCCCTGATTTTAAAACCTGGTATGTCTGGCAGTATCTTCTTTTCACCCACAAAATGCTGCTGTGCTTTGAGGCAAATCCAATAGACTCCTATCAGTAGTGATGGATGTTAGTCTGAAATGCTTTATCACACACATCAAGCACCAGTCCTGTTTGTGTTATAGATCACCAATTCAGTTTAATGCAATTGATTTATTAAGGGTTGTCTTCTGAATAATTTTTTTAGGTAGAAGCAAACCCATCAATGACTACAACCTGCCTCGTGAATGTATCCGGAATTATTTCCCTTCCCGGAAGTGTTTTGTTTTCCAATCTCCAGCCTCAGGGAAAAACATGAAGCGTTTAGAGAAACTAAAAGAGCAGGACCTTGAACCAGCTTTTCTGGAGGCCACAGGCCATTTCTGTGACTATATCTTTGCAGAGAGTGCTGTAAAAACACTCATGGGAGGTCACCAAGTTACTGGGAAAAGTAAGTGTTTTATTAAATTACGTCTATATTGAGTATGTCCACCATAACAGCATCACTAAAAGATGTTAGTGTTTAAACTCGTAAAAACATGGCTTGATTAAAACATTGTTGTTTAAACTTTTAGCAGTATGCAGTCTAACAAATCAAATTTACCGGGCTAATCAAGTTATCACATTTTCTGAATGAATTAAATTTTTTATGTTTAATGAGCAAACTTATTGACCTTTATCTTAAAATGGCTGAAAATAAAATGTGGCATGAAGTATATTTTTTACAGTTTTTGTATGTGTGATTTTAGTGTTTGGTAATCTGGCTCAGATTTATGTAGACACAATCAACAGTGGTAATGTAGCCTGTCTGGACAATGCAGTGGTTGCTCTTGCAAATCTAGAGAATCAGGCAGCTGTTGAAGAAGCTTTAAAGGTGTATAAGAGTGGCATGGAAGAGGTAAGACAGACCTTCTGATTATATACACCCGTTCACCCTTTAACTCACTATGCTGCCCTGTGTTTTCTAATGTAGTAATATTTTACAATAATTTAAATTCACTCAGCAATTAAAATGTCACCTACTGTACCAACTATGAATTTTTCTGGTCTGTAGCATATTTTGCAGGTGCAAATGAGGAAATTAAAATAGAGACGTTCTCATGCAACTACAGAAATAGCTTTAAGCGTTGTTAGAGAAAATCTACAACTTCAAAAAATTACTGTTTACAAGATGTAAAGTTTACACATCAAGCATGTTCTTTCTGATTTATTGCATTTTACACAAATGGTTTTGGTGTCATGTTTTGTGGGACACAACTGGCATCACCGGCATTCAGACAGTGACAAAATATCTGGAAGAAAAAGATAACTTAAGTAGCATTTCATATACATTGTAAATAGAAAATATAGCTCACTTTTACCATCCCTGACTGTAAAAGTCTTTTTCAGTACTGAAAAGAGTGAGGAGAAGCATTTTACCCTATTTCAGGATAGTAATTTAGTTATTTAGTGTTCTAACACATCCTCAAGTTTGACTTCTCAGAGTTTTTCAAAAAAAGAGATCCTGTCGGGACAAAAGTAACACTTGTTACTTTTGTCCCGCTGCTAATACTGTTTTTGTATACAGTATGTTAAAAATGTGTATTATTCTAATTTGATTTAATTTCATTTTCATAGTGTTCAAGCTCTTGAAAATTTTTTTTATTCTCAACAATTTAAGTTTGTACTGTTTGTTGCTTTTGAAGCATTTGATAAAACAAAAATTTTAAATAAAAATGTAATTTCATTATTTTTTACAAAGATAAATGACAAAAAAGTTTGCAGTTACATATTAATGAGGTCATAGTGTAGTCATGTAAATTTAATAAAAACATGCGTAACACAAAAATCTATCTTGTTTTGTTGTGTAACTTTTGACCCACATGTGTGTTACAAAGGAACAATTCACCTGGTGTGAATCTCATGTTTAAAGTGAAATTTTACAGAAGTTGTTTTTAAATTTTTTCAAAATTCCACCTGGTATTGATAGATCACACTTGTGAGTTACTGACCACATCAAAAATATATCTCTGTCTATAACATTATCTTTTAAAATTAAGTTTTTCTGAAAAATTGTACTTTCGCCCCTGCTCTCCCCTGCAGCATGTAAAGTCTAATTGTTTTCTAGGTGAAGAAGAAGTTTCCAGTATTTGTGCCTGATGTTACCCAAGAGCATCAAAGCGTCAGCAGTCTGGCCACATCTGAGTTCCTTAAACGTTCCTTTAAAGATGACAATCAAGAGTACCTTAAGAAGTTGGAGGTGAGTTCTGGATATAAACTCACAATAGGATAACAGTGCAGCTATTATGCAGCAATGCATTCAAAAGCATGCAAAGGTTTTTTTCTATGTGCACTACAGTGCATTCACTAATATTTATAAACATCTGCATATTTTCTTATACTGTATAAATTATTGAAAGCTCACATTGCATTTAGCAGATGCTTACAAGATATACTTACATCAGATTTTGTGTTCTCTTAGGATCAATCTCATGACCTTTGCACTGCCAACGCAATGCTCTACCAATTTAGCTACAGGAATAGTTTAAGCTGCAGCACTGTAAATTAGGCAAACTTTTGTTAAAATATATAATAAATAAGATGAGGTTCATTGGTTTATGCTTTTTTTAGTCACCACAAGGTTCAGAAACCTTGATGTAGTCAGATGTGTAAAAAGTTATTTGTGGGTGAAGTCACACTCTAAAAAATATAGCTTTTTTACCCCGGGCTGGGTAACTATAGGACAGATCACATTTCTGGGTTAAAGTGACCCAGATAATGGGTTGTTTTAACCCAACTGCTCGGTCATTTTAACCCAGAAATGTGTTCTGTCCTATAGTGACCCAGCCCTGGGTTAAATATTTTTTAGAGTGCAGGTGTGCAAGTTTTAGTTGGTCAATGGCGTGGTCTATTTTAGTTGCACATAGTTTTCAGACCAGAATGCCCATGGGCACAAAATTGGGTGCAAATGCATTTTGGGGCCAAATGATAAGTGCGCCGGGTTGAACCTAGCAATAGACACTTGCGCTGTGCATTGCACTGTGCATTGTGCTGTGCATTGCGCTGCATTGCGCCAGGTGTATGATAGGGCCCCTGATGCTTCTCCAACAACATGCACAACTAGCTGCTGCTTATTCAGCTTTTGCATTGATACTGTAACATGCCCATAGATATTGCCTATTAGTACACATGCACATCGATGCAAACAATGACTATGAAGTTTAAATAAAGACTGACATAGAGGCTATGCTGTTGGTCTGACGCTAAAACTACAAACCACCCTAAGCTGACCACTAGTATGTGGTGAGTATGTGTGTATTTGTGTTTTGTGACTATTTGTATGTGTTTGCATGTTTATAGGAAAACATAGGTCAATACTATGTAAACCTGTTGGATGAGAATGAGATGGCGTCAGACAAAAAGTGCAAAGAGCTGTTAAAGGATCTGTTCTTTGTAATGAGTGAACGACTGAAGAAGGGAGAATACAGTCGGTGTGGAGGATATGAAGTCTACTGCAGAGACAGAGACGCCATCATTGAACAATACCACAGTGAACCAAACAAAGGAGTTATGGTGAGGACATTTACTCTAATTGTGTATGTGTGAAACACCTCTGTGTGCTCTTGAGTTGTTAACTATTTATGTTCAGGCTGAAGCTGTGCTGAATGAGTTCATGAATGAGAGAGGACGTGAAGCAAACAACATCCTTCAAACTGATGAAAAGCTGACTGAAAAAGAGAAAGAAGTTCAGGGTAAATCTTTATTTATATCAACAAATGTAGTTAACAATATCATAATATATATAATATTATTTTATTCTGGAACATACAATATGAAATACTGTAATAGTGGAATTGTTTCTGTAGTACGTGTACTGTAGGTTTCTTTAAAATTTAGTGCCATATACTGACTAATACTTGCTAATTTGTTTTCTTTTTGTTTTGAACAGAGGAAAGAGAGAAGAAAACTCTAATGGAACAGAAGTGTAAAGTGGAAGAGGAGAAACGTATTGAGAGTGAGCTAAAGATGGAGGCAGAGAAAAAGCGCCAGGAGGACAAAATTAAGCAGATGGAGGAGAAGTTAAAGAAGGAGATGGAGCAACAACGGACGGAAATGGAGAGAGCTATGGAGAGCAAACTGAAGGAGCACAAAGCGCTGCTAAAGAAAGGCTTTAAAGAAAAAGCTAAACTCCTTGATCAAGAGATGAAGAAGTTACAAGAAGAGGAAGGTAGTTTTGGAGAACTTGTAGGGAAATGTATTGGTAATGTTGTAGACATAGTTCCCAATCTCATCTCTGGCAAGGGCTTTCAATGGCGTTGGTGAATACTTTAATATAATATACTGCAAACTGCTCTGCTACAATTTCACATATTTGCTTACTTGCTCAGATAAAAAATATTTTCACTTGGATTGGGAAATTATTGGAATTTTATAGTCAGGCTTACTGTAGATGCCATTTAATCTCCTTACCTTCCCTTACGAAAGGAAAATATATTTACCAATATATTACTTGAAATATATTGTAATATATTGCAATATATTATTTTACTTTCCATTTTCCAATATATTATACATTGGCAATACATGGAATAATATATTGATGGTACATATATTCTATATATGTGTAATATATTGCAGTATATTGCAAAATATACAAATTATTGCCACTTTCAATATATTGTACATGGATATAATATATGTGTTTATATATTTAAAAATATATGCAATATTATATTTTGATTTATATGCGAAAATGTATTAACAATATATGTAGAGATATAGTTTCACATATATGTTTACTATATGGTAGAATATATTTCAAATATATGTAAAATTATATGGAAATATACATGAAATATATGTAGATATGTGTTCGATATATTGTGGAATACATTTTAAATATATGTTAAATAAGATGGGAAATATATGTGCATATATGGGAATATGTATTAAAAATATATGTACAGATATAGTGTCACATGTATGTTTACTATATGGTAGAATATATTTCAAATATATGTACAACTATATGGAAAATACATGAAATATATGTAGATATGTGTTTGATATATTGTGGAATACATTTTGCATATATTTAAAATTAGATGGAAATATATGTACATATTTATTGTAAATGTATGCACAGTATGTGTACATATATGAGAACATGCACATACAATGTATGAATATATTTGGGATATATACAGTATATGTACATGAAACATCTAAAATATATAAATACTTAAATATGCAACCTGCAATATACAAACATTTACACCACATATTAACACAGACTGATGGGTAATCTATCAAAAGCCACCTTTATTTTCTTTTAATCAGGCACAGATACTAAACCCAATTTGAGGTACAGAGCTCTATAGGCCTATTAAAACCACAAGAGGTTTTACATATGGTCAGTCAAAGGAAATGTGATTGGCTTTACCTTACATTACATAAATGTGTTGAATTGCATTTACATAAATTACATTTTAAAAGAGTGCCATTAAACAAAAAAATATACAAAATATAAATTAAAGCAACTTAAATTACCAATGTCCATTTCAAAATTTCAGCAGTGCCATTATACAATATAAAGACAATATCAATAAAGACAATATCAATAAACAAAATGCACAGACAATAATGAACAAATAAATAATAAACAAACTTTCAAGAAGTTTTGGGAACCGTGAAAAAGCAAAAAAAAAAATAGCCAAAAGAACAGTTCATTATCCTGGTTAGGAGTCCACCTTGGATCTTCACTGATGGAAACCACTTACATACCAATGCTTTTACTCTTCACCTGGTGTCTTAATGCCATTAGCTTGCAGATTCTACTGTTGATAGATTTTCTGACATCAGCTTCCTTGGCCTGTTTTAAAACGGCATCTGTGGAGCAGAACAACAAGTTGTTCACAAAAATCTCTCAGAGATGCAATAAAAACTGAAAAGCACCAGCTCTGAAAACTTATATACCTTTTAAAACTTGAAGTTTCCTTGGAGCCTGCTGACATCAGCCTTCTTCTTCTTCTTCTTGAGTTTTACTGGCAGTTGGCAAACAACTTTTAGTGGCATTACCGCCAACTACTGATTAGGAGTGTGGGTCAGGATCATAGGTCAGGACCTATCTATCAGCCACCTTGTTGCTGGTGTCTGTTACGCATCCTGTCCTCTCTTTGCGCCTGAATCTCAGCTTCCTACTCAAGCATTTTACATATATATATATATATATATATATATATATATATATATATATATATATATATATATATATATATATATAAAATACAGTGCCCTTTCTGTTCTTGATTGCAATATATTTTGTATCATATATAAATGTATGTTTCATGCATATATTGCAATATATCAAAGCATATAAAGACAAACTATTACATGTAAAAAATATAGTGCCCTTTTTGTTCTTGAATGCAATATATTTTGTCTCATATATACATGTATGGTCTATGCATATATTGCAATATATATAAGCATATAAAGACAAACTATTACATGTAAAAAATATAGTGCCCTTTTTGTTCTTGATTGCAATATATTTTGTATCATATATACATGTATGTTTCATGCATATATTTCAATATATTGGAAAATATAAATATTAAATCCCATATATGGGAATATGTTGCCTAATATATTACATTATATTTTCCAATATACTGCAATATATTTTTGTTTAGTAAGGGTTTTTAAATGAATTAATATGGTCTGAGCCTATAGACCGTTTCAGCAGTAACAATATAAACAAGCGGCTGTCACGGTCCGCACGTAACTTCCGGTAAACTCCGCTAAGAATAAATAACAACAAAGTTCTTTAAACGTAGTTTATTTATATAACAAGCAAAAAAACAACACATAGATTACCTAGGAAACCAAAACATTTGTTATTTTTGACGAGGCATTCGTTCAAGAGATCAGTTTAGTAACTAGTCAGACCATTAAAAAAACGAAACCGGAAGTAAGGTTCGGATCCAGACGTGTATCACGTGCGTCCAATGAAACCGTCTATATGGTGATGCTAATGCTCCGACTTGTATCACAGAATGTGTATTTGCACCACAAGTTCTCTTCCCAGATCCTTTGCTGATCCCGCTCCTTTCTCTCCACCTTGTACTTTCTTGTCCTCACCAAAAATCTAATTAAAAAAAGAAATAAAAGAGTTTGCATATCAATAATATCTACAGCAAGTAATTCATTTATTTTAGCGTTTAGTGGCTTCAGCCTCAAGTATTCAAGTGCTTTTTTCTTCTAATCTTCTAAGGCCTTTAGAGAATTGTGCTTTTCATTGTCATTGCTGTCAATGTTTTATCTGTACTGCAATAAATGTGGAAAAATATGTGTCTCATAAATCAGTGTGGACATTATAGTTCTGGACAGCTGCAAGACAGATCCAGTTTGTAAACAGACTTTTAGAAAGGACACCAACCAAATGTGATGGGACATAGTCAACATCCGTTTACACATAACACTCAAACAGACCAAAAGCACACCTCAACATTACCACAGTCAGTAATATATCACTCAGCAAGTACTACATGGGTCACCAGGGGCGGACAAGGCCGCGTTATCCTAATGGGCAACATGGGCTGCAGCCCAGGGCCCCGAACACTAGGGGGCCTCCGAGACAATATTTTTTTTTTTTTTTTTTTTGAGTTTTTAAAAACATTTTGATTGACGTAATTCTGCGTAAGTGCTACCTAGAGCAGAGGCCCCCAACCACTGGGTCGCAAGAATGTTCTGAAAAAAAATTGTATAATAGCTACGTAAAAGCGTATGGGATATTTTGTCCTTTAAGAGCCTCCGCGGCCCAGCCGCAATTCTTCTGGCATCTCTCCTCATCATCTCCTCCTTCACTTAAACTTGGGGCTCGAACCCGACCTAAGGTCGAGGCTCGAGCTGCCTTCAAAAACAGCAACCCAAGTTCGTTTACTGTTAATTATTAATATTACTAAATAGGCAGGGAATCTCGTGAAACAATGAAAGTAAAACGATCTGCCAAAATATGATTTAACTTGATTTTGATGATTTAGTCGAGAAATTCTCTTTAAAGAAGAGCAGAAAGAAGTACTTTTAGTTGCTTAATAAATGTTATCTTCTGTGCTGTTCTGATTGTACAATTATTAATTGATAATATTGTTTAATTTGTTTAAATAATTTTAGCCTATTTAGAGCCCTGCATTTCAGCCCGAGCCTGACGGGGCTCGACCTGTTTACGGGTCGGGTTTCGGGCCAATTTTAACGTCACAGCAGATAAGCGGGCCGGACCTCGGGCTTATTTAGGCTTCTCCATCTTTTTATATTTTTCAATTAATTAAAAAAACCTTTTGACAGACATTGATGATTGCAAAACAAACATAGGAAGACGTTTAACCTATCGCATGAGTCCGCTACGCACAGCCACACATTTACAATGCAGCTGTGCTTATTTAACAGCAGGACATTCAACGCACCAGGAAAAATTATAAATGGAGTACTAGATTAAAACCTTGGATACTGTACATAATATATGCAGACAGCATCCAAGACATAATCTATTAAAGACTTCTCCCTGTATTAATTTCGTGTAAGAAGGCTGTGTCTTTATTTCTTGTTTGTGTATGGATCGACTTTTTTCTTAGTTTAACTGTTGGATGGATACATGAATAGCCATCTTCTGTGGTAAGTCCTTACATTAAAAAAATGTATATGCAAAAGCGAAGTTGTAAGATAAGGCAACATGCATGTTTATTCTGTTTCATGTTTATTTCGTTTCGTTTTGTAAAGCCCTTTTTATTTTTTTATTTCTGCACCCGTTGCAACTGCCAGCAGCAGAGCAACCTGCCTTCGCTTTTTAAAAATAGTGTGTGTTGATAATAAACGTTTAAACTAACATTGTGATATGCTGAAAATATTTATTTAAATAGTTGTTATTATGTGAAGTATTGATTTGAGAGGCTCAATTCATCATACATGTCGTCAACTTGCTGTCGGCCGCTAACCACTTGTTTATCATAAAAACTTTAACAAACAAAAACTGCTCTAAAATGTAAATAAAAAAGAAATATAACTATTTTGCCATTTAAAACAAAACTGAACTGCTTTAATTGCTGCAACAGTACAGCTGTACAAGCTGTGTAAGCAGTTATTTTTTGCTATTTCTATGCTAAATCTATGCGGAATTTTGCAGAATGATTTAAAACGTTTTAAAACGATCCGAGAGAATGTGCGCTGTGAATATTAAAAAAAATAAAATATTTTATAACTATATTATACATTTTATTAAAGGATTACCCTGAATTAAACTAGACCAACATGAACCAACAGATAATGGATAATGTGCTTTCACGACCATAGAGTTTTATATATGGCACATATATTACTGTCTACAGTGTAACAGTAAAAAGAAAAGGCTTCTCATAATAAATGTAGCGTATATAGCAAGATAATTTCATCAGTTTAACAACACAATGTATATATATTTATCTTGTAAACGGATTTGAAATAATATATAATTATCGCGTCACGTAGCAAGAGAGACGATAGAGATCTCATTAACTTCTCCGCAGTAAGTTTTATTTCAAATTCAAGTTTTACATATTAAATAGACTATTAAAAAGTTTGTGCTGCTCTCATAAAAACCTCACAGCAGACAGCACAGACTTCTACTCACAAACATACGCGATGCAGTAGGCTAACTATATCTGCGGACACAGATTCCTAATGGGGAGAATTAAAAAGTTCGGACTCGGGCTGAAAATTCTGGGCTCTTACTTTTGCGTCAACTTGATTTTAATAATTTAAATGAGGAATTATATTTAAAGAAGAACAGACAGAAGCACTTTTAGTTGTGAGTTGCATTTAATAAATGTTATTTTCTGGGCTGTTTCTGATTGTAAAATTATTACTTGATAATATTGTTTAATTTATTTAAATAATTTTAGCCTACTTTTGCATCAACTTGATTTTAATGATTTAATTGAAGAATTCTCTTTAAAGAAGAGCAGAAAGAAGCACTTTTTGTTGTAAGTTTTATTAAATAAATGTTATTTTCTGGGCTATTTCTGATTGTAAAATTATTTGATAATATTGTTTAATTTATTTAAATAATTTTAGCCATTTAATGTTGTACATACGCTGTAAAAAACACTGGATTTACTAAAAAATATAGACAGTGCATCGTTTTTGCAAGTTTTACTAAAAAAATGTATGCAATGGGGCACTTAGTAAATCCAGCCTTTATTTTTTTCAGTGTATTGGGGGGGCCCCAAACCAGCGTTAGCCCAGGGCCTCACAAAGGCTTAACCCGGCACTGGGGGCGGAATGAGACAATAATTCAATGGGAATTCGGCTCCAACCCAGGCCACCTTCACTGATGCAGTCACCATGTTCATGTAATCCACTGGATTTGCTAATCTTATAGATTAAAGTGCACATATTTCATTGCTAAAATACATTTTGTGTTATTTTGTGTATTTATTGTAAGTGATCTCTGGTTTCGGAAGGAGAACCAAACTGCAATTGTTCCCGGGTTACGGACACAATATATCGGAGAGCGTTGCTAGAGTATGAATATATTGTATTGCAATAGGTAACGTTAAAGTGTTACCATTATATCAAAATTAAACAACAGTTTTATAAACGAAAAGGTTTAATAACAGTACTGACTTAAAGTTACATTTGAAATTGTTACACCATAAATGCATGAAATGGTACATGTTTTTTCCAATGTATGTGAGATTTACCTGATAGTAGAAAGAAAGAAAGAGTCACGATTGAGAACTGGAAGTTTGACCTAATGGCCTGAACCCAAGAACTCAGGTGAAGAAGAAAAGCAGAGAGAATGAGTCGAGTCCAAGAGCAGAGCTCATGGAGATCAGCACGAAGAAGCAGAAGAGCAGAGAAAAAGGCAAAAGAGCCAGAGCTCATGAAAACATTGGGTCTCATTCACTCATAGAAGCAAAAGGCCTCAAAGAAATCCATGATCATATTTATTATCAGTAAAGTTTGGTTTTGCTTTGCATTTTTTATTTTGGAAGGAAATGTAAAATCGTGAATCGGACAATATGCTCTCTTTAATATTAATAGTTGATATAACAGGTAGACTACCAGACGAATTATAAATTCAGCCACTGAAAAGAGGACTGACCAACAAGTGATCTACCTTAATAATAAGTTGTCATGATGCAGTGTGTCTATAGGTCAACCTTTAAAAAATGTTATATACAATGTACGGTATACCTAGCCTGGTATAACCAGACTCTCGTACATTCATTTCATTTGTACAGAGAGTCTGGCCACGCTCCATTGCAAAGCGTTACTTCCGTTAAGGAGGGTCCATTGTTGAAGTTTGAAACTATTGGATATGCCCAGAGTCACTCAGGATCTGCCAAAGCCAATCGCTAACATGTGGTCGTGACGTATATCATGCACCGAAACCATCCGGAAACAACAAGTCAGAATAATCAGACAAACAAAAGTTAGCAAACCTGGTTCTTGCACCGGCTTTAACTTCTGTATATTCGGCAGTTTTGCAACAACGGACCGAATAGCTTTTCACACGTCTTTCTCCGCTGCCATTACTGAACTACAACTCAAACTGATGCACGACCTCAACGTCATCGTTCTTAGCCACCCCCATCTGTTTGCTGATTGGTCCTGCAGATTTTTGCAGGAGTAAACGAAACTCTATAGAGCCATCCCAGACGTACTGCTGAAGCTAAATGAAAAATAAGCGGAAGCATGTAGGAGGGCAGAGCCAGGCTACCGTATACCACCATACCACACACAAAAACACAGTTGGCTTAAACTTTAAAAACTGATGAGACACAGTTCAAATGTTGAAATATTTACATTTTAAATGAAATTAAATAAACATATTTAATAATCTATACTTTTTATTGCTACAAAAACACCCAACTTAGGGGCCCTTTAAAATAATTATCTTTTGAATTATTAACTGAATTATGTTTAACTTAAAACTTTTAAAGTATGTGGACAATTAGTTATTTTAAACCAATATGTGTCATACAAATCATATTTGTTTTTTCTTTGCATGTGAAACTTTTTTGTGACAGATTCATGATCAGCAACAGAAAGACAATTATGTTGATCTAAAATTTTGTTTTAAAAATTTTGTATATTTGTGTAGCTAATTGGAATTATTCAAAAGACCACATATATATTTTCGGGTAACATTGCTTTTTAATTTGCTTCCCGTGGTGTCATAGCCTTGCCTTAAAGCGTGATACTGGGTTGCTTAAATTGATATTGTTTCTCAATGTTTCGGTTCATTCTTTTATTAGTCCCTCATTTGTTCATCATCTTAACACTGTAAAAAATAAAAAGTTGACTTGAAATTTTTAAGGCAACTTGCTGCACAGCTTTTTTGAGTTTACTCAACTCTTGGCAGATGTAGTTCACCTAACTCAATTTACTGAGTAATGACAACTTAAACCAACAAGTTGAACCAACTTAAACAAACTGATTAAGTAATAAGCAAATTTCTATGTTTACTCAACTAGTGACTAAGTTGGGTAAAGAGTATTTAAGTATATCCAAATTCAACTAATCTACATGTTTTGGACTGTGGGAGTGTAAACAGAAAGGTCTCATAAACAAAGTCTTTGTCTGACTTAGCCCTTGCTTAAACCAGAGACCCTTTTTGCTGTGAGGCAACAATGATGTACAAAATAATATTTGTTAGCTGAATGATTATGCTTTTTCATTCAGTGAACACAAAATAATGAATTGACGCCCTTCAACAAAGAAATCTTTGTTCAAGTTACTTAATTTTCTTTGTTGAATGAACATTTTAAAGTTGGATTTTTTTTACAGTGTATTCATTATTAGTTTTATTATCCTATTCACCTGCGTCTTGTTTAATTTCATAACCTGTCTGTTTTCCAATGCCTTGTCATTCTTAGGTTTCCCTGATGTGTGTAGTTTCCTTCTTTCCTGCCTGCCTGTCTGTGTATTTCTGTATTGTCTTATTAAGGCTATATCCACACGAAGCCGGTGCATTCCCTATCCGATCTTTTTTTCCTTACTCTAAAAAAATAATCCGTAAACACGAAACCACTGAAACAGACTGAAAGTGGTGTAGTATATATGCCGGACCAGTATGGGGCGCTGTAATTCCTCCACAGATATACACTATACACGGAGAAGAAGACTTTGAGCATGCACATAGCCAACGTATGGTGTTGTCCATTATCGCTTGTTGGTGACAACAATTGCATAGAAGCAATAGATTTTGCTGTAATAAAGCTAGTAGGCTTTAGTAGTTCTGTAGCATGAACACAATCACATAATCCGCCGTTATTGTTGTTGCTGTTACGTGTGACGCTTCCGACACGTGATGTGATGACGTTTTCGGTTCACAAAATATACGGATTGGCTGTACAGACGAAACCGCAAGGGTGTCGGTTTCAGATTTATCCACTTTAGGACCCGGTTTCAAAAAATAGCGGATTCAGTCTCCCAAAACGCAGGATCCGTGTGGATGATACGCCAATACGATAACAAATTTATACGTATGCAGTGATACGCGTCTCCGTGTGGACAGCCCCTAAAAAGTCTATCCACACTATTCCTGCGCCCCATGACGCTTTGCGCGAATTGTGGGTGCGACTTCCGGCGCGTACTGTCACTGGACCAGAGCCGGTGATTTCCATGATGATTACGGTCATAATTTCATGTATGAACCAGTGTGAGGATGACCCTATTTATCTTTTTGAGTGAGTCAGGTTTAATTAAGAGGATCTAGGATCCCTAATTGGTTTTTTTTTTTTTTTTTTTTTTTTGATAGTCTGATTATAGTCTGTTAAGTCCCTTTGCACACTCCTGTACAGTAGGTGGCGGTATGCACCAATGAGATGTGATTCGCCAATAAAGTAAAGAAGAAGAAGAAGAAGAAGAAGTGTGAGGATGAAATTAAGAAGTGTCCTGATACATCAAGATATATTCAATCGTTTCATGTTGTTCCTCGGGGGCGACGGATCTTCAATGTGCAAATAAAAGCACAGAGACATGCCGTATCTCTACAGTGGGACAGTCAGTCGAGTGTTTAATACATGGAATATACAGAGACTTCTTGTTTTTAAACGTTTCAGGTGATGGTTTAAAATGTCACAACTGTCCCTGGTGTGAGGTTTTTTTAAACGGCAATTTTTAATCGACTTATCGAGTTTTTATGGCTACACATCAAGCTTCACGCGATCCGACAGCAGCAGTAACTTATGCTTCTCATTCAATACAATGTAAGTTATTTAAACAAACCATAATAAACATATTAAACTCCTATTACATGTTTTCAGTTTTCGTTTTATGAAAATATTATACAGTAAATAAGACATGAGCTTATGAAATTATTTGCTTAAATAATTCATTTAAAACACAACAAAAGTAACGGTATGCGTAACACATCACGAACTATTATAAATATTAACTAATAAGCAGTTAATGTCGTAGGCTATATATTATGTACTGTAATCTCATTTTTGTAATAATATATAGGCCCTAGTAGCAGAATAAATAAATCAGCATATTTTTATCTGCATAATATGTTGTTTTTGAATAATTATTGTATTTATTGTTCACTGTCAGTTTCTATGAAAGGTTTTAGTGGATGGATGTGTGGATACAGTTAATAGATGCACGTGCGCCACATAAACATTCAGTTCTTGAGCGTGTATTACAGTTAAAACAACCGTTTTGTAAAGGTTTACTGCGTTTGTATCATCTATTATGTTAACCCCTAACTGCACAAATTATGCCGATCTTCCTGGATTTCATAATAAGCATTAAAATGCCAGTCAAAACGGCAGACTCGTATCCCTCGCAATAGGACTATTATTAGCTGTAGTGACTCACCGGAAGTTTTACCCATCTGAGCTCAAGATGGCGTCGCCCGCATTTACCTCAGGAATAGTGTGGATACTAATTGTGATTCCTTATTTACACTTGATCCTGAGAGTGACCATTTTTTATTATATGTAAAATAAGTAAAACTATGGTATTTGGGGTAAAATGTGCACCTATTATTGGAGCTAATTGCCTACCATGTGTGTTTAGTTTTTGGCTTGTCAGTTTTGTTCAAATGTTCAATGCCATTTTGGGGATAAATATATTACATTTTTCAATAAACAGCATCAAGTACATTGAGACAAACAGCATTTTTTTATATTTGATGTAATAACAAATGGCTATAGCTAACATTTCCATTTGCATACATTGATTTAAACAGTAAATATAATGTACAGTATCATGTATTGAATTCATGTCTTAGAGCTTATCATATATTTAATGAAATACTTCTATTTGTCCATATTACTGTGAACCATATATATACACAAGTTATTTTGGAGATCTGATTTGACAGTGTAAGAATCGTTCAGAATTTCTTTTATTTTTTTGCTGTATTTTAGATTTTTCATGTTTTATGAAGTGAATTACATAAAATAAACAGAAATGATATAATGTTTGCAAAGTTATTTTTAGTTAAGTTTTTACCTATATGTTACTCAATTGTAATATAACTTTTGCTTTGTACTGGGGGGCCTTTTACCCCTTAGGTTAATAATCAGTGACCTTAAAAACAACAACTCTCAAAGTTGATTTATGGAAAAGCACAACCTTTAATCAAATGACTTTTATTATACATCTTTGACACAGGTGTACAAGGTAAAATAAATTTTTGTGTGCATAATTCTAGCATTCTTCGATAAATGATGACTATTAAACGATAATATGCATTGCAAATGTTTTTTATTGATTGTTTAATCAATATTGCCAAAGAATTCATACATATACACAATGAAGAACAAAAAACCCATCTCGCCCCGAGGAACAGTAAAACTCTAATGTGTGAAGAGTATGTGTGTTAATTCGACACCACGGCTGTGTTTATTTTCCTTTTAATGCTTTGAGACCTTTCGCTATTGATTTGTGCATGATGAGGCTGGAAAGCAGGTCCGCGCCTGTGGTGAGAATTGGCATTACATAATCTTTAAAAATGCCACCGGCATTTATCGATTCTTTTTCTTTTTGTAAACTCTTGATCTCTTCATTGAGAAGTTCAGCTTTCTCCTTAAAGCCTTTGCTTAGGAGCTCTTCCTGTTCCTTCAGTTTGCTGTCCATAGCTCTGTCCATCTCCTCTCGCTGTTGCTCCATCTCCTTGTTGAACTTCTCCTGCATCTGCCTCATTCTGTCCTCCTGACGCTCTTGCTCTGCCTCCCTCATTCTTTCACTCTCGATTCGTTTCTCCTCCTCCTCTTTACACTTCTGTTCAAGCAGAGCCGCCTTCTCTTTCTCCTCTGACCATTCAGAAAGAAAGAAAAATTATTAAGCATGTAAGCAGTGGCGGCTGGTGACTTCTTTTTCGAAGGCGTATGGTGCAAAGCTGGTCAAAACATGTATTTCAGAGCGTCATTAGCCTACGTCATTGTTATTGTTTTGATCGTGCGCCCTCTAGCGGCGGATTATACAAATTGTATCTTTAACTCAACATTTTTTTGATTTCATATGTGTGTTTTCTTTTAGTTAAAAATGCTTCAGAATTTTACAGCTGAAAGAAATGTTTTATTTCATAAAGATTTACCTTGGATCTTTCTGTCGTTTTCAGTGAGTTTTTTATCAGCGTAAAGGATGCTGTTTGCTTCAGGTCCTCTCTCATTCAAAAACTCATTCAGCACAGCTTCAGCCTGCACATAAACAAATACTGTAACTGATTGTAAAACACGCACACACGCATGCCCACACACACACACACACACACACACACACACACAAACACACATGATTTTAGCATGATTTAAAGCATGACCAAAAGGGGACCTGGAAAATGTCCCCTCTTTGCTCTATGGTCCCCTGTTGGTGAGTGTGTATTGACACCAAGGTCCCACTTAGATAGGCAAGTACACACACACACACACACACACACACACACACACACACACACACACACACACACACTCACACTCACACACACACACACACACACACACACACACACACACACACACACACACTCACACTCACACACACACACACACACACACACACACACACACACAGAAGAAGCGTCCTCACCCCTACTCCTTTGTTTGGTTCTCCGCGATATTGTGCAACAATGGCGTCTCTGTCTCTGCAGTAGACTTCGTATCCTCCAGGTTGACTGTATGCTCCATTCTGCAGTCGTTCACTCATGTCAGAGAACAGATTCTTCAGCAGCTCTTTGCATTTTTCTTCAGATGCCGTCTCATTCTCAGCAAGCAGGGCTGCATAAGAAATATCTATCTCCAACTATATACATAAAAACATAGGGAAATATCTAGTAGTGGAGTAATTTACATCAACGATTTCTATCTCATTTTGTCACAGGCAATTTTCTTCACAAACAGCATCCAAACTTTCCCACCAATGTACCAACAATTATTATATAAAATAGCTCAGATAATCTGATCTTTAAAGAATCTGTTAGAAGAATGTGATTGTGGCACTGTTTGAGATCTGTCCTGAAACTCTAGAAGAAACTAATGCCTCCGTTTGCTCTTTATTTAGTCTCATCACACTCAAAATTGAGACAAAATAGATTTTATTTGTAATTCTGTGTATCCTGTTTTTTATTTTTCACATGCAAGTGTTTCTTCTACTTTAAACTCACCTTCAGTTTAGAAATGTATTCCGCTTTATCATCTTTAAAGGAGCGTTTCATGAATTCAGAATTAGCCAGACTGCTGCACTTCTGGTGCACAATGGTAATACTTTCCATGCCAACTGGGAACTTACTGGTTATCTGTAAAATACACACATTTATAAATTTTGTCTATTAGCAAAAAATGGGCATCTATGTATTAACCGGTCCTAAACATTTCAAAAGTTCAAGTTATAAACAGTATGATAGTCTTACCTCTTCCATCCCATTCTTATACACTTTTAAAGCTTCTTCAACAGCTGTCTGGTTCTCTAGATTTGCAAGAGCAAGCACTGCATTTTCCAGACAGGGCACTTGACCATCATTGATTGTCTTGACATAAATGTGAGCCAGTTGACCGAGCACTGACAACACAAACACACACACATAAATGGTTAAAGAGAACAAAATTGAAGCTGAATTGTATTTTAAACAATTCACAGATGGGGTGTTCACACAAACAAGGTACACGACTGCTTATGGTCTGTCTTAAAGGGGACATTTCACAAGACTTTTTTAAGATGTCAAATGACGTGAAGTTTTAGCTCAGAATAGCATATACACAGCAAAATCACCAGTGTTAAATCTACACTGCTGGTGTTTATATGGGTATACCCATATAAACACCAGCAGTGTAGATTTAACACTGGTGATTTTGCTGTGTAGATGATTTATTATAACATGTTAAAATTGCCACTTTGTAGGTATGAGCAAAAATGTGCCGTTTTGGGTGTGTCCTTTTAAATGCAAATGAGTTGATCTCTTATAGTGCAGATTAAGAGGCGGTATTTTTATAATAAGATCCCCTTCTGACATCACAGGAGGAGCCGAATTTCAATGA
Source organism: Misgurnus mizolepis (assembly GCA_025389145.1). NCBI lineage: Eukaryota > Metazoa > Chordata > Actinopteri > Cypriniformes > Cobitidae > Misgurnus > Misgurnus mizolepis. Next base: position 27,080,084 of record JAIFKI010000002.1, on the reverse strand, counting down.
CCTATTTTTCACATGCTTGCAGGGAATGGTTTACCAAAACTAAGTTATTGAGTTGTTCTTTTTCACATTTTCTAGTTTTATACAAGCACTGGGGACCCAATTAATGCACTTAAACATGGAAAATGTCAGATTTTCATGATATGTCCCCTTTAACACAAAGAGTCGCCACATGCAATTTAAAGTAAAGTATGACTGAAAGTATCATGACTGTTACTGTCTACACACACACAGTATACCTTTTTAGTTAGTAAAACACTCACTTTTTCCAGTAACAGTGTGACCTCCTTTCAGTTTTTTCACAGCACTCTTGACGAAGATGTATTTACAGAAATTATGTGTTGCCTCCATAAAACCTGGCACAAGGTCCTGCTCTTGAAGGCTCTCTAAACATCTCATGTTTTCCGGTGAGGCTGGAGATGGGAACACGAAACACTTCCGGGAAGGAAAATAACTCCGGATACATTCACGGGGCATGTTGTAGTCACTTATTTTCTTACCCGCACCTAAATGACAGAGTTACATTTTTAACCTAATCAACTGTACTTAGATTTGTCAGTATATTGCATTTCTTTCTTTAAATACTGTAGGTTTGATTACCAGGGAATTCATTTACTGATCAAATTTACAGCTTAAAGAGACACTCCATTTTTTGAAAATATGCTCATTTTCCAGCTCCCCAAGAGTTAAATATTTTTTACAGTTTAAATTATTTTTACCGTTTTGGAATCCATTCAGCCGATCTCAGGGTCTAGCAGTACCACTTTTAGCATAGCTTAGCACAATCCATTGAATCTGATTATACCATTAGCATTGTGCTCAAAAATAACCAAAGAGTTTAAATATTTTTCCTATATTAAAACTTAACTCTTCTGTAGTTACATCGTGTAATTAGACCGATGGAAAATAGAAAGTTGCGATTTTCTAGGCAGATATGGCTAGGAACTATACTCTCATTCTGGCGTAATAATCAAGGACTTTGCTGCCGTAACATGGCTTTTTGTGTCCGTCTGTTGTTGTATTTGTATCCATCTGTAGTTATAATATTAGTAGTGCCCGAAAATAGTCACCTGCTATTGAAAGATACGGGGGACTATTTGCAGGTGCTGCGTAATATCATAACTACAGAAGAGTCAAGTTTTAAATAGGAAACATATCGAAACTCTTTGGTTATTTTTAAGACGCAATGCTAATGGTCTAATCAGATTCAATGAATTGCCAAGCTATGCTAAAAGTGGTAGGCTACCGCCTGACCTGGAGATCGGCTGAATGGATTCCAAAACAGTAAGAATCAAATGTTTAACTCTAGGGGAGCTGGAAAATTAGCATATTTTCAAAAAAAGTGGGGTGTCCCTTTAAATGCACTTTGGAAAATTGGTACGTTTCACATGTATAATGCAATATACCCCCCCAAAAAATTGTACTAAATAGAACTTAAGCTCGTAATCATAGGGGAACCATTTTTAGTCCTATATAGCACCTGTAAAGCACCTATGAAGAACCATAAGGGGGTGATATAAAACCAGATATAGAACAATATGGTTCTACACAGGTGCTACACAGGTACTACATAGGTGCTATATAGCACTTAAAACGGTTTCTTTATGATTACGAGTCACTTTTAGTGCTATTTAGCACCGTTTGTTTTTAGAGTGCAGTGGTTATTTTCAGTGCCCTTTCCTCTTGGGTATCACGGGTCAACATTTTAGTGCACAAGTAAAATGGTTTTTAAACTCTTTCTAATACTATATTTGCCCACAAACTACATCTGTGTTTTAGTAGAATTAGTTTTAAATTCTACTAAAAACACACATGCAGTTTGTGGGCAAATAATATTGTTTAATATATATTACCTTTCTTCAGCCCAAGAGCATAGTAGTTAAGGTACTCGTCCTCTGTTGCTTTCTTTCCTTTAATTTCCAAATCCAACGTGAAATCTCTCACTGCCCAGACAAATGATGGGAAAAAACACACAAACTGAAAATTTTCTTCCCCCTCTTCATCTTCTTCTGATGCAGATGATGGTGATTTGATCTTGATCTGCTCAGCGAGCTCTGCAACGTAGCTACAGAACATTAAGGAATAACAGCATCTTGTAAATAAAAGAATGTGCATGTGTGTCATGTATGTAAGATGATGATAAAGGATACTGCAGCTGTTCCACTGCATTATTATCAATGGTTCCTCGGCTGTTGTACACCACAGTGCTGCTGAGCAAAACTGCCAGACAGAAGATCCAGCCGTCATTTTTAGAGTCTCCCTGAAACACACAACTTTTCTCAATATCTTAGGAATACTACAAAACTTACCACTTTCATATCATATCACTTTCGTGTTGCTTTTCTCACCTTTTTCACGTCACCAAGTCCTTCTGTGTCCAGCAGCACCAGCGTGTGTCCTGGCATAGACGGGTGAGGGACACACCACATCCAGATGCCTTTGGTCTTTGATTCAACAGTGTTCCCAAGAGCAAAGCCTGAAACAAACACATTGTTATTATTTCAAATGTTTGAGCACTTGATGCATTTACTGTTCTAATCTCGGATACACACATTTTGTTTGTATGTCCTATATTAACATTTATTGCATGTAATAAAAACTTTCTGCAGGTTCTCTCACCTGTCTGTTGTTGTGCCAAGCGGTTCATAAGGTAAGACTTTCCTGTACGGTAAAGTCCCACTACTGACACCACGACCACTGGTCCATTGATCCTATCCAGAATGTCTTTGCCCTCTTTCCTGACACTCAGCGTCCCACTGTCTTCATTTTCAATGAGACACACAGGAGCAGGCATAGCAGAAGACATGCTGACTCTACGCAAAAACACATAGACGCACACATGAAATAAAAAATGTTAACACAATCCATTACATTCATATTCATTGTAATTTAACTATTGACTTTCATTCCAAATAAGATTTTTTTATTAATTTAACTAAACCCTAAAATGGACCACAGCCAACTCTTTGTCTGACCTATTAATTAAATAAATAAAATAGTAATTTTCTCAATTTATATTATTAGTTTAGTGTGTTGAATTAGTAAGGGGTGACAAAACTATTTAATATATATATATATATATATATATATATATATATATATATATATATATATATATATATATATATATATATATATTTCAAACTGCATTAAAACCAAGAAATCTCTCTATCCAAGCGGCAAGTATCGCGATACTTGTGGACGCTCTGTTTTGTTTGCTAGCAAAACTCGGAAAAAGCGGCGGTATTAGGTAAGTCGTTTTTACTCTTTCTATTCAATCGTTCGTTGTAAATAAAATTATTTAAATGTAGAAATTGAACATATGATAAACATAATACATATGACATGTAGATATGGTAACAATCAGTGCTAGTGACCAGCAGGGGTCCCTCCAAGCACAAAAGAGAACATGCGCCTGTGACAAAAATATTTATGTTACTTAACGTTAGCTTGTTGTGATTACACGAGCTTGCTTTTGAGGTATGTGCTTTTATATAACAATAATTTTTCCTTTAGCCTAGCAAACACATATGTTTTAATATATAGGAGCCTGATATGTTAGTTGAACGACTGTAACTGACAACGAATTTAATATGGAGAGCAAGAAAATAAATACATATATATTTATAATATCTAATTATAAATATCAGTGTCTGTAATTGTTTATTGCCAATAGCTTGTCCATTTGGAACCCAAACATGAAGTATACTATCAAAAGGATATGTTACAGTTATACCTTACGTAATACGTATTAATCGTATTATTTTATATGTTTAAAGTAAGAGCCTAAACTGTGGTAAAGTAGTGTGGTAAAATTTGTCTTGACTATTGACGTAGCCCCTACTAAAATCATCTTTGAGACGTAACAGTCAAAAGTGCACTCAAACTCAGATGCGTATAACAATATTAGAAATCCAGTACAATTACATAATATCTAAATGCAGCTGAGATCATCCCTGATGTATTTAATTAACAGCAATCTTTTAAAAAAGAACTGAAAATATACGTAACTTTTTTAATAAAATAATATCTTTGTCAAGAAGAATTTCTTTAGAATGGTTTGTTAACACACCATAACGTATTTTTTTTTTTTTTAACAACTAGCTGTCGCGATATCAACATTTGCAGATTTAGCAAATAAGCTTTGAAACGGTAGGCTACATCTTACAACATGCATTTACATAATTCTAAAACATTAACAGATCTTACCGTGGCTTTCTAATCTTCTAGGATGAATACTGACTGAACAGGGACTTGCCCTTAAATAGAGTTTATATGACCCTTCTTAACACTATGGTATTTCCAAGAAATCAGCAGCTGTTCTCCTTCACGCCGGTACTTTCACTTTCACTCTCATAACCGCTATAGCGCTATAGACCTACAGACAGAGCGCATGCTCCTGGCAAATCTTTCTGCTGTAGGGTAAAGGCCGTCTTATAAATAACTTAATGAATCACAAGCTGCTGTGTTTTGGGCTTCATTCAGGTTTTAATAGCCCACTGTTATTGGTTCCCATCTATCAAACAACATTCCGCCAGTCTAAGAGGAAGATGACAGGGTAGAGATAGGCTACATGCAGACATGAGCAATAAATGACTGTTCACTTCAACTATTTATAAAAAAAATTCTGGCATACAGTAATGTTTTAATGTAGTGTACTGGTATTGTATGTTTACAGGACAGAGGGTATTGCGGAAAGAAATGCATTTAATAGGGCCTCAAAAGAAAAAAAATGGGTGGGTCCAAAACATTTACTGGAGAAGATGCCATTTTCTTGTATTTCGTGTTGATCTTTTAATTAAACAATTGCTTTTACAGCTAAAGCCTCATTCAGACCACCAGCGACTTTCTCGCTGTGTGTCGCCCGTCTCTTTCAACGAGGCATTTCTAAATCTGGTTGTCATAAACAAATAAGTACTGTCCACTGCAGTAACTGACGAGAGAAGGATGGCATGAACTCCACTGTTTCGCTATCATTGGTAGTCGCTCTCGAAAATCGCTCAACATTTGCATAAAGTTAAACTTTCTCGCGTTGCTGGACATGCCCATACAGTCGCCAACGGTCACTTTTGCTCATGTCGCTGAAAGTCACTAGGCTTCCATTGAACTAAATGAGATTGTGTCGCTCTTCTACTGCTGGTTGCTGGCTGCTTCCCCTCGACTTTCTCGCTGTGTGTCACCTGTCTCTATCAGTAAGGCATTTCTAAATTTGGTTGTCATAAACAAATGAGTACTGTCCACTCCAGTAACTGACGAGAGAAGGATGACGTGAACTCCACTGTTTCGCTATTATTGGTAGTCGCTTCAGAAATGTACTCAACACTTGCATAAAGTTAAACTTTTCGCAACTTTCTTGCATCGCTGTACATGGAATGGAGTTAAAATTATTAGGGTATTTCTCTATTGGAATGGATTTGACTGATGGCGCTCTCACAAGTGAACAGACATATGTGCCAAATTAGGGGTTGTGCACATCAAAACTTTTAAACGCAGCTAAAAACGCCTGGACAACGCCTGAGTGCCAGCTTTCTTCAACTAAGCGCTTTGGTAGCTCTGATACGTCAGCTGTAAGACGGTTGGTTGCTGTGATACTTGTCCCGCCCCTCCTCCACTGTGATTGGACTAGTTTGGTGCTTCTCAAACCTTTTGGCGTGCAGCTCACCCTTGTATATAGTGCATCCTTCCGTGCCCCCCCCAAGGAAAATTTATGATATTAAACATTACAAAACTTAAAATGTGTTTATTTGTTCCCAGTTTGAGAACCACTGCATTAGTTGATAGTTTTTATTCTTTTTATTTTTAAATAGTACATTTATCAACTATAATAAAACAGATATTATGTAACACGTTTTCTCTTTATTAATTTAAAAGTGACAAATAAACAGTGAGAAAACAAACGTTCACAATATAATCCATTTTACTGTATTACGATAAAAGGGACAGATGAGACAACATATGAAACATAAAAGGATTTAAATTACATGCATTTTATCCAAAGCTACATACAGTGCATACATTGTAACAGTATGTGTTCCCTGAGATAACCCAAGAAAAGATTGAGGCAAGTTTAGTGACATAAAAAATGTATAATAGTCTTAATAACTGAATTGAGGCTATGTATCACCAATAACTTCACGGTAAGATACGCATCCCGGTACCAGGCATTGCAATACAATGCTTATCACGATTTCGTTCAGAATTTAGTAACATTATTATCTGTTTATAATTATTATATATCTACTGTATAAAAAGATGTATAAACATGCAGTCAGACTAAATACAGTAAAATACAGATGGACGGATATCGTTCTATTGATATTTTGAACACAGCACTAAACTGAAATTAAAAAGTACTACAGTGTACTAGGCTATAGTCATTTGTGGGCTCTTACAGCAATGAAGAGAACTTAAACAATGTCCATTACAATTTCAACCTACTTTAAAGGAACAGTATGTAAGATTGTGGCCAAAACTGGTATTGCAATCACAAAACTTGTGGCTAAAACTGGTACTGCAATCACACAGCTGGTGGCCAATACACAAAATGACAACATAAACATCAGTTGAGGGCTGCAACTGCACTTTTTAAATGACAATATCCTGGCCAGACCACTGTTATCAGTGATATAAGTATTTGAAATGAAAATTATTTCTTCATGTCTAGTGACATATCAGGGCCATTTTATGATTAATTGATATACATTTCTAACATACTGTTCCTTTAATGACATGATTGTTTACCAATATTGCAAAAAAAAAAAAAATGAATACAGTACATAGTTGAAAGATCTAACTATGATTATCCCCAAAAATGTTAGATCAAAAAGTTCACATAGCACTCCGTTGTAAGTTAACACAAATACAGTACTAAGATATTTATTATACATGAAAGAAAGAAAAACCCTGTGTCCCTTTGAGAGCTACATAGCTCTAATGTGTCAAAAGCGTGTTAATCCTACACCAGTATTCGGGTTCAGATTATCTTTTAAAAAACGCTGTAAGGCCATTTTGTATAGTTTTCTGCAATAGGATGTTTTTTATTAGGTCCACACCAGTACTGACAAGTGGCATTACATATTCTTTAAAAACGTTACCAGATGGACTTATCTTCTCTTTTTCTTTCTTTAAAATCTTGATCTCTTCCTCAAGGAGTTCAGCTTTCCCTTTAAAGCCTTTCTTTAACAGCTCTTCATGTTCCCTCAGCTTGCTCTCCAGAGCTCTGTCCATCTCCTCCTGCTGTTGCTTTATCTCCTTGTTGAACTTTTCCTCCATCTGTTTAATTCTGTCCTCCTGACGCTCTTGCTCTGCCTGCCTCATTCGTTCACTCTCGATTCGTCTCTCCTCTTCCTCTTTACACTTCTGTTTAAGCAGAGCTGCATTTTCTTTCTCCTCTGACCATTTAGCCAAGACAGAAAGAGAGAAAATTAATGAACATGTACGTCATTATTGCTGACTGTTTTATCAACATCCAATTTAACAGATCAACTTAGGGTCTTTGATCAATAATAGACTTGTGTTTAAACACATTATACATGTTAGAAATGTATTGCTAAAATATGTTACAACGACTGAACTACGTAGTACTGAATTGTGGATTTACACTGTTAAACAGTTTTTCCACATTTCCAGGATTATTTGGCTAAAATGGTGGATCGACGATGCTCTAGAGCCGGTCTATTCAAATCTTACCTTGGAGGGCTGAGCCCTACAGAGTTTAGGTACAACCCTAATCAAACGTACTCACCTGTAATTGTCTAGGGATCATGAAGAACTTGATTAGCTTGCTCAGGTGTGTTTGATCAGGTTTGGAGCTAAACTCTCTAGTGCTTGGCCCTCCAGGGTAAGATTTGAATAGCCCTGCACTAGAGTCACCAAGCATGGCCTCGCCCCTACCACAATCGCAGAAATCCATTACTTTATATACTTGCAGTTTTTTTAATCCTTCTAATTCGGGTGGTTAATACCAAATTTTTCTGCGGTGTGAGGAACTGAGAACACATTTCATATCAGACTTTACATAGACTTTAATCTTGGCAGGATTTGAACCAGTAGCCTTTCAGTAATTGGCACACCAGCCCTGATATATTGCTTTCAAGTCTGACCCCAACTTTAGACTAAACCTTTTGATAACTGCAGAGGTGGTTAGGAGTGTTGTAGGAAGTTTGTCTTGGATTTGTCAGATTGCTATAGTTAGATATGCTCCAGCTGAAAGAAATAAAAAAATTTTTTTATTTCGTAAAAACATTTACCTTGAATCTTTTTGTCATTTTCAGTGAGTTTTTTATCAGCGTGAAGGATGGTGTTTGCTTCAGATCCTCTCTGAGTCAAAAACTCATTTAGCACAGCCTCAGCCTGCACATAAACAAATAACAGTAACTTACTGTAGAACACACACACACAAACACATATTTTTATAGATTGTGGGGACTTTCTATAGGTGTATTTACTATTATACTCATAAAATGTGTATTATATACCCTAAACCTAGCCTGGGTATCCCCATGCTGCCTTGCAAGCAATTTTATTCACACTGCAAGTCTAGCATGGAAAACAAATTTTCCAAATTTTCACCTGAAATGGAGAACCAATCACAGAACGGGGAGGGGGCAGCAAAACGATGACAATGTCTATGCGACACACCAATTGGCAATGAGCTAAGTACAGATGCATTTGATAGACATTCGTAGCACCCAATAAATGGCATAGGGAACCAATCACAGAACGGGGAGGGGGCAGCAAGACGACGAGGTCTATGCGACACACCGATTGGCAATGAGCTATGTACAGATGCATTTGATAGACATTTGTAGCACCCAATAAACGGCATAGGGAACCAATCACAGAACAGGGAGGGGGCAGCAAGACGATGACGACGTCTATGCGACACACCATTTGGCTACGATCTACGTACAGACTTGATAGACATTCGCATCAATAAACAGCTCAATAAACAGCTCTGGGCATTCATAAACCACGCCTCAAATACGAGAAAAATGAACATGTGGTTACCAGACCACTTATCATTCTCTATGAGACTGGTCTGGTGTTAGCCAGGCTACCCTAAACCTAACCTTCACAGAAAACATTTGGCATTTTTACATTTTTAAGAATCATCATTTAGTGCGATTAAAAATCTTATAAAGATGGTTAAGACCTCTGCTATCATTGTCAGGACATTTGGACCCTGTACACACCTGTACAAAACCCTTGTAAAAAATACACACCCTAATACACACACACTAAGCACTGATGCATACTGTACACTCACACACACACACAAACACACACATACAGGAAGTGTCCTCACCCCTACTCCTTTGCTTGGTTCTCTGCGGTACTGTGCAATGATGTCGTCTCTGTCTCTGCAGTAGACTTCATATCCTCCAGGTTGACTGTATGCTCCATTCTGCAGTCGTTCACTCATGTCAGAGAACAGATTCTTCAGCAGCTCTTTGCATTTTTCTTCAGATGCCGTCTCATTCTGATTAAGCAGGGCTGCATAGAAAATATCTATCTCATCCTATATGCATACAAACAAAGAGAAATACCTACACTGTAAAAAGATTCTGTAGAAATTACAGTATTACTGGCAGCTGGATGCCAGTAACTTACTGTAAATTTAAATTTATGTTTTTTAATGACAACAGTTTGTTCAAAGTTAAATCAACATTAAACATTAACAAGTCTTACAGAATAAAAATATAAAATAACAGCCTCATGCAAAGCATTCTGGGAACCAAAAATCATCATCAACCTTTTTCTGGGTTTTTCCTTCAGATTTTGTTTCCCAGAATGCTTTGCTTGAGGCTGTTATTTTAGTTTTATTCTGTAAAGATACAGACTTGCTAATGTTTAATTTTCATTTAACTTTGAACAAACTGTTGCAGGTAATTAACATAAATTTAAATCTACAGTAAGTTACTGGCATCCAGCTGCCAGTAATACTGTAAATTCTACGGAATCTTTTTACAGTGTAGTAGAGAAGTAATTCATCAACGGTTTCTATGCTTTTCAGTGGGGCCCAACCAGGCCAGTAGAAAAAATCCTTAGCGTTAAGCTCTGCATGTGTATCCTGTGGCTGCATTTTTATTCATTGCATAGCTGTATAGAGTATGCATTTGTGAGTTTCTTTATAAAACTCACCTTCAGTTTTGTATTGTATTCTCCTTTTATATCATTAAAAGAGCGTTTCATGAATTCAGAAGTTGCCCGACTGCTGCACTTCTGGTGCACGCGGGTTATATTATCCATGCTTACTGGGAACTTACTGGTTATCTGTAAAAAAAACCCTCAAATGTATATATTATGTGTTTGCCTATGAACAAGCAAATTAGCATTTGTCTATGTGCATTAACCAGAACATTTAAAAAATTGAAAGTTGTGTGTGTGTTACCTCTTCCATGCCACTCTTATACACTTGTAAAGCTTCTTGAACAGCCGCCTGGTTCTCCAGATTTGCCAGAGCAAGCACTGCATTTTCCAGACAGGGCACCTGACCACTGCTGATTGTATCTACATAAATCTGAGCCAGCTGACCAAGCACTGACAAATCAAACACACACACTTTTAAAGAGAACGGCATCAAATATTAACAGCCGCTTATATTTGCCAATAGCTTTTACCAAAAACAGCCAATTACAAAAATTATGCAGTAAGCATGACTGCCCTGTGATTCTGTTTTTATCTAAATACTTTACACAGTATAAATGGTAATTTAAAAAACACTCACATTTCCCAGTAACTCTGTGACCCCCTTTCAGTGTTTTCACAGCACTTTTCACAAAAATGTATTCACAGAAACGACGTGTGGCCTCCAGAAAACCTGGCACAAGGTCCTGCTCTTGAAGGCTCTCTAAACATCTCATGTTTTCCGGTGAGGCTGGAGGTGGGAACATGAAACACTTCCGGGAAGGAAAATAACTCCGGATACATTCACGAGGCATGTTGTACTCACTGATTTTCCTACCCACACCTAAATGAAAAAGTTATTCAAGATAAAGACATTTTAAAGGGGACATTTCACAAGCCTTTTTTTATGATGTCAATTAAAACTTTGGGGTCTCCAGGGTACGTATGTAAAGTTTTAGGTCAGAATAGCAAATAGATAATTTATTATAGCATGTTTTAATTGCCATTTTGTAGGTTGGAGCAAAAATGTGCCATTTTTGGGTGCGTCCTTTAAAATGCAAAGTAGATGATCTCTGCACTAAATGGCAGTGCCGTGTTTGGATAGTGCAGATTAAGGGGCGGTATCCCCTTCTGACATCACAAGGGGAGTGACATTTTAATGAACTATTTTTTAAATGCTTGCGGAGAATAGATTACCAAAACTAAGTTACCGGGTTGATTTTTTTTACATTTTCTAGGTTGATAGAAGCACTGGGGACCCAATTATAGCACTTAAACATGAAAAAAGTCACATTTGTCCTCTTTAATCCTAATCAAATGTACTTAGATGGGTATCACATGTCAATGTTTCAGTGTACTAGTATAATGATTTGAAACTCAAAACTTATTCTACTAAAAACACAGATGCAGGTGATGGACAAATACTACTGTCTGAAATACCTTTCTTCAGCTCAAGAGCAAAGTTGAGGTACTCGTCCTCTGTCGCTTTCTGTCCATTAATTTCCAAATCCAAAGTGAAATCTCTCACCGCCCAGACAAATAATGGGAAAAAACACACAAACTTAGAATTTTCTTCCCCCTCTTCATCTTCTTCTGATGCAGATGATGGTGATTTGATCTTGATCTGCTCAGCGAGCTCCACAATGTAGCTGCAGAACATTAAGGAATAACAGCATCTTGTAAATGGTGTGTGTACAGTATTTGTAAGAGGAAGGGGTCATGTATGTAAGATGATGATTATAAAGGATACTGGAGCTCTTCCACTGCCACATTATCAATGGTTCCTCTGCTGTTGTACACCAGGGTGCTGCTGAGCAAAACCGCCAGACAGAAGATCCAGCCGTCATTTTTAGAGTCTCCCTGAAACAAACACTTTTCTCAGTATCTCAGGAATATTAAAGAAAAAATTACCACTTTCAGATCATAACCCAACAAATAAGTTTTGCTTTTACTCCATCTACTTATAATTAAAAACATGGACAATGCGTCACTTTTCTCACCTTTTTCACGTCACCAAGTCCTTCTGTGTCCAGCAGCACCAGCGTGTGTCCTGGCATAGATGGGTGAGGGACACACCACATCCAGATGCCTTTGGTCTTTGATTCAACAGTGTTGCCAAGAGCAAAACCTGAGACAACCACATTATTATTATCTAAAATGTTTGAGCACTTAATGCAGTTATTGTTTTAATCTCAAATACACAAACTTTGGGTATGTCCTCATTTAACATTAACGGCGTAAGATGGCACCGTGGATGCCTGCCTCAGTTTGTATCGTCTTGGCACTTTTGTTTGTTTGTCCTGTTTTGAGTAACTTTTTTCCAATCAGCTTTACTCTCTGTTATTACTTACTTTCTTAGTTTTACTTTTTAAAATGTTCTTTCTGTTCTCATTGCATATGTATGTATGTACCAAGAGCTCCTGAAAACCACAATAAATTCCTTTTACGCTTGTTCATTCTGAGATAAAGACTGTCTGCAGGAGTTATCTCACCTGTCTGTTGTCCTGCTAGGCGGTTCATAATGTAAGACTTTCCTGTACGGTAGAGTCCCACTACAGACACCACGACCACTGGTCCATTGATCATATCCAGAATATCTTTGCCCTCTTTCCTGACACTCAGCCTCCCACTGTCATCATTTTCAATGAGACACACAGGAGCAGGCATGCATAGAGAAGAAGCCATGACTGAGTCTATGGAAAACATGTACACATGACATGAAACAAAAAGATGGCATGATAACACTTTTTATCACATTCCATACTAAAGAAGACATTCACTATGTGGGTGTGGTTGTAGAGTCGGTGGATAAGCCCAGAGATTTGTCAGAAATACACTTTTTTAAAAGTGCATAAAATAGGTTTCATGGCTTTATTTAATAATACCATTGCTTTTAGTATTGCTTATCATAATAAAAATTCACATCAATGCAGTTTGCAAAAGTTCCTGAACGATGATTTTAGACTAGTTAGGCACGTTAAAATTTTAAGCCCAATTTGCACCTTCGGCAATCGAAAGGGGGCGTAGCCCGATTAGTGATTTACCACAGCCAATGTTTTTGTCCAAAAAAAAAACTCGGTGTGTGGTGTCACTTCAATTTTTTTGCTGCTCTCGACCATGTTGGTGCCTCCCCGATCCCAAATTGTATGTTTGATAATTGCGACTCTTGATCGGGCTGCCTTTGACATGACAGCTGCGGTTGAGAGCAAGCTTCAACAGGATGTTGCATGCTTTTATAGCTGAAACATGACATGAAAGAGGAGTATTGAGGAAGAATATTGACTTGGTAACAGTACAAGTGCTTTTCTAATGTGTCATGCAAAAAGAACTACCACAGTATTTGGTTTTCTCATCACGTTTGATCTCGTGAGATTGTGTCACTTTAAATTGTTATTACAGTCATCACATGTGTGTGGTATTGTGGTCTGGTCGAATAATTCAGTGTGTGCGTTCTCAAAAATCATTTGACACTGTCTCTGTCTGTGGCCTCCCATGAATTTAAAATAGTTTAAGATGTAAAAATTGACCTGTGTGTCCAGGGCCGCATTAACAATGTAAGGGGCCCCTGGGCTTTACCCTTTTGTGGGGCCCTTCATCCACCAGAATTACAGCCTACATTCACACAATCTTTATAATAACCCTGCTGATAAAAACAGAATCAAACCAGCATGGACCAGCATGGGAATTATGCTGGTCTATGCTGGTTTAGCTGGTGGTTGTCAGGAACAGGGGACAGATAAACCCAAAAGCAAGTTGTCGGGGGTGAACAGAAAAACACTTTAATAAATGACAAAACAAAGGCCCTCGAGGGGGCAAACAACAGTAAACAGATATAAAACACTGGACAGACTTAACATACAACTAGACTTGAAACTGGATCAGAACACTTGACTACAACAGCAATTTACAAAATGAACGAGCACATGACAAGAAACACAAGGGCTTTAAATAAGGGAGTAAATCAAGAGGGGAACAGGTGCAAGGGATAAAACAATCAAACCAATGAGAATGACAAGGGAGCGGGGTAAAAGAGACGAGACAAGGAAACCACGTGGCCTGATATCAACACACCATGGCCACGTGTTCCCACACAGAACATGGTACTGTCAGAATCCTGTCAAATTGAACTAGACATTAAAACAAGACAAGATTCTGACAGAATCCTGACAGTACCCCTCCCCCAAGGGACGCCACCTGGCGTCCCTCAAGGGGACACACAAGACAGACACAACATGACAGATAACAAGACATGACTTTAAACTGGGCAAAAAACTACAAAACAATGAGTCCAGGGGGAATACAAGTCCATGATAAACAAGTCCACGGAGGGGCAGGACTTGGGCGCAGCCGGGACAGCACAAACTGCTCTGGCTTTGGTGGCTGGATCAGCTGCGCGGGCTGGGTCGACTGCGCGGGCTGGGTCGACTGCGCGGGCTGGGTCGACTGCGCGGGCTGGGTCGACTGCGCGGGCTGGGTCGACTGCGCGGGCTGGGTCGACTGCGCGGGCTGCGCGGGCTGGGTCGACTGCGCGGGCTGGGTCGACTGCGCGGGCTGCGCGGGCTGGGTCGACTGCGCGGGCTGGGTCGACTGCGCGGGCTGCGCGGGCTGGGTCGACTGCGCGGGCTGCGCGGGCTGGGTCGACTGCGCGGGCTGCGCGGGCTGGGTCGACTGCGCGGGCTGCGCGGGCTGGGTCGACTGCGCGGGCTGCGCGGGCTGGGTCGACTGCGCGGGCTGCGCGGGCTGGGTCGACTGCGCGGGCTGGGTCGACTGCGCGGGCTGCGCGGGCTGGGTCGACTGCGCGGGCTGGGTCGACTGCGCGGGCTGGGTCGACTGCGCGGGCTGCACGGCCGAGAGCAGTGGAGTAGCAGGTGAGGTGTTGGACTCGGTACCGACCATCCCGTGAACTAGCGTAAACCTGGCGGCAGCCAATCCAAGAAACGGACCAAGCACAGCAGCAACCTCACTGAAAGCTGGCTCAGGCATAGCAACGGCTCTCCAGAGCTCAGCAAAGAGTGCTGAGCGTCCTCGATCAGACAACCAGCCGGGAACAGGGTGCACTGCAATGGGCAGCAAAACAGAAACAGGCGGGACTGCAGCAGACTCCGACATCGTTGCTGGGTTTAGTAATGGCTCGTTCATTCTGTCAGGAACAGGGGACAGATAAACCCAAAAGCAAGTTGTCGGGGGTGAACAGAAAAACACTTTAATAAATGACAAAACAAAGGCCCTCGAGGGGGCAAACAACAGTAAACAGATATAAAACACTGGACAGACTTAACATACAACTAGACTTGAAACTGGATCAGAACACTTGACTACAACAGCAATTTACAAAATGAACGAGCACATGACAAGAAACACAAGGGCTTTAAATAAGGGAGTAAATCAAGAGGGGAACAGGTGCAAGGGATAAAACAATCAAACCAATGAGAATGACAAGGGAGCGGGGTAAAAGAGACGAGACAAGGAAACCACGTGGCCTGATATCAACACACCATGGCCACGTGTTCCCACACAGAACATGGTACTGTCAGAATCCTGTCAAATTGAACTAGACATTAAAACAAGACAAGATTCTGACAGAATCCTGACAGTGGTCACCAGCATACCAGCACCAAAACACAACATATGCCGGTCTTGCTGGTATGACCAGCTGGTGCTAATGCTGGTTTGGTGCTGGTGCTAATGCTGGTTTGGTCCTTGTTTAGCTGGTGCTAATGCTGGTGCTGATGCTGGTTTAGCTGGTGTTGACTAGCAAACCAGCACCAAAACACAACATATGCTGGTCTTGCTGGTGCGCTGTTTTTTTTAGCAGGGCACTAAGTGCAAGTTGTCAGGCTTTTATTTTGCTGGAAAAAATGCAATAACAAAATATTAAAACCATATCAGAATGCCCACAATATACACAAATATCACTGCATAACATATGCACATAGTCCTATAGGGTGACCCGAATAGTCTAAGATTCGATGCTTTGACAGGAGAAGCTTGATTCGACTACTGCACATTTGAATCGTCGCAAATGTGTTATAAAATGAGGATCATTTAATTTTGACTGTATAAGAGTTTCACATATAACAGCTTTCTCCCAATATAAAAAATATACAGCCTATTATGATAATACTAAGTAAATAATATGTGAAAAAGTAGCTTTTAATAAATATTTTTAAAGTCTGTTAATTGCCTAAATCCCGTGACAGGGCTACACGTCCATATCCAGAAACCATTGCAAAGTCTCTTTGTTTCTGCAATTTAAAAGACAAAACAGGCAATTCTATACTTTCGTTATTTTAAAATTTATTTTAATATTTCTTTGTTTTTATTTAATTTATAGATTATTTAGTGTTATCTGATTAAACTATTTGTGGCTTGTGTTTTATTCCCCTGCGCATTTAGGCATTTGCACCCATTCTGCACCTTATTGATTCTGACTTCATATTGTTTATATTTTTTATTAATTATAAAGGTAAATTCTGATCTGATTTAAGTTCTGTAAGTTTTGGATTGCGATCCGTTGTGTCGATGTTACGCTGTTGCATGCTGTCACATTCAATTTAGCCGAACGTGCTAGGTGCTCTGCGTGATCATATAGGCGTTCATCAAACTAAACATAAAAAAACAGATTTTTTCGACAAGTACAAGTTTTAAAATGTATTTAAAAAGGTTGCTTAACTTGTCAAAAGTTGAGCTACAAAACAGGTAAGCCGTTTTCATTTCGGTGATGACACCGAATATAAATATCTCTACCGAATCTGACACAATTGTCTCTCTTGTGATTTAATAATATGGTCGGTGTTAACTTTCAAATAATAGAAAAGAGATTCCTGAAACAAATGTTATAAGAAACATCAGATGTTTCAAGTTAATACAGAGATGATCAAAGTGAAAGTAAGCAATCAGAAATTTCTGTGCAAAATAATAAAGCATATATCTATGAAATGATTAATTTCAGTGTTTTCTTGTTATAAATGAACCGTTTAAGGAATTGTATATAAAGCTTGTTTTTTATAATTTACAGTAACAAATTATATGTAATTTCTCGTCTTTTATTTCCTTGCCACGCTAAATCTCAAAATGAAATAAGATCGCTGAACTTAGCCGTGGCTTCCGAGGCAGAATCTAATTTGTTATTTATTAGAGTTAGTTTTAAAAAATGTTTTGTGTAATATCTGTGTGTGCTGTTCTGTACATCTTGGCTTTAAAATGTTACGAGGAATCATCTAATGAATGTTTACACGTTGTCTTTCATATTAAGATAAAAACGCGTCCTCAGTTTCGTCTTTGTTCATCAGAAATGGAATAATGGATATTTCAGACAGAAACTTTAAAAAGCTCACTAATGATTGCAGGGTAGCCTACAGTAAGTGAGAGATTTTCTTGCGCAGGAACTGCATTCATGCACGGACATTCAAAGCAAAGCGATTAAGCATCATTTTAAAGGGAGTATCAACTTTTTATAAAATGCGGTTGTTATTTTTTTCCGGCATCTCGGGGCCCTTTCCAGCCCGAGGCCTTGGGCTAAAGCCCAGGTAAGCCCATGCATTAATGCGGCCCTGTGTGTGTCCCAGGCCCTAGGAAATACACGAATCTTTGAACTATGCAGGGTGCGTTCCTTGTATAACTATACAACTTTCTGCTTTTTGTCTAGTTCACCCATAAATGAAAATTCTGTCATAATTTATTTATCCTCATGTTTTTGTAAATCTGTATGAGTTTCTTTATTCGGTTGAACACAAAAGAAGATATTTTGAAAAATGATGGTAAGCACACAGTTGACAGTAGGCTACCATGAAGTTTCCATCATTTATCAAACTATCTTCTTTGTCTTTCAAAAGAATAAATAAAACTCATACAGGTTTAGAATAACTTAAGGCTAAGAGTGAATAAATGATAAGCTATCCCTTTACCATAGTACAATGCATTATCTTGTGCATTGGCTTTTTACAAAAGTGTTTTTCTATAAAGCTGCCATAATGTCAACAGTTAGAAATATTTTCCTAGAAGAACAATAACAGATCTTACCGTGTCTTTCTGTCAGTCCAGAATGAATATCAACTAAACTTTCTTTAAACTACCCTTTACACGATGACTTTTCAGAGAAATCAGCAGAAATTGTCTTCCTTAGCCGATACTTTTACTTTCACTCTCATGGTTACTATAAACAGAGTACCAGTACGCTTTGTGATTGGTAAACCAAACGTCTAACTGTTTTGTCAGCACAAAATCCCTCCTCTACTTTAAATCTAACCGGTTTTGCAGTGCATAAAAGAGGTGTTGCTCAGGGCTTGAGTTAAGTGTTGGGATAGAGCCAAAATAATACAAACAGTTATAACCAAAACTCCTTAGTGTTGTGTGTTTTGGGCTTTATTCCAGTAGCCTTCAATGTAATGGTGTTTTTTTTTCCCATTCACTGGACAACATCCCACCAATATACAGTTAACAATTTAAGACATTACCAATAGAGACCCACACAGACACCATTATAGTTTCTATTAAAACCAATACAATTCTTTTTATAAGATATAAATCCATTACAATTTCTGAGATGGTTTCTACAGTATATATTCTATTGTCTTCTCAGCAGGGAGGACTTGGATAGGCAGGGGAATTTGTGAAATAGTTGTCTCAATATAATGGATTAACAGAACTGAAACTACTTCATTGCTTTGCAATTATTAATGCAAATTCGTTTCTATTTGTCTTTTGTGGTTTGAGGCCCTGTGCCTAACTGTCACGATCTTTCCCTTGAGGTCCTTATTAGGGCCCGAGCACCGAGGAGCAGTCCAGAATGGCCTGCACCGTGGGTGCAAAGCCCTATTGTTTTTGCTTAGTTTCTTCTTCTTTTTTTCTCCAAAATAAATTGCATTTTCGAGGCCCTAACATTCTCAAAAACTCATGAAACTTTGCACGCACACGTCAGAAGTGACGAAAATGTGGTATAGGCGTCAAAAGTGGGCGTGTAGAAATGACTCGATAGCGCCACCTGCAAAATTGAAAGAGAACAGCCCTCCCGCTACGAAAAACCTACAGATATGAAATTTGGTAGGGTCATCTATCACCTCAAGACCTACAAAAAAAAAACGATTTTTGTGATTCTAAATTGTGGAGATCTTGACATTTCGATGGAGGGTGTGTCCATGGCGGCCTGCCAAATTTCTGTGTTTCGCAATGAAACAGGAAGTTGTTCTAACTTATGTTTAAAATGTCCAATCTTACCCCCACTTCACATGTTTGATAAGTGTCCTGGCCTGAACACATTAACATGGCAATATTCATTAAAAGTTATTGCGCCACCTGCTGGCAGCAGGATATGCCATGTTTTACACAGTGATTTACTGCTCATTGAAATGTGTTTAGATCATGATCATATTTGGTCAGTCTGAGCTTATGGACTTCACAATGATAAATTGCGAAGATCTTGAATTTTCTTTAAAGTAAAGTGTCCATGGCGGCCTGGCGAAGTTTGATGTTTCACCATGAGAAAGCTGTTGTAACTCAGGCATACAATGTCCAACCTGTCACAGACTTTATATGTTTGACAAGGGTCCTGGCCTGAACACATCAATATAACAACAATCAGTTACGGTCATCAGGAAGTGTGGCACATCAAATTGAATATCCACCTATATTTACCCACTTAGATTCATATCACCCTGGTTCATTGTTTTACTAAGGCCATAGAGTGGCGATACCCAGGTTTGTGAGGGCCCTACCATCGCTGCTTGCAGCTTTAATTTATAAGTGTTTTTGTTCACATTGGTGCACTGTTTCCCATTTGCTGTTTGCCAAGGAGTAAGATGATAGTGTACAGAGACATCTGTTATGTTTTAAATGCACTGGTACTATATGTTTACAGGACAGAGACAGAAAATGCAGAGAGACATGCTCTTTTATGAGATTTTAAGCTTGACCTATAGATCTGGAATTTCCCTTTCTCCTTACTTTATCTTTATTGTGGACTGGAGTGTGCACCTATTAATTGAGGTAAATTTGTTGAGATGACATGCGTGACCAGTAAATTACTTTTTGAGTAATCCCCTATTACAGACTGTATTTGATGGATGAATAATTTTTTTCATGTCAGTGAGTGATAGGCATCATTTATTTTAGTCAGTAACATTATACATTTATTTTTTATGTGCATGCAGAAAATAAAACTGAACAAATAAAGTTTACAGTTTTTCCAAACAGCAGAATTAGAAATGTTCCCAGTTTAGAAAAACCTACAGAAAACGTTTTCAAGAAATGCATATTAACTTAAACATGCAATATAAAAGTTAGTTATTATTTGCTGAGTCTTTTCATCATCAGTTTGTACTGAAGTAAATTAGGAAGGATGCTTGTAAAAGTGCTAACAAGAGGCATCACACATTCCTTAAACCAACCACCACCTTTTTCTTCATGTTGTTGTTTCTTTAGATTTTTGATCTCTTCCTCAAGAAGTTCAGCTTTCTCCTTAAAGCCTTTGTTTAGGTATGCCTCCCGCTCCTTTAGTTTGCTTTCGATAGCTCTTTCTGTCTCCTCCTGCTGTTGCTCCCTCTCCTTGTTGAACTTCTCCTCCATCTGCTTAATTCTGTCCTCATGGCGCTCTTGCTCCATCTCATGCATTCGCTCACTCTCAATGCGTTTCTCCTCTTCCTCTTTACACTTCTGTTCCAGTAGAGATGCCTTCACTTTTTCCTCTGACCATTCAATCAGGAGAGAAAATGCAAGAGAAGAGAGAGAATGAGAAGTTAGTTTTTGTCTTATAGACGGTTTCAGCAGCGACAACATAAACAAGCGGCTTTTGTGGACTAAGCGCAATTTCTGGTGGACTTCCACGCAGAATCAATAACAACAAAGTCCTTTTACAATAGTTACTTTAATTACCTCTGTTCATATATATTATATCTAAAGCATATCAACTACACTGAGCTAATGTTACTGTGTAAAATTAACATACAAGTATAATATAAGTATATTAATAAAGTATTAAGGATATAAAACATATATAAGTAGGCTATACAATGTTAGCTACAGGTCCTTGAATTCTTTCCCGGCTGCCAAATCTCTCCGCACAGTTGTTATCCATGCTGGTCGTCCCGCCTCATCTTTAGCAAACCAAAACATTTTATTTCGGCAAGGTATTTGTGTCAGAGATCTACGAAGGAGGATTAAGGCCAAGCTAAAGTAAAAAATAAAACCATCTCGAGATGAAAGTCATTAAAATGCGAGAATAAAGTCATTATTTAACCAGAAAAAAGTCAGAATAAATATAATTTCGAGAATAAAGTCGTTATTTAACAAGAATAAGCCGTTATTTAACGAGAATAAAGTCGTTATTTAACGAAAATAAAGTCGTAAAATTTAGAGAATGAAGTCAATTCAGTTTAGGCCTATTCTTTACGTTGTTTACTGCATTAAGACAGTGATATAAATACACTTAATTCACTACACACTATAATATATTATTAATAAGCATGTCAAGCTGAAAAGCCCAGAATGTGCTCGTTTTCATTAAAGGAAACAAACGTGCACTTTAGTGGTTTGTGTTCTTATTCTGGGATCTTCTGCTTGCCTGTACACAGAATGTTTTATTAATAAAATGTTTGCTTAATATTACTGTGTATTCAATGTTGTCTTTTAGGGTTGTAAGGGGTCTGCACTTAGTAAAGAATTTGCATTCATGAAAACCAGCCTAAAATGAAATGTAGCCTACTCGTTGCATTTAACTCAATTGTTAGTTCACAAAGCCGCAGAGACTTTCCATTCCTTCCTCGGCCATACGATTAATATCCCTTATCACCTGTGCAATTTCATTTACAGTAGGTGCGCCTTCATGTGCGTAACTTTCCTTACGAAAATTAACCATGAAAACCAAAAAACCATGGTTTTGCAAATAGTTATCAATACACCAATTTTTTTTCTGCTGAAAAAAAAACAATAAAACCATTACAGAAAATTCTAATGGTTTTATTGGTTTTATTGGGAATTGTATTGGTTCTAATGGAATATGTCACAAAACACACCACAGTGTAGTGGTTTTAATTGTAAAACCTAATGGTTCCTATTGGTATTTTAATGAAAACCATTAGAATTTTCTGTAATGGTTTTATTGTTTTTTTCAGCAGGGTTGGTATCTGCTCTGCAGATCTGCGACTTTATTCACGTTAAATAACAATTTTATTCTTGTTAAATAACGACTTTGGGCTCTATCTTACACCCGGCGCAATGCAGCGCAATGCGCGACGCAAGTGTCTTTCGCTAGTTTCCACCCTAATTTTCACGTTTAGCGCCGCGTTGTTTAAATAGCAAATGCATTTGCGCCCCCTTTTGCGCCCATGGGGGTTCTGGTCTGAAAATGAGGTGTGTTCAGGCGCATTGTTGGCGCGTTGCTATTTTGAGGCAACTAAAATAGACTACGCCATTGACCAACAAAAACCTGGTCTAAAGTCTAAAGTCAATGGCGCAATGTGTTTTATGTTATTTAAAGAGCGCATTAGTAAAATGCGCCTATAAACGGGAGGACAACGCGGGTTTGCTTATCACAAAGTAGGCTACATGAATGCGCAGCAGCACAAAAATGCTTTTAAATATGAAATATTAAAGGATTGAATGTAAAAGATTATTATTGAGTCTCTTGGACATATTTATAAATGAGGACTGATTATGAGACGTTAAGGCGCAAAGAGCTGCTTCACCAGCCTGGTAAGTAAATAAATGCTTTGCTTTGAACAAATGCGTCTGTTTTTAAATGTTTTTTTTTAATGCTACCTCACGGATTTATTGTATATAATGTACCTGTGGATATGGTGAGATGAGAAACATTTGTAAGTAATGCTTAAAAAACTCTTTGCTAAAAAAAACGCTGTCCAAAGTGCTGAAACGTGAGGAGAGCCGTTTGTAATTTCTTTATCTCCTGTTTGTTACAAATAAAGTATTTTTAGAGTACAAACCTTTTCTTACATTCTTGTAAATTATGTTTTGATGATATTGGATAGCCATACATTTAAAGCAATTACAAGCCTGCTTTTTACTTCCATGACTAAAAGAAAACGGGTTTTAAAGGTTTTAATAAAAAATAACAATTTCAATACAAGTGAAAAACAACACAATTATTTAACATTAATCTTAAACTGGGGATCGTCTTCCTCCGCTTAGTTTTTCAGTTTACAAAGTCCGTCATTTAAATAGGGATTAGACATAGCGCCAGCGCAACTTGCTTTTAAAGGGGATGAGAGCTGTGACTCTCATTGGTTTACTGCACGTTACGCCCAAAATACTCCCATTACAAAAGGACCTACCCTTTTCGACCATGCGCTCGGCGCAAAAACAATTTTTCCCGTCGTTAAATTAGCAAAAGTGGATTCGGACACGCCCATTTAGACGTTGCGCTGTGCGCTTTAGACAATGCGCTTAGATCGTTAAAATAGAGCCCTTTATTCTCATTAAATAACAACTTTATTCTTGTTAAATAACGACTTTATTCTTGTTAAATAACGACTTTATTCTTGTTAAATAACGACTTTTTTCTCGTTAAATAATGACTTTATTCTTGCATTTTAATGACTTTAATCTCGGGATGGTTTTATTTTTTTATTTTAGCTTGGCCCTAATCCTCCTTGTAGAGATCAGTTAAGCCACTAGCTAGACTGAAATAAATACAGAACAGAAGTTCAATTCAGGCGCATAACTGCAACAATGCACGTGCACAGGATGTGAGAACGGCTGAGGTTTTCATTTTACATGTGAGGAAAGTCAATTACATTTTGGCATTTAAAAGTTTTTATTCAAAATTACATTACAATGAAATGATAAATATTCATTACTTTACTTAATAAAGATTTACCCTGGATTTTTTTGTCGTTTTCAGTGAGTTTTTGATCAGCGTGAAGAATGGCGTTTGCCTCAGGTCCTCTCTGATTCAAAAACTCATTCAGCACAGCTTCAGCCTGCACATAAACAAATACTGTATCTTATAACACATCTACACACACACACACACACACACACACACACACACACACACACACACACACACACACACACACACACACACACACACAAGCACAAATGCATGTACTAACAAACACAATCCTACAAACACATCCATACAGGAAGTGTCCTTACCCTGACTCCTTTGTTTGGTTCTTTGCGGTACAGTGCAATAATGGCGTCTCTGTCTCTGCAGTAGTCTTCATATCCTCCTGGTTGACTGTATGCTCCATTCTTCAGTCTTTCACTCATGTCACAAGACAAATCCTCAAACAGCTCTCTGCACTTCTTCTCTGATGCAATCTCATTCTCATCCGTCAGGATTACATAGTGCCCATATATAGCGTCCTATAAACATTCAAACATATCAGTTACAGACACAAATATACATAGCAGTTTTCTAATATACTTAAGATCATCATAAAATTTCGGCTGCGTCCCAAATCACATACTGTGTGTACTGAATTAGATGAAGTTAGGGTCCCTCATTGACCGTTAAAACAATAGGTACTAAGGTACTAAACTATGAATATAGATAGTATGAATGAATTCGGATGTACTACGTCTGCCATCTTGATACATCACGTGACATATTAGTACGTCTATTAGTACATATTTTTACTTGGATGACGTTAAACAAGTGTAATTTAACCACAAACGACAGCTGTTTATTATATGTATTTGCATTTTAATAGAGCCACGTTACCAATTTGGCATTTTTGAATAAAACTTCCCCCTCTCCAACAGCTCACGGGATAGCAAATTGTCCATGGACTGAACACTTCAGGATCTTGCCGGAAGTAGTAGGTCATCTGGGTACTTTCCGCCTACTGTTTTTGGAATACTATGATTTCAGACATACTGTCATGATCCTGCCAGTCTTTCATAATAGTTCATAGTTGTTTATGGTCATGGGGCAGGATCGTGGCAGTACCCATGTTTTGTGTGGCAGCACATGGCCTTTTGTTTGGGTAGTGTGCTGCTGTGTCTCGTTTATTTTCCCGCCCCCTTGTCTCCTTGTTAATAATTAATTATTGGTTAACTCCCTTCACCTGTCCATACCTTGTTATCTTGTTTAGTTTTCCTTATTTAATTCCCTCTTGTCTTTTGTCCTGTGCTGGATCTTTTGTATTGTTCCTGCATGTCAGTTGTGTGCTTTCCAGTTAAATATCTAGGTCTAGTCAAAGTCGTGTTCAGTGTCAAGTTTGTCTTAGTTTTATGTTGTTTGCCCCCACGAGGGTTTTGTTTTCTTGTGAGTCAAATAAAGTGTTCTGTTTACCCCCGTCATCGTATGCGATTGGGTTCTTCTGTCTCAAATCCTGACACATACTAGTACTCACCTAGCCTACTGCTACTGTATAATATGAAAGTGGCCTGTTTCGGATGCAGCCATAGTCTAATATACTAATATACAAATATAATAGAATATGCTTTAAACTTACATGGACTGCAGTAGTGTTTACTGTATCACATTTTTTTATATTAAATATATTTAAATTATGTCTTCATTATTATCAGACGTCTACAAGCTTATGTGTACTGTATGTTTGTGTGACTGTGTATATGAACCTCACCTCTAGTTTCTTCAGGTATTCTGCTTTTTCGTCTTTAAAGGAGCGTTTCATGAACTCAGAGGTTGCCAGATTGCTCAACTTCTGATGCTCAGAGGTAAATTCATTCAGTGTTACAGGGAACTTGTTCTTCACCTGCAAAACAACCTTCACTTTAAAATGTACTTATGTTAAATTTGGAAAAAAAACACTTTGATTATTTAGGCTAATATATTATTTAATATTAAAAATACAGATGTTATGTTTTACTAATACACACTGTAATGCATGTCTTACTTTTTCCATCCCATTCTTATACACTTGTAAAGCTTCTTCAACAGCTGCCTGGTTCTCCAGATTTGCAAGAGCAACCACTGCATTTTCCAGACAGGGCACCTGACCACTGCTGATTGTCTCTACATAAATCTTAGCCAGTTGACCGAGCACTGACAACACACACACATACAACAGATAAAAAGAGATTTGATCGTCATTTCATTAGATTTGATTACTACAAAAAAAAATGATGATGTCTTTGACATATGCTGGATTAGTTTTAAACAATCAAATCTGATAAAAACACTCACATTTCCCAGTAACTCTGTGGCCTCCTTTCAGTGTTTTCACGGCACTTCTGACAAAGATGTATTTACAGAAATGACCCGTGGCCTCTAAAAAACCTGGCACAAGCTCCTGCTCTTGAAGGCTCTCTAAACGCCCCATGTTTTCTGGTGATGCCGGAGATGGGAACACAAAACACTTCCGGGAAGGGAAATAACTCCGGATACAATGACGAGGCAGGTTGTAGTTATTGTTTTTCTTATTGACAACTAAACAAGTAAACAAGTGATTTTTTTTAGCTTTCCAAAGGCTTTTATCCACATTTGTCATATGGACATACTCAGAAAACAGCAAGCATGATGTCTAAAATACCTTTCTTCAGCTGAAGGGCAAAGTCGAGGTATTCGTCCTCTGTCACTTTCTTTCCATTAATTTCTAAACCCAAGGTGAAATCTCTCACAACCCAGACGAATGATGGGAAAAAGCACACAAACTGAGAATCTTCTTCCTCCTCTTCATCTGCTCCCGCTTGAGATGATGGTGACCTGATCTTGATCTGCTCTGTGAGCTCAGTAACATAGCTGCAGAACATTGAGGAATAACAGCTTGTAAGTGTACATCTTGTAAAGTGTGCGTGTACGTGAAAGATGTATGTAAGATGATGATTATAAAGGATACTGCAGCTGTTCCACTGCAACATTATCAATGGTTCCTCTGCTGTTATAAACCAGGGTGCTGCTGAGCAAAACCGCCAGACAGAAGATCCAGCCGTCATTCTGAGAGTCTCCCTGAAACAAACAGATGATTTACATTTAAATCATGTTAAAGGTTATTCATTTAGCAGATTCTTTTATCAGTATGCGTGTTCTCTGGGAATCATTCCCATTACCCTTGCACTACTTATGCAATCCTCTACCAACTGAGCTACAGAAACAGAAAATTTCAGTTTAATAATTTGATTTTACTAATTCTAGATCAGCATGTGCGCACGGTATAGAAAGACTTAAGACTTGGTTACTTTTTACCTAATATTATATTTTAGTGCTTAGAATATAATGCTTTTGATGCTTAGGAGCATGCAAAGTTTACCTTTGTCTCAGATGTCTAACTACATGACAGTAATTTACTGTGAAGTTACATACAGTACCTTCCTGTAAAAGTAATAAAACTGGTTGCCTGTAATTTACTGTGAATTTACAGTCACATTTTTTACAGTGTACATTAAAATCCTAGTAAAATAGGAGTACACACAAATATAACTGATGATAAGCTATAAAAATAATAATATGGATAGAATAAATTTTGATAACCTCAACTTTCGATTTGAAAGTGGTTTGATGGTGCTTCAAAAGTCTAATTTTTCTATATTTCAATCTTTATTTATTTTTTATAATTTAATCTTGAGATGATGGTGATCTGATCTTGATCTGCTCTGTGAGCTCTGCTCGGTCATGTAAAACAAGTGAAATATTAAAGAGATCTTTACTGTGATTTAGACAGGGTGATCTGTTCTATTCACAAGACATGTTTTCTAGACAGCAAACATTGTAATTGGCTGAACATACTGTGAGTCAGCACAAAACAAATACCACTAACTAAAACTAAATCTTGAGACATACCACAGACATACTTGTGGCCGGACCTGTTTGTGAAATCCAGGCTAAAGTCCCATAATCTAATCATTGATTAAAGATCAAAGTTTGACTCAATCATTGATTCGACATGATGTAAGTCAATATTAAAGATATTTTCTATTTTTACAGATTGTTTTTTATGTAGGATAATTTTATGTAGACAAAAAATACTACAGGCAGGGTTATATAAAGTGTATCATTTTTAAACACAAAACTAATCTTATATTTTGACTCATTCAGGTGGCACAGGGCTCATCAAATAATTCAACAAAACAAGGTGTTGCAGAAGGTGGAAACAACAACCTCACCTTGTCTATATCACCCAGTCCTTCTGTGTCCAGCAGTACCAGAGTACGCCCTGCTTCAGATGGGTGTGGGACACAATACATCCAAATGCCTTTGGTCTTTGACTCAATAGTGTTACCAAGAGCAAACCCTGAGGCAGAAACATTTAAGAAATAAGGTCATATATTAAACATGAATATAGTAAGAAGATGATATAAAGCCTTACTTTATTTACATTTACATTAATTCATTCCACACCAATGCATTCAACTTTAATAAGTTTATTAGTTTGTGTATTCCCTAGGATTGAATTCATGCTATCAACTGGGCTACACACTAAAAATGCTGGGTAGTTCAATCCATCTAGTTGGGCCAAAAACAGACATTTTCAGGGTTATTTTAAACCAACGGTTAGGTTTGTTCTAATTTTACCCAACCCTGGGTTGAGACCACCCAGCATTTTTTGTGTATAGACTTTTTTATATATTACAAAGAAATCTCATCAAATATACCAATGTATTTTTTCAAATAAAATAAAAAAATATATGTGAGATAACCAGCAGTCCCTGACATGTAAACAGAAGAACGGAGTTATGGCAAGAAAGTGTACAGGCCAAAATCTAGCCGAATGAGTGCTGTTTTTATCCTAATCCTAACCCTAAACCCAACATTTCACGGGATTTAGGCCGTAGCTGTATCCTATCTAGCCAGAACTGCTACATCTCGCGAGATTTGTCCATAGCTGTATCCCCTCTACCCAGAACCAAGAAACCGTTATGACTGCTGTGTGAAATACAAATAGTAGTAGATAAATAACTGCTGCTGACTGGGACTTTCCGTTTTATATTATTTAGATATATTTAAATATTTTCATACTTTACACAGATATTGTTTTCAGGTGTCTTCATTATTGTATTAATGTACTTAATAATAGTTTTAACAGGTTATCTCACCTGTCTGTTGTCCTGCTAGACGGTTCATTAGATACGATTTTCCAGTACGATAGAGTCCTACAATAGATATCACGACCACCGGCTCATTGATCCCATTCAAAACCTCGATGGCGTCTTTACAAACTTCGAGAGATCCACACACGTTCTTCACCAAACATATGGGCCGCTGCATCATTCTTGATTGAGACATTATTGTCTGTTTCTGTATGCTAAAGGTAAGAAAAAGGCAAAATATTTAACAAAAATGATTAATTGTTGTTAAGAGTCTGTCAAATCAGTAAATGCAGCTCGCATACATAACCAAAATATGTTTTTACTGTACCATACATGAAAGATCTTATCGATGCGTTTCTTGATCACACAAGTCAAGCCAGCGGTTTGGAAACACGCAGTATATATGATGCTATACGTGTAAAGCGTGCAGAAGTAAACCACTTTAGCACGCAGAAGTTTCCTGTGTCCGCCCAGATCTTTGGATTTGGCTTATGTTAAACAAGTGATTTCTGAGAAAGCGCAGCTGTTCCAATTGTGGTCGTTTTACTTTTACTTTCACATTTGCAGTCTGTGGCCATACTGAGAGAGCACGCACGCCACGCCTGGTGATAAACAAAGCAAAACAGACCCTTTTTAGGTAAGTCTGGAATGTGTGCGTGTGTGACTGGGTTTGTGCTGTTGTTTTCTGAGCTTAACGTTAGAATCAAATCTCGCTTACGATATTTACTTTACATGCGCGTTGTGATTGTAAAAGAAGGCGCTACGGTCCCGTTAAACGGTGCGTGTATTTCGTTTTCACAGAGCCATGGCATTGGGAGGTCGAATGCCAGCTCCTGTGTGTCTCATTGAAAATGACGACAGTGGGACGCTGTGTGTCAGGAAAGAAGGCAAAGACATTCTGGATGGGATCACCGAGCCGGTGGTGGTGGTGTCTGTAGTTGGACTCTACCGTACTGGAAAGTCTTATCTTATGAACCGCCTGGCAGGACAACAGTCAGGTGAGACAGCCTGCAGAAACGTGTCTGATAAAGTAACAGTGTTTACTTTTTAGCCTTTTGTTTAAATGTATGCCTCAATTAGGAACAAACTCCAGGAAGAAAACAAAATCTTATTATTAGATTTAAAGGGCACCTATTATGCCAATTTTTATAAGATGTAATATAAGTCTCAGGTGTGCCCAGATTGTGTCTGTGAAGTTTCAGCTCAAAATACCTCACAGGTAATTTATTATAGCATGTTTTCGTCTGCGTACCTTTAAATGCAAAGAGCTACAGCTACACACACCTAACCCAGGGTTTCCCAAACTAGAGTTCAGGAACCCCTGGTGGTTCACTGGGAAATTGCATGGGGTTTGTGAGTTCATGAATAACTTTATCAATTAAGTCATATAATGTAAATAAATCATTGTAAAATTTTAAAATGAAAAACACTAACATATCTATCTATCTATCTATCTATCTATCTATCTATCTATCTATCTATCTATCTATCTATCTATCTATCTATCTATCTATATATATATATATATATGTCATTTGACCATTACACAACACTACAAAATATTTTAGAAAACTAAGAACTTCCAAATGGACAGATATGTTTAATGTAACAATAGAAAAATTACCAGATACAGGTCCAATAACAGGTAATGATAACAACAATATCTATGTAAAATACCACTGATAAAAAAAACTAAAAGTTAAACGTGCAAATGTGCTATTAAATTATTAAATATTTACTCAAAATCTCAGGGGCTACTTAAAAAAAAAAAAGGTCAAGGGGCTTTGGCTGACAAAAATGATTGAAAACCTTTGCCCTAAGCAAAAGAGACGGTTTAAATAAATCTGATTCCTGTGAATACAGCCTGAGACAATCTTATCTTACTATTGAGATATGGCAGGCAACGTAATCAGGGTTACCCGCAGAAAATTTGTTAGTTTAAGGTGGTTTTGTGGCCGGTTCATGGCAATCAAAGGGTACGCGTCATGATGAAAATATTTTTATTTAAAACACTCAAATAAAACATAATTTTGAAGAAACTTTGAACACATACTAGATTTTTGATGAATTAAATGTTTTTAATGGATACCTCTAACGGGAATAGCTGTGTAATAAAGTGAAACTAAAGGGTTAATAAACACAAACTGAAGCAGATTTGTAGAACGTCTGGTGAACAATGATAGATGACATTGTAAAATTGTAAAAACTGATTGTTTTCCACTATTAATTACATTACTAACTTACTTTAAATTTGCAAGAACTATAGACTAATACAATTACATTCTTAAATAAACCCAAAACATAAGTCCACTTACAGTTTTCACGGACACGCGTTTTATCAACTGGCTATCCTCCAGTTGGTTGACGGAACGACCATTTTGGCCATGTGGCGCGCGTGTCCGCGCTATTCATCGAGATGCATTTGACGGCCTTTTGTGCAGCAAATTTTTTTTTTGGACGACCTAGTTAAGGCGGTAGGGTGCAAAGTGCACTGCAAAGTGCTGTGGGAAACCCTGACGTAATAAAGGGCTGTCAGTCAGTGGCATTGGGCGGAGCTTTATCAGTATGATGTCACATTAACAAGAGAATCAAAATATTGTCTAATGGGACTGCTTTGGTTTAATGAGGATTAGGGGTGTAACGGTTCGTGTATTCGAACCGGACCGTTTCGGTTCAGGGCTTTCGGCACGGTGCGCACGTGCACCGAAAGTATTTTGTGTGCGCCTGTGCGGAACATACTACGTGCGTTTCCGCACGAACATATTAAGTGGCGGAAGTCTCCGCGTTCAGCGCAAGTCTTCTGTCAAACATATAACATAATTCGGCCCGCAGAAAGATTTTTATTTACTTAGTTGTATATCCGTTTCATTATTGATGTAAACGTTTACGTGTCGTATCTAAAAGCGCATGTTAAACGCGTGTCAACGCGCTGCTTTGTTCTTTCAAAAGTGCGTGAGAGGATGCACGTCTTTCGTTGCTACGCATTCATGAGACGCGCTTTCTGTGACAGCAAGAATAAGGAATGCGTGATCAGATTTTTCATCTGCATATCACGTCAATCATATCATTGTCACAATGCGATCAGCTGGTCGGGACAGAGAAGAGCTGTAACCCGGGCTTACTCAGCTGTTACTCAGCTGCGGAGGGGTTCGTAAGTAAAGTCACAGCTTACATTGATGACACAAGCAAAGATTAGGAGAAACGTGCAAAAGATCAAAGATGGCTATGTATGCAGCTCACTAATCTCAAAATGAGTGTATAATAAGTATATCATCATGTTGCTTGCTATGCAGTTACACATAGAGCAGTAATATTATTTTTATACAGAGATGGTACATAGCCAATTCAATTCTGTGAGTTAAACAATCCAAAATAAATCAAAACAGAAAATTTTTAGTGGCAAAAATGTAGGCTAATAGTTCATAAATGTATTCAGGAATTGAATTTGTTAGTTCAAGGTTTTAGTAGAAAAAGTTTAAGAGAAGGTTAAGATAAGAGTTACCTTCTGTTATAAAATAATGTAAAAAATAACTTTGCAGTAGTATTTTATTTATTATTTTTTCATTTTATATATATTTTATACTTTAATAAAGTGTTTAAAAAAGTGTAAACAAATTGTAAAAAAAAGTTTAAAGTAATAAACAACCTGCAGTTTAATGTTTGCATTTCTCCCTTACTGTACCGAAAATGAACCGAACCGTGGCTTCAAAACCGGGGTTCGCACCGAACCGTGATTTTTGCGTACCGTTACACCCCTAATGAGGATTAAAAAATAATGAGTCATTTTTTATTGTATGGTGGTTGTGTTCACACTGCCAACAAACATTTATGTCCAAACACTTTTCAAGAAAGTGTTTTTAGTTTAGTAAATGCAATTTAAAGAACATTTTAAGATTGTTTTCAATATTCTTGGATAGTTGTATTTTTGTCAGGATTTATCAGTTTTAGCTGTCATATAGACAATAAGGTTTATAGACCTTTTCTGTGATGTAAGTTTTACATTTCCAGTTAAAAAGATTATAATACCTGGTGTAAACCATGTTAATATGGTTTTTAGAGTTTTAAAAAGTGCAAGACATTTTTATTTGCCATTGACAATAATGATATGATTGTCTCAGGCTTTGCTCTTGGTAGCACAATCGAATCAAAAACCAAAGGTATCTGGATTTGGTGCGTCCCTCACCCAAGTAAAAAAGGACACACTTTGGTGCTTCTGGACACAGAGGGACTTGGGGACGTACAAAAGGTAAGAACAGACAATTGGTATCCATAGTAACATTTTCATAACAACAATATTATTACCTTGCCTTTGGTTTCACTTTCTATTGACTATGATGAGATTTAAAATGTGACCTTGTCTGTGAAAACCCAGCTAAAGATTTTGTTTGTGCTTTACTGTTTTCTACATAAAATCATCCTACATAATGTAATAATGTATCATTTTTTATGTTGATATTTCTGAATGCACAATTACACCTACTGTACTAAGTGTTTTTCTTTTCTTCAAATATTAATCATTTTAAAGTCTACTTCCTGAATTGATTTGGAAATTAAAAGGCTTTTTTTAGTTCAGAATCTAATCCTGGCACACAATACGCACTTCTAGCAATATCCTGAACAGTGCTTAATGTAGCTATGTGTCAGAGCTGACGGAGCACATTCCTGTGAAGGCAAACCCAAGTCAAGACGAGGTTGACGATGAGTCAAAGTTCATGCGGGTTTTCCCATCTTTTGTCTTGGCTGTTCACTTTCTATTGACTATGATGACATTTAAAATGTGACCTTGTCTGTGAAAACCCAGCTAAAGAATTTGTTTGTGCTTTACTATTTTCTACATAAAATCATCCTACATAATATACAAAACATTCTGTGAAAATATAACTTTGATAACTTTAATATTTACTGAGTGAGACCACGACAAAGACTGAAATCATATTGAAATTGAAATCAAATGTTGAGTCTTGTTATCTCAAAATTAGATAAGTTGAAGACTTTAACCTGGTTTTCACAGATGTACTTAATTTATTACGTAATATAAAAGATAATGTACAGTCAGTTGGGTGTTATCGCAAAAAAAATCTCGACAGGGTGATCATTGTACATTAATCTACATTTGCTTTAATCATTTGTAATATCTCATATAATGATGAATTATGCATAGTTATATTTTTATTTGTATAGATAAATATATATTTATATATAATATAATATTTTATGCATTTATAAGTATTAAACTGCACCTATAAAAAAAATCTTGTAATGTTGCGACTGGCATATTAGAATTAAGCATATAAATGATTTCTTTATTTAAACGATTAAGTGACATGTTTGGTTGTTCCTTTGCTTGTTTCAGGGGGATGAGAAACATGACACATGGATCTTCTGTCTAGCTGTTCTGCTCAGCAGCACCCTGGTATACAACAGTTTAGGGGTCATTGACAACACAGCGCTGGAAAAATTGCAGTATCCTTCGCATATACAATCACAATAGAGTCAGGATATGGAAAGAAGTATTCTCCTAGTGGTAAATTTTTTTAATTTAGTATTTGGCATGTCACACAATTTTAAGCCCGGAGTATAGTCAGATGCAAAATGCAATGCATTTCTATTTATTTACATGACAAGAAGCATTTATCAGTACTGTATGTGGGTGTTTCCTGGGTTTGAACCAATGACCTTTTGCGGTGCAATACAGGAGCACTTGTTTGATGAATGTTTATAATTTTTTATGTTAATATTTCTTAGTTAACAATTACACCCAATGTAGTAAGTGTATTTCTTCAAATATTAATCATTTAAAATTCGTCTTCCTGAATTGAATTGGAATTTAAAAGGCTTTTTAAGTTCAAAATCTAATTCTGGCACACAATACGCACTTGTTATCATATCCTGAACAGTGCTTAATGTAGCTATGTGTCAGAGCTGACGGAGCACATTCGTGTAAAGGCAAACCCAAATCAAGACGAGGATGATGATGAGTCAGAATTCATGCGGGTTTTCCCATCTTTTGTCTGGGCTGTTCGGGACTTTACTCTGGAGCTAAAAATTGAAGATGAAATAATAACATCAGACGAATATCTGGAGAGGGCATTGAAACTCAGAAACGGTAAGAAGTAGACATAAACACATACATATACATATACACCAAGACTAGCACACTCTTGCAGACACTCCAACGTACAAATGCAGTAATATATGACATTAGCCACTGCGTCAGACAGCTGTTTTCATTGGTGCTATTTTTAAACAACACAACAATGAAACTTAAATCCCAGCTGAAAAAACAGTTTCGATTTGGTTTAAAACGATTTTAAAGACAATGCTTGCCTGTTTACATTTTCAACATTATGAGGCATTGTTTTAAATGGTTTAAGCATAGGATAAATTTGATACAGTTTAACCTAAATTTACCCCATAATAGCCTTAAAGTTGCAGACCATGTTGTCTGCTTTTGTCATCCGTGCCTAAAACTGTTATCACCTTAATTCCTTATCTGAGGAACCTTTCTTCTCTTTCACAAAGCAAAATAAATTTTTGTGAATGAAGAATAACACGATGTTTAAGGTTAACTGAAGGGCAGATCTAGAAAAACCATGGACACTATCAGACAATCACACTTTCCATCACACCAGCTTACACATTGAGGGTGATAGACAGGGCTTATCCTAGTCCCAGACAAAATGCATGTTTGATCTGCCTTAATTTAAAAACACCTTGCCCTGATGTATCTTAACATATATTAGTGCCATTGTTTTGTCTCAAGATGTACACCAGTCATGTTTTTTGTAAGGTATGTTTGTAAAAACTACTTAAATGTCCTAATATATAACTAAGGCCTAGTTCTGGATTAATCTAAATCTTTATGAATAAATCTTATGTTGGCACAGTTTGTATTAATCTACAAAGCTATATGAAAACATGATTCCTTTAGCTCATGATTTACATAAATTCAACATTTTGCACTTGTACTTAGGGCTGCTCGATTATGGACAAAATCAAAAATTGCATAATCACAATTATGTAACACGATTACTCAGTGACTTTAAAAACGTGCATTTATTTAACCATTTTATTAAGTAAGTGTACATGTGTCAAAACAGTGGTGCCTTCAAATTGCCTTTTGACACAACGGTTAAGCAGCACGCAATTTATATTGTAATCACACAATCATTGTTTTATCTCGATTATCTTGTTTTTGTAATTGTTTGAATCAAGAATTGAAAAATCAAAAATGATTCATTGCACAGTCCTACTTGTACTTTATAAAACGATTAGATTTTACTGTACACTGTAAAAAAATTCCGTAGAAATTGCAGCTGTGTTGCCGGTAACTTACCGTAGATTTAAATTTATGTTTTTTACTGGCATTTTGTTCAACGTTAAATGAAAATTAAACATTTACAAGTCTTTGTCTTTACAGAGTAAAACTAAAAAAACAGCATCATGCAAAACATTCTGGAAAACAAAATCTGAAGCAAAAACAGAAAAAGGTTGATGATGATTTCTGGTTCCCAGAATGCTTTGCATGAGGCTGTTATTGTTTAGTTTTATTCAAGATAAAGACTTGTTAATATTTCAAATGTATTTAACTTTGAACAAACTCTTGCCAGTAAATAACATAAATGTAAATCTACGGTAATTTACCGGCAACCTGGCCAGCTGCAATAACATTGTAATTTCTACGGATTTTTTACAGTATATGTTAAAGGAAAACACCACAGTTTTTCAGTATTTTACTATGTTTTTACCTTAACTTAGACAAATTAACTCTTTCACCGCCATTGACGAGATATCTCGTCAATTAAGAGAAAACGCTTCCCGCCAATGACGAGATTTTCCGTGTTTCCGCAATACCACTATTATCCACCAGGTGGCGCACTTCCGCAACTTGTACAACCCGGAAGTAGCGCCTCACGTGAAAGAAAAAGAACTCTGTGTATGTTTTAAAGATCGCTCTGCATCTGATCTCTATCAAAAGTCCTTCGCAAAAATGGAATTATCTCAGCTTTTTGCTCAAAATTGGGTGTTTTTGAAGAAACCTACCCATGTTTGAGAGGTGATTACAAGATAACTAATGAAGGTAGGATGAAACGTTTTTTTTTTTAAATCAGAGGGTCTGTTCTTTCATTTGATATATTGTATGTTTATATATTTAAAGAAGAACATTTTCTGGAAGGCATTAAACTTTTGTGAAAATCATGAAAAATGCTGGTGCTGGCTGGCAACTTTTTTTTAAAAACTTTTTTTTATGCGTGCACTTATACTTTGTACAGCTTGTCATGAATGTGTTAGCATTTAGCCTAGCCCCATTCATTCCAAACAGGGATGAATTTAGAAGCCACCAAACACTTCCATGTTTTCCCTATTTAAAGACTGTTACATGAGTAAGTATGGTGGCACGAAATAAAACGTGGCAATTTTTTTAAGCATATAAAAAATGAGAACTATATTGTATGGCATTTTTTATCTGCTTAAAAAATCACCACGTTTTATTTTGTGCCACCATACTTACAGTACTTGTGTAACTACTCATGTAACAGTCTTTAAATAGGAAAAACATGGAAGTGTTTGGTGGCTTCTAAATTCATCCCTGTCTGGATCCTAAGGAATGAATGGTGCTAGGCTAAATGCTAACACATTCACAAAGCGCTGTACAAAGATTAAGTGCACGCATTGAAAAAAGATAGGTATGTATTAATTCGTCTAAGTTGAGGTAAGAACATAGTAAGATATTGAAAAACAGTGGTGTTTTTCTTTAAGAGTATAAGAGTTAATTAGTTATTTTTACAGTTTTTTCAGAATGCTGTTTTTAATTTTAGGTACTTCAAAGCAGACAAAGAACTTTAACCTTCCTCGTCGCTGTCTGCGCCATTTTTTCGCTGTGAGAAAGTGCTTTGTGTTTCCTCGGCCTGCTGGTGCAGCAGACATGAGAAAAATGGAGGAGTTGTCAGAGGATGACCTGGAGCCAGAATTCCTACAGCAGGCAAACACTTTCTGCAATTATATTTACAACTGTGCAGAGCCAAAAACCCTCAGCGGAGGTCGTACGGTTACAGGAATTGGTGGGTACCATCAAGCATTGTTATGAAGTGAAAAAATGCTCCGTAATGCTTCTTCTGTGTATTTTTTTTATTTATTTAAATTCAAGAACCTTACATATTTTGCATTTTAAGTGCAAAAATCAGTGAATTATGAATAACAATGATTTGTTTTCTGACAGCTCTTGGTAATCTTGCTGAGGTTTACGTGGAGGCCATCCGCAGTGGGAAGGTTCCTTGTTTGGAGAATGCTGTAGTTTCTCTGGCAGAGATCCAGAACGGCCGTGCAGTGGAACAGGCCATGGAGCTTTACATGAAAGAGATGTTCGAGCGCACTGAGCTTCCCATGGACCCCGCCAAGCTGTCTGATATCCATGAAAAGGCAGAGAAGCAAGCTGTTGACCGGTTTATCACCATGTCCTTCAATGATAGTGAACAGAGTCATCAAACTGGCCTCTTGGTAACTAAAGACAGACTAATTAGACAGACAAAAATTAAAATTCTGCCATCATTTATCTTCGTTTTGTTCTAAACCTGTATGAGTTTCTTTATTCTGCTCAACACATAAGAAGATATTTTGATAAATGATGGTATGCGCACAGAAGCCAGTACCCATTAACTTCCATAGTAGGAAAAACCTATACACTATAAAGAATACACAGCATTTTTGTCGAATCAAAATATATTTTATGTTATTTTAACTTAAACAATTTCAACTTAATTTTAACTTAAAGTTATGTCAACTTTTCACACACCAAAGCCTAATTTAGTATAACTTTGCAACCACTTTATAACCATGCAAACTTGCAAAGGGAGGTCATACCGTTATCCAAAATATATGTGCAAACTGTTGTACACTCTCTTTATTATCTCTTTTTAGGGGAGGATCTATAATACTTATCAAGGGATGTGCTACCAGAATCAGGAGGAGTTTCTGAGACAGTGTGAGGATATTCAGCGTAATGTGTTTGAATCGCTGGAAGAAAATATTTCTGATGGAGTGTACATGAAGCCTGGAGGATACAAAGAGTACAAAGACTTACTTGCACAACTGACCTCTGTGTACAGAGACAGCACACAGTCAAAATTAATGGTACACGCATGCATTCTTTGCATTCATACAAAATAACATGAATTTATGAAAAACAAAATGTCCCTGTTTTAATATTCAGCTTAAGATGTTACTGCTGCTGGTTTTTATCTGGCCAATAGAAGGGTGACCGGTTACGAAACCGTGTTATTAAACCCCGCTTATTCTTATGCTGGTTTGTTGCTGGTCCAATATGGTCTACTAGTTTGCACCAGATTATGATTACTGTAGCTTTGAAAAGTTTTAAGGATCTCATTTTATCTAATACAATGACAGATTATATCAATCAAGGCTTTAAAAATGACATGACATATAAAACTAGTCCCAGATCTCTTTTGCTTACGTGTCCTCTGAAGCCAGATTTATTTATGCTCACGCTAAGCACAAATGGAAGATGTTTATTTTAAGATTTAAAGCTGAGACTGACAGCCGAAGCAGTGACGTGTTTACATTT
The DNA here is from genome assembly GCA_025389145.1 of Misgurnus mizolepis. NCBI lineage: Eukaryota > Metazoa > Chordata > Actinopteri > Cypriniformes > Cobitidae > Misgurnus > Misgurnus mizolepis. The sequence continues at coordinate 27,040,426 of JAIFKI010000002.1, read as the reverse complement.
TAAAAGAATTGGCACACATTGTAACAACAGGACGTCTGGTCACCTTAGTTCCTTGTGAGTCTATGATAGTATAGGAACGTGGGGAAAAAACCTGAAGTCATGACAATAGAAAAAGTGCTCTTTAGATCAAAACACTTTGAACAACGTGATAAACAAATTGAGCCTGTGTCAACATTTATGAGATATTTTTATTTTAAATGAATTATCAGTTTCATTATTACCGCTTTCTCACAATATTACAAATGATTTCTGCATGAAGGTAATATGTGCATGTCATTTTTATGTGAACTACTGTATTTTCTTAAAGGGACAGTTCACCAAAATGAATATTTTGTCATAATTTACTCAACCTCATGTTATTCTAAATCTATATGAATTTCTCTATTCTGTTGAACACAAAAGAAGATATTTTGATAATTAATGGATGGTAAGCACACATTTGATGGTACCCATAGACTTCAATTTTAGGAAAAACAAATACTATAGAAATCAATGGGTACCGTCAACTGTGTGCTTACCATCATTAATCAAAATTGTTCATCTTCTTTTATGTTCAATGGAGTTAAAAAACTCATACAGGTTTAAGACAACATGTTTGTGAGTAAATTATGTCAGAAGTAAAATTTTTGGGTGAACTATCCTTTACTACCACTATCTAAGCCAACCCCTTTGAAACATTGTAAACATGTAAAACCAATTCATGAGAAAAAGATGCTGAATCAACCTAATCACAAATGTTTTGTTTTTCTACAGAGTGAGGAAGTGTTGTGCAAGTATTTGAAAGCAAAGGAAGATGTCGGAAAGATGATTTTACAGTCGGATCAGACTCTCAGCGCTGCCGAACACGAGGCCGAGGGTAAAATTCAAATACGCTACAACTACTCATTCAGTACTCTGGCACTTTTCCATTGCATAGTATGGCCAGGTATGGCTCGGTGCGGCTTACGTTTTGGAGATTTTCCAAAGTAAAAGTACCTAGTGATAGTTTTTGAGGATTAAGGGGAGCCATACCGATACTAAAACTAATGTGTAACACTGCAGATCACTGACTGGTCAGAAAGAATTGCTAAATGTAAGATTAGCTTACCCTCATGCACCATTGAGCAAACCAAATGATGGTTGTCAAAATGCAGCATGCAGTTACCCATATAGCAAAAATATATTTTCTAATTTAAAAAATGTGCTGAAATATATTTTGAAATATGTTTACAAAAATGTATTTTTCACCAATATATTTTTGTAAATTGTTTTTGCATATTTTGAAATATATATTTAAAAAATATATATATATTAAAGCATTTATATTCATGTCGCATTAAAAGAAACACTTTGCTTGTTACAATTAAAATTGTTAAAATTAAATATATTTTTTTACAATTTTTTTATTAATTAATTTAATTTGATATTTATACATGCGTATACATTTAATACTTAATACATTTTAAACAAACTTTTATATTTTGGCAAGGAAAAATAGAATATTTGCCATATGGGTTGTAAAATTAGAAATTTTTTTGTTTCCTTTAAATTACATTTTGAAATATATATTCTAATATATGAAGGTTAAAACTAAATATATTTTCAAATTCAAAAATATATTCAATTAAGCTTTACTTTCTACAAAATGTATTTAGCATATATTTATAACATATTTTGAGCCAGAGAAATGTATTTTTTGCCATATGGGTAAAACAACTTGGTTATTTAAGTCAGTTCATCTTAAGTTTTGACTTGTGATATATTGACATAAGTTATAAAAACAAGATGAAATTGTTTAACTTAATTTGTTAAGTTAAAGTAGCATAAAAATATATGTTGATTTGATATCATTTTTACAGTGTGCTTTGTATAAATTCCCAAACTCCCTTTTAGCAGTGAAAAATATTCACAAAACCAAGGACACTATTCTTTAGATATGCTCCATTGTTGTGCTTTTGTTTGTATCATGTTTACCATGATGTAATGCCAGTAGAGGTGACACAAGTTCAACCATAATAATAAGTCTATAACCCCACCCACTTTAAAGTACTAAGCTGCAGTGGAAAAGCAAACCGAGCCAAAGTGAAGTGAGCCAAGCCAATCCACGTCGTGCCGAGTCGTATCACAAAATGGAAAAGCAAAATCACAGTAACAGATTTAGCGATTGATTTTTCTAGCTACAGTTGCAATACTTCACATTTTCTTCTTATCTTCCTAAATATCAGTGGCGGCTCGTGACTGCTCATCCGAGGGGCGCAAATTCAAAATATGTGTTCAAAGTGTCATGTGTGTTTCTTGTGTTTTCAAAATATGTGTTTGTTGCGTCATGTGAACCATGTGTATCACATGTTTTGTCAAAATAACAAAATACAAGCAAGACACTCCGTTAACAGTAAACTCTGATTACGCATGAGATTATGTGAGTATCTGGCAAATGCGAGCGTCTCTTTTATCATAAACCCTTTAGACGCGTCTGCAGCTGGCACTTATTTTGACAAGACATTGGATGCACACAGGATCTCTCGATGCACAGAACATATATTTTGAAATTACGAACCACACACATGATGGGCTACATACATGTTACCTCGAAAAAAGAAGTCACCTGCCGCCACTGCTAAATATCAAATTTTGATCTACCACTTTTGAAGTAGTGGTGCCTTGGCTAGTTGAAATAAATGTTTTTGTTAATCTGCTTTTGTCTATGTACAGTGGAGAGGTTAAAGAATGAAGTTTTACAGCAGCGACAGAAAGGCCTAGAGGAACAGAACCGGTTACAGGCGCAGGCGTTTCAAGACATGCAAAGAACCCATGATGAACACTTGAATCAGCTCATGCATCAGATGGAGAGAGAACAAGAGAGATTGAAAAGAGATAATGAACGAGTTCTGGATGCAAAACTTAAAGTAAGAACATGGCTCTTAAATTATGCTTTCAGAAGCTTGAACTTTTCTTGTTAAAGTCTTGTTTTGTGTGAGCCAATTAAATGCAACGTTTTTGTGTCTTATTACAGGAGAGGGAAGCTCTTATGCAGCAGGGCTTTCAGGACGAGGCTTCTCGCATGCAGAGAGAGATTGACAGCCTGAAAGCAGACATGAGGAGAGAAGAGGCGTCTCAACCGTCAGTATTTAGCACGGTTTTAGATACTGTAGGCACGGCAGCTACTATGTTCTTGCCTGGGTTCATACCTAAAGTGGCCGGTGTTGGTCTGTCCTTTCTCTCAAGGCTTTTTTGAAAATGGACAGTATTCATCTAAAGAATTATATTTTCCGACAAAAATCTAGTTGCAGTCATTTAATTAGGTTTACTCGTTAACTAGTTAAATTGCAGTTGTTTGTGAATTAGTCCAGAGAGGTGCTGCGCTCTCAAATGCTGTTTAAGAGATGCTGTTTTAGACTTAACATTTTTGTCTTTGTTAATTCAGAAACATGTTTTATTTAATATTTTTTTTCTCCTCAAGTTACCTAATTTTGTTGATTTTTTTCTGGAAAACATTTAAGAAACTGACTTTCTGCAGTGCATCCAAAGCTAAAAAAGTTCTCAAAATACAGCACTTCCAAAAATTAAGCATTTTAGTAAACAGATTTCATTACTTTATGCTTATCATATTTACCAAAAGCTGTATAAAAATGATTTTTGTGTTGGTGATGATCAGTTGATCTCAGAGAAAATCTGCTGCACAGTGTTTTGCAGGAACATTTTTTCATATTATCACCAGCTGACAATCATGCACACAGAATCTCTTTTGGGTGGTTTCCCAGACCGGGCTTATCTTAGTCCAAGACTAAAATGCATGTTTAAGCTGCCTTCATTTAAAAACACCTTACACTGACATACAGTATCTTAACATATATCAGTGTCATTTTTTTGTCTCAAGATGCACAGCAGTATTGTTTTTTGTAAGGTAGGTTTGTAAAAACTACTTAAATGTCCTAATATATCTAAGGCCTAGGCCTGGCTTAAAGGGACACTTCACTTTTTTTGAAAATATGCTCATTTTCCAGCTCCCCTAGTTAAACATTTGATTCTTACAGTTTTGGAATCCATTCAGCCGATCTCCGGGTCTGGCAGGTACCACTTTTAGCATAGCTTAGCACAATTCATTGAATCTGATTAGACCATTAGCGTTGCGCTAAAAAATAACCAAAGAGTTTTGATATTTTTCTTATTTAAAACTTGACTCTTCTGTAGTTACATTGTGTACAAAGACTGACAGAAAATTAAAAGTTGGGATTTTCTAGGCCGATATGGCTAGGAACTATTCTCTCATTCTGGCGTAATAATCAAGGACTTTGCTGCTGTAACATGGCGGCAGGAGGCGTAATGATATTAAACAGTGCCCGAAAATAATCCCCTAGTCTTTTCGGGCACTGTGTAATATCATTGCGCCTCCTGCAGCCATGTTATGGCAGCAAAGTCCTTGATTATTACGCCAGAATAATATCTGCCTAGAAAATCGCAACTTTTAATTTTACGTCGGTCTTAGTACACGATGTAACTACAGAAGAGTCAAGTTTTAAATAGGAAAAATATCTAAACTCTTTGGTTATTTTTGAGCATGATGCTAATGGTCTAATCAGATTCAATGAATTGTGCTAAGCTATGCTAAAAGTGGTACCTGCCAGACCCGGAGATCGGCTGAATGGATTCCAAAACGGTAAAAATCAAATGTTTAACTCCAGGGGAGCTGGAAAATTAGCATATTTTCAAAAAAACTGGATTGTCCCTTTAACCTAAAACCTGTCTGGGAAACCGCCCCTCTGAGCCGGTACATTCATTGGTATATTACGACTCTCTCACTGTGTCTCAGAGTTCAGGGCCTGACTTGAGTCTTCTAAGCATGTCCGAGGATTCAGCTCAAATATAGGGCTCTGTAGTAGTTGTATATAGAGCTGGGTTTTCCAGGACACTGTAGGTTAACAACTGCAGGATCTTATGTAATTTATGTTCATGGTTATTCAATGATTCATTAATTAGTAATATTAGCCACTTAATCAATCATTTCAGGTTTAAGTGAGTGATACAGTTTGCACGCTGTGTGTTACGTCTGCAACACAATTGTTTGTTTGTAAAAGTTTAATTTAACTATTCAAAGTTTTGGAGCAAAAATGAAAGCAATAAGAGGCTCTGATATTTCATCACAGATAGTTCCCAGAAACCCTGTATCCTGTGGTAAAATCAGAGTAACTAACTTAACCTCCTAAGAACCTCCTAAGTTTGTCTTTTTTCAGATTTCTACCAGCTATTTTGGCGTTAGGAAGAACCAATAAATATAATAACCAAATTTTTTCTAAGAACATGAAGCAGTGTATTTATCCATGTTTGTACAACAGGTTCCAGTTACACAGAATTAAGTATTATGGTGCAAACAAGAAAATAAATTGATGTTCACACATGTGGACATCCAGGTCTTAGGAGGTTAAGAAGGTTATTGGCTACATCTATCACTATAGTCAATGTAGAGCTGTTACACTATTCACATGGGTTATTATTCACTTTAAACTTTTAATTTAGGTCAATGATATTTCATGATCCACAATGTAAAAGTGATAAAAACCTGCAGTGGTGTTGTGATATCTTCATCTTGAGCCTCATGTGTCTCATGTTTCTTGTGTCTTATATGTTTTTATTTTTGTTTTAAATTGAGATTTATACATTTTCTGGAAGCTGAGTAAATAAGCTTTGCATTGATTTATGGTTAGGATAGGACAGTATTTGACCGAGTTACTCTTTGCAAATCTGGAAATATTTAGGAAATCAAAATATGGAGAAAATCAGCTTTAATGTTGTTCACACAAAGTCCTTAGCGACACAGATTACATGATACATATATTTATGGTAGGAAATTTACATAAAATCTTCATGGAACATGATTACTTAATATCCTAATGATTTGTGGCATAAAAGAGAAATCGATCATTTTGATGCATTCAATGTATTGTTGGCTATTACTGCACATGTAACTACTAAACTTTGTGGTCCACGGTCACATACTGTATGTGTTACACACACACGCACAATTAATTAAGAGCTGCCTTAGAATTCATCAATTATGCAACACGAATTGTGTAATTTCTTTGAAAACCAATAAAGTCTGCCTAAAAATAAATGTCTAACTTTATGTGGTCAGATCATCTGGCTCACTGTTTGTTATTAGGAGGAAATAAAACTGAAATCAGATCTGGTTTTTAATTGTATAAGCAAGGTATAAACTTAACTTGCCACACCTGCAGACATATGTGACTATGTCAAATCCAAGTTTAAGTCTTATAAGTTTTATAATCTAATTATGAGAATATGCGCATCAAAGCAATCAGCTTTTATCTAAAGTGTTTTACAGTGCTTTAATGTATACATTTTATTAGTATGTGTGTTTGGAATTGAAACCCACAACCATTGTGCTGCTAAAATATCACTTTAGGAATACCATCAGTGATCATTTAGCAGAACTATTCAAACCAGCATAGTACAATAGAAGATGAGATCTATAGATGTCTATTTTTGTCATGTCTCACATCAGTACTGACGCAGACGTTTTTTGTCTTTTGTTCTTTGCATGCAAGCATTTGACAAACAACAGAAGGTATATGACTAAAATATTTATTAAAGGACATTTTAAACATATTATCACTTTAACAACAATAGACACCAGACAAGTTATACAGTGTGCCTCTTGCTACCTCCATTTGCAAGGGTACAAGCTCAGAGTCTTCTTTTATTATCTCTGATTAGGTTGAAGAATTCATGGCAGGTGATCTTAGATTATTCCTCCATACAGAATTTCATATGTCCACAAAACCAAGTCATATTTAAAGTTCCAGTATGGCACATTTTTGTGGACATATAAAACGAAGAAGAGTATTTTTTTGGCAGCAGGGACACAAGATGGTTTTGGTGCACACATGGATTAAAAAGTGCTCCATGTCTACAGTTAAATATACTGCTGGACCTTAATAGATTATATTAAATACCAACAGATAAACAAGTCAAAACCTGACTTGCTCTGCTAGAAATCTTATAATGGGTCATGGTAAAATCTTTCTACAACACATTGGTTCAAAACAACATTTGAAGTGGATCAAAACCATTCATACATTGGTTTTAATCATTGTCACAAAAAGGTAAGAGGTGACAGATAACCGTAATGACAGTAATTGGTGCACACACATGCAAACAATTTTCGTGACAAGGATCCAGAGAGACCTAGTGTAATTACCTAAACTGTATCCAAGCCTTGGGTCAATAACATTTTTGCCAAAGTCATCCTTTTGCAATGATCTTGTGTAGTAAAGTTGTGTTAATCTATCATGTTTAACAACTGCATGAATTTAAATACGGAAAATTAAGAAATATTTATGTAGTCTACTGTACACATTATCTCCTGAATACCTCTAAAGCTGGATACCTGCAAAGTACTGAGTTCAGTACAGTACAGTTGCATGCGCCACCTGCTGGATATCAGATGAAGCACAACACATTCATTTAAAGGGAACATATCAGATCTGACTTTTTCCATGTTTAAGTGCTGTAATGGGGTCCTCAGTGCTTCTATCAACCTAGAAAATGTGTAAAACAACAACCAAGTTACTTAGTTTTGGCAAACCATTCTCCACAAGCATGTGAAAAAATAGGTTAGTGAAATTTGGCTCCCCTTGTGATGTCAGAAGGGGATAAAACCGCTCCTTAATCTGCACTATCCAAACACGGCACTGCCCTTTAGCGCAAAGATCAGCTCATTTGCATTTTAAAGGACACACCCAAAACCACACATTTTTGCTCATGCCTACAAAGTGGCAATATTGACATGCTATAATAAATGATCTATATGGTATTTTGAGCTAAAACGTCACATATGTACTCTGGGGACACCAAAGATTTATTTGACATCTTAAAAAGTCTTGTGAAATGTCCCCTTTAAATGCTTAGGGTGTTTGCAGAAATTTGTGTGTTGCCCCACGAAATGTGTGATGCCGCGTGACTAATCCTGTGATGATGCTTTGTCCATGAATGATTGTATAAAAAGGCCAAAACGATTAACAAATCGTGTGATAGTGAAGAAAACGATATATCTGTGAATCCTAATCGCTTCATCATCTCCTTTTGAAGAACAGTAAAAGAAAACCTTTATAGTAGTGTTTTATAAATTAATTTCTTAACCCAATGGTTCTCCCCTTGTTGTTAGATTTTTTAACTCTTCTTTAAAGAATTCAGCTTTTTCCCTAAAGCCTTTGTTTAAGAGGTCTTTCTGTTCTCTTAGTTTGCTCTCCAGAGCTCTGTCCATCTCCTCTCGTGGTTGCTCCATATCCTTCTTCAACTTTTCCTCCGTCTGTCTCATTCAGTTTTCCTGTCTCTCCTCTTCCTCTGTACGCATCTGTTCCAGCAGAGTCGCCTTCTCTTTCTCAGTTTAAGAGAAACAACAGATGATTTTTCTTTCATACTGCCATGCTTTTTTAAAAACCCTACATGTTAAAGGGCACACATTATGCAAAATCCACTTTTACAAGGTTTGGACATAAATGACACAACCACCCTACAATGAATGAAAAAAATCCACACTCCACTTCTTTCTTAATCCCCATTAAACCAAAGCAGACTTATTAAACATGCTGTTTTGATTCTCTTGGTGATGGGACATTACAAAAACAAAGCCCAGCCCACAGCCACTAGCCAACTGGTTCATTTTACCCAAAAGCTTTTCTAAATGTGTTTGTTCACTGTCTGTTGGTAAGGAAGTGATGAGCTGTAGCTAATTTGCATTTAAAGGTAAACACATAAAAACAGCGCTTTTTTTGCTCCCACCCAAATAGGGGCATTTTGTGATAATAAATGACAGTATCTGTGGGGTATTATGAGCTTAAACTTCAGACACATTCTAGGCACACTTGAGACTTATATTACATCTTGTAAAAGTGTGCATAATGTGCCCTTTAATGCAGTTTAGAGTAGACTTGTGAAGTACTGTATGTGGCTTTTAATGAGTGTACTAAATATATAAGAATGGGTTTGTTTTAACTCTTTGATCCGACTTTTATACACTTTTAAAGCTTCTTCAACCGCTGCCTGGTTCTCCAGATTTGCAAGAGTAACCACTGCATTGCCCAGACAGGGCACCTGACCACTGCTGATTGTATCTACATAAATCTGAGCCAGATCACCCTGCACTGACAACACACACAATATGGATCAAAATAAATTTGACAAATCAATACATTCAATTTAATCTTTTGATAGATCCAACTGGATGTCTTTGTTTTCTGATTCAGCTTCACCACAGTCTGTGACTCAAGCTCAAAGAAAACTGAAGCGCAAATGAAAAACAGCATTGCATGCACACAGTTGATTGAAATGCAGAATTATAGCAGAGTTGCAAATGAATTAATTGGTTTGCGAAATCATTGTTGTACTGCAGAGTAAATCATCTTTTACAGCAGTCATTGATTTTTGCATTAATTTATATTTTTGCTCTGCGTTATTTATATTTGTAAAGCCAATTCAGCCAATGTGCCGGGGCTTAGCCATGCTGCCCCGAACGGCCCGGCCCAATTTAAACCGTGGTTGGAGGTGGCCCTTGCCATGATTAGTCAGCGAATGTGCTTATTATCTGATTGGCTGGAGTAGACGGTGGGTGGAGTCCACTTATTTGTGGATTTTTGTGCACGTCTTGATGTTAGAAAAGTTTTAAATACACAAATGCACAGGAAGCAATCCAGAAATGTGTGCAGTGATTCACAAATGCGCAGGAAGCCATTGAAAAATAAATACAATTAAAATATATTCATCATATATTCATATTTGCAGATCCCATTTTATACTTATGGTTCGCTTATTGTGCATTTGTGGATTTAAAAAATATTTGTGAAACTCTATATTTATTTGTGGATCATATTTATTTAGAATAAAGAAAAGTTTTTGAGCCCATACATGTAGTATTTGCACCGTGATATGTGCTGTACATACTGTAACTGTGGTAATGGGGAGGTGTGCTTGTGGTCTGTTTGAGTGTAATGTATAAATGGATGTTGACTGTTGTGGATGTCCCGTCACATTTGGTTGGTGTCCTTCCTAGAAGTCTGTTTACAAAGTAGATTTGTCTTGCAGCTGTCCGAACTAATGTTCACACTGATTTATGAGACTTATTTTACCACATTTATTTTCATACAGACAAACATTGACAACAGTGTATGACTGTGTTGTAAGAACAATTTTTAAAAGCCTGAGAAGATGAAGAGAAAAGGGCATAAAGTACTAATGAACTACTTGCTGAACATATTATTGATATGCAGTAGTTTTCCATATGCAAACTGTATTATTTTATTTTTTATTTAGTTTTTTGAAGTGGACAGGAAAGTACAAGGTGAAGAGAAAGAAACGGGATCAGCAAAGGACCTGGGAAGAGAATGACAGAATGCGTATTTGTACCTCATATTGGAGCAATGCCTTTGGCCATAGGGTTAGACCTTATTAATTCATTTTAAAAGGTTAGGAGATTATAGAGCATCTCCAGTGCCTGACTTTAAGAAATTATTAGAATTTTAATCACAATGAAAATAAAATAAAATGCTCACATTAGTTTAATCCCATAGAATGCCCTTGCCAGTGGCTTTGTCTATGAAATTTCCAAAATGTTTCCCTAAAAATGCTCCAAAACTCATTTTTTTCGACCTCCTTATCTCTTCACGAAGACGATTTATCTCTTCAAAGCGTTTGTTCATCTCCTCTTCCTGTTGCTTCATCTTGTTTTTAAACTCCTCCATCTCTTTCTTCATTTCCTCCTGGCGCTTTTTCTCTGCCTCCAACAGTAGCTCACTCTTAATACGTTTCGCCTCTTCCTCTTTACACTTCTGTTCCATCAGAATTTTCTTCTCTTTTTCCTCTGGTCAAAACAGAAAGAAAATAAAAATCATAAGCAAGTAATTAATAATGTATGAGACACTAAATAAAAAAAAAGAAACCTCCATTAACAAAGATTTACCCTGAATTTCTTTCTGCTTTTTATTCAGTTGTTCCTCAGTGAAAAGGATGTTGTTTGCTTCAGCTACTCTCTCATTCATGAACTCATTCAGCACAGCTTCAGCCTGCACATAAATCATTTACAACTCACATAGAGCAAATAGAGATTTATACGCCACACATTCACATTCAGAGTAAATGTCCTCACCCTGACTCCTTTGTTTGGTTCACTGTGGTACTTTTCAATGATGGCATCTCTGTCTCTGCAGTAGACTTCATATCCTCCACCCCGACTGTATTCTCCATTCTTCAATCGTTCACTCATGTTATAAAACAGATCCTTCAGGAGCTCTTTGCATTTCCTTTCTGACGCCATCTTATTCTCTTCCAACAGGATTAAATAGTATTGACCTATGTTTTCTATAGACACACAAACACATGCATAGTAACAAAACACAAATACAAACATATTCACCACATATAGTGGTCACTTGGTATAGTATAATAATACAGAATATATACATACATACATAGATACTAAATGTAGTGCACATAAAACACACCTTTGAATACTTTTGGCATTTTCCAATAGTAGCTGCATTGTTATTATATCCATAGTGTTTGAGTTAAAATATTAAACTCACCTCTAACTTTATAAAGTACTCTTGATTTTCATCTCTAAATGAACGTTTTGTGAACTCAGATGTAGCCAGTCTGCTTACGTTCTGATGCTCTTGGGTAACATCAGTCACATTAACTGGAAACTTCATCTTCACCTGGAAAACACTTTGACTTTACATGCTGCTTGTGTACTTCAATTTAATTTCGACACTATTAACTCGAGTTTTCATCTTACGCTAATAGGGGCAGCATAGCAGATATATCACATTATGTTTTTAATGCAGCTTAGCAGATGTATTGTCTATAGATTTTCATGCTATTTCAACACTAAAAGCTATAGTTGTATGAGAACAACTCTCTATTCATTTCCTCGCAAAATAACAGTCAGACTATATAAAAAATGAACAAATGTCTTTTGTGGACTTCTAGTTTTCTACACAGAATCAATAACAAGTCCTTTTACAATAGTTTATTTCTCATAACAAGGGAAATAAATGGCATTCCCAGTAAACACATAAGCTCACGTGATGATCACAGTGACATCACACTATTCTCATACTGTGATACAGTGACAGCGTGAGTGAGTAATATGTGAGATCACTGTGAATTCAAATGTGAGCAGGTTGACAGAAGGCAGTTCAGATATCAGTCACTGTTTACTTCCTGTTTCAATTATTTTGAAATATTGCTATATATTAGAAAAAGACAACGGCTATGTAGGAGCCAAAGCCAAACATAGCACGTTAAACCAGTAAAGGGCCGGGTATACTTTTTTTTCGCGTCCGCGTCCGCGCAGCTTTCCGGGTATAGTCCCCGCGGCTACACGCTGATGGCCGCGTTCGACACTATACGCAATACAAACGATTTCTTATTCAAATTATTAATTTAACAGGCTGTCAGGGCAGCACTGATTTGGTGACATTTACAGTACATTAAAACATTAGGATAGGTGAAGAAAAGTAACTGATCCACCATTGCAAACACAGTTTAGAACAAACAAGAAGACAACAAAGAACAGGAATCAAACAAACATGCTCCACAGCTTTCTGTTCTTGGAAGAAGTAAAAGTTAAAGAAGAAAAACGATAGTGTGTGTGCAAATGCTGTCTATTTCCTTTGTATAATTGTTTATAGTGGAGTGTCCTGTCTAAATATTTTCACGCGCATGCGCTGTCGTACGCGGACTGTACGCGCACTGTCCGCGCGGTCTCAAATTTTGGGCTGCACGCGGACGGTCCGTGCGGCCGTCCGCGCACCCTCCTGATGACGAAAATGACGTCATGCGGACGGCGCGCATACGCGGACGTCCCGAGTATACTTTCGGCTTAAGGGGCAATCTCTCTAAATGAATAAATGGGGGGATGAATAAACTGTGAAGGGGGAAGCCCACAGTTTTTTGACCGTGAAACAAGCCCGTGAACTTGATCTTTAATTCCAATATGTAAGATTTATTGTTTTTTTAGTTTATACTTTCACCATTTTTGGAATCTTTGTTTAGTTACCTCCCAGCCCAAAGAAATGCTGGGTCTATCCACAGGGTGAAAGTAAGCCGACACGTAGGTGTAATGGTTACACGGTGCACACCGGTGCACCACGCTCTTCTTGGGACATGGTCGCAGCCGCTTCTGCTGCCATATGCCCCAGAAGAAGATATTGTTTCAGTGAGACCGGGCTCTTTGTACACGCGCTTTTGTTAGGCAAGCCGTTAGTTCGACTAAATCCAGTTCCATATCGAGAAAAGAGATCCTCTGCACAAAGCAAAGTTTGCTCTTCTCCCAGTTGACCCGAAGACCCAAATTTGTAAATTTTTTAAAATTACATTTGGCCCTTAGTGTAAATATACATGCCGTTACAAACAACAGGGTAAACAGATCTTTATTATCCGAATGTGTGTCTTACCTCTTCCATGCCAGTCTTATACACTTGTAAAGCTTCTTCAAACGCTGCCTGGTTTTCTTGATTTGCAAGAGCAACCACTGCATTGTCCAGACAGGGCACATTACCACTGCTGATTGTCTCTACATAAATCTGAGCAAGATCACCAAGCACTGACAACACACATAGATACAAACATTTAAGAAATAGACTTCATGCCCCACTGTATTCTTAGCCATTAAGACCAAATTGAAAAGTTTGATCAAACAACATAAAAAATGTGATTCATTCAGACAATAGTGATTATTTATTAGCTCAGTAAGTTTTGTTAGATTGCGGTTTCCCAGACAGGATTTATCCTAGTCCCAGAGACACAAATGCATGTTTTTAGCTGCCTTAGTTTACTTGCAAGTCTTAACAAATATCAGTGCCATTGTTTTGTTTCAAGATGCACACCAATATTGTTTTTGTGAGGTTTGTTTGTAAAAATTACTTAAATGTCCTAAATTAAATGAGGGCTAGTACTGAATTAATCTGAACCCTGTCTGGGAAACCGCACCTACAGTAAAGGTTTAAAAGGTGATGTTTTAATCATGCCATGTTTTTACAAGTTTAAACACTAACATCTTTCAGTGATGCTGATATTGTCTACTGTACACTACATACTCAATATAGATGTAAATTGATAAATCACTTACTTTTCCCAGTCACTCTGTGACCCCCTTTTAGAGTTTTCACAGCACTCTTCTCAAAGATGTAATTACAAAAACGGTCTGTGGCCTTCAGAAAATCTGGCTCAAGGTCCTGCTCTTTTAGGCTCTCTAAATGGTTTGTGCTTTTCGGTGTGGCTGGGAAGGGGAACACGAAACACTTCTGGGAAGGGAAATAATGCTGGATACATTCCCGAGTCTGGTTGTAGTTACTGGTTTTGCAATCTAAAAAAGTTTGTTCAGGAGACAATAAACCCTCTTAAATCATTTGCATGAAGAAATTGAATTGGATATCTACAGCACATATAGCAAAAACCCGCCTGATCTCATGAGAATTCGTACATACTGCAACTAGTAATACCTATATGTGATCTCCTGGTTAAATAAAGGAATATTAATAATAAATATTTTACGAGTTGGCTAATGTGTATTAAGTTAATCGTGCAAAAACGTATGATTATCATAAAAACCCTAATGAAACCCCACCCTTAACCCCAATGTCACAAGTGTCAAGGTAAATCGTTAAAAATGTACAAATGTGGTCATACAAATTAACAGGAATTAGCCACCTCGTAAAATATGTACAAATTGCCATAAGATAGTGTTGGCAAAAACCGGTGCTTACTGTGCACTGTCGGAAAAATAGTGGTCAAAATATGTACCCTTTTTAAAAGTACAGCTTTGCACCTAAATACTTCATATTAGTATCTCAAAGGTACATATTGGTACCAAATGTATACATATCTGTACCTAGAGGACCTTTTTAAAGGTCATTTTTTTTAAGCAGTGTGTGTGTTAAAAAATCTCTTATATCCCTCACTGCTGAGAAGTCTATTGGATTTTCCTTAAAGCACAGCAGGATTTTGTGAGTGGAAAGATTTTGTGGGTTCACACTTAATGAATGAATGAAATACCTTTCTTTAAACTGAGGGCAAAATTAAGGTATTCATCCTCTGTCACTTCTTGTCCATCAATTTTTAAATCCAAGATGAAATCCCTCACACACCAGACGAATGATGGGAAAAAGCACACAAACTCATTATCCTCTTTCCCTGCCACATCTGCTTCTTTTGATGGAGATGATGGGGATTTGATCTTGATTTGCTCAGTGAGTTCAGTAACATAGCTGGAACACATTAAGGAATAACAGCTGTGTGTGTGCATGTGTGAGTAAATGTGAGAGTGAAAGATGGTCATGTAGGTAAGATGATAAAGGATACTGGAGCTGTTCCACTGCCACATTATCAATGGTTCCTCTGCTGTTGTACACCAGGGTGCTGCTGAGCAAAACCGCCAGACAGAAGATCCAGCTGTCATTCTTTGAGTCTCCCTAAAAATAACCACTTTGTGTTTTCATATTAGATTACCTTTGGATGAGTTAGTGGCCTTAACTACACACAATAAAAACACGTGTTGAATTTCCGTTCACTGCTGGGAGATCATATGGTACCACTCTACAGCAGTGGTTCTCAAACTGGGGGCCGGGGCCCCCAGGGGGGACGCAAGATGGTGCCGGGGACCCCCGTTTTATGACATTTTATAACATACATTATTTCAAATCATAAATTCTGTGTAATTAAACCTAAACAAAATAAGGCTTCTAACCAACACCACTAATTTTGTCTAATCAAAATGTTACATTTTAGAACAAATTTGTAATACATTTTCTTTGGGGGGGGGGGGGCGCCAAAGGAATGCACCATACAACTAGGGCTAGACCAGAATATTAGATTATGAAGTGCGCTTCACGCTCCCGCTCTATAGGTGGCGAAGAGAGACCAACATCCATAGCCAACAGCCACCAAACGCCACCAGTAGGAGATCGCCTCGAACATAAAGTGCGCCTCCTGCTTTGGCATTCACGCTAATAGTGTTGTAAATAACATTCAGTTTCTTGCAAAAACTGATTGATTTGTTTCACAAGATGTCAATATGTCACACGGAGTTGACAAAGAGAGGAGTGACGTGCGCCCTCTTTGGCTCATTGAAGACCACTCTTGCCGCTGCGTTCTGAATCATCTGTGGGGGTTTGGTTGTGCAGGCTGGAAGTCTAGCCGGTAACACATTGCAGTACTCCAGTCTGGACAGGACAAGAGCTTGGACTAGGTCCTGCATAGCATGCTCATTTAGGAAAGGTCTAATTTTCCTTGTAGAAAATTACACCAGTGGATGTGTTGCTCGACGAGGATTTCTTTGTAATTCTCAATCTTGAGGAGAAATATGCAGCAAAGCTCTCCCGCGGAGTGAAGAAGAGGTGGAGTTACGAGATTTCTCAGAGAGTTGAAGTGTCCAATGGAGTTAAGAGATTTGCGCTCAAGCTTTTTCAGGACTTTATATTGGTTAATAAATTGTAAAAATAACAGACTCACGTGGGGACTGATCAATAGCATTGATTTGTGAAAAAATAATGAAATTGACAAAATTTGGACATCCTGACGCTATGTGAAAGTTTGTAAATAGTGGTTTTTATCAATTTCTTGGTATAGCGAACACATTTTTACCGAAATTAGTCAAAATGGATTTATTGCATTTTGGAACCAAACTCTTCATATACACACACGCCAGTGTTTATTTATCTATTGCATTTAATATTTTGACGTTATCATCTAAGTATTAATTTCTCAACAGAAGAGTCAACAAAATCACAAAGGAAAAAAGCTGATAAAATTTCCAAAATTTAAAAATTCCAAAAATAACTTCAACCCTGCTTCAGTGTCACTTTTAACACACTGTGGGACCATATAAACTCCCAGCAATATTACTTTGGCTCAGTGGGTAGCACTGTTGCCTCATGCAGGGTTCACACCAGACGTGTTAGGGGCGGCAAGCGTGAGTGATTTACATGTTAAGTCAATGCAAAGACGCGAATAGGCTTCCTTCGGTGCGGATGGCGCGTTCCGTGCGAATTGAGCGTTGCCGCGAGAAATGCGATCAGGACCTTGCTGTAGTAGTGATGTAATTACAGGAAGCAAGCAGAAGGTGTGTTCGACTTCATGCGGCGCTGCGCAGACTGATCTGCGGCTGACTTGAAGCAGTGCATTCCGGTTAGTAATTTTGTCCGACTTAAGCTGGCACTGCAGGCACGTGACTGTGTCATATGGTTTTTGAGTACCGCAAGAGTGGTTCGAGATTAGCCGCCTGAGTTAGCCAGCGCAGTTCGCGGAGAGGAGCTGCACAGGCTGTAATGACCACACAGCTGTTTCACTATTGGTCGGATTCACTACATGACAACAATCACGTGTATTTCGTCTTTCGTATTACGTTTATTTTCACGCCCTCAGTTCCACAAATGCTCACAAATCTGTATTTTTATAACAGTTAAAGCTATTTTCATGTAGTCGCGATGTTATATTGTTTCATCTTCATCAAAATAAAATGGATAAAAAACGTAGACCCAACCACATTGGTATTTAAATAATATATGCTTATGTTGAACTTTATTCTTGTAAAAACAGATGATGTAAGCCTCTTCAGTTCCACCCATGCTCATACACGGACATTCAAAACAGTATAATTCACTTTTTATGTAGTTTACATCTTACAAATCATGTTTAATACAATTAAGCAAGCAAACGGCACGTGATCAGCCATGCTTGACGTAAATGCCACAAACTACGGGAACCACAGCGCGTCCGACTTCACGTCTCCGTTTTCAGCTCCTCCCCGCCTGCACGCGGCTAATCTCGCCGATTGGTTACATCCAGCCACAGCCGATGTCGAACACACCTAGTGTCTCAGCGGAGTTGCAGAAGCCCCTCCCATAAAGCGTATTTCCGCGTGAATGTCTCGAATGACTAGAATTTCAGCCACGAATGAAGTGAGTAAACTCAAATGTTCAAGCGTCCAACCATGTGCGAATAGTGCATTTTTGCCGCCTCTTCCGCGGCTGGTGTGAATGCACCGTCACAGCAAAAATATCCCCGATTAGAGCCCTGGCTAGGTCAGGTGGCCTTTCTGTGTCAGGTGGGTTTTCTCCAATTTCCTCCCACAGGCCAAAACATGCAGGAGGTGCCAAATTGCCCCTCCCCAATGTGTGTACTGTATGAATTAACTTGTGTGGATCAACTTGTGTATAGATTAACCAGTTCTTACCATGAATATGGCCATAGATGCTGGAATGATGTCAAAAATAAGCAAACAAACTACAAACTACAGATTGTTGTACTTGTAGATTGATGTCTTTTAGAGATGTGAAAAAAAATTATTCCTGTGGATGCTGTGTTGCATGCAATGTTCTCACCTTGTCTACATCACCCAGACCCTCTGTGTCCAGCAGCACCAGAGTCTGTCCTGCTTTAGATGGGTGAGGGATGCACCACATCCAGATGCCTTTGGTCTTTGACTCAACTGTGTTGCCAAGTGGAAAGCCTGAGAAATGTTAATAAAAAAAATTCTCAAACATATTTCTATTTCCTTATTATTATACAGAGAAAGTATTTCTGCAGGTTATCTCACCTGACTGTTGTCCTGCAAGGCGGTTCATAAGGTAAGACTTCCCAGTACGGTAGAGTCCAACTACAGACACCACCACCACTGGCTTATTGATCCCATCCAGAATGTCTTTGCCCTCTTTTCTGACATGAAACTTTCCATTTTGATCACTTTCAATCAAACATACTGGTCCTGACATCATGACTCTGTGCAAAAGAGAAATAAAGAAGATGACACATACATAACAATCCAGCTCATGCCAACAAACAAAACCAAATAGAATCACATTCACAGTAAAGTTCAACAATGTCTTGTACTGGATTAAAAGGGACACTCCACTTTTTTGAAAATATGCTCATTTTCCAGCTCCTCTAGAGTTAAACATTTGATTTTTACAGTTTTGTAATCCATTTAGCTGATCTCCTGGTCTGGCGGTACTTCTTTTAGCATAGTTTAGCACAATCCATTGAATCTGATTAGACCATTAGCATCACGCTCAACAATAACCGGAAACTGGATTGATTGCCTTTATATTTGATTATAAAACCTTGTAGTCTAATGGAAACGTTTAGACATTTTTTTTATTTAAAACTTGACTCCATGGCTGCAGGAGGCGCAATAATATTACGCAGTGCCCAAAAAGTGTCCCATGCTTTTGAAAATTACCAAGGGGATTATTTTCAGGCACTGCCTATCATTGCGCTATTTAAAAGCTGAAAATATGTTCATCTTATTTATTTATAGTTGAAATTCTGAAGTTCGACATGGTGCTAATTGTTTTGAAGTGACAGTAAATAAGGGTTTATTTTTCTAAATCTGACAATTGGTTTCCTTATTGAGATTCAGATGATGTCTTTGCTGAGTTTTAATTCTGCTTATGAAGCCTCTGGATTTTAGCTGTAACTGAAAACAAAATGCAAATATGTTCCTGTGTAAAATCAGAAGAAAAACTGCCATTACACACAATTCAATAGAAACAATTAAACACACCTTTTGTCTGGTCTGTAAGAATATACTCTCCTTAAAGGATGTTAAAGCTTCGGTTTCCTTTGAATGAGCAAAAGTTGCAAAAGAAAACGAAAATCTTACCGTTGCTTTCTTTCTCATAAATCTGAACTGTGAACGAGATCCTCATGCTGGCGGTCTTATAAATGGAGGCTTTATGAGTAACACGGCTGGAAAGCTGGTTATGTGACATACCCAGGCATGTTTGAAAATGTCTTGAAATAGTCCCTGTGTAGGCGCATTAAATCTTGATTACCAGTAGGCGGTTGATTGAACTAATTCTTCATCAGGTGCCCTCAGGACCGACATGATCAGGGTAAGCAGGTTTTAGTTTAATCAACCGAAAGTTCAGGGTTTCGCTAATGGTTAGTTAAGCCCACTTTCTGGAATACACCCCTGATGTTGGTAATTTTTCCTCTTCAGGTGTGTAAACTTTTCCTAACTACCTTTCTTTTGAGTTCATACAAAAAATATTTAGTTTAACTGTAGTAAAACCATGGTTAATTTTTGTAAGGGTTACTTTGGTTGGGCTATGACCTTTGATTTCTTAAGCCCGGTGCACACTGTGAGATTTCAGCCACAATTTAGCCAAATTTTGAAACACTAAAAGATTCCTGGAATCCTTGGCTAAAATCTGCCATCTTTGATCGCCTGTTTGACATGTTCATAGACAGCCGAATAATAAAAGTTTGCCATAAAAATTATCCTCTGACAAAATTATGTCTGGAACAATGTTCATTTAATGTTATTTAACACTTTAAATGTGTTGATGTTACTAAATCTTTTGTCAATTTAATGTTACTAAATACTTTTGTTACCTACTTCAGATGCTTTTTATGGGTTTAAGATGGGAAATATCCCAATAACCCAGATTGAGATGTCTCATCAGGAAAACACTCAACTGTCTCTCGATCTGAGCTTCTCTGCGGAGTGTATTTATTTAGGTTTTAATCACTGGTTTGGTTCATTCCGAAGGTCGAACCTCACAGACTTTCACAATGGTAACAACATCACACATTTTTCTTAGTCTAGAAGAATAGGATTGTCTACATTCTACCAAAAACAAAGATAGTAACTAGATGATGTAGCTTGATGATGCAGTAATCAAAGGTCGTATGATAACAAAAGAACATTCTACCCACTATTTCACCTTGGCAGTTTTTTTGAGTAGCTAGTAAATATTATTCTAAGCAAAGGATTATACATTCATAAATGGTAACATAATATATTCAAAAATGTCATTAGAAATACATTTTCTCCAACAGGTTTAGTTGCCGCGCTCCCCTTAAAAATCGAATGACCAGTGGCCGGTTGCATAGAAAGGTTTTTAAATTTAAATCCAAATAATAACCTGATTAGCCCTAACTAATTGCTAGTTAGTCAAACTCATTTTCAAGACGCAGTCTTAACGTCACAGCTATGTTTATGCAACCGGCCACAGGTTATGTTGTCCAACTGACCTTCCATTTATCAGGGCATAGTGAGAAGAGATTGCAGCAATGTCTATTTAATAGTGGAGGGGGACAGCCTCCTCTCAAACCGATGCTGAAGGAAAGAAAGCACAATCCTGATTGGGCATTCTCAGGGGTTCTCTCGTCGCTCCGAGAAACGAGACCCGTCTCCTCAGATCCGCAAGGGTCGTGTTCCTGCAATAGAAACATGACGCCTTATTGAAAGCATCCTCATCGTGCTGAATGCACAAGCACAAAAGACAGCGTTCATGACCATCCGTGGGACTCATGTAAATGCCACACCTGGACATCTTTAAAAAGATGCAATCCCCCATGACACGAGAGAATGGCTGTCTTTAAAAAGACACAAATTGAACTCGTGTTGCACTTTTAAGAAAAACACTCTTTTTGGGTGGTGAAGTGATAAAGTAAACCCCAATGTTGTCCTTACTAATGAAATCAAGTTTCCACAACTTGATATTACTTAAAATATCACTTTTTAGCATCAAAACTTAAACAGATGTGTTTAATGTTCAATGTGTTTAATCGCTGATCAATGAGGCACTGGCAAAAAGAACCAACCGAAAAGAGGATGAGTCTGGAGTGAGATTGGTAAGTAACTTAGCTTACATACATAAACTTCTCTTAATTGCTTTTAAATGGTTTATTTTGAGGTTATTTGAAATATATAAACACCTTTACTGTTTTACTTCGGCAGCAGCACTAAAGGCAAGTCATCGTAATGCAGTCAGTCAAGAGATTCGTTAAGGGGCACGTTACGCTTGTAAATTAGTTTGCTAAATAATACGTAAATTAGACTTAGTTTGATTTTATAGTGGTACGTTATAAACAACTTTAAGTTGCTTACTTTTCGTAAAAATATTAAAATTTCCCACTCAAGTTTATGTTTTCCTACCGCAGCATCACCAGCAGGTAGGTGGGGATCCGGTGAAGAGAGTCGTCATCATTATGATAAATACCGCTGAAGTACCCAGGTATGTAAATGTTTAACATGCCTGTAAGTTTTACTTTATTGCCTGTTCAAAGTTTCGTTTTATACTGATGGACCAGGCATAATAGGGTTTAAGTTTTTGTGAGAACACGTTTTTGGTAAGTAAGTTTACCTATTTTGGTATTTTAAAGTAATGTTTATTTTAATTTATAAAAGTTGGTAAAAATCAGATTTTAAACATCTACACTGTAAAAAAACTTTGCTGCCTTAAAATTTTTTGTTAAATCAACTCAGATTTACAAGTCATGTCAACAAAAATTTGTTGTCACAACTTATAAATTTAAGTTGACTTTTCTCAACTATATTTTATAAGTTAACAACTTGTAGTTATAACAACTCCTCTCTAGTCAAGATAAATAATAGTAAGTTGAAATGACTTGTAAATCCGGGTTGATTCAACAAAAATTTTTAAGGCAGCAAAGTATTTTTACAGTGTATATTATAATAACACTGTCTCTGTTTTACCATTTTTGATAAATATAATTTGCAAACTTTCATTACCCCATAATATAAAGAGATAATTAAAAATGTCATACAAAACACGTTATTGAAAATGCTACCCAGTCTCACAAAGTTTCGTGATATAGTCACGTATTTTTTTGATTCTTTTTTCGTGCTATTATCACGAAATTTCGTGTTTTTTCGTGATCGTATAACGAATTCCTGTTTTCGTGTGATTATCACGTATTGGTTACTCAACTGCTTTTTCCTATTTTTAAACCATTGTCGCTTCGGTTTAGGGTTAGATTTGGTGCTTGCATTAGAATGTCACTTTATATATTGGTTTATACTATTTTTTCTAATTTATTTTTTTATATGTCGCCTGACGTTGGGGTTAGAGTTGGGTTTGGTTAGGGATGTCATTTTATGTAAATCTAACCCTAAACCGAAGCGACAATGGTAAGAAAATAGGACAAAACAGTTGAGTAACCAATACGTGATAATCACACGAAAACAGGAATTCGTTATACGATCACGAAAAAACACAAAATTTCGTGATAATAGCACGAAAAAAGAATAAAAAAAAATACGTGACTATATAACGAAATTTCGTGAGACACCCTTTTGTTCTTATTCTTTGTTAAATGTTTAAACCTGTTTAGTATAACGATTAACGTTCAATGTTTGATTCTTTGTCTTTAAAGAAACTTTACATCCATCAGTCTGTAGATGTGTGTCATCAACACATATCGGGGCCATCTGTGAAATGTGCGTGTCTCTATAGACGTAGGAGCTGATGTGACAGTCTTTGTTCATTGTTAGTTTGTCTATTTTGGAATTTTAAAGTAACTTTTGTTTTTAATTTACAAAAGTTGGTGAAAATCAATTTGTAAAAATCTATATTATAATAACGCTATTTTTGTTTGACCTTTTTTATAAATAGAATTTACAAATACATTGTTGTTGTGTTGTTTACACATTGATATAAAGAGATAAAGAGTTAAAAATATACAAACGTTTGTTCTTATTCTTTGTTTAATGTTTCAACCTGTCTAGTATAACTATTAACGTATATAGGAACCAAAATATTTACCCCCAAAATATCTTTTGTCTGCTGCGTGCTGCTGTCATACATCTAGGTATGTAGACTGAATTAACACAGACATTAATTAATTCATATGGTTGGAAACCCTATACATTTGTTAAATGTCTGATTATTTGTCTTTAAAGAAAAGTTTTGATGTTACAAACAACTTCAGATGTGAACATAAAATCCGCATGGGTGCTTCACCTGTGAGGACTAGTCATAAAACCCAAAGATAAACAAAACACATACACATAGTGGTGGATAACAACTACTGCTGAGATTCAAACCAAGAAGAACCATTGTGCTGCTGACAACTTTTTGCCAGTTGAACTATATAGGATTACAATCAGTGATCATTTAGCAGGACCAGTCAAACAAGCATAGTACAATACAAGGTGAGATCTATACTGTAGATGCCTATTTTTGTCATGTGTCGCATCAGTACTGACTCAGCCGTTTTGAGTCTTTTGTTGTATTCATGCAAGCAACAGCATGTATATGACTAACTGTTAAAATATTAATTAAAGGGTATTACATTGTAAACATAGCATCATTTTAACAACAAGTTATATAAATAACTTTAACAAGTTATACGTGTCAGTAAGAGGAGAGGAGGATAAATTATCCCAATCTGTCTGCAAGCTGCTCCTCCAATCGCAGTTGGTCACTGCGCAATCGTCTGCTAGTTCAAAATATTCATGAACATGCTAAACAAATAATATCATACGGTAACAGAGAGAATAGGGTAGGATAAATATAGGATAAATGTTATACAACATTATAAGCATAACCGTTTCAGTAAAAAGTAACAAATTGTGTGTGTGTACCTGATACACTCTCAGAAATAAAACGGTACACGAAGGTACAAAAGTTGTCACTGGGGCGGTACCTTTTCAAAAAGTACACTTTTTACCTAAAAGGTGCATATTGGCATATAACTGTTTTTACGTAGGCATAAATGAATAATAAGAGTTCTGTACATGGTAATGATATATCGTGAGCCTCAAACACGATTGTTTCCTCCTTCTCATATATACCTCGTGCATGCAAAAGACTGCTGGAAAACAGGCAAATCTCAACATAACCCAGACTGTGGCATTACAGTCGAGATGTACACCCCAACATTTAATTAATGCTTTACATTAATAACATTACATTTTAACTGTTACAGTGCTAAAAACAAAGTTGTAAATGCTGAGTTAGCGCTGGTTAATGCTATGCTAACATTTAGGCTGGACGTTACAGTTACGTTTTGCAGTAACAAACTGCACTCAGAAACATCCATTAACAATCTTCAAAGAATTAATTATTCCTCGAAATCTGTATCTTCGTCTCATTTGTAAGTCGCTTTGGAATTGTAAATGTAAATGATGCTTTGAGGTAAAGTCAGTCACACTTACAGGGAACTTGCTCTTTACCTGCAAAACATCCTTTACTTTACATTGTACTTTATGTTGAATTTATCAAAAACACAATTCAATTATTAAAGGAACAGTATGTATGATTGTGGTCAAAACTGGTACTGCAATCACACAACTGGTGGCCAATACACAACATGACAACATAAACATCAGTTGAGGGCTGCAATTCCACTTTTTAAATGACAATATCCTGGCCAGACCTCTGTTGTCGGTGATATAAGTATTTGAAATAAAAATGATTTCTTAATGTCTAGTGACATGTCAGGGCCATTTTATGATTAATTGATATACATTTCTTGCATACTGTTCCTTTAAGATCAATGTGTTATTGTATATAAAAAGACAGACGCCACTTTATTCTAATTAACAATGTATGTTAAATAAACACCATACAAAACTGATGCTTGAATGAAATTTTGCAATAAGCACAATATAATATAAAGAGCTATAAATTCTGTTGTGGATAGTACTCATAGATAAATATTTTTATCATAGAAAAAAGTTGAGAGAACAACTCATGATTTTTCTTTCATACTGCTATGTTTTGGGTAAAACCTTAAAGACACACTGAAAGCCATAATGTTGTTTGGTCTTAAAAAGCCAATTAATCATGACTAAACATTACTTAAAATTTAGCATTTTGGATTAATAACTTATACAATATTAACTTATTAACTTACAAAAACTATAAACTAAAACATTCAAGTTGCAACGAACTTTAAATTATCAGTAAAAAAAAACTTGCATCTGAAAATTTGGTCAAAAAATAACAACTGATGGGACATATAAACAGTGGTATACATGGACCATGTTCAACTCATTGTATTTCTCTCCACTAATAAACGTGAACTATGCAGTTTGTTGTGTGCTTCTGTGGAGAACTAAGTAAATTTGTTGATTGGCATCGTAATTTCAAAATATGTGTTCTGTGCGTCGAGTGAGCCTGTGTGCATCATGTGTTTTGTCAAAATAAGTGTCTGCTGCAGACGCATCTAAAGGGTTTATGATAAAAGAGACGCTCGCATTTGCCAGATACTTGCATAATCTTATGAGTTTACTGTTAAGGGAGTGTCTTGCGTATATTTTGTGAACGTGAGCGTCTCTTTTATCATAAACGGTTTTGACGCATATGCAGCAGGCACTTATTTTGACAAAACACGTGATGCACATGGTTCACATGACACAACAAAGACATATTTTAAAAATGCGAGCAACACACATGACACCCAAACATATATTTTGAATCTGCTCCCCTCGGGAAGAGCAGTCACGAGCCGCCACTGGTGGCTGGTAAGCAAAAAAAAAGTCAAGCCCTGAATGAATTCAAGTAATTGTGTATTGTTAAAATTTGTTAGAATCAAACAAATAAAAAAGTAACCAGTTGAAGGTCTTAAGAAAGAGTGATTGACAATTTAATAAATGACAAATAACCTCTTCTTGTTTAACATAATACAATTGCTTAAATTGAACCATAAAAGGAACCATACACACCATACACACTTTTAAAGAAAGAACTGATAAACACACCGCCACAACTCTCACCTATTAATTAGTGGCCTATGGCTACTGCATGTTGAGTACAATATGTTGTTCCATGTGCCACCCACTTGATATTGGTTGAGACACAATATATTTATTTAAACGCCTGAATGAAACCGTGTTCTGCCGTAAAACGAATTGCACAAGACTAATCCTTTGATGATGCTTCCTGAAATGTTTGATACACCTTTAGGCCTACTGTTCTTACAACGACGGTTAACAAATCATCTGCTGCCGAATAAGAAGACAAATTTGTACCTCCACACATTTTCATTATCTGCATTTGAAGACCATTTGCAAGTACCCCTTTTGCAACATCACAACACATTTTAATGGCTGTATTCTTAAAGTCATTTTTCTCCTCATGTTGTTTCTCTAGATTTTTTCTCTCTTCCTCAAGGTGTTCAGCTTTCTCCTTAAAGCCTTTGTTTCGAAGTGCTTCCTGCTCCCTCAATTTGCTGTCCAGAGCTCTATGCAACTCCTCTCGCTGTTCCTCCATCTCCTTGTTGAACTTCTCCTTTATCTGCCTCATTAGCTCTTCCATGCGCTCTTGCTCAGCCTGCATCATTTGGTGACTTTCAGTTTGTTTCTCCTCTTCCTCTCTATGCTTCTGTTCCAGCAGAGCCGCCTTCTCTTTCTCCTCTGAACATTAAGTAAAAAGAAAAAAGAGAAAATGAGAAGGATAAAAGAGAGAATGAATTTACAAACAAATTTGTCTTTATTTATAATTGATCAATTAAACTTGGATGCCTCTAAGTAAAGGTTAACCTTGGATCTTTCTGTCGTTTTCAGTGAGCTTTTTATCAGCCTGAAGGATGCTGTTTGCTTCAGGTCCTCTCTCATTTAAAAACTCATTCAGCACAGCTTCAGCCTGTATATAAACAAATACAGTAACTTACTGTAGAACACACACACACACACACGTACAATCTAATAAACACAGATACATACTGTACATTCACAAACCTAATCTCACAAACACACACATACAAGAAGTGACCTCACCATGACTCCTTTGTTTGGTTCTCTGTGGTACTTTGTAATGATGGCGTCTCTGTCGCTACAGTAGACTTCATATCCTCCACACTTAATGTATTCTCCATTCTTCAGTCGTTCAGTCATGTCAAGAGACAGATCTTTCAGCAGCTCTCTGCACTTTTTCTCTGATGTCATCTCATTCTCTTCCATCAGAGTTTCACAGCAAACATTTATTGCTTCCTACATAAAACATAACAGTTACGGACATAAATAAAGATGTAGCACATATTCACATATGACAATTTGTGCGGGTATGAATGCTATAACTAGCTTATAGTTTGCTAGTATACTCGAGAATATCATAAAATACAGTTTTATACCCAAATATGATGAGCACAATTGCAAAACCCTCTAGTATCTAAGGGCGTGTGTGCGTGCGTGTGTGCGTGTGTGTGTGCGTGTGTGTGTGTGTGTGTGTGTGTGTGTGTGTGTGCGTGCGTGCGTGCGTGCGTGCGTGGGTTAGGGAATGGGGCAGGTAAGGGGAATAGAATATACAGTTTGTACAGAATAAAATGCATTACGTCTATGGAATGTCCCCAAAAAACATGTTAACCAGAATGCGCGTGCGTGCGTGCGTGTGTGTGTGTGTGTGTGAATCTCACCACCAGTTTCTTCAGGTATTCTCCTTTATTGTCTTCAAATGAGCGTTCCATGAATTTAAAGGTGGCCAGACTTCTGGACTTCTGATGCTTTGAGGTAAAGTCATACACACTTACAGGGAACTTCACCTGCAAAACACTCTTCACTTTACATTGCACTTGACAAAAAGTGATTATTTGGGCCAACATTTATGTACATACATACATATGTAGATAATGTATATATACAGCCACAAAAAAATTAAGAGACCTCAGTTTTGCCTTTAATTATCATTTCTACATGTATTGTGATCATTTCAGTCCAGTGTTGAATTCCAACAAAACCTTTTGTTGGAATTCAACCAAAATACATAAAAGATGTGATACAAAAAAGATGTGGGGCCCTATTTTAACGATCTGAAATGCAAGTGCGAAGCGCAAAGCGCAAGTGACTTTGTGGGCGGATCTTGGGCGCTTTTGCTATTTTCCCGGCGGGAGAAATAACTCTAGCGCTAGGCGCAAATCAATAAGGGGTTGGTCTGAAGTAGGTTCATTATTCATAGGTGTGGTTTGGGCGTAACGTCAAATAAACCAATCAGAACGCTATCCAACATTCCCTTTAAACGCAAGGGCGCAAGTTCCATGGCGGGTTGCTATTATTATGACCGATTTACCAGGCGCACGCCAGGAGCGGTTCACAGCCGAGGAGACCGACGTTCTTGTAAGAGCAGTCAAAGACAGAGAAGTTGTTTTGTATGGGGATAGGAGAAACCGGCCCAAATCAGCGTCGGTTAAAGCAACACTATGTAGTTTCCATGTAAAAATGACTTACAGCTCCCCCATGTGGTTGAAAAGCGCAACAGTGCCTGGTATCAGACACTCTTCTGCAGGCAGGGGGAGGGGCGGGGCTGTGTGCTCTACCCTCCACCGCCACTTTCAGAGTGTGCTTGTAGCAGCTAGGAGGCTGCTCAGGTTGCAGCAACAGTACAATTTGTCCAGTTAAAAGTTGTTCTATCACTGAAATTATTTTAGAGACATTATTTAAAGGTAAAA
Source organism: Misgurnus mizolepis (assembly GCA_025389145.1). Classification (NCBI taxonomy): domain Eukaryota; kingdom Metazoa; phylum Chordata; class Actinopteri; order Cypriniformes; family Cobitidae; genus Misgurnus; species Misgurnus mizolepis. Next base: position 27,011,236 of record JAIFKI010000002.1, on the reverse strand, counting down.
AAACTACATAGTGTTGCTTTAAACAGGCGTGAGAGGAATTATAGCCACAATTGTCTCATCAGCTGGCATCCCCAGGACGTTGCGCCAAGGGCTACAATGATGTCAGGAGACGGGGGAATCCCAAGCTTGCCAGCATAAATCGGGCACGCCGTGTAACGGGAGGTGGATCTGCCTCTATACATGACCTGACGCCAGCAGAGGACATCGCTGCGTCCACCCTCACCACTGAAAGGGTTTGGGGCAGTGGCGGTTCAAGGGAGGGGCCAGCGGGGGCCAGTGCCCCTGTGACAACAAGCTTGGACCCCCTTTTGGTCCCCCTAAATGTGGGGTGTGAAATTATTTTTACAAATTTTTTGCGGTCATTGTTTTTTACATCCGTAATTAGACAGTAGCATAAACATGGTATTTGGCCTCTTAATATCTTTAGTGCACACTGCAAAAAATTATTTTCAAGAAAAAAAGCTTTTTCTTTATGAGCAAAACGACAATAATAAGTCTAGTTTTTAGAGCAAAAATATCAAATTTAAGTGATTTTATGCATGAAACATGTATTTAGGGTTTAAGAAAAAAATGTAAGATTTTTTCTTACCCCATTGGCAGATTTTTTGCTTGTTTTATGCACAAAATCACTTACATTTGATACATTTTGTCTAAAAACTAGACATATTACTAGACTTAATTTTTAGATATTCTGAAAACAAGACAAAAATACTAAGTTTTTTTTTTCTTGAAAATAATTTTTTGCAGTGCAATGCAGAAAATAATATGACAAGAATAAGGTCTAAATGTAATTGGCCCCTCTAACAGTACAACTGACCCAGATTGGCCCCCCAGTTGAAATGGTCTAGATCCCCCACTGGTTTGGGGGCTTTGAAATCGGACCCAAGAAACGCAAGCAAGGTCCAACCACAAAGTACATTTACAAATCAAGTTCATTCATATACATTAAGGTTTCTTATGAAAACATTTTAATTATTATTTACATAAAATAAACGTAATACAGCCACACAACATACTTATGAAAATATTTTAATCGTTATTTGCATGAGAATTTTTTAATGCAGCTACACGCATCTCATGTGTTAATATTTTTATTGTAAGAATTTATGATTTGCAAAAATAACTGTTGCATCTGTGTAGATTAGATAAGCAAAGTGTGTGCGCGTTGTGCAAGCTATATTTTTTTGGTCAGTGGCGCAATTGTTTTTTGAAACTGCAAAATAGCATCAGGGATGGTTTGCGCCGGAACACGCCTCCTTTTTTGCGCTGAACCGCCCCAGGGAGCGCAAGTTCATTCCCTAGTTTGCCGACGTGCGTCTGTGGAGGGAAAAACCCGCTGTGCGCCGGTGCAAAATACATGCGTCACTGACAAAGTCAATTGCGCTGGGTGCAAGATAGGGCCCGTGATCTTATTCCATCAATTATTCATTTTTAAATTGTTCCTAAAATACATTAGTACTGTGTTCAAATGAATATAAGTATGTTTTCTTTGTAGTATTCAAGATCTGAAAACATTGCACGTTTTTGTTGGTTGCCTGTTTTCTACAAATAGATGCCAATTAAAACTTTTTTAGAAGTTGGCAGAAATGTTGTCACTAGTTGACAGAATGAAACAAGAAATTTTACTTAAACACAAAATATTACATTTAGATAAACTGAAAATAATCTTTTTGCAGCTGTACACACAACACACACACAGTTTGTCTAACCTCTTTCATCCCATTCTTATACACTTGTAAAGCTTCTTCAACAGCTGCCTGGTTCTCCAAATTTGCAAGAGTAACCACTGCATTGTCCAGACAGGCCACATTACCACTGCTGATTGTGTCTACATAAATCTGAGCCAGTTGACCGAGCACTGACAACATAAAAAATTATAGATCAAAATAGATTAAATGAATCAATAAATTAGAGTTTATCTTTCGATAACATACACCTTTTCACAAATAACAGTTATGATGTCATGAGGAACCTTAAATACTCTTTCATAGGCTGGATTAGTTTGAAACAAACAAATTTGATAAAATACTAACTTTTTCCAGGAACTCTCCGACCCCCTTTCAGTTTTTTCACATCACTTTTGACAAAGATGTATTCACAGAAATTATCTGTGGCCTCTAGAAATCCTGGCGCAAGCTCCTGCTCTTGAAGGCTCTCTAAATGCGTCATGTTCTCTGATGAGGTCGGAGATGGGAACACAAAACACTTCCGGGATGGAAAATATCTCCGGATACATTCACGAGGCAAGTTGTATTCACTGACTTTCTTTGTCAAACCTGAATGAGTAATCAAGAGTATAAAATGACAAAAATGATACATTTTCAGCTATATTTTTCAGCTTTCATTTGTGAACCATCTTAATAATGTCAAACACAGTATATTGAGAAAACAGCCAGATCTGATACAAAGCAAGTAATAATAAATCATTTATTTGTGAATTACCTTTCTTCAGCTGTAGGGCAAAGTCGAGGTATTCGTCCTCTGTAACTTTATTTCCATTAATGACCAATTCCAATGTGAAATCTCTAACAGCCCATACAAATGATGGGAAAAAACACACAAACTCAGAATCTTCAACTTCCTCCTCTTCATCTGCTCCTGCTGATGGTGATCTGATCTTGATCTGCTCGGCGAGCTTGGTAACGTAGCTGCAGAACATTAAGAAATCTTGTGTAACGTGTATATCTTGTGTAACATGTATATGTATGTAAGAGATGATAAAGGATACTGCAGCTTTTCCACTGCATCATTATCAATGGTTCCTCTGCTGTTGTACACCAGAGAGCTGCTGAGCAAAACCGCCAGACAGAAGATCCAGCCGTCATTCTGAGAGTCTCCCTGAAACACAGCATACTACCTTTAGATTAAAACAACTCAATATTCCCAAATTTTTAATAACTGTAATAGCTATAGATTATATTTGTTGTCTGTAAATTCATAACATTTATTAAATTTAACATAGACCATAATTGGCATGCAGTCCCAGGAAAGGTCTCAGAGCTCAGTATATTTATCCAATATAACCCAGAGTACTCCCCCCTCCTTAAGTGAGATAGATTTAGGCCTACCAGCTAAGAGTAAGGTGATAGAGTGGAGGAGGGATGCTCCACAAATATAAAAAAGGCTTAAAAGCTACTGAGGTAAGAGATGAGTGACTTAATGGAGAAAAGTTGAATAATACATTTAAAGGGTAGATCAAATGCCTCAGAGTATGGAATTAATAGAGATTTATAGATTTCAATTGGTGGTTGATAGTTACATCTTTAAATTACTGACATACTGGAAAAGGAATTGCATCCAGTTCTGGTGCCAGCAGTCTAACTAACCAGCAATGAAGAAAGGAAATAAATAATTAGATTTGCTGCCTGGCACTTATAAATTGATCACGACTGAGATTTGAATAGCCATAAAAAAGCATTATAGTGGGGGACCACAGAAAGGCCTAAGGTTCTTATATGGTTATCTAACCATAACACAGACCACAAAATCATTCACAAATGATTATACTCCAAGCCTTTGTTTATTCGGTTGCTAGGGTAACTCTGTTTGGTTGCTAGGAAGTAAATTGGCCTCCACCATTTATTATACTCCGATACAACCGGCATGTCTCTACAATGTTCTGATGGTCGAGATATATGGCTTTATAAACCAACCCCCATGTCGCCATGACATTCAGATTTTAAGATATAACTGTTTGAATTTTGTGTTGCTAGGGTGTTTATATTTGGTTGCTGGGGCATGGCTTAATGGTTCTGTAAGGATCATGAGAGACTGAATCACACAGCCCTGTTTGGTGCTAGTTTTCCATCATCCAGAACCTGACCAAGCATGCCATCATGGAATAAACGAACGATACTGATGAATTTCTCTGGACATCCAATCTTATGCAGAATGAGCCAGAGCCCGGTGCGGGGAATTGAGTCGAAGGCTTTCGTGAGGTCAATAAAGATCATATAGAGATCACGGTGTTGTTCTCTGCACTTCTCCTGAATCTGCCTAGCAGTGAACACCATGCCCATAGTACTGCGGCCTGCACGAAATCCACACTGACTTTCCGGGATGATGTCACTGTCATCAATGTGTTGTTGGAGTCGGTTCAGCAGAATTCTTGCCAAGACTTTGCCTGCAATAGAGAGCAACGAGATGCCACGATGATTGTCACAGCAGGCTCTGTCTCCCTTGCGCTTGTAGATGTGAACAATCAATGCGTCTTTGAAATCTTGAGGCACAGCTTCCTCGCTCCATATTTTACAGAATAATGCATTGAGTGCGGCGAGAACAGAAAGTCCGCCTTCCTTCAGCACCTCACTTGGGATGCCATCAGAACCCGGGGCTTTACCAGAGAGCATCTGCTTAATGGCACGTGCGATTTCTTCTTGAGATGGGATGTCGTCCAGCTCTGAGGCCAGTGGCCGCTGCACTATGTCGCCAAGCACCGATTCGTCAAAAACAGCAGGCTGGTTCAATACCAATTGAAAATGGTCGACCCAGCATCTGAGAATCTCAGCCTTGTCAGTAATTAGGGTTCCGTCAATAGCACGCACAGGTGTATAACCAGCTCTCAAGGGCCCATGGACTGCCTGAAGACCGTGATAGAATGCCTTCATGTCGTGTCGGTCTGCAGCAGACTGTAGTTCCTCAGCTTTTGACAGCCACCATCTATTCTTCATTTCACGCAGGCAAGCTTGTGCTGTATCTCTTGCCCGAGTATATGCTGACTTCTTTACAGTGCTAGGTTTATCATTGACCCATGCCAAGTGAGCTGTGTGCATGGTGTTCAATAGGGCTTGCGCTTTGACATCCTGCTCGTCAAACCAGTCCTTATGTTGGAATGTGGTGAAGCCGAGGACTTCAGCAGCTGTGTTGTATGTGAAATCCCTGATTTTGGACCATGTCTCCTCAGCATTAATGGCAACTTGATTGTCCAAGGTGCTAAGCCGGTCTGAAAGAGTCTGACAAAAGTTAATGTGGCAGGAGTCAACACGAAGCTTAGAGACATCCAGTCGCTTCCGCCTTTTGGCTTTATGCCGGCAAGATCGAGCTAGGTCCAGAGACATCACGCTGCGCAGCAGTCGGAGGTCACACCAACAGCTTGTGCCTCGCATGGCTCGGGTTAAATGGACCTCCCTGAGATGTTTCTGCCATGTGATGAAGTATCCAACACATGCCAGTGCTTTGACCGAGGATGTTGCCACATGGTCTTATACTTGTTTGGCTGCTGGTAGAAGGAGTTTGTGATCGCCAGCTCATGTTGCGTACATATCTCCAGCAACAGTGTGCCGTTTGTGTTCTCGTTTCCCACTGAATGTTGCCCCAAGACTTTTGGCCATGCAATGACATCACGTCCCACACGCGCATTGAAGTCTCCCATAAGGAATAGCCGGTGTTTGTGAGGCACTGAGTGTAAGGCAGTGTTAAGAAGTTCATAGAAAGACTCCTTCTGGTCATCACTAGCAGTCATTGTGGGTGCATAGGCATTAATCAAGATAGCACTGTTGCCATTTTTAAGCATCAGCTGCAGGGTCATCAGCCTTGGTGACAGGCCACGAGGTTGCACTTCTAGGAGTGGTAGCAGTAATGTCTTTACTGCAAATCCAACTCCAGCCTGCCTTGGCTGACCTTCGGGCTGCCCAATACAGAGACGTGAAGGCTGGTGGCTGCTGGTGCAGCAAGCTGGCCGGAAGTGATCCCAAAACTGGAACCAATCCGCCCTCCAGAGTGGCTTGTAACTACTCAGCTGCGGTGCTGTCTTCGCCATTGTCGTGACGTGCCGAGTAGTAGCCAGAAGACACCATTGCAGTCTTTGCCGGAGCCCACTTAGCCAGTCATTTTCAGGGTTCCTGCACGGCCTTTCCACCACGCGAAGCGCCCTGGGTGATACTTCGATGCGAGCACCTTCATCACTGATGGCATAGCCCGAGTAGGCAGTCCCCTACTTGACTGTACACCCCCTCACCACGTTGAGGTGTGGGTCGGACGTAGAGGGGGTCTGTGGTATATATGGGCTATAATGGTAATAATTTTTTTTTAATAACATGGGAAAAAGAACTATAAATTAGTTCATTTTTGGAACTGTGAACTAGTTCAATATTTTGAAATATGAATTATGAAGTGAACTAGTTCATTTTAAAATTTGTGAACTGAACTTTGAACTAGTTCATGTAAGTGAACTTTCCCAACACTGGCTGCAAAGATATCCATCTGGGCGTTCTATAATTCCAGTCTATGGAATCAGTTTCTAGGGGGCCCAAAATGGTTACTAGGGTGAACTTACACACCCCATTGTGGGGTACGTTCTTAAAGAGTCTAGCACCCTCTTCAAATTTAGTAACAAACATGTTAGACAGTACTGAGCCTGCTGTCTGTGTCAATAATGTTACTCAAACAACAGAAAACAAAGAAAAATCACTTTTGTAGCCTTTAAAAATATTCATTTTATCAATTTTAACCAGGGAAGACATTGCTCTTATATCGTTAATGACTGTTCACTCTTTTTTTTGCCCCACCCCTATCTGTTTTCTGAAAGCAAATCTCAACATCATCCCCATTTTTGTGCTGTTTGAAAATGTTTTTCATGCGCAGGAAAACATCACAAATCGTTTTAAACCCTTAAACATTAGAACAACTTATTTTCATTCATAAAATAATGTAAAATTCAAATAAATAATGAGTAAATAAAATACATTACTACACTTTGATCTTGTTAGTCTTTTCAAAGTTTAATTCATGTCAACCATAACTTCCCTTAACACAATGTCCAACCTTTAAATCTGCCCTTTGAACCAGCATCAACTGCCAGTAGAACACCAGTGATAACACTGCATGGAAAGACTTTATTCAACGCCATTTTTAAACTCATAGTTGAAATATTTTTCAGTAGTTTTTCTTTGTAGCTTTGTGTTTTTTCTAAACTTTTGATTTGTCTGTGTTTAATATATGTTGATTTTTTTGTGTCTTCTGCAGTGTTGGGGAAAGTTACTTTTAAAAGTAATGCGTTACAATATTAAGTTACTCCTCCAAAAAAGTAACTAATTGCGTTACTTAGTTACTTTTTATGGAAAGTAATACTTACGTTACTTTTAAGTTACTTTTAAATTACTTTTTCTTACTTGGCTGAGGTCTTCTATGATTGAAAAGTTCTGCATTCACAAACTGCATATTTCCATCACAAAACTTTCAAACTCTGGCCTGCCATCTCCATTTCTCCATCAAACGGTTTCCACTAAGACGCGCAGGCATACGCATGCGTAATTCTACGTATACATTCAGTTTAATTCTGTACATGATTTTTTGTATCAAATTAATTAAACTGAAAAGTAACTTGCATTCCTTTTTTTAAAAAGTAACTCAAATATTAATGTGTAAATTTATAAAGTAATGCGTTACTTTAATCGTTACTTCAGAAAAGTAATATTATTACGTAATGCACATTACTTGTAATGCGTTACCCCCAACACTGGTCTTCTGTAACGCTGCTTTGCAACAGTATAAACCGTGAAAAGCGCTATACAGGTCGGTCCGTGTATCTTTTGGTCATTTGATATCCTATCTGAAATCAAATAACGAGAAACGAAAAATGGCTCATGTTTCGTTTTTCCGTTTAATTTAACAAACGAAAAACTAGATTACGGCTCAATTTTTCATTTTTTATTTGTGGTGTACAAATCAATTCATGGTTTCTATTGCTGAGTCCCAATTCGCCTACTTATACTACGACCTAAAAGTATGTACTGTTTTTGTGAGGAAAACGTACATGCTTTTGAGTGTGTAGCAAAAGAGTATGCACGTTCTGGGACATCCCACCCAGCACAAGACGTCATTTAGACGTTGTTTTTTGGGCTAAATCACGTCGGCCCGTCATGACCTTCATTTAGTTCAAAAAAAGACGTTGAAAAGTGGTCTTTGTTTGGTCCGTCTAATTCGGTCCAAATTTAGCCTAAAATAGACGTCTTTTTCGGACCACTTTTCAACGTGTCTCCATTCAATAATAATCCTGACAAAATATGCATGAATGTATACGTAGAAACAATAAATACTGAGCACATTGAACGATAATGAAACACATGCTTTGTTTAAAGTCTATTAATATTTCTGTTTATTTTAATTAAATAATTATGTTAAATGTGCTCTAAATAGGTCATTTTGGTCCTGTACAGCACTGATAGAAGCACTTAATTTTCATCTTTTAACAAATATCTTTTTTTTCTTTTTATATATTGCAGAGGCCCGCTTCCGTCTCATGCTTTGTGATCACGTGATTATTCAACCGGAGACGCGCGTTGGGGATTTACCGATTTTCTCCTCAGACAAATGTTTCTGTTTTGTGGTCGTTTCTGGGGTAAGTTTCCTTAAATTCGTTGTTACTTTATTTTAGCTCGAGCGCTGTCAGCTTGACTGAGCTCATCGCGCAGGTGTGAGCTAATGGAAATCTTTTATGTGTCTTTATATCTTCTATATAATCGTGTTATGCTTGTTTTTAAATGTATTTTAAATTGTTTAGTTAATTATAATGCAAGTTTACTCCAAGTATTGTAGTGTGGGCTTTTTTCAGTTTACGGCTAGCCTGATTGAGCCCGTGGCACAGCTGTGAGCTAACAGTTACTTATGGCGCTTTTCCATTGCATAGTACTCCACGGTTTAGTTTAGTTTGGGTCGGGTCAGCTCACCTCACTTTTGGCGTGGTTAGCTTTTCCATCGAGTTTAGTATCACTTTGGAGTGTGAGGGATTATAGGCGTGTCGTTATATTTACGCTGCCTACTGCTGTGACATCATACACGTGAGAGCGTTGTTGTACATTCCCATACATTCATTTATTTCTCAGTCTGCCACAAAATTAAAATTGGCCACCACAAATAAATGTTTGCACATCGCGTTTATAACTACCTCTGTCTCACATGACAGTTTCTGTTCAAACACCCGACCCGTGGCGTCAGTCGGCGCTCCGCTGAGCATCATTCAAGTTGCATTTAAGCATATATAATGCGGACGTGCACGTCGCGAATGTGCCGCCACAAACTGCAAGTCTGGAAAAAACTGTTATGGTGTCCCGGATTCTCGACCTGTGGATGTTTTTCATCGCTAAAAGGGTGTTTGGAAACTTATAGCAGAACACAGATAACAACATGTTTGCTCGAGACAGCGCAAGCTAGCTGTAAGCTAAAGCTAATATTTACATTATAGCGATGACGTGACGCTTCTCTCAGACCAATCAGTGATCTACAGTGTTTTCGCGTCACGTTTGGTATCAGCTCGGGTCGCTTGGAACCCCAACCGAGGTGGTACGAAAAAAAGTATCGGGTACTACGTACTGCACCCAATGGAAAAGCTCCCAAAAGTAAGCTGACCCGACCCAAACTAAACTAAACCGTGGGGTACTATGCAATGGAAAAGCGCCATTAGATGCATCATGCAACGTGCACGAAAACGTGGTTGCCTAGTTACGCACACCACGACTGTTAACAATATTTCATTCATTCTTATAACTTATGTCCAATATAATTTTATTTACTATTCCCATCTTTTTTTCTCATTGTTTTTTTTCACAATACATTTTACAATGTGTTCTACCAAGTTGAGGAGTGAAGCAGAGCGTCATCGTGCCAAACGCAGGTCGTACGATCACGATGACGAAATTTAGTGAGGCGGCTGGTTCTGACGTTCATGTGCAATGTGTGTAACGAAAGCTACTTATTTTAAAGTAAAAATATTTAAAGTTTATAGTATAACTATTGTTTAACGTATTTTATAGTATATAACTCAAAAATACCCAGATGAAAATGAACCATGCTTTTACTATAGTAAAAGTTAAACTCTGCACCCATCTGACGCAGAAATATATACTGAACACATAATTAGTGCTGCTGCAAAGCTTCGCCTCTAATGTACCACATTTAAAAGATCGCAAGCCAACAGTATGCTGACACATAGTTTGGTGTATCATTTATGTGTCCTGGAGCAGTGTATCATTTTTGTAGTTTACGTCAAATGAAATTAAATATTGCAATATCTCGCAGTCTCACACTCGTATTTAATACACAACCTCGGTGTGCGTGTGTCACATACAAATAGTGTTTCACTGAATTTTAAAACATTATTAAACATTCATCCTCCTCTGATACTAAGTTAATTGTGTGTTAATGATCTGATTAGCCCTAAATAAAACTAAAAACACAGAATGCACGTTTACTTAATGTTATATAATTCATTAAAAACAGATTTTTAAGAAAACCTTTGCAATTGTTTTCTAAAATGTGTAAAATGTTTGTACTGAAACCTCGTTGCTTTAACAATGTTTTCACCAGTAGGTGTCGCCATGATTAGGTGTTTCCAAATTCCAATGCATTGAAACAGTGTTTCAAATTTCGCTTTGCTTCTCCCATCACTAGGCCAGTAGATTGTGGCAGGCACGAAAGGCCTGTTGTGGGATGGGAAGCGATCTAATCCAGATGTATAACAACACTTTGACAAATGCTATTGTTGGACTTTAAGGCGTCCATTTGCATGTTCATAATTTAGAGGAAAGGCACAAGATACGAATATCTAAGTTCAAATATTTATTGATCAGATATGAAAAAGTTTAACAGCGCTGGGTCCTCTCAAGTAGCGAACAACCAGCTCAGGAAGTAACATGCATATATATAAAATATGTGACGTCGATCTTTCTTCAGAAAATCTCCACCCACAAAGGCCGTTCCCCTCGTCCATCTGACTCCATCACCACACCCAATTTTAGCCTGTAGGCAAAGATGGACACACATAGACAAAGAAAAACAAACTGTTCTCCTCTCATCCCTGGGAGCCCTGCAGTTCCTCTCCAGTACTCCTCCACTTTGAATAGCATGTTATAATGCTTTCTTAAAAACAAATCATTAATAAAACATTCATTTATAAAAAACATAAGCTATAAGATGAAAGTGATTATTATGTAAAACATATTTCAATATCATGACATCATTTCATTATTTGTAAAATTGGTTATATGAATATGGCACACATTAACTTCTTTAGATAGATAAACACATATTAAATCTTTTACTGCAATACTACTTCTAAGCAAACACTTTAATCATTATTAAAAACCATCTGTGAGGAAAGAAAACACACACACACACATACACACACACACACACACACACACACACACACACACACACATACACACACACACAGGAAATTCTGTTTCTTCAAGGTTGAGCTGCCCTGCCCCCATTAAGTTATTCTGTATGCAACCTTCATTTCATTGGTTAATACACATTTATCAAAGACAACATCTTATATTTACTACATCAATTATTCAATGATTAATACTGATTAAGTAAGAAATACATTGCATATTTTATCCTGTGAATATTAAAGCATTAGTTAATAACATCATTAAATACTTTTCCCCCTCAGACCTCTCTCTTATCTTGATCCATGCCAGGCGTAAATTCCTCAGCATATGCTGTCTCTCCCCCAACCGAAACCACACAGACAACTTTCTTGTATTCAGCACAGAAATCTTTGTTGTAACAATACACATAATTAAGATTTTAAACAGCACGATTAGTAAAACAAAATCAAATCCCACAATTCCCTCTCTTGACCTCTGAAAGAGGTCACACATTTTCTCCTCATCATCCTCCAGGTTCTGTAGGCCTAATAGCGGCATGCTGTATTTGGGTGGATTTTCTTTTTTCTCTATTGCAGACACTATCAGTCTGTTACATAGGGATCTCCATTGTTTATGCCAAATATTATGGTGATTATAATTGCAGTTATAACTCCTAGGGCCCACAGAACCTTCCAATTTCCATATAGCTTCATCTCTGTGGAAAAAATACACTTATGCCTATTGGCTAATACTCAAATAACAATCGTAAATTCAAAAAGAAAAAGAAAAATTAAATATGAAATTAATACTGTAGAATTGTATAAGAAACTTAAGAAATTCAAAGATCAAAATTCAAAGGTCAATGTGGTATGTAGTTACCCAGGTTATAATGAATATATGGTAATTGTGATATTCAGGTCTCTAAACACTTCTGTCAGGATTTCCAGCACTTTGTGGAAATCCAATTTATCCAGGCCACACCCCAGCCGGGGAGTGGATACACTTGTTATGTTTTCTTTCTCACACCACTCTCTCATACATCTGAGGCTGTAGGTAAAATTCTCATATGTTGGTAAATCAGTACAATTTTGTTTTGTTATTAAATGAAAAAATCAATCTGCCGTCATCCTCGTGGGTAACTGCACATTCATCTGTGTGTTTGTTCTGTCTTACAACCTTTTGTGTACCGTACTTCGCTTTGAATTGTACGGCTATACCTGCTCCATAGGCACAATCTGTGCTCACACAGTGTGCTAGGGGTTCTGTTGCTGGGCTAGAAAAAATGTCACCTTTTTTATGCACAATTTTACAGTGTGTTTATTGACTTTGTTGTTGGTGTTGTGTGAGTGTTACCACTGATGTGTTACCACTTCCTGTTTGTCCTCTCTGTATTCCAGCTGATTCACTTTCACTTTCAACACTTTCCCTCTCTTGGACCTGAGTCCTCAGGTCCACACCTGTGTCTGTTAGAAACCCAATCATCATTTTTAACATCTGGGTCGTTCTCACAATGTCGTTTTTTTTGGTAGCCTGGCAAGAAAAATGTTCAATCATAGCAGTTAGTTTGTTAGATGAAACGTCATGTGTTAGAGGCAGGATGGGATCCTGCACCACGTCATGCCTTGGACCTGGAAACTGTCGACCTGTAAGCAATTCAAAAGGTGTGAAACCAGAAATCCTGTTAACAGAAGAGCGAATAGACATTAATGCAATTGGTAATGCGTCAAGCCATGTTATTTATGTCTGTGCACATAGTTTGTCAAGTCAAGTTTTAATGTCAAAGTCAGGTTCATTATTTCATCTTTGCTCTAACATTTGGGTGATAAGCAGCCCCGAAACTATATGTCAATTCCAGTGCGTGTTTGTCAATTTTGTCAGATCTAACTTTGTCTTGGGAAACCATGGTTGGGGATATAAGTGGTTTATTAGGCAGTTGACAACAGCCACTTCATTAGGTACCTTCACAGCCTGTAGTATGTGTCAGGCTTTGCTAGCATTTACTATAGGCCGGCCTTTCCTGGTTTCAAACCCACCTATCTGCCATATGGCAGTTCCATATATACTGCACCAATCACATATGCAGATTCACTATAAACAATCACCCTCTCTTCACCAGTGTAGTGCAAGGCTTTGATAACAGCTGTCATTTCAGCTCTCTGTGCTGACCGTTTACCTTTCAATCTACCACTCAGTCGTGTTACAAAATCACCCACAACTTGCTCAACCACAGCAAAGCCTGCCTTCAATGTGTCATCTGCTGCTCTGAAACAACAACCATCTGTAAACATTGTGATTAACGGTGGGGTAGTTGTCAGTGGTACCGCGAACAAACCATCTCTCAATTTATTTGCTTTTTCAGTCAAAGGTATAACAATTATAATTAATTACAATAACAATAATTTGTATATCAGTCAATGGTATACAATCCTGCGGCTCACCCTCAGTGCTTAGATCTGCCATGTGAACACCTTCATGCACATATATGATGTCTGGGCTGGCGATTTCCTTAAATACAAAGTTGGTCACAATAATCAGTTATTTTCTATACTCACAGCTTTTCTTGTTTACCTTTTATAGTGTTCTATGGTGTTCTTTTTTCTTTTTCAATTTATTTCTTTTATCTATTTTAATTTCCTTTCTGCCATAGCTGTTCTATGCCATATATATTTACTTTTTAGCTCAGTACCATCAGTGGAATTCTGACTTCCTCTGTAGATACTAAATTCAATTATGCATTTCTTCCTGTCATATTAATAGGAGTCTGATTTGATTTTAGAACAGGTAGTCACACCTAACAACAAAGTTCTTGATCAGCCTTTAAATTTGTCTAGCTGATTATCTCATAAAGACTGTCTGTGTCCCTATAGGAACAAGGTCTTTACTAAACATTGAACGGCTGTTTACTCTTTCCCCTTTTTCACTCAAAGGCTCGTATGAAGATGAAAAAGTTCAGTGTCCAGTGAAATATTGTCCAGTTTCTCTTGCCTCCAAGAACATTATTGTCTTTGTTAGTCTCTTTCTGGATTCCACTCAGTCTTTTTGGTGTTTCATCCTTGTAAATGTCTCTGACCATATGCAGTGCCCCCTTCACTGCTTGAGTTCAAGTATAGTCCCATTCAAATAGAATGTGTTCTCAGTCCAGTTTATGAGTTACTCCTCTCTTTGCAACTCCAGCACTTTGATATCACACACAGTTTTTCATTGTCTGTTTCTTGCCAGCTTTTTAGTCACTTTCTTGAATGTCAAAGGATGAGAGCTTTCAGCCTTTCAAGGTTTAACTTAACCCATTGCAAAATATTGCCTTTCAATTTAAAATACAATTTATCTTGTGACCACCTTCCATCATCAGATGAAGACTCCTCTTCATTTTGTTAAATCTTTTTGTCCTTCATACAATTTATCTGTGTCATTCACCTTTTAACAACTTTCTGTCCTTGTTTAATTGTTCATCTTTATTTCCACCTTTAATAACTTGGTCTCTACTCTTTTCTGTAATTTGTTGTTTTTTCTTTCAAAGCTTCGCTTCTGTCTTTCTGCTAGGTTTTGCTTAATCCCATTTATGGTTTTAACAGACTCAATATATCACAGACACACTACATTTTCACACAAATAAAATCTACATCTACATTCAATTCACCGCTATTGATTTGAAAAACAGGCTGTTTCATTGGGGCTTTGGCTTTCTCATAAGGAGTAGGTGTGTGCAAGGAGGGGTAGATCGATTTCACTGGGGGTGGAGCTGGAGGAGGAGCCGTAGGTGTCACACTTGAGTCTGGCTGACTGTTTCCTTGTTTAACTTCCTTTGGCTTTGCAGCTGCACCACTGCAAACTTCCCCTTTTCTATTTGATTTAATAGCCTGCATGACAGCAGCAACCATAGCTAATCTCGTCTGAATTCTCAACTCCTTCTCTAAGCTTGTCACATTTGGTCCTTTACCAAACCACTTTTTCCTTCTGCTTTTACAGTCTTAATTTTGTGTACCAGTCTATGTTCCATGGCAAAAATAATAGGCGTGAGAGGAACTCTCTTTTTCTCCTCTGCCTCCCAACAGTTTTCTTCTCTCAACGTGTTCCACGCTAATACAACCTCTTTTTGTCTTTTCTCTATATACAAAAGCATTTCGATCTGTGCGGACCATCCTAAGCCTCACAATCTTTTGCGATTACACATACACTGGTGGACACTCATACTCATCACAATCTTTCTGAAATTTAGCCATTTTCACACAATTTACAAGCATTCAGAATTTCAAAAAACCACAAAACGTCACTCTAATCTAGCAAAAGAATATATACACCAGTAGTTTTCAGGGGTTTCACCCGCGCGACTACTGACCCGTCTTTTTAGCGAAAGTTGAAAGCTATTAAATAATATCCGGATTAAAATTAGAATTTACGGAATTTGCATCCGAGGGACTTTAACCCACTTGGTACTTTATAATGTCTAATACATTAATGGACTCCAACCACAATTTACCTTTACGGGACTTTAACCCGAGGGCCTCAAACCCAAACTTATTACTTTATAATGTCTAATACATTAAGGGCCTCAAACCCAATTTTAATAAATCTCTTAATATCTATAAAAATAAAAGTTTTTCACTCTGATCAATTTACAAAAATGTAAATTTGTAATTCAGTTCGGATCTCCTTATCAACACAAGTAATTTGGTATATGTCCAATAGCAGAATTTGATATAACAGGTTTCTGCTTACCTTTATTTTAGAAGACCGGTCTTTTGTGTTGAAATGGAGCCCTCCCTTACTCTGGTTTCTTCAATGTGAAACCCTCCTTCCTCTCACTCTCTCCTTTCCCTCCACAAAACGTCGGTGGTCACCAATTGTTGGACTTTAAGGCGTCCATTTGCATGTTCATAATTTAGAGGAAAGGCACAAGATACGAATATCTAAGTTCAAATATTTATTGATCAGATATGAAAAAGTTTAACAGCGCTGGGTCCTCTCAAGTAGCGAACAACCAGCTCAGGAAGTAACATGCATATATATAAAATATGTGACGTCGATCTTTCTTCAGAAAATCTCCACCCACAAAGGCCGTTCCCCTCGTCCATCTGACTCCATCACCACACCCAATTTTAGCCTGTAGGCAAAGATGGACACACATAGACAAAGAAAAACAAACTGTTCTCCTCTCATCCCTGGGAGCCCTGCAGTTCCTCTCCAGTACTCCTCCACTTTGAATAGCATGTTATAATGCTTTCTTAAAAACAAATCATTAATAAAACATTCATTTATAAAAAACATAAGCTATAAGATGAAAGTGATTATTATGTAAAACATATTTCAATATCATGACATAATTTCATTATTTGTAAAATTGGTTATATGAATATGGCACACATTAACTTCTTTAGATAGATAAACACATATTAAATCTTTTACTGCAATACTACTTCTAAGCAAACACTTTAATCATTATTAAAAACCATCTGTGAGGAAAGAAAACACACACACACACATACACACACACACACACACACACACACATACACACACACACACACAGGAAATTCTGTTTCTTCAAGGTTGAGCTGCCCTGCCCCCATTAAGTTATTCTGTATGCAACCTTCATTTCATTGGTTAATACACATTTATCAAAGACAACATCTTATATTTACTACATCAATTATTCAATGATTAATACTGATTAAGTAAGAAATACATTGCATATTTTATCCTGTGAATATTAAAGCATTAGTTAATAACATCATTAAATACTTTTCCCCCTCAGACCTCTCTCTTATCTTGATCCATGCCAGGCGTAAATTCCTCAGCATATGCTGTCTCTCCCCCAACCGAAACCACACAGACAACTTTCTTGTATTCAGCACAGAAATCTTTGTTGTAACAATACACATAATTAAGATTTTAAACAGCACGATTAGTAAAACAAAATCAAATCCCACACTGTTACGGGACAGACGTGACAGATAGCTATATATAGACCTCTTCGTGCTGATTAGTTGGATTACATGATAATCGTGCTTCTCCTGACCTTAGTTAAAAAAAAATTATATTTGTTTTGACGAAATTATGTTCTCACTTTCTCTACATCTCCCAGTCCTTCAGTGTCCAGCAGCACCAGAGTGTGTCCTGGTATAGATGGATGAGGAACACACCACATCCAGATACCTTTGGTTTTCGATTCAATCGTGTTACCAAGAGCAAAGCCTGTTGAAACCACATTTATGTAAATTGTTACAACACCCTTCAGCCATGACTGCAGTCCCACCATGACACTGCCTCAAATACATTTTTGAGGTAAATTAACACAATAGCCAAATAAAAAATCAAGGACAAATGTGTAATTTTTAGTAAAATCATTAAAAGCTGTCATTAATTTATAGTCCCTGAAATGTTAATATAATGTTATATATTATATATAATTGAAATAAAATATATAATAAGTAATCATGGCATATCATAATCATGTTTATCTTACCTGTCTTTTGTCCTGCTAGACGGTTCATAAGATAAGACTTTCCAGTACGATAGAGTCCTACAATAGACACAACCACCACCGGCTCATTGATCCCATTCAAAACCTCAATAGCGTCTTTACAAACTTCGAGAGATCCACCACACACGTTCTTCACCAAACACATGGGCTCTTGCATCAGTCCAGCTCGAGACATGTTGAAACCTCTGTATGTAAAAACCAAAATGTTTTGAAATCACAATTGAATTTCAATTACTAATCAATTTTAAGAATCAGCCAAATAAATAAATGAAGGTTACTTCTGTAACTAAAAGAATGTTTCTAATGTGCCAAATAATTAAAAGGTCTTATCGATGCATCTATGTATCCTAGACTGAGATCAAGCCAGCTATAGTTTGAAAACAAATAGTTCGAATTTCTAGTGTCCACCCAGTCTTTGTTAAATAGGTTGGTGTTACACAGGTGCTCACAGTTTTACTTTCACATTTGCAGTCTTTTGACATATTGAGAGAACAAAATATATATACATTTTCTTCTAGCACTGAAATCATGACCCCACCCTTCATTCAAATTGCCATCCAAAGCCACACCTCCTCCTAAACACATGAACACACGCACAGACCAGAAGCCCACTTCTCACATCTAATTTAGTGAAAAAACTTTGCAGTACAAAGTGATTAACTTACCAAAATAACAATAAAAAACACTATCTCATAATAAACATAAAGTTAACTTATCAGTATTGAAAGTGTGGTACAATCAATCAGTTTCTATTAAAGACTGTTCTATTATAAATCTCTCCTGGCAGGACATTACATTAAGGTGCAGGACCACCACTGTTTATATTTTGCTTTTTTGGTTGCAAAATACATATTTTAATGGGGCCATTTCACAAGATTTTATTAAGATGTAAAATAAATCTTTGGTGTCCCCAGAGTACGTATGTGAAGTTCTAGCTCAAAATACCATATAGATAATTTAGTATAGCATGATAAAATTGCCACTTTATAGGTGTGAACAAAAATGTGCCATTTTTTGGGTGTGTCCTTTTAAATGCAAATGAGTGGATTTCTGCACTAAATGACAGTGCTGTGGTTGGATAGTGCAGATTAAGGGACGGTCGGTATTATCCCCTTGTGACATCACAGGGGGAGCCAAATTTCAATGACCTATTTTTCACATGCTTGCAGAGAATGGTTTACCAAAGCAATGTGTGCCCAATTATAGCACTTAAACATGGAAAAAGTCAAATTTCATGATATGTCGCCTTTAACTAATTTGCTTGTCTTGTAAGTAAAAATAAGTAAAAATGAAAATGTTAACAAAAACAAAAGATATTATTGTCATTAATTATTAAATGATGGATAATAATTATTATGAAGGAATTTTTGAAAGTCTAACACAACGTTGTGTATATTTAATTTTATTTAATTTTATTTCAAATTGTTGATTGCCTTCACCTCTGTATAATAAGAAGCTCGAAAGTTCCCAAAAAATGCAGCACTTCCAAGAATGACTTACACAAGCTGTGAAACATTAAAAACTTTATTTCAATACAGTATTTGTGTCACTGCTTTTATGTATTTTTTAAAAAGCATCATGCATTTTAACAAATTGATTTTTACTTCATCTGTATAATGTCCACTGAAGACAAAAATGATTTTGTGGTGCTGCTGATCATTTGATCTCACAGAGATTCTTCTGCACAGCCTTAGATGTTTCTCATATGATCAAAGTTCAGAGCCTGACATGAGTCTCCTGAGCGTGTCCGAGGATTCAGCTCGAACCCAGGGCTCTGTATCTATGGAGCCGGGTCTCCCAGGACACCGTAGGTTAAAGCGCTCATCAGGTTGGCCAACTTCATCCTTATCTTCATCAGAGCCGAAACCTAAACACATTAGAATTACTGATATGTATCTTTACATTACTACACAAACACACAGTAATCTCCCCTCTGTAACACAATTGCGCACCCTGTGCTTGTTTGTAAAGTTTGGATTCAACCATCTAAGACCGCATTTACACTGCCTGTTAGAAATGACTAAATTTCGATCAGATATGACCCACGGACGTGTAAGCAGGAAAAAAGTCACAGATCATTTACAGATCGGGTTCAAGCCTCATTCGTATGTGAAAAAAATCGGATATGAATCGCAGTGTTAGCGGACAAATCGGATATACCCATGTCAAGACGTGTGATGCATCATTAAAAATGCAAAGTTGGCGCATGACATCAACTCAGAGGACACCACCACCAATCACATCACTCTTCTTATCAGCGCATCTTTGGCACGATGGCTCCACATAGTGTAGTAATGTTGAAGTTTTATCTATTATCTCGTATAATCAATGTGTCTGTGTCCATTGCATATCACAACGTTTTACTTCCTCTGTGGTTATTGTTTGCCAAAACAAGAGTCACTTAAAAGATGATGTAAACAGGTCTTCAAAAACAAATTGGATATAGTCAACAAATCGGAACTGGGCATCAAGATCTGCAGTGTAAATCCAGCCTTAAAGTGTTCGGAGTAAAAATGTAATCATTAAGAGCCTTTGGCATTTCACCACAGGAATGAGATTTCTATCCTGTGGTTAAATTAGTGTAAACTGGGTATATCTGCATCACCATGGTCAATGTAGAGCTGTTACTCACATGGGTGATAAATGACTTTTGACTTTTAATTTACATCAATGTATGAAATATCTGATGATCCACATTGTAAAAATTTCAATGAGAACCTGCAGTGATGTTGTGATGTCTGTAGGACTGTTGTTGGTTCATCCTGAACGTATTTGTTTCTCTGTGTTTCTTCATGTTGAATGAATGCTGCTGTACCTGCTCCCTTTCTGTAGCCTTACACACAAACACACACACGCACAAACAAATTAAGAGACTAAAATCAGAACTGTTCTTTAATTGTATAAGCAAGGTTCAAAGTTAACTTTAGCCACACACCTGCAAACGTTTACCAGACATATGGTACTCAGTCTGTGAAATGCAGGCTAACGTCTTATGCACAATATTAAAGATATCAAGGTTATATTTTCAAAAAAAAAAAAAATTATGTATTAAGGATGATTTTATGTAGAAAATCACAAAAAAAGACTTTGGCTGTGTTTATATTAGTGTATTACAATTAAGTAAATCTGTAGTAATACAGACTATGTTTACATGGCAGGTGCTTAAAAAAAACTTGAAGTCACAAAAAAAAGTTTTAATGCCAGTGTGAATTACCGACTGAAGGTTTGCTAATCTGCGTCGTTCTCGTGCCGACAGCTGAGAAGATTTCCTCTCAACATCTGGAGGAACTGGGAACGCAGCTCCGTTTTGATCTAATAAGTAAGTAAAGCAATTAAACCAAGGAAAAGATTGCAGTGAGCAACATTAGCAGTAAGCAACATGACTTCAAACCATCCAATCAGTCCTTGATGGACGAATTCAAGTCCCGCCTTACATTTTTTCCCATTTTAGAAGCCGTTTCACTTGAATATGGGTCATTCTACAAAAAAGGTGGAAATGCTTGTCCCTTGCTTTTGCAGACCCCTTAATCATTTAATTTGACCCAATAATCCCATAATGATATATATATTTAATAAATATAGACTGTCCTTAACATGAGGAGAGAGTTTATTTATTTAATTTTATTTTTTTTTCCTTTTTTAAAAACTTTTTTTTAAATGACTGGTCCTGAAAATTGCCCTGTCCCTTTGATCATACATGGAAGTTGAACTGTGTACTTATTATTTAAAACCATGTTTTCTATAAAACAAATCTAATTTACATTTACCTTTAACCCTGCATGAATTTACTACAACACTGAAATGGTAAAAATACACTATTAATATGAATAATATCAAATAAATATTTGTCCACCAAATTTATGTCATTGGTGTTACCCTACCCAAAGCACTTTTATTTTGAAACAATGCATCAGAAGTGCAGTGGAGGAAGGCAAAAGGTTTGTGAGATACCTTATTCTTACCTTATTTGTCTAAAATATCATGATATATCTAAAAATTTTGAGAGAAGCTTTTTTTGGATGTCATTAGTGTTACTCTTTTTTTTTTATAGATGGGAGTGTTAAGATCTTTACATAAAAATACATTATACTGAATAAGTATGTGATTGTTAGATCTCTGATGAAATAGCACATGGCTAATGGCAGCCATTTTGTTAAAGTGTTAGTTTTTTTCTGTAAATGGTCATTGGTGTTACCGTCATTGGTGTTACTTCTCTTATGAGTACTTCCTAAGCACTATTCCTTTAACTGACCAACATAAAAGCATAAAAACCAAACAAGATGGAAAAACGCTTAAGTTTATAAGTTTTACCATATTCATTATCTATATTATATTCTCATTTTGTCAGGTTTTGAAGATACAACGTCATGGATTCTTTATTAAAATGTATAAAAAAGTTAAACATAGATTAAGCTCCCCGTTTTGCGGATTCATAGTTTTGACAAGTTAAATAATGCTATGAAAGAAGTTTTGGGTATGTCGAAAGAAGTTCATTTAAGCAGATTTCCATCACCCGAATTCCACCTTTTCTGTAGAATGACCCATATACGTCATGACGTGAAAAATGATGTCATTGTGACTTTAAGACTTGACTTGAACATGTCTAGTTTGTGTTCTCACCAATAAATTCACTCTCTGACAGAAGCACAGATCCACGCCCTCCTTCGACATCTCTGTACCTCTGTGTGAGATGAAATGGAGACATCACGTTAAACTTCTTTTAAATTCTGCTAAATTCCTGGAAAACTCATATCCACAGGAAGGCCCTACTTACAGACTGCTGCGTTCTAGAAAGAGGCATAAGGACGTCTAGAAAAAGATAAAAAAAAGTTGGTATAGTTCTGTACTAGATTTACCTTATTTAAAATTTGCTATAACAGCATATCAAAATGTATAGTATAGCGAATTCTTACCCCTGTACATGATGTCATCATTTTCCTTAAAGCTGATTGGCTCATTCCCACGAGACGATGGGCCTCGGACAGGCATACGCAAACGTGCCATGTCAAAGACATCTGCTTTGTGCCTTCACAAATACACAGATCCATTTAAATTTACCTCTAAGGCATATTTGTAGCACAGATGGTAGAGCATTGCATTAGCACACCAATAGGTTGCAGGTTCGATTCCAGGAAACATGCGTTTGGCAGATGCTTTTATCCAAAGTGAGTTATAGCGCTTTTAAGGTAAACATTTTATCAGTATGCATGCGACCTGGGATTCAAACCCATAACCATTGCAGTGTTAACACAATGCTCTACCAAATAAGCTTCAAAAATATCACCACACAATGCATGATTATATGATATCCATAAGAAAGATTATTTTAGTGATGTCTCGCAATAGTAATACAGTAAAGGACTTAACATATTAAGAACATTATTACTTAAACAACAATAGACCACAGATAACTTCTACCTGTCAGTGAGGGGGGAGGAGGGTAAATGATCCCAATTTGTCTGAAAGAGCTGCTCCTCCAATCGCCGCTGCTCGCTGCGCAGGCGTCTGCTTAAAGCACACAGCTCCTTAACCACCTCACTTCTGTCCGCTGGCAAGAGAGACAAGTCTTAAATATAGCAAACACTCAAAGTGTAATGATATGTGTTTGCTAGACATTTCAGGGGTTCCTACTATAAGGTCATGTTTTACTTTAATAATGTTAACTGGGTTGTATGACGCTGTTTAGGGATAGAGGATAAAATACATCAGTTGCTGGATGTCTAATACTAATATAGTAAAACAAAGTGTGTTTACTCTCTGCTCTGCTCAGATGGTTTTTGTTTTCTAAAGATGTAGTAGCCTGAGATGGAGGCAAATCCTAAAAAACAAAGATTTAAATGAACATGTTTGAAACATTTGTATTTTGAAAGAAATGTCTATGTTTAGGTGTGAGGCTGTTACCGTATTATGTGGCGGGTTGCAGTGTTTATTCTGTAATGTGGGGATGGGAGGGGAAGGCGGACGTTCAACCTAAAAAAACAGCATGAAATGATTGAAGCTGAACACTAACTACAAACACATATACACATATTTACTTGAGGACATACCATAGACTGTTATTTATGTCAGATTTCTACACACACCTGCTGTCGCTGTATTCGTCGCTCTTGCTCCTCTTGTTTTTTCATAGCGGCTCTCTCTTTCTCTTGTTCTTCTTTCTTCTTTTTCTCATCTTCCTTTCGTCTCTCTTCTGCCAGACGGGCGAGTTCTTCATTTTTCCGCTTTTGCTGCAAAGTGATCACAAATCTCAGTTTGTGAGCTCAGAAATGCATTTTGGATGCAACAGCAGAAACCCTCCAGACACCAAGGATCTCTCTAAATCTCTATAGACGGTCTCATTACTTTAAAAGGACTTTGTTGTTATTTATTCTTCGCGGAGTTTACTGGAAGTTAAGTGATGACCATGAAAGCCGCTTGTTTATGTGGTTACTGCTGAAACCGTCTATAGATTAAGATAAATCTGGAGAACGATTTAAAAAAAAACATTGGACAATTGTTTAAATATAAAATTTATCATATTATGAGACCTCCATCTCACGGCGCCTCCTGCTCTCCAGCTCTTCTTCATATTCCCTTCTGATTTTCTCTCTCTGTTCTGCCAATCTTCTCTCCTCTTTCTCCTCCTCGGCCCTCTGCCGCTCTCTCTCCTCTGCCTGCTTCCTGTGCTTCTCCTCCATCTAAAGCCATGCAGATCCATAAACACACATGAAGAAAAAGCATGAAGAAATCATCATATCTGTCGTGCTTATTTACAAATGCCATACGGAAAAAAATATATATTTTTAGCCAAAAAAATTTTTTTTATATATATGCTATATACATTTTGTAAAAAGTAAAGCTTAATTAAATAAATTTTTTTATTTTAATCTTGAAATATTTCTTAATGTATATCAGGGGCAACAAATATATTTCTAGTTTCACAAACCAAAAAAAATATATAAATATATAAAAATATATGGGGCACTTTCCAGGACAGGGTTAGGATTAATCCAGAACTAAGCCTTAGTTATTTTAAGACATTTAACGTGG
The DNA here is from genome assembly GCA_025389145.1 of Misgurnus mizolepis. NCBI lineage: Eukaryota > Metazoa > Chordata > Actinopteri > Cypriniformes > Cobitidae > Misgurnus > Misgurnus mizolepis. The sequence continues at coordinate 26,986,633 of JAIFKI010000002.1, read as the reverse complement.
ACATTTCACAATACTTTTTTAAGATGTCAAATACATTTTTGGTGTCTCCAAAGTACGTATGTGAAGTTTTGGCTCAAAATGCCATAAAGATTATAGTTTATTATAGCATGTTAAAATTGCCACTTTGTAGGTGTGAGCAAAAATGTGTCATTTTGGGTGTGTCCTTTAAAATGCACTGCCATGGCTGAATTGTGCAGATTAAGGGGAAGTATTATCCCCTTCTGACATCATAAGGGGAGCCAAATTTCAATGACCAATTTTTTTACATGCTTGCAGTGAATGGTTTGCCAAATTTAAGTTACTGGATTGTTCTTTCTCACATTTTCTAGGTTGATATCAGCACTGGGGACCCAATTATAGCACTTAAACATGGAAAAAGTCAGATTTTCATGATATGTCCCCTTTAAGTAGTTTTTACAAACAAACCTTACAAAAAACAATACTGGTGTGCATCTTGAGATAAAACAATGGCACTGATATATGTTAGGATATGTCAATAGATTAGGGCAGCTCAAATATGCATTTTAGTCTGGGACTAGGATAAACCCTGTCCGGGAAACCGCCCTTTAAAGTATATTTTTGCAGTTAAAAATATATATTTAATTTTAATCTTTTCAAACCTGTCATGTTTCCAATGCGACGTGAATATAAATGCTTGAAAATATATTTATTTTTAAAATATTACTAAATATACAAAAAAGAGCAAAAAATATATTGGTGAAAAATAAATTTTTGTTAACATATTAAAAAAATATTTCAGTACATATATTTTTTGGCAATTTTTCAAATACATTTAAAATTATATTTGAAAATATATTTTTTCCCGTATGGTATACAATATTACCAAGAGTGAAAATGCTGTAGTAACCTTTTTACAAACATAATAGCTACAGTAAAAAGTAACAGATGTCTATGTAAGTGTGTGTGTACCTGTTGTTTCAGGTAAGCTTTGTATTGGTCTTGCTCTAGATGTTGTTGGGGTGATTGGAGATGATTGGTGGACTCACTCACTCTTGTGAACTGTGGCGAGTGTGTCTGGACAAAACCTTTAGATACACACATATACAACTGAGAATATTAGAACTGTATATTCACTCGTTACAGCATTTTGTTTGTGTATGTGTAAGAAGTTGTGTGTTACCTGGTCTCTCTTGCCTTTGCACTCCTGCGGTTGCATTTAAAATGTGCATCTGCTTCAGATCGGCTACACAAAGACATCATCAATATAGTCATGTTTCATAATTAATAGGTTAGCATGTTGTTATTATTTTTAAAATATTGAAAGTCATACTAATCAAATTTCCAGTGCTGTCTCTAAGTGGAGCTCCGCCTCCCCCCCTTCCCCAAGGTTCATACGCTCTCATATCGGCCTCCAACTCCGCCTCCAGTCTCCGCCTCTCTTCTTTCTCCACCCTCCTCTGGGCTGCTCGCTCCTCTATCTAAACAGATATCTTGTGTCAGACATTATTTCTTAAGTCAACAATCCATTCATGGTTCACACCAAGAACATTTTCTTGCAAATTTGGAGATTAAATTATTACAGATTTCTGTTGTTAATGAGAACACACCCACTGCTGACTATGTCATCATTATATACTGTTTAATATTTAAGGGATAATATATAGACAGCAGGTTGATCAGGACTCGATGCGAAGCGGATGGACCAAACTCTTCATATATACAGTATAAGAGCACACCTGCTTTCTGAGCTCCTCTTTATAGCCGAATCTGTCTGTCTGAGTCTGATGTGTAGGGAACACTGGCAGACCTGAATTTACACCTTCCTCAACCAGAAACTTCCTGAAACACAACAAATTAAGATGTAATGTGTATTACAGGAAATTATGAGTTGCATATGTTGTATACACTCTTACGATCTGTAAGTGTTTCTCCTGGGTTCATGGTGAGGAGTACTGAGTAAATGCGTCTCTCGTGATGATGTTGGAAAAGAAACTCCCGCTATTGGGCCATCTGAAAACACAAGCACATCCACTGATACAGGAAGACTGATTCAACAGATTTGTGAAACTACTGTACAGTATGTATGTCGTACAGGCTGTGCTGGGACTCAGTGAATTTTTAGCATCATTACTTGAACTCTTGTAGACCTCTGCAACAGATGGCAGGTGAGAAGATGCCCTGTGAGAACGAAACAAAAACATTGAATATGTGAATATGACACTGCATGTGCATTCCAGATTTGGGACCCTGGACCACAAAACTAGACATAAGTCGCATGAGTATATTTGTAGCAATAGCCAACAATACAATGTTTGGAACAAAATTATTGATTTTTTTATGCTTAAAATCATTTGAATATTAAGCAAAGATGATGTTCCGTGAAGATATTTTGTACATTTTCTACTGTAAATATATTTTAAAAAATGTATTTATCATTCGTTATACGTGTAGCTAAAGACTTCATTTGGACAACTTTAAAGTGATTTTCTAAAAATTTAGATTTTTTTGCACCATCAGATTCCAGATTTTCAAATAGTTATATCTCGGCCAAATATTGTCCTATCCTAACAAGCCATACATCAATGAAAAGCTTATTTATTAAATCTCAATTTAAAAAATTGACCCTTGTGTGTGCATCTGTATATAAGTCTATACCTGCATGGAGATGAAGGATCTGTCCTGTACTGTAATAGACCTTCAGATGGCTCAGCGGTGTCCAGGCGAATGATCTCATCTCTTGGCAGCTTTCTGTCCATCTCACTGATCCATCTGTAGTCAGACGGCTCGCTCACAAAGTGCTGTTTTTATAGGACCGGTACCAAACATCAACATAAAAACTTCACCAACATAAAATACACAAACACACAAACCTTTTTACCTTCCTCTCCAAATCCATTACAGTAAGTGGAACCTTGAGGTCCAGTTCCCTCTCCCTGAAGACGCACAATCACAATACATTACAGTAATGCTCACAATTCTTAAAATCCAATAGAATTTTTGGATAATTACACCAGTCAGATTTTTACACACACACACCTCCTCTTGTGCCTCTGTTTCTCCAAGATTTGCTCCTGTAGTTCACGTCTATAATGCTCCTTTCCCCTTTGCTTTGTGACCTCCCGATCGTCTGCACCTGTCAATCAAAATCTCCTGTCATTCAGATATCCGAGTGTCTGAAAATATGGACATATGTCCATTTCTGTCAAGGTGAGCTGGTTATTTCCTCAGTAAAAAAAACAAATATCCAGCATTGCGTGTAAATCTATGATGCAGTGACCTTCATCCAAACAATTAATACCGAAATGGTACGCTTACCTATTAGAAGTCCTGTGGTACACACGGTGTCCTGACTGGCCACAGATCCGCATCTTTCATTGGATTGGGTTGCAACAGATGCTGAAGTCCTACGTAAAAGTTAATAAAGCAACAAGAAAGAAGAAAAGTAGAAACTGTTGCTTGGGATTGGCTTAGTCTCGCAGAAAAGTCAGGACTTTTATATCTAATATACACATTGTTTAAATCAGGCGTGCCCAAACTTTTTACTACCAAGGGCCAAAAATTAAACCTGATTGAGGGTCGTGGGCCGAAAGTAAATATTGCTGTGTTATATTAAAATTAAGGTTTCTTCTAATTTATAATTTTCTAATACTTACAAAATATATAAGCAAACATTACTTTGTTTATGCATAACTAATGCAGTTTTATTTTCAAATGTAACTATTTGCCAATCATTTTTAAATTGAAAAGTGTGCCACTGCTTCGACCTCTCCATTATTAGCCTATAGTACCCAAGTTCATTTAGTTTCCTGATGCATGCTATACAACTTCAAGTATGCATGTACATTAAAAAAATTATTCACTTCAATTCCTTGCATTTCGTTTTAATTAGAATTTTTGTAATGTACAAATAAAACAAAAAAATTTACATTTTAGAACATGTTTAATTAGAAATATGAACATCTGCGTCAGACGTTTATCTTTTTTCCTTATGTCACGTGGCATGACAGGCCAAATTAAAGGTTATTACAGGCCAACTTTGAATAAATATGAATAAAGCAAAAGGTTCATCAGTGTTGGTGTTCCCTTTACCTGTTTCTGTATTGTAGTTTGCTTGTGGAATGGCTTGTTTCTGTGTAACATTCCCCTCTTCTTCTGCAAGAAATATGAGACAGCTCATATTTTCACATACCATAAATCTTAAATTCTGCATCCTTACATACGAATGATTTTACAATAAAAAATCCACTGTTCTGAGAGCTGACAAATAGTTGTATAGTAAAATATAAACTATCATACAATAAGCATCTCATTAAACATTTAGTCACAAACAATGTCAGCCCAAAGGGGCCAAGCAATGATATCCCTGTCTGTCTTTTCTCACTTGTTTACAGTCCTGGTGTCTCTTTCTCTCTGAAGCCGCCTCCCTTGTAAAAGTATGAGTTCTTCATCACTGCAGTCTTCCTCGGAGCTGCAAACACCCCAGCCCAACCCGCACACCTCTGTAAGGGTGGCCGCATCCCTTACTCGGACAGTCTAAAAGTAAGAGAGATATTATGAAAAAGTACAGTTATGATACTGTATGAATAGTGTATTTATAGCATGTATTAGTAATAGCATAGTATTTACATGGTACTGTCCAAAACTATAGTGTTACCAGATGACATTGTATTTCTTAAGAGTAACAGACATTGCTTTTCAACACGATGCTTCATTTTAAACCGCCATCAAAATGGAAGTTATGTAAGCTGTCACTAATGTGCTTTACTAATCCCTCGAAAAACACACCTTGGATAATCTTCTTCTCTCTGGAACAGTGTGAAAGTCACCAGCCCCCCACTGATCTTTCTGTAAGTGACACAACAATGTCAAGATTATATTTCATAATTTAATAATACAGGCATTGAAAATGTGTTAAGTGGGTGCGTGTCTTACCTCTGCCATAAACTTCCTGTAATCTTTCCTGAGCTCTTCTTGCAGTTTGTGTTTCTTTCGTTCATATTCCTCACCAAGCGGCAGACTCGCTCCATCTACACACCAATGAAACAAACGCATGTTCCTTGAAAATTAGGTGTGCACACACAAAAATGAATCTGGACTCAAAAATTACATTTTAAAAACACACATACCTTGCTGACTCGTGATTGGATGTATGTTTTCTTTTTGTAGGTGTCCTCTTTCTTTATGTCTCTGGTTTAATATAAAATAAAAAGTTTTGAACACACATATAGTTAAGTTATCATTTATTTATGGTAGCTGCGTCTCTTAACTTGTGGAGTTATCATCAATTTTATTTTCTCCTAATATGTGATCTAAATCGCATTTAAATTTGAGATGACATAAGCTTATGTCTCTCACCCTTATCTCCATATAAGGGGGATCCTGTTTTAGAGAGGCTTTCTCTTCTGCTATCTTTATCTTCTGATCTTTCAGAAAATTCTCCAATACCTCATCCATCTGAAACGCACACAAATATTAGAGCAAAACATACAAACTGCAGATCTAAAACATATCATAAAACATCTGAGCATATATATTTGCATACAATAATTTAAGTAGTTGTCTGAGACATTCTTTAAGTTTGGCTTAAATATTTACATATTCTGGGCAACTGACAACACATGCACGCGCACACACAGACAAAGCACACGTGTACACACCTCGCTGAACTCCGTCCTTTCTCAACTTCAGTTGTTAGTGATCATATCAAATCCTTTCCAATATATTTAACAATTTGTGCACGTAAAGTCTCTATATGACTACTACGTGCCTTTGTCACCAACTAAAAATACATTTGTGCTTAAATGTATCATCTGATCGAATATCTGTCATTGATGAATATTTTGAGTAGCATGTTATGCTGGTCCGATCACACCGAAAAACAGCATTCCTCTTTTCCTGTCTTCTACTTCCTCTTTTCCTGTCGTCCACTTCCTCTTTTCCCCGTTCCTCTCTTCTTTTCGTTATACGTGATACGCAGACGCAAAATAGCGGCAGCTTTCGGGAATATCATCAGGAAGGATGGAGAGGAGAGAACAGAAAAAATGAATTCACGTTTATGAAATGTGAAAGAATTATTACTGATGTTGTGTGTGTTTTTATTACTGCTACAGTAGCTGTTATATAGCGATAGAGGGCGCTGAAGTTGATCAGGACGAGAAACTCATTGACTTGACAGTTATATTACAATTAAAAAATTACAATGAGTGCAATTTGTATATTTGTTAAGAAACAGATTTGTGTCAATTGTTGGATGAGATTTAAAATTGTATTAATATAAAAATAAAGAAATCAAAGGAAGATTAACAATGTTGTAGGCGAATGTGTTTTTACTGTTTAAGAAAAACATTGTGATCCATTGTTTTATATCGTTGATCATTAAAGAGAAAAGCTATTCAGAAAAAAACTCATGGAAGAACATTTTCGTACAGGAACACCCAACAGTCAGCAAATGTAAAGAGTTGTCAATAGATTAATCGCATTTAAAATTAAAGTTTGTGTTTGCGTAATATATTTGTGTGTGTACACACGTACATGCATTTATTTAGGAAACATTTTATTTATGTATAATTTTTTAATGTATATATAATATAAAAATATTAAAATCTAAATAAATAAATATATATACATGTAAATGTTTCTTAAATACATAAATGCATGTGTGTGTGTGTTTATACAAAATAATTACACACAGTGCGCATACATATTTTATGCAAAAACTAACTTTTATTTTGAATGTGATTAATTCCAATTAATATTTTAAAAGGAAACAATATCTCCAGTTTCTATTTATCATTAATTCCATTAAATAAATCACTTACAAACATCACTGAAAGGTCCGTATTATTGTAAAGAAAAAAAAAATGTAATAACACTTACAATTAATTCTATCCGTTTTAGTATTTGACTTTTTATTTAGATTGTATTTGATACAATTAAATGCAATAAAATTGTATTGATAACATTAAAAAACACACGCAGTTACATTTTATTTCCATTAAACTCCTTTCGTTACTCAATAAACATAACACAATCTTTCCCATAGTTTGCATTGTGGACATTGTAGTTTTTATCGAATCCTGTCTAATTTGACTTCATTGTATAAAACGTCGCGTCATATAATAAATAAATTACGCTTTCAATATAAAACAAAATGCAACATAAAAATATTTGTATTATATAAAATACATTTTAAAATCGTTTTTGAAAAATACTCCTGTGGAAACTTTTACGATGCTGTCGATTGAAAACGACAACTCCCACAATGCATTGCGGCATCCATAGGTCACACAGTGATACCGCTTCCGTGTTGTGTTTGTTACTGGAAAACAGAAACTGCGTGAGGTGACATAATTTTCTCTCGCCCGTCGTTGAATAAACAACGATGATTTTGTAAACCGCTCGGACAAAAGATATAACATTGGATATGTCGTTAATTCCGGGCTCGAAGCAGAAAGACAGGCGCATTTTATGCGGGATGTGCCCGGACCCGCAGTGCCAGGCGAAGCTCTTCTTCCCCGCACACACCTCCATCAGCATCGAGTGCACCGAGTGCGGCCAGAGGCACGAGCAGAAAAATCTCTCAAATGTGGAAGAGGTAACCGACCCAGATGTTGTACTTCATAATCTGCTGAGAAATGCGTTGCTTGGTGTGCCGGGCCCTCCCAAAAAGGGGACGGAGCTGGTGAAAGTGATGGGACTGTCTAACTACCACTGCAAGCTGCTCTCACCTATTCTCACCCGCTACGGCATGGACAAACAGTCAGGCACTGCCAAACTTTTGAAGGACATGAACCAGGGAGACATTTTTGACTGTTCGCTTTTAGGGGACAGGGCATTTCTCATTGAACAAGAGCATGTGTCCACCGTTGGCTATGGTAGAGACAGGTCAGGGAGCTTGATCTACCTGCATGACACTTTGGAGGAGATCAAGAAGGCAAATTCGAACAGAGAGTGTTTCATTCCCGTGCATGTGGATGGAGACGGACACTGCTTGGTCCATGCCGTGTCCCGGGCCTTAGTTGGACGTGAGCTCTTCTGGCACGCCCTTAGAGAAAACCTAAAACTCAATTTCAAGCAGAACCTGGACCGCTACAAAGCTCTGTTCCAGGACTTCATAGATGCAGCAGAATGGGAAGATATAATAAATGAATGTGACCCTTTGTTTATTCCTCCGGAGGGCGTCCCGTTGGGCTTGCGTAACATCCACATATTCGGTCTGGCGAATGTGCTTCACAGACCCATAATCCTTTTGGACTCCCTGAGCGGTATGCGCAGCTCGGGCGATTACTCTGCCACCTTTCTTCCGGGCCTGGTTCCAGAGGAGCAGTGCCGAGGAAAAGACGGCGCTCTGAACAAGCCCATCTGCATCGCGTGGAGCAGCTCTGGCAGAAATCACTATCTTCCTTTAGTGGGTATAAAGGGCATGCCGTTACCCCGTTTACCCTCTGCACTGTTGCCCAAAGCTTGGGGCGTCCCTCAAGAGCTTATATGTAAATATGTGAGTCTGGACTCCAGTGGCAGCTGCGTGATCGGCGGCGATCGGAGCCTGCAGGATAAATACCTGCTGCGACTTGTCAGCGCAATGGAGGACGTCTTCATGGACAAGCACGGCATCCATCCTTCACTAGTTGCTGACGTTCACCAGTACATATACAGGCGCACCGGAGTGATCGGTGTGCAGCCTGAGGATGTCACGGAGGCGGCGATGAAATCCGTTCAGGAGGGACGTCTCCACCGTTGCCTTGTCTGCAACGCCCTCTCGGAGCTCCACGTGCCGGCTGAGTGGGTCATACCCGGGGGTAAGCTCTACAACCTGGCCAAGTCCACTCATGGCACTCTACGGGGTGACAAAAACTACAGCTTCCCTCTGAATAGTTTAGTTTGTTCCTATAACCCAGAAAAAGACGTGCTGGTGCCTGACTACAAACTTAGCTCTCTTACATCCTGCGCTTGGTGCCATGGAACTTCCGTACGACGGGTGCATGGTGATGGCACTGTGGTTTATTTGGATGGAGATCGGACCAACACAAGGTCAGAGGGGGGTAAATGTGGCTGTGGGTTCAAGCACTTTTGGGAGGGGAAAGAGTATGACAATCTACCTGAAGCTTTTCCCATCACTCTGGAGTGGGCCGGCCGCGTTGTGCGTGAGACCGTTTACTGGTTCCAGTACGAAACGGACCCATCGTTTAACAGCAACGTTTACGACGTGACCATGCGGCTCGTCACAAAGCACTTTCCCGGTGAGTTCGGCAGCGAAATCCTGGTGCAGAAAGTCGTAAATACCATCTTGCATCACACAGCCAAGAGAAGCCAAGATGAATACAATCCGGTTTCCATAGAGGGCGCTCACGTGCATAATAGGGCCGAGGGGGCTGAATCGGCCTCTCAGCCTCCTACTAAAATCATCTTGACGGGACAAAAAGGGAAAACACTTCATAAAGAGGAACTGGTGATGAGCAGGACTGAAAGGGTCCTGCAGCACAGCATCAGCGAGCAGGCGGCCCTCTCCCAACGGCGCAGCACGGACCGAGCGCGTCAGCAGGACAAAGCCGCAGACCCTCGCCCTTCATCCCCTTCCTCTTCGTCATCCTCAGCTCCTCCCACTCCGACTAAACTCCCACCCACCAGTGGAGAGAAAAAGATCCGTGTAACCACAAGTGACGGGCGGCAGGCCATGCTTACTCTTCAACAGCACACCACCTACAGCGAACTGCAAAACTCCATCGTTCAGCTCTTCAACTTGCCAGCCGGCCAGCTGTGTATCCGTCATGGCTTTCCGCCAAGGGAGCTGCCCCCGCCACGCCCTGAGGACCAAAACCAGCCGGTCGCCCTACAGCATGGTGACCGGATCTCCGTAGAAGTGCTAAAAGAGAGCTCGCCCGACACTAACTTGAGCCAAACGCACGCTCACGCCCCTGAAACACACTCTGACCCGCGGCTCAGTCGTGCAAGCAGCAGGGAAGTCCAGGACAATATTGACCTTGAGATGTCTTCACTTTGCCTTCTAGCAGCACTCATGGGTGAGACACATCCTCCTATTAGTGGTATTTTTTATTTGATTACTTTAAGTTTCACTTAACTGACTCTGGTGTCTGTATTATACACTGAAAGAAGTAATCCTGTTTCTATAAGTGTGTAAGGCATCATCACAAAGATTACACAAAGTCTTAATCTGATTCTGCATATGTAGTTTTAAATCAGATAAAAACTGAACTGCTAATGTGTGTTTCCACTTTTTTCTAGGTGAAGATGTCTGGTCTTACGCCAAGAAACTGCCTCACCTGTTTCAGCAAGGAGGAGTCTTCTACAATATTGTCAAGAAAGACATGGGTACGTTTCTGTCTCTTTCTCACTCACTGTTTTTATTTTAAAGTGCTTTATAAAATATAAACAATAGAATTAGTTTCCAGTAAGAGAAAAAATTAATAGACCACTCCAGTTTTGCCTTTAATCATCATTTTTACATGTAATGTTACCATTTCAGTCTAGTGTCTGTTAAAAATTCCAACAATAGAAAACCACAGGAGTGACAGAGTCAACCAACAGCATGTAAAACACTGAGAGCATCCAAGACACATAAAAGATGTGATTAAAAATCAGGGTTATTGCTTTAAATATTCATTTTTGAATTGTTCCTAAAATAAATGTAAAAAATAGCATTGTATTGAAAATGAATTCGAAATTCTTCTTTACAGTATTCAATTCTAAATCTTTTTATTATTCTGACAATCTTTCCCCATTAAATTTTCAGTAAATATATATATATTTTTATTAGGAAATTGGCAGGAATGTTGTCAATAGTTGACAGAATTAAACAAAAAATATCATTTCACTTAAACACATACCTATAAATAGTATAATAAATAAACTGGTAATATACAGATCAAAACAGTGTTTGATTTAGCAAATGAAGAGTTTGGTTCCAAAACGCAATAAATGCCATTTATGAAAAAAAATAAGTTACTGCCAAAATCAGTATTATATCAGGCCAGTATTTAAAAGTAAATTCTTAATTTTACGCAAAATACAATATCTGCTGTGTTGTTCTGTCATCTTTTCTCCCTTTTTCCCTAAAACGCAATAAACGCCACTCCTCCTTTTCTACAGAATGCAATAAATCCGCTCCACAAATTACAGCACACCATTCCACGCAATGTAAACAAACAATCCTAGTTCTAGTTTTCCTCATCCACTTTGTATTTCGTGATCAACAAACAAACAAAAACAAAATAATACTTTAATGGAATTGATAAACCTGTGATGATTTTCTGTGACGGGAAAGAAACGTAAGCCATCAACATCTAATAATTTACGCGAGAGGCACTCGGGAGACGATCGCTTGTTCTCCCGACAGCATCTAGCTTCTCTCGTGCTAACGCATTGACCACAGTGGATCTTATGAAAAACTTTCCATAATTTTACTCAAAGTCAACGACAATCACAGCTGATCGCTGTGAAAAATGTTAAGCGACGTCGTCGTCAAGTATAACTGCGCAGCAATGACAGTGTTCTTAATATGACAAAGTAAGTGTTTTGATTAATGCCATTAATGTTTTTTATCAGTGTGTACAACTGTTCAACTAAATGAACATAAAATGGCAAAAATGAATGCACATTTATACATTGATTGAATAGATTTATATAATTTTGAAAAAAAAACTTTTTTGCATTTTGTGGAAAAAATTATTCGTTTTTATAATAAATCTTTGAAAATCAAGTTATGGATTTGAATTTTTTTATGTTTTTATAACCCAAAGGTGCTATGTGAAAGTTTGTAACAGAAAATAGTTGTTTTCATCTCGTCACTTTCTTGGTATAGAAAACACGTTTTTACCGAAATTTGTCAAAATGGATTTATTGCGTTTTGGAACCAAACTCTTCAAATATACCTATTACGGATAGTAATAGGATAATAATAATGTAGGATAATACGGATAGTAAAAGGATAACAATAATGCAGGATAATACAGATAGTAATAGGACAATAATAATGCAGTGACTGTAATTTATTAATTTGTGACAAGAATATGGAGCAAATCGACACAAACCTATTATTATAGGAGATTTTTATATTTTTTTGATAATTTTATGTATAAAATAATACTAAATTGCATTATTTTTACTTATTGCAATAAATCTAAACTGCTATAAAACTTTTTTCTAATTTAATGTTTACCTCCAGACACTTCCGTAAAAAACTTTAAAGTGTCTTCATTAAAACAAAACAAAAATTAGGCTTCTAGACCTTAAAATGCCAGAGTTATATTAAAGGTCACGTTCTTTTTTGATCCCATTTTTTAAACCCTAGTTAGTGTGTAATGTTGTTAAAATATAAATAATACCTGTACAAAATTGATAAAGCTCAAAGTTCACTGCCAGACGATATATTTTCTTTAACAGAATTCGCCTTTCAAAGCCTACAGCGAACGGTCGGTTTGGTCTACAGCCCTCTACTTCCTGCTTTATTGACGTCAGTAGAACAGTTTTTTGACTAAACTCCGCCCACAGGAATATGTCAGTCGCCAGCTAAGCTAACGGGAAGCTAACCTGCTATCGAATCACAACACACTAAACAAACTACACAATCAGATCTCACTACATATTTCTGAAGGATAGACTTTATAGAACAAGGAAGACCAGCCCGATTTTAGGACAGTGAAAACAGCGGTATTCAGATAAGTAAATTGTGTGAAAAATACAGCGTTTTTTTTTTTTACGTGAAACATGAACACATGTTATATTGTGCACTTTAAACACAATCAATGCTTCAAAAAATCAGAAAGAATGTGACCATTTAAAGGGGTACATGATCTTTTCACCCCCCACTCAAAATGGGCTACGTCGGAAAAAGGGTTAAATCGGTGTTTGATGTTTTTCAAAGCGTATAGGACGATATGGAATGACGTTTGAGATTTTCAGTGTATTTTTGATCTTTTATCACAACCTCAGCATTGTCACAGTGACCCCTGACTCCTTAGAAAGTCTGTGTGTGTTTGCTTTTTCTATGGCTGTGATCACTGTGGCTGTTTCGATTCATTCGTCTCTGCACGCCAGAGATTTCACCAGAATGTTCATAAAATGCATTTGTGCATGCTCTCTCTCATTATCTCTCTCTCCCTTCTCTATCTCATTTCCTTTTTCACATTCACAATATTTAATTTAAAATTGATTAGCATCACAAACTCTACATTAATACCAGAACATTTGCAAAAGTGCTATTCCCAAAGCATAGGGGCAGGCAATGAGCCAATTTAACAATAAACCGGTAAATCCACAAAAAAGTCACAGAAAATATTTGCATTGCTTTTAGACGCAATAATACACATGATGTTCCTATTAGTGTTTGTTCTGTCATTAGCCAACATTGATTTTATGTCATTGAATTACCTTAGAAATGATTAAATATGACCTACTTTATCCCTGCATTTACAGTATAGGACCACTAGTAAAAATGCCTTATATTGCATTTTTGTTTTTGTTGTAAAGACAGCATGCACTTGTACTGGCATAGATTGCTGAAGTTTGTGCAAAAACCTGCTGATCCATGTTAGTTCCACATGAGATAAGACTGCTCTGAAAAGCAATGACCTGTTGCACAAAGTGGTTAAGATTTGCTAATGTGTCTAACGTGTTTTATAAAAATTAGCATTTTTTTATCAGGCTCTTATGTTTTGGTTCAGAAATTTTACTTTAATGGCAATGAAAAAGTTATTAGTCAATAACTTAATTGCCTTATTTTCACAAATGCAATTTCATTGGCATTTAACAAATTAGACTGTCTTTTGCTGCAAAACCCTCTAAGTGCAAGCAAGCTTTTTTGCAAAAACTCAAGACCGAGACAGAGTAAACAGTTGCAAAATCACAAAAGCTCACATTAGGGGGTGCTGTGATCCATGTGACTGACATATTCGGGTTGTATTCAAGTCCAAGTACTCAAGATTGAATGTGGTCTACGATCTGTTAATTTCATTATCTCATTTTGGACGGAGGTGGCATTTGACAGCTTTTGCATCTGAGCTACTTTTTTCTTCAAATAACAAACAGCAAAGAAGTCCTATCAACAGTTACAATGAAATATAAATAATGCAAAATAAAATAACAGTGTTGTATAAACATTTTTATATATGTGTGTGTTTGTAAGTGAAATCTAATTTTCTCCCCCATCTGTGTTCAGGTCTGATGGACGGGAAGCATTGCACACTGCCCCACTTGTCCGGAAAGACGTTTGTGTTTAATGCGGCAGAGGATCGACTGGAGCTGTGCGTGGATGCAGCTGGTCATTTCCCAGTAGGGCCCGATGTGGAGGAACTTGTTCAGGAAGCGCTTTCCCAGCTCCGCACCGATGCAACCTCTCGTAGCCGTGAGGGAAGCCCCGCCCACAGCCTGCGATTGGGCGCTGGTGGCGCAGTACGCAGGAAAGAACAGAACATCGCTGCCTTCCAGGGAAAAGGTCACTCACTTGGTTCTGCCCCTCCAGAGCACCGGCCAATCCGTCGACAGCACAGCAGCGGCGTGGATCTCAGCAGCAGCGTTCGAGGGGAGGGGTTAACTTTATCAGGGGAGGAGTTGATTCGCGTGGCCCCAGGCATGCTTACTCTACGCGAGGGCCACGGCGTAGGGCTCGAGCCTGCTGCGATCGAGGCTCAGCGGCAACGTTTGCAAGAGATGGTGTCGAACATACAAGCGTCCATGGACAAACACCTGCGCCAGCAGGCAGCAAGGCATGATGAGAAAGAAGAAGAGACTACTGAGAAGCAAGAAGAGATGGAGAGTCATGGGACAGATCCTCCCAGCACTTTTGAGCCAATGGACCAATCCTGATGCTTCATTACGCACACAGCAGAGCGAGCCTTCTTTAAAGCGTAACAAACACACATGCACACACACTGTGATTTAACTAATCAATATTGGTGCCGCATATTTACCGGTACATGCGTCTGTTCAGTGCGAAACGCATTCCTTAAATATTTTCAAGTCTTAAGATGTGAAATTTGGAATTGGTTATTTGCTGATTCGTGTGATGGCTTACATCCACCTTAAATGCATACTTGCCCCAAAGTGCACAACTTAACACTGATTTAACATCACCCCTAAGCTTTGCTAGTATGCACATGTGTAGTACTTAAATAATAATCTTAAAAAATAAAAGTGCACTTTGACCCTCATGCAGGTTGTTCGGCTCTGAACTAAAAATCTAGTTTAAACTTCAGCCCTGTGTTTACATCAATAAGTGAATGTGTGTGTGATTAAAAGTGACCATCTTTATCACAGTTTGTGTCCTTAGCGCAGTTTTTTTTGCCATGAGGAACAAACCTGGTGTCAGACGTCATATCGATTATATAGCCTGCGTTACCCATAATGCACTGTGGTTAAACTCTAAAGAGATCTCACTAAATCTAACAAGCTTTCATGTCCTGTTAAACACACACACATGCACAAGTTCAAACACTTGTCGTAGCAGGTCAACATAACGGGACCATTATTCAAGGTTTTGGTCTGTAATGTGAGACTCTTGTCTGTGTTGCCTTTTCTGCAGTCGAAGACCTACCAGGGTTAGCAGTCAGGTCGCATTGCCACAAGATAAAAATTCGGTTTTGTTGTGCCCTTTTGCATGTACTTATTTTTTTCAACACTGTTTGGTACAAGACGATAATTTTTCTTAGCATTAAAATGCAGTGGTTTTGGCTGAAGCCAGACTGAATGTAGCCAAGAGGTTAATGTTTTCAGGATTGTTTCATTTAGCCTGTTTTAATTCAGAGGAATTTAAATGGTTAAAATGGCTTCACTAATTTTATTTGAATTAAAATAAGACAGAAGGGATGTTAAACAAATCATACAAAATAAATGGTATCCTTAATTCATAGAGCTGTAGAGAGTTGATATCTATGCTTCGGTGAGTGGGTAAAGTACCAACCTGTAAATCCTAAATATACATGCAAAGTTGTAGAAATTAAGTTGAAAGCAGATGGAAACGTCACTACGCCACTACGTATCTGTTCAGGCTTTGGTGAGCTGTTGTGTTTACCCTGGTGTTGCCAATAACAGGTGAAGAGACCTGTTGTGAACAGCCTTAACAAGTCCCCTCCCCGGCTCTGATCTGCAGCGTTCCCAGATGGTCAGACCTGAGAAGAAACAATGCCTGACCTCAATCGTAGGTAAAAGGTCTGCTAGTAAAGCATGTTAAACGTGCTTGAACGCTCCGCAAGCTTTTGCTTTTTAATTGATAGTTTGTTTTAAGTCAGCGATGAAACCAGAGCACTTTTTTTGTGTGGGAGTGTTTATTAGCTCTTAAACATTATTGTTATTGTTGGTGTAAAGAGCAGCACATAAGAGATGTTTTACTGCGTCATGTAACACAGACTCAAGTGCAGATTGGTTCTCTGTGACTGCTGCCCTTATGATATATTGTATTCTGGTGTACAATAGTGGTATATATTGTATTATACTTTCAGCTGTACAGATATCGAATCAGTTTTTTGTTTGTTTTCCTCTGTTTTTTAATAAACAGTTGGATGAGTCTACGCAGCTGTTGAATCTGCTGTTTGCATGCATGATTACTTTCCAGCCTAATAACAATAAAGTTATTCCATCTGTATGAAATTATTTGGTCATCGTTTCTGACTCGCCCAGCAAACTTACACTCTCTACTCTACAACAGTTGAAATAAAGTTTAAATACCAATACATTATTAAATGTTTCCATGTTTGTATTCTGTAGGATAAACACAATTTGTGCACCATTAACAATTCATTTTTGTATATATACATATTTGAGTTTAAGAGATTGCATTTGTAACAAAATATGCAATTTCCCACCATACCTCTTTTAATTGCAACACTATTAACATTTTTTACTCAGATGAAGTGGTTATATTGTGAATATAGGCTACAGATTTTATTTAACACTTTTTTTTTTTTTTTTTATATATATTTTGTAATATTTAAGAAAAAAAGTAGGGTCCCCCAAATTCATGTCTGTGGTGTTACAACAATAGACCCTTTAACTGTTTGTACACGCTGATGACCTGCCAACGTATGCGCGCGCATTTTGGCAACGGAAGTATGGCAAGGATCAGCAGTGAAGCAACACAGACAGAGAAGTTCTTTTAAAACCTTGACATATCAACTTTTTCAACACATCTACCAGGTCCATGTTATATAGTGGAGCTGTAAAGGGATCTATGGATGTCGCTCTTTTAAGAAAATTGGGAAATCTATTGGACTACTTCCTGACTGTGTGTAAAATCACTGCAGGTGCTGGTTGATCTGAGGGGTGCATGGTGAGTGGATTTTTATAATTTTCTGAAAGTTAGCTAAATTTCTGACAATTTCATGTATCACACTTTATTAGTGTATGTGGTGTCGCAGATTTTAAAAATTTTAATCAAAATTTTGACAAATACATACTTATTTATATTAGTAGAAGAATGTTACACAATGAAATCACTTTTAAATTTTAATGCACATGTATGCACATGTATTTTTTATATCCTCGCGATCCTTCTCCATTAATGATTTCCTTGTCTTTCTATATTAAATAAAAACGATAAATTAAACTAGTCAGCCCTCATTCATAAAAGGCGCCGTGTTAAACGATCAGCGCGTGACACCGCACTACCGCGAGATCGATTTGAAAGCGTATGTAGTCCGCTACTCTCAAATCACTCTCGCGCGACTGTGATGTCACAAGCTAGTCGGCCTGTCGAACAAACCTGTTTACCTAATTAACAAGCTGATGAGTTGAACCAGGTGTTTTATACATGGAGACTTCTAAAAAATGTTTGGAGGGTGGTCGTGAGGACTGGAGTTAAGAAACACTTACGAAAATTAACCATGTTTTTTGTGGTAAAAGTGTAGTATGTAACCACATCTTTTTTCTCCTGGATTGATTACTATTATCAAAACTATGGTTTTACTACAGTAACCATAGTTTTTTTGGTTTTATCTGTAGTAAAACCATAGTTAATTTTCGTAAGGGAACCCTTAAAAAAAGCAATACTTATTTAAGGTTGAAAAACGTAATGGATACAGCAAAGGACTTGCTATACAAACAGTATAGAAATAAGAAAAATGGTTTAAAAACAGAAAAATTACAAAATACATCGTATTTACATGGCATTATTGCACATTTTTACATCTACATTATTAATAAAATTAACAGTATAGTTGTATGTAGTATTATATTTGGACTGTTATATCTATAGTGCTTTTAAAAGGGTGTCTCAATATATTGTCAAATAGCAAATGAAAAACAGATAGCAGATGTGTCACAACAACAGATTTGTCAAAATATGGCAGAACCCAAGGACAATGCTGGATGACATTTAGCTTATATATAACTAAGACAAACTTGTTGTGACAGTGTGTGGCGGTTTATGACAAGTTGGTCTGTGTGTGGGAGGGGGGTTCAATAATAAATAAAAATTACAACGTTATGATTATAAACTTTTTATTGAAAATAACTATTACAATATATTTACATATGTACATTTGGGTCAAGTGGATACAATCATAGTGCATTTTCAGTGCCTAAGACCAGGTCAAGTAAAATGAAGTTACTGTACATGTGGACTGAACTGTTTTAAACTGGCTTAATTTCTGTTCTTCTGTGATCGTAAGGTAAAGGAGGAGCTTAGAGGTCTGGGGGTGGAGCTTAAAGCGAATTAAGTTTTGGGGCGGAGTCAGTCTGGATGGAATGCATGATTGATGGAGCCGATTAGATGTGCTTCCTGTCCTTCACTGCGTCGACGGGGTCGAGTGAGCAGCCGCTGAAGTAATCGAGGTGAACCAGGTACTGCTGATAATGATGCTCGCCTTGGCAGTTTCAAAGAGCGTCTTTTGGAGATACAAATACCAATTTAGTAAATACACAAAATAACCAAACTGAGTTACAATAAAGACAATACAGCATAAACTCTCACTCTGTGCAGCCACGGCGATCACGAGGAGAGTCCTGTATGGAGCTCTGCTTAGTCACAATAGGCGGCGATGGTTCTGGTTTCTACACAAACAAAAATAACAAATGAAGCTATATGACCAAACTTGCATGAACACCTCATTTTAATAAACACCCATTTTTAAAAGATGCATAAAATCCAGCAAACAGCGAGAATGTCACAGAATTTAAAGGAGACTTTTTTAAGATGTCTAATAAATCTTTGGTGTCCCCTGAGTACGTATGTGAGGTTAGGGTTAGGGTTAGGGTTCTAGCTCAAAATACCATATACATAATTTATTATGGCATGTTAAAATTGCCATTTTGTAGGTGTGGGCAAAAATGTGCCGATTTGGGTTTGTCCTTTTTAATGCAAATGAGCTGATCTATGAAATGATCACTAAATGGCAGTGTCGTGGTTGGATAGTGCAGATTAAGTCTGACTCCCATCGGCCACATCAGTACCTGACTTTACTAATGCTCATGTGATCTAATCCACACAGCCACGGTCCAATATCTACTAAAAAGCTTTCCCAGAAAAGTGCAAGCTTTTTGCAGCAGTAACGGACAACTAACTTATTAAATGTTTGCATACGTCCACTTATTTTTGACTTTATGCATTTAATATGCAATTTGTATTTGGGTTGTGTGTATATAAGAGTACCTGTGTGAAGCATGCAGTGGGCAGGTATCCCTCCCGTCCATTCTGCAGTCGAACATAACACCATTCAGCATCTTCCTGATATATCAGCATTACGACTTCACCAGCACAGACACACACCTCATCATCATATTCTGCATAGTATCCTGTCAGGACAACCACCTAAAGCACACACAAGCACACAAACTTCACCATCATTCATCATAAAACAAAAAACTATTGAATCTGCAAATGATCCTGCAGATCTAATGACTAAAAAGCATGTGTGTGCGATGTACCATTTCTCCTTGGTGCTTGAATATTACTCTTCTCCGACAAACTGAAACCACAGACATACAGTTAGACAACATGCATTTTTGTTCTAATGATATGTAAATTACATAAACAAGAAAGATCACTAACCTTGAGGAGACATCACAGTGGTGAATACTTCAAATTCTTCATGACTGTGTGTGTAGATTTGCTGCATGTTTTCGGTGATATAATGCCAAGTAAAAACAAGCTCCACTTCTTTACCGGCTGACACTTTACTCTTTCAGAATCACTGCTATACCTTTACTTGTCTTTAAATACTCTCGCACACACAGTGTTTTGATTTGATGCTTTTCTGGGACATTAAAGTAAGTCTCTTAAGTCTATTTAAGTCTGCTCTATTTGAGTGTTCACCTGCTTCAGGTCACAGTTCTGATCAGCCAATCACATGCTTTTAAAACTTTAAGCATTTCATTTATTTAAACTTTTCACACTTATGTCATTACACTTCATACCCAATATTTATAAATATACGTTTTATATGCAAAGTATATAAAAAATTTCTTTTTTTTTGAAATTATAAGTCTGGTCAAGCACTCTTATAATATATATAATAAATTGAGTGAAGCCTGCTCCTACGACACAACTACTTCATACCCAATACCCAGTCTCTTAACAGAGCAGGTACCCAGGCGTTTCGTGCATACTCTATATTTTTGTTCCATACGAATTTATGTTCAACAATCTAAACACAATCAAAAAAGTCAAATCTAAACTCTTGCTCATGACAAACACATGATAAATATTTAAAGAGGTCTTCTGCATATCTTTTAATCAAGAACCTGAGATTTAGGCTCACATTATTCAAAACATCTAAAATTAGTATGTGTGTATATCTAAAATGTATGATTAAATGGAAAAAAGTTTGATTATCTCAAGTTTCTCAGTTGTCTGCAAGTAACAAACAATGTAAAAATTAAAAGTTGGATCTACTTAAACAAATTGCTTCAATTTCTCAACTTAAAGTGTGAAAATTTAAGTTTAATTTTTTTACTAGTTGAAGTAATTTTTAAGTTAAATCCAACTTTTACTGTTTACAGTGAAGCAGACTGAATTTGCTCATAAGCTCAAAATACAAATACAATGATTTAAAAGTACACTGTAAAAAAGTCCTTGTTGCACATTTTTAAGTTTAATAAATTTGAATTTTACAAAAAAATATTTTATAATTTATAGCAACTCCTTACTACAATTAAAGCACTATTCGGACAGGATTAGTTTTCCAAACGATGTTTGAGTTTCAACATGTCCCCCACAACGTCTGTGATTTTATGTACCGATTCGAACGGATTAAAATTCTCAGGCTATTCCAGAGATGGGATTGTATGTTTCATGCGTTTGGGCGTTGCAGAAGATCACGTGCTCTGGATACACGTGTTTGTAATGTTTGATATTTTGCTTTAAATGTAAAATTATTACAGTGCATGTAATTTAGTAATTTAGTTTTAACAAATCAAAAGAACTTATAAAAATCCTACTAAAGTAGCCTACGTGTTTTATATAACTGGCTGCTTATAATAACCTAAAGAAATGAAGGAATAATGATCAATAAGAATTTCTTATCTTTATTAATTAACATTACCATTCCAGAGTTGAACAAAATAAGGTTGAGTTTTTTACCTTATTACTGTGGCCAGTCTTAACAGTTTATGATATTTAGCTTGATTTGATTTAGTTATTTCGCCAAATGGAAAAAAACATCAATATCTGAAAGAATGGGCTTCATGAAGTACAATATACGCCTGTTAGTAAGACCTTACGGCAGATCACTTTGGCCAAAACATGAAAAGAACGCGTTTTCAAAAGATATTGCTGGCAAACACAGACATTTGCATTTGCGGACGGGATTAATTTTCTGAGGACTGAGGAGTTCTGTGAAAAACTGTAGGTAAATTGCTCTGGAATTTTTAGGTCGTCAGAAAAAAAAACACAGACATGGCTGATTCGGATGGGATTAAAGTTGGACAAGTTGATTAAACTTAAAAATTCAAGTGCAACCAGGAATGTTTACATTGTACAGAATGAGAAACGTTGGTTTAGGGTTAAGGGCCCCTAACCTAGATGTTTTCAGCAATAATCTCTGGTATTCCCAGAACGTGTCTGTAAAGTTTCAGCTCAAAATACACCACAGATCTTTCATAATACGGTGATGAACATGGCCATTTGCAATGAAAAACGTGCTGTTTTTTTGTGTGTGTCTCTTTAAATGCATAGAAAGCTTCTGTTCCCCTCCCTTTATGCAAAGTATATGCTAGAACGCTTACACTTGTGCTTTGGACTACATCAAAACATGTGTCTCTGGCAAAAGGTCAAACTATGCACTCATAAGGTGGAGTCTGTGAGTGGTTATGGTTGGTTTAATCAATGTGACATCACATTGATATGGAGATCCCCAACAGTCTGTTTTGTGTGACTGTTGTGGATTAAAGGAGATTACACAAAGAAGAATAGATAGATTTGTGTTGTAACACTTGTGTTGTTGACACTGGCGACTCATTTTCTGATAGAAACACATTTAAAATTGCATTTTTTAGGTTAGGGGGGCTTTAATATAGTAAATAACACAATCTAAATTTAATCTAAACTAATTTTCTTCCGATTCACAAATCAGTCACACATGTACAAGCCTAAGGTGTGTGGTCACAAATATAATCATGGGGATTTGTTTACAGGATATCATCATGATCTGTTACACGTGTATGCGTTTGTGACTCGATTGAAACACAAGAACGTGTGCATTATTTACAAGTACAGTATCTGACAGTAAGGCACTACTGCAAACCCTGAAAGGATTAATGGGCTGTGCACTTAGATCAGTGTATTTGCTTACATAATACATTTAGCACAGCTAATCTGTGAGTCTACGCTTCTGAGAACTGAGTTTGTTTTCAGTCCAGTGCTAAAATCTTCAGGGTGCTCAGTAGAGCTTCATGGAGGCAGCAAACAGATCAGCCAGATCCTCTTCACTGTGAGTCCTAGGGGACAGTTTAGTGACCCTCTCCTGCAAAACATACACATAACACAATTCATCACTAGTCTGAGAAACATACGTAATGTGCCATTGTTCAAATATTATTTGTGAGATTATCTGTTCTGCACATACAAGACATTCAGCAATTTACCTGCATTTAATATAGACAGATTGAATGGCTGACCTGAGGTATAGTGCCCTTCACCAAAGATGGGATGTCCTCTTTAGTGTAGCCAATGGCAGACAAGCCGTCCTCCACATCCAGGTCATATAAAAACGTTCTGATAGTGTCAGCCAATAAACGGCCAGCATCTTCTTTTTTAATGTTACGTACATCGACGCCTTATAAAACACACAATGTAAACCTTAAGCCATGACCAACATATTAGTGTAAATCAAAAGATACATTTAAGATTGCAGGTTTTAAATGAACACTATAACTTTGCAAAAATGTCCATACATTACTTCTA
Source organism: Misgurnus mizolepis (assembly GCA_025389145.1). NCBI lineage: Eukaryota > Metazoa > Chordata > Actinopteri > Cypriniformes > Cobitidae > Misgurnus > Misgurnus mizolepis. Next base: position 26,963,325 of record JAIFKI010000002.1, on the reverse strand, counting down.
GAATGAAACTCGGCCTGTGAAATCCATCATTCATTTCACATTGGCATGGCCTTACTCAGTCAATATTGAAGAGATCAGGGTTGTCTTTCACATAATGTTCTTTATATTATGTAACATGCTTTTATGTTAAAACAGTAAATCATAACGTATGACTTTAGCTTTGCATGTCTGTTACCAAGTATCTGTGCTGCCTCTAGATGGCGCTCTGGGCACATGCTTGCAGTAAAGGCAAAAACAGCAGGTGATGTAAGAACTACAGACAGTCCATGAGGCTGAAAAAAAACAAAAATAAATGACTTAACAACAATACAGAAACAGGTTTCCTTATTAATATGTAATGCATTCTACAATATGTTACGTACTGTACAAGTATAGAAAATATTTACCACTATAGGATGGTTTACATTGTAGCCTTTGGCCCTGTGAGTTTTGACATTCCCAGCAATAGGGTATGACATTCCGTGACTCATAAAAAAAAAAGAAATAATTAACAATTTAAAGAAATAAAATCACCAAATAGACCATTACTTTTCCAGAAACATTCACAAATGTAAGCCAAATTAAATTACCCTCCCAGATAGAAAACTAGTCTTGCCTTTTACGTTTAAATTATAAGCACATTATCATAAAAGTCACACATTTTCATGAAAGTCAATGTCTGATTTGTTAGTCATTCCCCAAACTCTCACAGCAATGAGTTCGGTCCACCTGCACTGTCTGATATGCACAGGTGTAGAAATCAAGAACATTATCGCAGTGTAGCACTAGCATTTTGATAAGCAATCTGATAAGTGCTCTGTGATTTAACGCTTGCAAACTCATTACCAGAATCAATTATGTTCTGGATGTTAGTTTGGTTTAATTACCATAAATGGACTCCAGCATTGCCGAAGCCAATTCCTGCGAACACACTGGCCAGGTGCATGCTGGACCGAGCCTCCACATCTTCTGGATCACGCACTGCCCTACAACACACATGTGCTTTCATCAATTAAAGGGCACCTTTTTCATTGCTAAAAAACAAAGTTTTTTGTGTATTTGGTATAATACAATGTGTTTGTGTGGTTCACGGTTTAAAAAACTTACATTTTGTAGCTACAGATATCCCTGTCTTCCTGAAACACTGATTTTGTACAAAACACATGGATTTGAAAAGCACTGTGTCCCTAATTGGCCAGCTAATCTGTACGTTGTGATTGGCCTGAATACCTCTGACGTCATGCGGAAATGTGACGCTCCTTACCATGTTTGAAAGATTCGGTCACAATGCAATGCTAACAGGAGTTAACTTACAGGCTATGAGTCAAAAAAGCGGGAGGAATTATGATAATGTCAGTCTTGTCTACATCATCAATCCCAGGAAGTAAACCGTTGCTTACAATCTGTGTGTTTGTTGTAGTCCAAGAAAAAAAGATTTACGTTGGAGACGATAACTCGCGTATCTTTTGCATATCATTAACGTACTAATACACACTTACACACCAAAGGGAATGTAAAATTGTGAATCAGATGATAGGTGCTCTTTAACAACATTATAATTTGCATTTTGGATAAAGATGCTCTTAATGAAAAATTAACTATACTCTTCCACACACAGAAGCATGTTTTACAAACCCAAACACAGAAACATACCTTTTCAAATATTTGGCAACAATCTTGAGAGCATGTTTTGCCCAAACATCGCTGATTGGATTACTGCCCTGGTAGGCGGGGCGATTGATTGGGTTGGATGGGCAGGGACTCCTTAGGTTATAAGGCAATGCAGTGAAAGACTCTAATGCATGACTGAAAAGAAAGATTTACACATAATAAACATATTGCAGATGTAAACATACAACACATGTAGTCATATCAGCATGCATACCATGCATAACTATTTTGCTTTGATCTTGTATCTAAACACACACCAGAGCACATCAAACCCGCTGTTAGCTGCCACTCTGGAAGGCATGTGAAGAGTGTGCAACGGATCCACCATACCCAATGTTGGCTTTATTACTCGATTCGCTATGCCTAAAAACACACAAATAATATGTTTCAGTGAAATATGCTACATAGATATTGACAGAAATGATATAAACTAAAACGCCTCAACTTACACATTAACTGTGAACGGATTGCCAGAAAAACTGGTCATTGGCAGGGAAGCATTTTCTAAAATGACGAGTTAACTCGTTAATGGCGGGGAAAGTGTTCATGTATTGTATCCAACCTGATCTCACAAAGTTCCGTGGGATAGTAACAGAATTTTTTGCTAATTTTTTCATGGCATTCTCACGGATCTCCGCATTTTTCCGTAGCCCTGCTACGGACTGTCTTTTTCCGTGGCATTTTCACGGATTGGTTACTCAACTGCTTTTTCCTATTTTCAAACCATTTTTGCTTCGGTTTAGGGTTAGATTTGGTGTTTGCGTTAGTATGTCACTTTTTTCTGATTTATTCTTTTAGATTTTCTAAACTTTAAACAATTGTGGCCTGGCGTTGGGGTTAGAGTTGGGTTTGGGTAGGGATGTCATTTCATGTAAATCTAACCCTAAACTGAAGTGAAAATAGGACAAAACAGTTGAGTAACCAATCTGTGAGAATGCCACAGAAAAAGACAGTCCGTAGCAGGGCCACAAAAAAATGCGGAGATCCGTGAGAATGCCACGAAAAATGAGCAAAAAATTCTGTGACTATCCCACTGAACTTTGTGAGATCAGGCTGATTGTATCGTAGGCTATGCATCAACATCGGCCTTAGTTATGGAGATGCACATTCATAATAAATGGAACTCACAGCAGACAGACAGTTGGAGGGAGAGAAGTTAACAAATCCTCCACCCAAAACGTCAAGCTAAGGTCATAAGAGAAGGTTCGCCAAAAGAGAGTGGAAGTACATTTTCAGATTTTGATTAAAGTTTCAGGTCAGGCGTGTGACTAAAAAAAATAATGACCCACACAAAGAAATAGTTTATAATGAACTCTGCAATATTCTATTAAACAAAATAAGAATTGTCGGTTTTGATTTCATAGTGATTTTGGGCCACAAAAGCCATTTGCTTATGTTGTTACCGCTGATACGGCCTATAGACTTTTAACCTTTGACCCCAACTCTGACCCATAAACTTCTAACACTTATGCTGAGTTCCAGAGCCCATCCAAACCAGTGGGATGTGGGACTTATCCTACCAACAACTAGGAAAAGTGCACTGGAATGCCTGTCGAAGTGGAACCTCCTACCGGCGAACTCGGGAGTTCGACCTACGCCGACCTCAGCAAAATTAAGTCTGAGGATAATGGCGACGCCCACGGAGTCTCGCGTAGTGAGAGGTAAAACTTCAACGAATAGGCTGTAAACTGTACTTCTCTGCTTGGAGGGTTGTTTAAGACACTGTAATTTAAACACAACTTGTTTTTTATATTATGGCGTGAAATTATGTTGTTATTACCTGTTGGCATGAATATACGGTAAAAGTATACCCAGTTACCTTATATAACGTTAAGCGATATGCAGCGCTTTTACATAATGGCTCCATAACACTTAGTGAAGATGTTTTAGGCTTTGTCCACACGAAGCCGGTGCATTCCCTATCCGATCATTTTTTCCTCGTTCTAAAAAAAGTAAGAAATATCTGCGCACACACGAAACCACTGAAACCAACTGAAAGCGGTGTAGTATATATGCCAGACCACTGAGACCAGTATGGGGCGCTGTAATTCTGCCACAGATATACACTATACACGGAGAAGAAGACTTTAAGCATGCACATAACCTTCACGCTGTATACGAACCAAGAAGAAGAAGTGATGGCGAACGCAACAACTTCAAGAGCAAGAGCGGAGTCTTTCTCCTGGTTGTCTTCCGCGGTGGATCTAAGAGCATGTGGTGTATGGTTTTGTCCATTATCGCTTGTTGCTCACCACAATTGCATAGAAGCAATAGATTTTGCTGTAATGAAGCTAGTAGGCTTATTAGCTTCTAAAGCACGAACACAATCATGTAGCCCGACATTATTTTTGGTACCGTTACGTGTGACGCTGCCGACACGTGATGTGATGATGTTTTCGCTTCACAAAATATACGGATTGGCTGTACACACGAAACCGCAAGGGTGTCGATTTCAGATTTATCCACTTTAGGACCCGGTTTCAAAAAATAGCGGTTTTAGTCTCCCAAAACGCCAGATCCGTGTGGACGAAACGCCAATACAATAAAAAATTTATACGTATACAGTGATTCGCGTCTTCGTGTGGACAGCCCCTTAAACAAAGCGGGTATCAGCTTAGCGTAGCAGTCGCCCATGTTTTCTGTTTACATTCCACTTCAATTGCCTGGAACGCTTTGAAGTAGAAGCTAGTACTTATCCAGAAAGGATAAGCCCCACGTCCCACTGGTTTGGACGGGCTCTGGATTGCAGCATAAAGGGCGATTTATAGCCGTGCGTAGGTCCTACGGCGTAGCAGCGACGGCGTAGGTTCCGCGTCGGTTTTCATTTATACTTGTGTGTCGCCGTCCGCGTCGACGTGCAAACACACGCGAAACCGCTGGTTGGCAGTAATCACGCGTGTAACCACAATAGCAGCAGAAGTCATCACAGAAGAAGAAGCTAAGCAAGTTAACCCACAAACGAAGAAGAAATAGCAACTTGTTGTGTATAATTTGAGAAGACCAGCAATGATGGAAGTAAATAAACAGCGACTTATGTTGCAGTTTGAGTTAAATCACTCCTCAACTTGGCTCATCTTTGTTTTCACCGTCTCAAACGGAAATACCTATGACGCAGTTTTTTTTACCTGACGGGAGGGGTTCTGGTGGACCAATCACAGAGCTTGCGGTCCGCGTAGAGCCGACGCGCTGTTAGAAATTTTGTGAGGTGCACGTCAGGCTACGCAGAGCTACGCACAGGCTACGGATAGCTACGGCGTAGGACCTACGCACGACTATAAATCGCCCTTAAGCCTTAACTTATCTCAATCTCATTTTAAACCTAAACTCTCGACACTCAACCCCTCTCTTAATGAATACAGAGCACAGTGAAAAGATGTTAATGAGTAAAATGTTCCTGCGAACCGGTTTTAGCCTTCATGTCTTCAAAATCAAAGATGGCCACTCCTGTGGTTTCACTTCCCGTACCAGCCGTGGTAGGAACTTTCATGGACACAGAAAAAAAACACATAAAATGTTAGTTTAAAATAATGTTATTTAGCAGTGTGTGTGTTAACATACAGATGCACTGAGTTTTTATACCAGCAATAAGTGGCTTCAGTATGCCTGTGACAGGTTGTCCTTTTCCAATTGGTGCATTTACAAAGTCCAGAAATTCTGCGTCTGGGTGTGATGCATAGAGATTAGCTGCTTTGCAGGTGTCGATCACAGAGCCCCCACCCACAGCAACATAAACATCAAAATGTCCTTTTTTGGCAAAGTCGATTGCTTTTTTAAAACTGTGAAGAGAGAGAGCAGTTTACACAATATTGCATTTACGCAATGATGTTTTTGTTTGTTTATTCTTAATGCCATTTTTGTGTGTGTGCGTGTGCGTGTGTGTGTGTGTGTGTGTGTGTGTGTAAAGAAAAGAAAACAGCACTGTATTCTGCTATGTCACGTCTATGTATAGATTCAAGTTTATCCTCCTTTTTCCTACAAGTTTCGGAAAGTTTTTTTTTCGAACCAGGGTATACATTACGATTAATAGACCCCATATTCCTTTTATGGGCCTTTACCCCTGGAAAAGCACGCCTGCATGTCAAGTGAGAGCGAGAATGCGCATTATCATTGCTCCATCAAGTAGAAGTCACTGGTATTACTGCACAGCACGCAACAACTTTGTTTTACCAAGATTTTTCGACAAAAGAAGTGTGTTTTTGGATGCAAGGAGAAGAAAACCTTATTAAGCTTTTCTGCCCTCTGTCTTAAGACTACAGTGGATGCAGTTAATTTTTCCCAGACCGCAACAGATTTGCAAGTGGGTTTATGTTTGTTCCCTGACTGCATTTCGGAGAGGACTGCTTCACAAACAAGCCTCAGTTTGACACCGGATTTGCCACTTGTTTACAACTGATGGAGCGGTCCCAACTTTAAAGCAACACTATGTTGTTTCCATGTAAAAATGACTTACAGCTCCCCCATGTGGTTGAAAAGCGCAACAGTGCCTGGTATCAGACACCCTTCTGCAGGCAGGGGGAGGGGCGGGGCTGTGTTTCCTACCCTCCACCGCCACTTTCAGAGTGCGCTTGTAGCAGCTAGGAGGCTGCTCAGGTTGCAGCAACAGTACAATTTGTCCAGTTAAAAGTTGTTCTATCACTGAAATAATTTTAGAGACATTATTTAAAGGTAAAAAAACTACATAGTGTTGCTTTAAAAGACCCCATTTAGGAGTCGCAACCACAGGCGGTAAGTAAATAAAAATACTTGTAACTCTTAAGCTCCGCCCACCGTACGCCTTCAAGTGTTCGTCTTTCTCCGGAAAGAAAACGGAAAGGCCGTTCTGTCTTTTAATAATCTGACAACATAAATGACTCTTTGGACATATGAAGGGTGAAATACTACTCTATAGGTAACCAAGATTAAAATTAGATTGGCAAAAATGGTGTGTGTTATGTGAGCTTTAAAGCGGCTATTCCTAAACTGTGGTCCGCGGACCACTAGCGGTCCGTGAGGGTACTGCAGGTGGTCCGTGTAAAGGCAAAAGAAAATTTAAAATAATATATATTTTTAAGAATATCTATATAAAGAATATTGATATAAGAATATTGATATAATTTTTTAATTAAATTGTCATTTTTCAATTGTTCGAAATAAAGAATTCATTAATTCATAGCCTTTATAGTCAATTTATATGATACAAAATTTTTATAAATGGAATGAATAAGGCCAGTTATTATTTTAATTTCCAGTTAGTTTCTTGATCTCTTGATATAAGGTGGTCCGCGAAAATTCTTGATTACAAATAGTGGTCCACACACACAAAAAGTTTGAAAACCCCTGCTTTAAAGAACTGAAAAACATAATAACTGTATATAATAATTTTTCTTTTGGATTGATCTCTTTTGGTTGCACCTTTTGTCTGTTGGTTCAACTCTGACATCCTCAAAGATCTGATAATTCACTCCATGCTTTGTCATTGAATCTATTACTGCTGCAACCGGTGGCAGTCGAGCCAGATTTTGGTCCGTCATGAGACAGACATTACGCGCTCCCATGTTCTGCAAATCCTGATAAGAAAAAAATCACAAACAGCCAACTCTCTAACCAATAGGCTAAAGCAGTGGTTCTCAAACATTTTCAGCATGCCCTTTTGTAGGGTGCATTCCTTCGTGGCCCCCACAGTGAAAATTTATGACAAATACAGTTCTCATACTTAACATTTTAATTAAACAAAACATTAAATTATACAAAGTAGTGCTGTTGGTTAGTACCCTTATTTTTTTAGGTTTAATTACACAAAATTCATAATAAATGTATGTATTTTATAAAATGTCATAAAACTGGGCCCCCCCGGCACCATCTCGGGGCCCCCAGTTTGAGAACCACTGGGCTAAAGAACAAGTTTTAAACAGAAATGACTTGAAACAGATATTGCAGGAATTTTGGAAATCAGTTCAGATTTACATATCAAACAAGGTGAATAAATGATGACCACATTTTCCATTTTTGGGTTATAATATTTCCGAATAAATTGATATTACCATTCCAATTTCTCTGGTCACTCCCGGCCCAAATCTGATATTTGAACAAGCCATCTAAAACAGAAAATCATGAAAAATATATAGTAGTAATTACAAAGTGAGAAAATAACATGTTACGTTATATAAATAAAATTTGATATCAACAATGTGTTCTCTTTGCTTGACTGGTTCATTCATGAAAATAATTTTAATTGATTTATAAGTGTTTACTCTAAAAACTATGTTTACTGTAAGTTAGTTTATTTAAGTATTGAGCTCTTACTTCAAACGCGTAGTCAGTTTTCCGCTCATGAAGTTTACCTGCAGAAACTACACACACACATAAATCACACTCACAACTTTTCATTTAATCAGAGATGAATAATGACTGAACCTTACCTCCATGATGAATGTGTGAATAAGCTTGAGAATGAGCAGGACATCGGCATCTATAAGACATTTGCGTGCAAACATTATATTATGTAGCCTAAGGTGTCTTATTGTGTGTCCTTTGAAAGTGTTTGTTTACACTCTCAGGTCATCGAGTACAGTAAATATGCATACATACTTGCATAAATATTAAAGTGCATTAACTTAACACACACTTTAACAACGCGGATAGTGTGCATTAAAATATGTAAACTTACGACGCGCTTGCCAGCTGTCGCATTAGATGAGCGACTCTCTCACCGCCTGCCATGATTTCCAAACTGCAATAACACCAATGGCGCACTGACTGAACTTTAACCGCTCCGTATGCGCTCCTGCCACCTGCTGACAGCTATGTGCGCATGACTCGCTCATGAATCTATCAGAATACATATTTTTATATATGCTGAATATATAATTGGCTACATTTTGCATAAAGCTGGATGTATAAACCTGAAGGCAAGCATTTACAAATTATATTTATTTGTACTGCAGCAACTACAGCAGCTTTACAAAGCATTCTGCCTTATGAACCCCAGTGAGTGAGATTAAGGTGACTCTAATAAGGAAAATACACTAGAACGATACAAAGCAATTGTATGTAGCAAGAAATAATTTTTTATTTTTTTCTCTGAACTTTTCTGGAGACCCCATTGAACATTTTGGAGGTCCTATAGGGGTCCCTTTCTATTAAAAGTTTTTAAAAATAGTTATTTCATTCCTATTTATAATCTGTAGAACATTTTTGCACTACAAAAATAATTTATGGAACCATACAGCCTGACAAATAATGTGTTAGTTAGAAACCAAAATGTATTCTTTTATTCCTTTAAATTTGATAGTTTTTCAGTTGCTTATTTGTTGCATTTCTCAAATCATTCTTATAATTTGCTAAATAATGTTTGCATTTCTCAGAACAATTCTTACAAACTGCACAACATCATTGATGGCCTGCAAAAGCCTGTAACTTGTTTAAAATCCTTAGTTCATCTCTCAAAAGTACATTTTATGTCAGTGAACATGTCAGTCCCATTAAAATGGCAAGTCCGTGTGTCATTGTAAGACAGTCAAACTATTTAGTTGTCAAATACCAAGTGTACACAATCATGTGTCAATATTTTCTGATGTAAACTGTGGACGAATTACAGTTTTTCTCAGTCGCTTTGGTACATTTCTCGAATCATCCTCGACATTTGCAAAAGAATAATTCTCAAAACAATTTGTACAAATAGCAAAACAACCTGCTAAAGCCACTACTCAAAATCCTTAGTTCATCTCTCAAAAGTAAATATCTGTGTCAATAAACATCTCGGTGTCATCAGAATGACAAGTCCCTGTGTCATTGTGTACGGATAAGACAGTCAAATTGTTTAGTCATGTTGTCAATATAAGAGTTTACTCTGGAGGGATGTTCATGATAGTTATGGTAAATTGTAGGTAACACATAGTTAGCCGTCATTTCACCGTCTTGGTTTTTGCTTGCTGGGGACGTTTCTGTCTGTTAGAGAAAGTTAAGATTTACCTGGGAGCAATTCAGGACAGATTTAAAAGTAAACGTCTAATGGAAATTAGATAAAAATATGTTTGACCATACCCTGTATTATCAGATTTTGTTCAACCGTTTTGCATATATTATATACTAATGCCTAATGTTGTGGGGGTGAGACTATTCAACAGAGACCCATTATAATACATTTTGATCAACATGACATAAGAAACTGATAATGTAGGAAAAAGCAGAGAATTGTTCATAATCATTTGCATGGACGTACCAAAGCATTTGCAACTTCTTCAAAGAAATGAGAAACTGCTTTTTTTATGTGCACAAGTGACACAATGATGTGAGAATAGAACAGGAGTTTTGAGAATTTCAATTCTGATCTGAGAAATGTACAAAAGCGACTGAGAAAAACTGTAACATTTTCGCCTTTTTTCTGTTAACAAATTACACACATTGTGATTTTGAAAAAATATTATCTAATTTTACAGTACATATAAAAAATTACAAAAGTAGATTGATTCACTATAAAAAATGTCACATTTTCTGTAAATCAAAATTTCAAGATTCACTTGACGATAATTTATCGATACAGTTCACATTTATAAAAAAAACCTATGGAAAACATGCTTACAGTAACAGATCAAGACACAAAGGTCAATGATTTTGCATTGCATGCCTTGTACAATGAACTAATTCCTAAATGTTTTGAGGTGAAACCAGTGATGTATTTTGATGAAAATGACTTAAGCAATTGAAAATGTAGCAAACCGCAGACAATTGTACATAATCACCTGCATGATTGTGCCAAAGCATTTGCAATTTTCCAAAACAATCAGAAATTGCTTTTACTGTATGTTGTGCGCAGCTGACTTGATGATGTGGATGTTGAACAAAGTATTTTGAAAAAAATACTGTAGGAAAAACTGTAAACTTGTGTGTTTGTTTGTGAATATAAATTTTCCAACTGTTTTTGCAATGCTAAAACTTTTTTAAAATACCAATGGGGGAGTGGGGGAGTAAGAGAGGGTGTGTATTTCTTGAGTATTATGTTAAGGAACATGGTAGGTTATGGTAAATATGATTATCTTGATATAAACATTGTGTCCATAAGAAGTTCAAATATACCTTCTAAACTAAGTGCAGGACAATGTGTCCTTAAATTTCTGTGACTAACTTGTTTAAAGAATAAGAGAGGAGGAGAACAGAACGTATGCCAAAGCAAATAAATTAGTAAATGAAGGCACATTCATATTTGTTGGGGATACTGCAGATACAAGAATGAATGTCTTCAACAGACTGCGACGTCACTACATCATCTTATTTCTGAGTTTAATGACAATCTGTTTACTTGTCTATATCAAAACCTCACAAAACATGGCCTTGAAAAGGTTGTGTTCTTGTAAGACTTGTGTAATGGACTTTATGGAGGATGAGTGGGTTGTTTATCATTTCAACCCTAAGGTTCCACCTATGCTCAACAGGAAAAACAGTGAGCTACACCAAGACATCTACAATTGGTGGATGGTAAGTCTACAACAATAGATTACAATAATAATCCAGAAAACTAAAATAAGCATCTTACATGTTCTCAATTAGATCTTCAGATACTTTAACAAACAGTTTGAATATCTTTTAGTGTAATAATTATTAGTTTTATACACACACACACACACACACACACACACACACACACACACACACACACACACACACACACACACACACACACACACACAGCATTTAAAGTGAATAAAAAAGTTCATCAAAGTTGATCTAGGTCATGAACGGGTATTGTTCAAACAACTTTAATGAAAAGTTTTGATCCACTTCAAATGTGTGTGTGTGTGTATATGTATATATGTATGTATATATATATATATATACAACCCAGTCTCATGAAAAAACGTACCCTGACTACGTTGGTCCAATTTGCAAAACGTAAAGGGGTTACAATAATGGCCCTAGAATTGTATGACTGTTACATTTTTTTCGCCTATTCTTTTAATGGCCCTTGAATTGTATGACTGTTACGTTTTTCTTTCTTCCAAGTCACGTGACTTTCAAGCTACCGACCGTGAGAACAAAAAACATGGCGGACATTTCTCTCATTTTTAGTGGAAAAATCTATATTGTGAGTTAGTTTCTGCATAAAAATAAGTTTTGATTAAATTTCTAGCGAGAAATATATATTTTATTTTCATAATATGCACTCAGTGAATTTACATAATCACTCGCTTGCTCGATGTTATGCAGATTTTTCAGATCTCGCCAGAATAATGTAACACTGATACGTTTTGGTTGCTATGGTCGCTGCCAGGGCTCGTCACATGACGTCTTCTACAGACTATAATAAATAAGAATAAATAGGAAGAGGCAACAATAAATGATCTATGCCAGCGCAAGTCAATATTTATCTGGCCAGTCAACTGGTTTTTAATTTTAAAAATCCCTCGCAGTCTGAACAGCACGGTCTGCGGTGAGTTAAACAACGTTCAACTGCAGGATCAATAGCATTCAGCGGTGAGTTTAACAACCCTCAAATGCGGTTAAAACAACATTCAGAGGGAAGCTTTATTTAAACCGCGTTCAACTGCAGATAAAACAACATTCAGAGGTGACTTTAACAACGCTCCACGGCGCGTGGGAGTAGCATTTTAAGCGTTTTCTGATCATGTAGGTAAGTGCTTTGATTAACTTTAGACGTGATGCATGCTGGGTGGAAATATTTTTTTATCAAAGGCTCGTTGATGGTAATAAATATACATATAAATATACATTTTACTATACTACGATTGTGTTCGATTAATTAATGGGTTGTTTAATTATTAATTTGTTTATTTAAAATCCTGTAATTTAACAACTCTGACGTCATCGAATGCGACGATGCCAAGGTCCATTGCGATTTCCACTCGGTAAGTTGATGGAGATAATTCTTACATTTACACAGCAAAGAAATGTTTAATCGTGACAATAAGTTGTGTTTGGAGCATTCTAATGTATAAGGTAGCAATCTTAGGATGGTAAATAATATAAGTCATTAAACAAATAACTTTGTTGCACCACATATGCATAGGCTAATAGCAAAAGTAGCTAATTAAACTATTTTTTGTCGCAAATAAGTTGATAATGCAAGATACAGGGAAATGCAAGATTTTCAGTAGCGATATGTTACCTATATTACACTAGCTCGCAACAATTAAGCCTCTTTTAGCCAACATGATCAGATGAAGAACAGTGTTGCCAGATTGGTTTGTTTTCCAGCCCAGTAATTACTTAAAATCCACACAAAATTATACAATAAACTCCCAGAATGATCTATAATAAACAATACAACTTAATTCATACCAGCACTACCTTTGTGGCTTGTCATGTTTTAATATGAAATAATAAATAATTTAAGTGCTCTTTCAGATATTATATAGGAGCCACACATACTACACATAGTACAACCCAGAACCAACTAAATGGGTGGAAAACATTCTACCTGACAAGACTGATGAAGAATACTGGTGAAAATGTAATGTATAATTCTGTAAAGTTTTTTTTCTCACTCATCAGGTCCTTCAAATTTGCTTGCTCTTTATCTCCTACAGCACACACACACACACACACACACACACACACACACACACACACACACTGGGACACACACACTGGGACACACACACACACACTGGGGGAAATCTGTCCTTAAAAGCAAATGCTGGTCGTATGATCTGTACCCACACATCCATCCAGTAAAACCTTTCATAGAAACTGCCAGTAAACAATAAATACAATAATTGTTTATAAACAAATAATATTATGCTCATAAAAATATGCCGATTTAGCTGTTTTATTTATTCTGCTATATATTATTACAAAAATGTGATTACAGTACAGAATATATATGACATAAACTGCTTCACGTTCACAAGGTCACGTTCTTTCTGATCCCATTTTTAAACCCTAGTTAGTGTGTAATGTTGCTTTTATAGCATAAATAAAACCTGTAAAATGATAAAGCTGAAAGTTCACTGCCAGTCGATTTATTTTCTTTAACAGAATTCACCTTTCAAAGCCTACAGCGAACGGCCGGTTTGGACTTCAGCCCTCTACTTCCTGCTTTAATGATGTCACTAGAACAGTTTTTTGACTAACCTCCGCCCACAAGAATACGTCAGTGGCCAGCTAAGCTAACGGCAAGCTAATCTGCTATCGAATCACAACACACTAAACAAACTACACAATCAGAACTCGTTGCTTATTTCTGAAGGAGGTACTTCACATAACAAGGAAGACTTCAGCCCATTTTTAGGACAGTGAAAACAGCGCTATAGAGATAAGTAAATTATGTGAAAAATACAGCGTTTTTTTGAACGTGAAACATGAACACGTTATATTGCGCACTATAAACACAATCAAAGCTTTAAAGCTCCCGTTCTTTCTGTGTTTTTAATGTTCATAACAGCTCTAATTGTGTTTGTGCGTTCTTTTGTTATGTTTTAAATTAAAAAGCTAATAATTTTAAAATAAGCAAATAATTCCAACTCATATCTCTCATCTTACCTCCTTGGTACCATCTAGTGCGTAAGAAACAATGTAATCATATTTTCATAAAACGAAAACAATATAAAAAATTGTTTAATGTGTTTATTTTGGTTTGATAAAATAACTTACAATGTGTTGTATGAGAAAGATACTGCTGACTGTCAGACCACATGAAGCATGATGTATCGCCATAAAAACTAAAAATTAAAATTAATTAAAAATTGTTGTTTAAATAAATCACACCAGAGGGACAATTTAGACCATTGCCTGAAAAAGTTTTCTTGATATATTCCATGTACAAACTCTCGACTGACTTTCCCATTGTAAAGATACTGGTATGTCTCTGTGCTTTTATAGTTGCACACTGAAGACACGTCAACAACACAAAATCACTGAATATATCTTCATATGATATATCACAACACTTTAATCCTCACACTGGTTCATACATGGCAGGTGTAGTAAATATTTACCATTACTGTTAAAATCATGTTTTATGTGTGCTTCCACGATACTGTTTTCTACCGGCTGGTTATTGAAACGGAGGTCTTGCACAAAGAAGGTGGATACAGTTCAAGACTAATATTTCTTTTAATCTTTTATGGTAACACCTCATTTACTTGTTCATTTTTAGGTGCGAGCCAAGCCAATTTTATTTATTGGGAAACAGGATAAAAAGGCTTCGAATAAGTGGGTTGCATATATTGTTACCCATTGGCACCCCACTCCTGTCACTACAATTTTTTGGAGGAGATGCGGAGGGATTTATCTTGACAAAAGGTCAGAGTAATGTTTATGTTTAGAAATTTAGGATTTAAAATACATGTATATTCCTTTGTTCATATGTACAGATTTTATGATGTATGTAATGATAAACTTGTATTATAGCAACCTCCACAGGACAGCAGCCTGAGAGCCTCTCCATGGAGCGGCCTGAGAGCCCTGCTGTGAAATGGCCGGAGAACCTCACCAAGAAGTCTGAGGCTATATTTGTACTAAATCTTGTTCTTCTGTCTTCTAGACTCTCTCCAACCTCTCTTGCTCCTACTACCTCTACTGCTTTTACAACAATTTTCTCTCCACTTTTTTTCCCCACCTCCACTGCCATGCTCTAAGTTTTTGCCACAGAGGAAGAGGAAGATAAAGAAATCTACCTCTTCCCACTATACCACACTTGTCTCTCTTCAATTTGCATCGGTCTCTTCCAGTTCTAAATCTCAGAAGTGGCCACTGGTGAAGAACAGAATAAAGGATAACTTTTCCTGTTACATCTTACTCCACAATTTGCTCCTAGTCAAATATGTCTTCATGTTAATTAAATTCATTTAGCTACCCAGGTATTTGTTAGCCAGTTAACAGTGTTTTAGAGCCCAATGTCCAAGGACTGTGGTCAATGTAAATTCCTGACTTAAAGGGACACTTCACTTTTTTTTGCTAATTTTCCAGCAGTAAGTTTTACCGTTTTAGAATCCATTCAGCTGATCTCCGCGTCTGGCACTACCACTTTTAGCATAGCTTAGCATAATCCATTGAATCTGATTAGGCCATTAGCATCGCGCCAAAAAATAACCAAAGAGTTTCGATATTTTTCCTATTTAAAACTTGACTCTTTTGTTGTTACATCGTGTACTAAGACTGACGGAAAATTAAAAGTTGGGATTTTCTCAGCTGATATTTCTAGGAACTATACTCTTATTCTGTCGTAATAATCAAGGACTTTGCTGTCGTAACATGGCTGCAAAAGGCATAATGATATAACGCAGTGCCCGAAAATAGTCCCCTTAGTATCTTTCAATAGCAGGGGACTTTTTTCGGGCACTGCGTAATATCATTTTGGTTGATTGACAAAAACAAGCACAAATTTGTTTGACACTAATGGAAAGGACTGCATATCACTTCACATAAATATGGACTCATGTGATTCACCTACAAAGCATGACATTCATGGCTTAATAAACTCTTTTGTCTTTTCATCATTTCAGGTTGCTGAAAATGTAGTTGGCAGAAGGTTTCCTTTTCGATAAAATAACTGGGGAACAGATAAATGAGGTAAAATGTTATTTACTAAGATGAGTGCTTGTCTTAGTGACTGATTCTGACCTTTCAAAGATAATATCCAGTAATTGCTTCAACAGGTAAATAATTATTAATTGTGTTTTGTTTGTGTGTGTGTGTGTCTGTGTGTGTGTGTCTGTGTGTCTGTGTGTGCGTGTGTGTGTGCGTGTGCGTGCGTGTGTGTCTGTGTGTGTGTGTGTGTGTGTGTCTGTGTGTGTGTGTCTGTGTAGAGGAAAGCCGAATTGAAAGTTCACTGGTTACATGCTCTGTGTGGTAAGTCATGTTTTATTACCTTATTATGTTTATTCCATTGAAATGCAAATAGTCCATTCCATAACCAATACAATGTAGGCAGTGATGTCTGTTAGATAAAGTTCCCTGGACATGTTGATCCTGACAGCAAAAATAAATAGTATTTAAAGAGTTAGTCTGGATTTAAACAGGGGGGGATCCTGAATGTGGAATGGGAGATGATCTATCTTATCTGTATGTAGAATAATCTATTAACATCTTGGAATTTTGTGAAGTGGATACAGTCAGGGTTCCCACGGAGCATGGAATTTCTGGAATATCATGGAATTTTAAAGGTCTTTTACAGACATTAATAGTCAATCATGGAATATCAGGGATTTTTGTTTGTTGCTTTAAGGTTTAGTTTCCATTTATGAACAGTTATTCAGCTTGTTAACTTGTATTACAATAGTAGGAGTGATTTATGCACAAACAAATAAAAATGTTAGCATCTGAAACACTAAGCATGTGATAATTTAGTAATATTTCTGATAGGAGATCTGGTTTTACTTATGCTGGAAATGTGATTTAATAAAACGGTTGTATATTACATATTGTAACAATACATCCATTAAGAGTCAAATTAATAATATTTCATCTTATTTTGGGATTTTGTTTTACCAATAATTAATACCTCTGTTTTGTCAGAATGCATCATGTTAGGATGATGCTGGAATTTGGTCTTGCAGTATTACTGTAATAATAAATGTGAGGAAGAGGAGAGCAATGATGAGTGGAAGTGATGCAGACACTATCCTTATCTAACGTGCCAGATCTGGAACACATGAAAACATGCAGAAATTGTTTAACTTATTCCGCTTATATAAAATAGCTTAGTTACCTTAACAAATAGGAGAATATCCTTAACTCACTAATGACAACTTAATAATTCATTTTAATAAATACATTTTGAAATCACTACATTTGAAGGTACATCCATTCTGGAAAAACCAGCACACAAGCCAGATGGGAAAGTTGTGTTTTGGTGCTGGTTTGCTGGTGACCACCAGAATAGACCAGCATAATTCCCATGCTGGTTTGGTGCTGGTTTAGTGGTGATCAGCATACCAGCATGGACTGGCATGGGAATTATGCTGGTGTATGTTGTTTTTTTTTCAGTAGGGATGGCTTTCAATATACAGGAACTGTATGGATATTTATTTTAAAGTACTATTTTAACTACAGTCACCAGAAAATGTTGAGAAAAATATGCCAGCTAAGTACAAGTACCTCACATTTGTACTATGTGTTCTAATGACATTATCTGCACTTATATTATAGTGGAAAAACCTGGAATGACACATAGGAGCCTGCCAGCGAATTCCAACACAAGTCCCCACATCCCAACCAGTTTTCAGCATGACAGCCTACACCTTTACATTATCAAGCACCCTTCAACTGTTTAATTTTGAGTGTCTTTGCTTGCTGTTCTTTATTAAAGTTTTTGCACAGTACCCAGTCTCTTTTAGTTTTTTTTTTCTTGAATTTTGTCTTTTTAAAAACTCTGTATTTGTCATGAACTAAACAGCAGACAAGAAGTGTCCCATGCAAGATCATAAGGTAAAGATTTGTTTGTCATAATTAAATTCCCAAAGGCATTATAATTAAAGATTTTTGAAGCACAGCATGGGTAGTACAGTTTAGGTAAGTCTACTTTAACTATTTGTGTGGTATGCCAGCCATGAATAAGTACCAAAAATTCTCCCAAAGCTACTTAAATCTCACTTAAATTTTGTAGTCCTGATTGAAATGTTCAATTACAATATTAAATAAGAGTTACTTTGACATTTATAATTGTTATTAACAAATTGTAATTTACTTACATTTATTCAGAGTAAAACAATAAAAATTTAGTCATTCTAAATTTAAAACAGTAATTCAAATATATTTTATTTTTGGATATTTCTTTAAAGGACATAAAATATATTTTTTGATAGCAGCCTGCATGCTGCAATAACTTTATTTTATTTTGCAAGCAAAAATGAAACATTTTGAAATATTGTAGCCTATTATTTATTTCACATACAGTATACATCTGGAACAAGTATTAGTAACCTTCAGGTTTATACTATTGAAACCAATAGGTATTTGCTTAGATAACTGAGAAAACCTTTTTTCCTGTTTCCTTTAAGTGTGTGTTTCTGCGTGTGTAATAAACATTATAATCGTACCTACAGCGATTTACAGCGGTGCTGATAATTTACATTCAGGAAGAACGTGCACGTGATTACCATTTATAGACGTGTGACGTTTCCTTGGCGTTAACAGTAAGCTTTGGTTGGACTAACTTTAATTCAAAAATAATAAGTGATCCGTTTTGCAAACTATGTTTTGCTGTTGTTATGACGTTAGTAATACTGTCAGTTATTGTAAGGTACTGCTATGTTAAAAGAAATTACCCGATTATCGAGATGCTAACCCTATGGTATAACTACACGCTTCAATGAACTACAATTTACAACGCCATGTTTTCCCGTCCCATCGATAGAATGACAATGGCTTGTGGGCAATGTAGTTTAAAAACGTTTAGTATTGGAATTAAATAAATACAATCTTTAATGAACAAAATGGCATGTAAATATGTTCATTGTACAAACCTCTATAACATATTTAAGAGTTAAAATGAAATGTTGTATTTTATTGTGATTACTTTTTATAATGCTTTTTAACAGCTTTCCATGCATGTCACAAATCTCTGTCCAACATTATTTAGTAAACATATCATATCATAAATAGTTGTCCTAACAATTTTCTCTTTAATAAACTAATCAGACTTTGGTTTAAAGCCATTTGAAATCTGCATTATTTTTGCATTTCCATGGGCTGTTACTGGGCCCCTGGGAGAGGGAGTACAGTAAAACCTACACAGATGTACCCTCTTCATCATGGATAACAATCTGTGCTGAGTGACATTTTTATCTGAACAATATTCTTATTTCCCACCTTTTCCAAATTCATTGTGTTAGGTTTTGTTGATATTATGAGAAAATCAGAATACAGAAATACAGTAACAAATTCAACAGATAAGTCAGGCGAGTCATAAAAATCAAGCAATGCAAACAATCACAATATAAAAGACAATAATAGAGCATTATTGTCACAAATGTCATAACATAATGTGACTAAGATACTTTTAATAAATTACACAGAAAAAATATATTTTTGAAAATAATGACTCTGTATCATAATGATTTTCAGGATAAAATTTTTATACAGCACACTACAGTTCAACTAAAGAATATTTTATTCTCAGCCACCAGCTGATGTTCAAACATCCCATTTCTCCCTGTCAATCATTCTTTGATTATTATTACTCATCCAAGATTATTTGTTGGTGTAGTTGAGGTGATTAGCTGAGGTTGTGTAAATATTAGTTGCCAATCAAATAGTTTATTCTGAGACGTTTTGCTTATAACAATATTAGTTCATTTTTTTCTATCTAAATGGCAATGGAATAAAAATAGAAGGTCGGATGAGAAGAAATACCTCAAATCTCTACTACAATACAGTGGATGTTTGTTGGAGTTGTGCACTTTGACTTTGGCTCTATCATTCAAAAGATATTTAAGATAGATTAATACTTTTTTTACACAATCAACACACACCTCTCTGCTACAAATGAAAAC